>CAWUFW010010513.1:0-688407 GCA_963921515.1 Calotriton arnoldi
CTCCCTCATAATCAAATTGTACAATCCTAAAAAGTCATGCACTTTGTTGCCATGTATCCAACCTTCCAGAGCCTTTGTAGCACAATCTACAAAATCAACCCAGTCTTGAGTCTGAGCTTTTTGGGTGTCTCTGAACTTCAACCTATACTGTTCAGTGGTTAGGCCAAACCCATCTATCAGAGCACTCTTCAAGACTGTGTAATTGTCAGCATCCTCTTCTCTTACAGTGAGGAGCTTGTCTCTACCTTTGTCTGCAAAGGAGAGCCACAAGATTGCTGCCCACTGCCTCTGGGGGACCTTCTGAACTTTACAGGCCCTCTCCAGTGCAGTTATCCATTTGTGGATGTCATCCCCACTCTGGTAGGGAGGGACAATCTTGTTTAGGTTTCTATGGTCATAAGACCTGTCCCTATCTCTAGGGATATTGCTGCCACCATGGGACTCTAGTCCCAACTTTCTTCTCTCTCTAAGGAGATCTAGGGATTCTCTATCTAAAGCCAATTGCTTCTTCCTGATCTCTAGTTGAGTTTCCTCATACTGGACCAGTCTCTTTCTTCTCTCATGAGAGGATTCCCTCCTGTGAGAAGAAACAGAGCTCCCTATTGAGGTGCCAGAGTGGTTAGACTCCTGAGAAGGAGACCTAGACTTTCTGAGCACACTCATAATCCTTCCTGGGGGGACAAAGGTGTGGTTCTCTAGATCCTCATCTTCATCTTCCCCAGAAGGGATTGGGTTTTCCAGGTCAGGGTCATTGTCACCCTCCTGGTCAGTTTCAGAGGGGGCTGGGGGTAGTGGTACCCCTGGCCCCTTCCTCATCTGCTGGCCCACCCTCTGCTCCTACCCCTTCAGTCTCTGAAGACTTACTAAGATCATAAGCCACCAACAACTCCTGGAGGTGTTGGGTGGTGGGACTTTGGCCTGTCCTTAATTTCCTCACGTTACACAAAGCTCTCAGTTCCAAGAATGGGAGTGTGTCATACTTGGAGGGGGAAGCTCAATGGCTTCCTGCAGGGCATCTCTAGATCCTGCTTTTAAAGACATTACTAGTGTGGTGTGGTGTATGCACTACCTACTCTAGTGTGGCCTACTAAACTCTCTTGAGTTGTAGAAAGGGTTGTGCTATCCCTTAACACACAACTCTAAGTTCAGTAGAACTTACTGATATTCTAAGCTTAAATTATATGTACCTTAGGTACCTTTAGTGGTTTTCAGTTGATCAATTCAATTGAGATTATCTGGTAAAACAATAGCAAGCTGGAATCCCACACGCTGCACACCAATGTGAGAAGTTGGCCTGGCATATGCTGTCCACTAATTATAGTGGGCACCTTGCACCAGTCCAAATCGACTCTTATGGTAGGTAGGTTAAAGACAACCTTATTGAAAGCTATCCTAGTGGTAGCTGTGGAGAGCAGCCTTCAGGCTAAGTCTTGAAGGAATGTAAAGCAGCTTGTTTTACCAGTCTATAATCTCTTGAGTGACCAAATGAAAGAGCACCACACCAGGTATATATTCAAAATATATGTATTTATTACTAAACACACCCCTCTAGTCTCTTTATGAGGCTAGAGTTCGAAATACATAGGTTATAAGATCTTAAATCACAGTAATAGCACAAATACACGTTTGGGCCCTAGGGGCGTACCAAACCATATACCAATAAAGTGGTATGCGAACCACGACTGAACTAGACACTAGGCCTAGAGCCTCTAGAAGTGCTTGGACCACAAGGAACCACCCAAGGTAGTGACACAGGGGACCCACGGGAGACGCGTGCAGTGTAAATACACAACCGCGATACGCCGTTAACTTCTATGGAGAAAGTCGGGATCGGGAAAATAGAGGAAAGGGACACTTTAAAGAGGACTAGGACAAAACCCTTTGAGATCTAGGACTTTGAAGAGTCTCTACCCACGGGAGCACCGGAGTACTCGTGTTACCTCACCCAGGGAAGCCGGGTGCATAGGTGCCTTTCGGGGTCGGGTTTCGTCGTCGGTTCTTATGGCGATCTGCTGCAAAGTGCTGCTGGCGACCAGGAGAAAAGTGTCCGGGTGGATCCAAGAGTGGATCGGAGTTCTGAAGAACCTGAAAGCAGAGGGGACAGAGTCTGGGTCACTAGCCAGTGACCAGGGAGGCGATGGACAGATGCCCACCGATGTCGAGTGCTTCAGGTGCGTTGACGGTCGTCTCGTTTCTGCAGCCACGAGGTCCAGGAGGCGTTGTCGGCGACCAGGAGCAGGATTCGGGCTGGTACACGATGTCTGTCGAGTGCTGCGGTGTCGGCGACCAGATTGGACCCAACAAGCCTTGGCAACGGCAAGTCTCGATGTAGCTGAAGATCGTCGATGGTGCAGACCAGCAAGGTCTGGGGAACTCACCCAGCAAGGGTAAGTGAGGGCAGGCCTGGAGCAACCAGACTGCCAAGTAAAGAAAAGATTGGCCTTCGGTAAGGGCTACTAGCCAACGGGCTAGCGACCGCGAAGGAGCCTCGTGACGCCGCACGTGGAGCTGGCTTACAGGACACTCATGGAGTGGGGGCCAGTGATCTTCGGTGCAGGTGGTGCTGGAGGCTAGGGCTACTCGGAGCCCAAAGCACGACTTCTTGGGAGACCCAGAAGATGGTGCACTTGCAAGTGTGCTCGGTGTCCAGGGGTCACGGTCTCACGTTACCCACGATAGCCACGGGCCTCAGCTTTGCTGGGGACTCAGGGTAGCCTCGGGGAAGTCTGAGAATCCACCTCTGGTGATGCGATGACTTCGGCGTCCGACGGGAGCTTCAGTGATGCGAACCGGACAGATGCTTCTTTGGTGCCTGCCAAGCAGGGAGTCACTCCTTGACCCCAAGGGAGATTCTTCAGTCCTCTAATCGTGAGTAGAGCGTCGAAGGTCCAGGATTCTGTTTCAGAGTTTCGTCCAGGTATAATCTAATCTTGCTGTGGCAAGGGTTCCCCATTTTAACTAGTAAAACAGGGAGGGACTAACTCTATGACCCCACCTATGGGAGGGTCAAGGGAGGGGGTGGCTACACCCACTTCCCTTTGTCCAGTTTCGCGCCAGAGCAGGGGCAGGTAGCCCCTGAGCTGGTTTGAACTGGCATATGCACAGAGGAGCCTTTTGCTCCCCCAGTGCAGGACTTCAAAGCACTCTAAGAGTGCACCCACCCAGCCCCAATACACATTATCCTGTCTGGGGAGGTGGTCACACCTCCCTGCAACAGGAAACCTATTGTCCAGGCCTCCCCTGCCGGAGTTTCGTCCAGCAGCAGGAGGCCAGACTTGTGTCTGTGGCAGCAGCATCCATTTTGTGATGCCAGGGCTTCAGAAAGAAGTTACCGGGTAAGCCAGAGTTAACATGTCTTTCCCTCTAGAAGGGTGGAATGCTACCCCCGCCGCCAGGATTGGCGGGGGGTAGTATTCCAAGATGTTTGACACCAAACACGACATGTTTAGGTGCAGCCATTCCAAAGTTAGCATTTTACCGCGAGGATATAATGCGCTTAAGAGTATATGGTCAGGCTGCACTACAAACAGCATCAGAGATGGTCTCCGAACGCTGCAGAGGGGCCCTGCTCATGCAGGGGCACCCTCTCACATAGGAACCATGCACTCTGCCTTTAGGATTGATAAGGCCTGCCTTAGGAGTGACTTATAGGTTTCTAGGTGTGTATGTATTTCGTGATATAGGTAACCTATATCACAGTAAGGAGTGCATGCACCACCTTACCCAGGCTGCAGTAGCAGACCTGTGGTGTCAGTTTGGATGGCCTTCCAGGGGTGGCATAATACATGCTGCAGCCCCTGGCAGGCCTCTGAGGTACCTATGCCCTTGGTACATAGTATACCATATACTAGGGACTTATAAGGGCACTCCAGATCCCAATCAGAGATGTGCCTAAGGCACATGGAATCCATTTTACAGAGAAAGCAGATAGACTGGGGCCCTGAATAGCAGGATCCCAGTCCAACTAAGTCATAAACCAGCAAAACACCATAAAAAAAGTGGGGGCAACCATATAGTCAGATTCCACCTTCCTACAATCATACTTGGAGGGTGGAAGCTCAATGGCTTCCTGCAAGGATTCTTTAGATCCTACCCTTAAAGACATTACTAGTGTGGTGTGGTGTATGCACTACCTACTCTAGTGTGGCCTACTAAACTCTCTTGAGTTGTAGAAAGGGTTGTGCTATCCCTTAACACACAACTCTAAGTTCAGTAGAACTTACTGTATTCTAAGCTTAAATTATATGTACCTTAGGTACCTTTAGTGGTTTTCAGTTGATCAATTCAATTGAGATTATCTGGTAAAACAATAGCAAGCTGGAATCCCACACGCTGCACACCAATGTGAGAAGTTGGCCTGGTATATGCTGTCCACTAATTATAGTGGGCACCTTGCACCAGTCCAAACAACCCCTTATTGGAGATAGGTTAAAGACAACCTTATTGAAAGCTATCCTAGTGGTAGCTATGGAGAGCAGCCTTCAGGCTAAGTCTTGAAGGAATGTAAAGCAGCTTGTTTTACCAGTCTATAATCTCTTGAGTGATCAAATGAAAGAGCACCACACCAGGTATATATTCAAAATATATGTATTTATTGCTAAACACACCCCTCTAGTCTCTTTATGAGGCTAGAGTTCGAAATACATAAGTTAGAAGTTATTTAAACACAGTAATAGCACAAATACACGTTTGGGCCCTAGGGGCGTACCAAACCATATACCAATAAAGTGGTATAAGAACCACGACTGAACTAGACACTAGGCCTAGAGCCTCTAGAAGTGCTTGGACCACAAGGAACCACCCAAGGTAGTGACACAGGGGACCCACCGGAGACGCGTGCAGTGTAAATACACAACCGCGATACGCCGTTGACTTCTATGGAGAAAGTCGTGATCGGGAAATTAGAGAAAAGGGACACTTAAAGAGGACTTGGACCAAACCCTTTGAGATCTAGGACTTTGAAGAGTCTCTACCCACGGGAGCACTGGAGTACTCGTGTTACCTCACCCAGGGAAGCCGGGTGCATAGGTGCCTTTCGGGGTCGGGTTTCGTCGTCGATTTGAATGGCGATCTGCTGCAAAGTGCTGCTGGCGACCAAGTGGAAAGTGTCCGGGTGGATCCAAGAGTGGATCGGAGTTCTGAAGAACCTGAAAGCAGAGGGGACAGAGTCTGGGTCACTAGCCAGTGACCAGGAAGGCGATGGACAGATGCCCACCGATGTCGAGTGCTTCAGGTGCATTGATGGTCATCTTGACTCTTCAGCCACGAGGTTCAGGAGGCGTTGTCGGCAACCAGGAGCAGGATTCAGGCTGGTACACAATGTCTGTCGAGTGCTGAGGTGTCGGCGACCAGATTGGAGCCAACAAGCCTTGGCAACGGCAAGTCTCGATGCAGAGGACGATCATCGATGGTGCAGACCAGCAAGGTCTGGGGAACTCACCCAGCGAGGGTAAGTGAGGGCAGCCCTGGAGCAACCAGGATGCCAAGATAGAAAAAGATTGGCCTTCGTTAAGGGCTACTAGCCAACGGGCTAGCGACCGCGAAGGAGCCTCATGACGCCGCACGTGGATCTGGCTTACAGGACACTCGTGGAGTGGGAGCCAGTGATCTTCGGTGCAGGTGGTGCTGGAGACTAGGGCTACTCGGAGCCCAAAGCATGACTTCTTGGAAGACCCAGAAGAGGATGCACTTGCAAATGTGCTTGGTGTCCAGGGGTCACGGTCTCAAGTCATCCACGATAGCCACGGGCTTCAGCTTTGCTGGGGACTCAGGGTAGCCTCGGGGAAGTCTGAAAATCCACCTCTGGGGATGCGATGACTTCGGCGTCCGACGGGAGCTTCAGAAATGCGAACCGGACAGATGCTTCTTTGGTGCCTGCCAAGCAGGGAGTCACTCCTTGACCCCAAGGGAGATTCTTCTGTCCTCTAATCGTGAGTAGAGCGTCGAAGGTCCAGGATTCAGTTTCAGAGTTTCGTCCAGGGATAATCTAAAGTCCTAAGGACTGGGTTCCTATCTTTATACTAAAGATAGGGGTTGGACTACTCTGTGGCCCCACCTATGGGTGGGTCAGGGCAGAGGGGTGGCTACACCCCTTTCCCTTTGTCCAGTTCGCGCCAAAGCAGGGGCTGCAAGCCCCTGATCCGGTTTGAACTGGGGTATGCACTAGGGACACCAAATGTGCCCCCAGTGCAGGACTTCAAAGCACCCGAAAGTGCTCCCGCCCAGCCCCAATACACATTATCCTCTCTGGGGAGGTGGTCACACCTCCCTGGGACAGGAAACCTATTGTCCAGGCCTCCCCTGCCGGAGTTTCATCCAGCAGCAGGAGGCCAGACTCGTGTCTGTGGCAGCAGCATCCATTTTGTGATGCCAGGGCTCTGGAAAGAAGTTACCGGACTATTCAGAGTTGACATGTCTTTCCCTCTAGAAGGGTGGAATGCTACCCCCGCTGCCAGGATTGGTGGGGGGGTAGTATTCCAAGATGTTTGACACCAAACACGACATGTTTAGGTGCAGCCATTCCAAAGTTAGCATTTTACCGCGAGGATATAATGCGCTTAAGAGTATATGGTCAGGCTGCACTACAAACAGCATCAGAGATGGTCTCCGAACACTGCAGAGGGGCCCTGCTCATGCAGGGGCACCCTCTCACATAGGAACCATGCACTCTGCCTTTAGGATTGATAAGGCCTGCCTTAGGAGTGACTTATAGGTTTATATGTGTGTATGTATTTAGTGATATAGGTAACCTATATCACAGTAAGGGGTGCATGCACCACCTTACCCAGGCTGCAGTAGCAGACCTGTGGTGTCAGTTTGGATGGCCTTCCAGGGGTGTCATAATACATGCTGCAGCCCCTGGCAGGCCTCTGAGGTACCTATGCCCTTGGTACATAGTATACCATATACTAGGGACTTATAAGGGCACTCCAGATCCCAATCAGTGATGTGCCTAAGGCACATGGAAACCATTTTAGAGAGGAAGCAGCTAGGCTCGAGTTCTGATTAGCAGGGCCCCAGCCAGACTAATGTCGAAAAACAGTGAAGCATCAGCAAAAAGTGGGGGTACCCATGTGAAGCAGATCCTACTCTCCTACAATAAGCTCCTCACTGTTAGAGAGGAGGATGCTGATAATTACAAGGTCTTGAAGAGTGCTCTTATTGATGGGTTAGGCCTAACCACTGAACAGTACAGGTTGAAGTTCAGAGATACCCAAAAGCACAGACTCAAGACTGGGTAGACTATGTGGATTGTTCTGCCAAGGCTCTGGAAGGCTGGCTGATGGGCAGTAAGGTGTGTGACTTCTCAGGATTGTACAATCTGATAATGAGGGAGCAGATTCTTAATAACTGTCAAAATCAGCTGTTGCATCAATACCTGGTAGACTCTGATCTGACCTCTCCCAAGAATTGGGAAAGAAGGCAGACAAATGGGTCAGAACCAGGGTGAAGCAGAAAGTACAGAACCAAGGTGGGGACACTAAGAAGCAAGATGCTAAGAACTCTGAAAAGGGTGGGGAGAAGGGTAAAGATCAAAAGTCTTCATCAGGCACCCAAAAATCTTCTTCAGGTGGGGATTCACAGTCTACAAAAGGGAAAGGCCAAAGAAAACCATGGTGCAAGGTCTGTAAGCAAAAGACCCACTGGACCAGTGATTGCACCAAGTCCAAAGACTCAAGTCCAGCACCCACCAATGCCCCTAAGGCACCTGTTCCCCCTAGTACAGTTGGTGGGAGTGCTCCAGCCAAGGGTTTAGTAGGGTTCACCCTGGGTACTGAGTTGGGCTCGGACCTAGTCAGAGAACTAACTCAGGCTGTGTTAGTCTGTGATGGAGGCATGGATGTGACCTCCTCTGTGAGTCCCAGTAATCTGGGCAAGTACAGACAACAGCCTTTAATCAATGGACGAGAGGCTTTGGCATTTAGGGACACAGGGGCAAGTGTCACAATGGTGACACAAGACCTTGTGCATCCTGGCCAAGTTATACTTGGTGAGATGTACCAAGTGACCAATGCTAGCAACGTCAGAACAGACCATACTCTGGCAGTTGTTAACTTCTCCTGGGGAGGGGTAACTGGCCTTAAGAAGGTTGTGGTGAGTGCAAACCTACCAGTCGAATGCTTGCTTGGCAATGACTTAGAGACTTCTGCTTGGGCAGAAGTGGAGCTCAGGACTCATGCAGAAATGCTGTGGATCCCTGCAGATGTGTTTGCTGTGACCAGGTCACAAGCCAAAATGTCTAGCACTGAACAGGCCTTGGATTCTGGAATAATGGACCAAGTGCCTTCCAAGAGGAGGAGTAGTAGGGTTAAGGTAGTGCCTTCCCCCTTGGCTCAGGAAGAAGATCAGTCCCTTGAGGGGGATGATCTCAGTCCTGAAGAAGGAACTGTCCCAGAGGAACTTGAACCTGACCAGGTTGAGTTCTTGGGGACAGGGGGACCTTCTAGGGCAGATCTGAGCCAGGAGCAGCAGAGCTGCCCCTCCCTTGAACCCCTCAGACAGCAAGCTGCTGCTGAGGCTGCTGGGAAAGCTAGTGGTCCCCATACAGTGTATTGGGATGATGGACTCCTGTACTCAGAGAGTAGAGACCCCAAGCCTGGTGCTACCAGGAGGTTGGTTATACCTCTGAAGTTCAGGGGCTTCCTATTGACCCTAGCCCATGATATTCCCTTGGCAGGTCACCTGGGCCAGAACAAGACTTGGGACAGAATTGTCCCTCACTTTCACTGGCCCCACATGTCTGAAGACACCAAGGAGTTTTGTCGCTCCTGTGTAACCTGCCAGGCCAGTGGCAAGGCAGGTGGCACTACAAGGCCCCCTGATACCACTACCTGTGGTGGGGGTGCCCTTTGAAAGGGTAGGGATTGACATTGTTGGTCCCATGGATCCCCAAACAGCCTCTGGGCACAGGTTTATCCTGGTGGTAGTGGATCATGCCACCAGGTACCCAGAAGCTATTCCCCTCAGGACCACTACAGCACCTGTGGTGGCAAGGGCCCTCCTGGGAATTTTCTCAAGAGTGGGCTTTCCTAAGGAGGTAGTATCGGACAGGGGTTGGTTACTTCATGTCTGGGTACTTAAAAGCAATGTGGAAGGAGTGTGGAGTGACTTATAAGTTCACCACCCCCTATCACCCACAATACATTGATTTAGTTGAGAGATTCAACAAAACCTTGAAGGGCATGATTAAAGGGCTCCCAGAGAAGCTTAGGCGAAGATGGGACATACTCTTGCCCTGCCTTTTATTTGCATATAGGGAGGTGCCTCAGAAGGGGTTGATTACAGCCCTTTTGAACTTCTGTTTGGCCACCCTGTCAGGGGTCCACTGTGCTTGGTGAAGGAAGGATGGGAGTTACCTCTCAAGCCCCCAAAGCAAGACATAGTGGACTATGTACTTGGTCTCCGCTCCCGGATGGCTGAGTATATGAAAAAGGCAACAAAAAACCTTGAGGCTAGCCAGGAACTTCAAAAGGCCTGGCATGACCAAAAGGCTGTTCTGACTGTTTACCACTCTAAACACTAACAAGAGGGAGGGACAGGGAGCGGCTTAAAGAAAAGAAGGTCCAGTACCAGTGCTCCCAAAGACGTGCCTGTACTAACTAATTGGTAACTGTTCCTGTAAGAGAGAAGTACAACTCATTTAGTTGCAAGAAACAAATAAAAATAAAAATAAAAGTGGATAGTCTCTGAATGTATTACTAATCTGGAAAAGATGGGGAATTTCTCCTTTGAAAAATAGTGCCCTCACACACTCTTGCGAGTGTCATGCTTCATCATCGGGCGTTGCTCCTCGTGGGGGTGGCGCTGCTGTCCTCCACGGGCCCCGCGAGAGGGCTCTTTATCGGAGATCTTTTAGGAGACGCCGCAGTTGTGCATGCGGGTGTGTGGGCCTATAAAAAAAGGGATGAGGTGCTGGTGTCTAAAAATACCTCCAGGTACCTTAATATGGATTTTATTTGTAGGTCCGTGAGGATATAGATTAAAAAGCAAATGTCTAGGGGACTAGGGCGCCTCTAGTGAGCAGATAGGGTAGAGGTTGAGTGTTACTCTGCTGCTGTCAGTCCCGTGCGTATTCGTGAAAGTGGGGCCTGGTCGACATGTTTCGCGCTGTGGAAGGGGTCCCTAATGGATCCCAGTGCGCTTCATCAGGACCTTATAAAGTGAATAAGTGTGTGAATAAAATAAAGGAGCAGGGAACTAAACCCTATGATCCTTTAATACCTTAATTAAGGCTTTGCTTGAGTGAAAGTACTCAGGGGAACACCTCAATTGTGGTGCTCCGATTAAATACCCCTTCGTTTTGGTCGGAGTGCCTCTACGGCGGGTCCCAGCGGTTCTAAAACGGGGCCTAGATGCGCCGCTACGAGGTGGCTCTTCTGCCTACCCTACCGCCTGGGAAATGCCGGACACCCGCATGCACAACAGGGTTCTCCATGTCAACAGGTTAAAACCATATGTGGACAGGGCAGACATGGGCTTGCTCATGGCTACTGATGAAGGGCAGGAGGAAGAGAGTGACCCACTCCCTGACCTGCTCTCACAGAACCCTGACGATGGGTCAGTAGATGGTGTAGCCTTGGCAGGCAGCCTCACTACCCAGCAACAAACTGATTGTAGACAGGTGCTCAATCAGTTTAGACACATGTTTTCACTGACACCCAGTCAGACCACCTGGTGCACTCATGAAGTGGACACTGGGGACAGTCTGCCTATTAAAAATAAGATTTATAGGCAACCTGACCATGTCAGGGACTGTATCAGGACTGAAGTCCAGAAAATGTTGGAGTTGGGAGTAATTGAACCCTCAGATAGCCCTTGGGCTAGTCCAGTGGTCCTTGTGCCAAAACCTCACACCAGTGGTGGAAAAAGAGAGATGAGGTTTTGTGTGGACTACAGGGGTCTCAATGCAGTCACTAGGACTGATGCCCATCCAATACCAAGGGCAGATGAGCTCATAGATACTTTGGCCTCAACCAAATATCTCAGCACATTTGACTTGACAGCTGGCTACTGGCAGATCAGACTAGCTGATACTGCAAAGCCCAAAACAGCATTCTCAACCCCTAGTGGGCATTATCAATTTGTGGTGATGCCCTTTGGTCTGAAGAATGCACCTGCCACTTTCCAGAGGTTGGTGAATACAGTTCTCACAGGTCTGGAAGCCTATAGTGCAGCTTATCTAGATGATATTGCTGTCTTTAGCTCCACCTGGGAGGATCACCTGGTCCACCTCAGGAATGTTTTACAGGCCCTGCAAAGGCAGGCCTGACTATCAAGGCCACTAAGTGCCAGATAGGGCAGAGTCAGGTTGTGTACCTGGGCCACCTTGTGGGTGGAGGCCAGGTTCAACCTTTGCAGAGCAAGATCCAGACTATCATGGACTGGACTGCTCCCACTACCCAGACTCAGGTGAGAGCCTTCTTAGGCCTGACTGGGTACTATAGGAGATTTGTCAAGGGGTATGGATCAATAGTGACACCCCTGAATGACTTAACTTCTAGAAAATGCCCAAAAGGTTCAGTGGACAGTTAGCTGTCAAAAGGCATTTGATGACCTGAAGCAGGCCATGTGCACTGCTCCCATTCTACAGAGTCCTGATTACTCCAAGAAGTTCATTGTTCAAACTGATGCATCTGAATTGGGGGTAGGGACTGTACTGTCACAATTGAATGAAGAAGGTCAGGATCAGCCAGTAGCTTTCATTAGCAGAAGGCTGACCCCTAGAGAGAAACGTTGGTCAGCCATAGAGAGGAGGCCTTTGCTGTGGTCTGGGCTCTGAAGAAGTTGAGGCCATACTTGTTTGGTACCCACTTCCTGGTTCAGACAGACCATAAGCCCCTCTTATGGCTAAAACAAATGAAGGGTGAAAACCCCAAACTGCTTAGGTGGTCCATTTCCCTACAGGGGATGGACTTTACAGTGGAACATAGACCTGGGAGTAACCATGCCAATGCAGATGGACTCTCTAGGTACTTCCACTTAGAACATGAAGACTTAACTGGGCAAGGTTAGTTTAATGTCCCTACGTTTGGGGGGGTTGTGTAGGAGAGTAGGATCTGCTTCACATGGGTACCCCCACTTTTTGCTGATGCTTCACTGTTTTTCGACATTAGTCTGGCTGGGGCCCTGCTAATCAGAACCCCAGCCTAGCTGCTTCCTCTCTAAAATGGTTTCCATGTGCCTTAGGCACATCACTGATTGGAATCTGGAGTGCCCTTATAAGTCCCTAGTATGTGGTATACTATGTACCAAGGGCATAGGTACCTCAGAGGCCTACCAGGGGCTGCAGCATGTATTATGCCACCCCTGGAAGGCCATCCAAACTGACACCACAGGTCTGCTACTGCAGCCTGGGTAAGGTGGTGCATGCACCCCTTACTGTGATATAGGTTACCTATATCACTAAATACATACACACATATAAACCTATAAGTCACTCCTAAGGCAGGCCTTATCAATCCTAAAGGCAGAGTGCATGGTTCCTATGTGAGAGGGTGCCCCTGCATGAGCAGGGCCCCTCTGCAGCGTTCGGAGACCCTTCTCTGATGCTGTTTGTAGTGCAACCTGACCATATACTCTTAAGCGCATTATAACCTCGCGTTAAATGCTAACTTTGGAATGGCTGCACCTAAACATGTCGTGTTTGGTGTCAAACATCTTGGAATACTACCCCTCCGCCAATTCTGGCAGCGGGGGTAGCATTCCACCCTTCTAGAGGAAAGACATGTTAACTCTGGCTAGCCCGGTAACTTCTTTCTAAAGCCCTGGCATCACAAAATGGATGCTGCTGCCACAGACACGAGTCTGGCCTCCTGCTGCTGGACGAAACTCCGGCAGGGAGGCCTGGACAATAGGTTTCCTGTCCCAGGGAGGTGTGACCACCTCCCCAGACAGGATGATGTGTATTGGGGCTGGGCGGGAGCACTTTCGGGTGCTTTGAAGTCCTGCACTGGGGGCACATTTGGTGTCCCTGTGCATACCCCAGTTCAAACCAGATCAGGGGCTTGCAGCCCCTGCTTTGGCGCGAACTGGACAAAGGGAAAGGGGTGTAGCCACCCCTCTGCCCTGACCCACCCATAGGTGGGGCCACAGAGTAGTCCAACCCCTAAACTTGGTATAAGTATAGGAACCCAGTCCTTAGGACTTTAGATTATCCCTGGACGAAACTCTGAAACAGAATCCTGGACCTTCGACGCTCTACTCAAGATTAACGGACAGAAGAATCTCCCTTGGGGTCAAGGAGTGACTCCCCTGCTTGGCAGGCACCAAAGACGCATCTGTCCGGTCTGCATTTCTGAAGCTCCCGTCGGACGCCGAAGTCTTCGCATCACCAGAGGTAGATTCTCAGACTTCCCTGAGGCTACCCTGAGTCCCCAGCAAAGCTGAGGCCCGTAGCTATCGTGGGTAACGTGAGACCGTGACCCCTGGACACCAAGCACATTTGCAAGTGCATCCTCTTCTGGGTCTTCCACGAAGTCGTGCCTTGGACTTCGAGTAGCCCTAGCCTCCAGCACCAACTGCACCGAAGATCACTGGCCTCCACTCCACGAGTGTCCTGTGAGCCAGATCCATGTGAGACATCTCGAGGCTCCTTCGCGGTCGCTAGCCCGTTGGCTAGTAGCCCTTCACGAAGGCCAATCTTTTTCTTCTTGGGCATCCTGGTTGCTCCAGGCCTGCCCTCACTTACCCTTGCTGGGTGAGTTCCCCAGACCTTGCTGGTCTGCACCATCGACGATCTTCATCTTCATTAAGACTTGCCGTTGCCAAGGCTTGTTGGGTCCAATCTGGTCGCCGACACCTCAGCACTCGACAGACATCGTGTACCAGCCCGAATCCTGCTCCTGGTCACCGACAACGCCTCCTGGACCTCGTGGCTGAAGAGTCAAGACGACCGTCAACGCACCTGAAGCACTCCACATCGGTGGGCATCTGTCCATCGCCTTCCTGGTCACTGGCTAGTGACCCAGACTCTGTCCCCTCTGCTTTCAGGTTCTTCAGATCTCCGATCCACTCTTGGATCCACCCGGACACTTTCCACTTGGTCGCCAGCAGCACTTTGCAGCAGATCGTCATTCAAATCGACGACGAAACCCGACCCCAAAAGGCACCTATGCACCCGGCTTCCCTGGGTGAGGTAACACGAGTACTCCGGTGCTCCCGTGGGTAGAGACTAGGCCTGGGTGGTAAATTCCGTTCCGCTCGCGGAATTTGCGGAATTTGGGTAATTTCGCGTTCCGCGGAGAACGCGAAATTGGCAAAAATTCCGCGATCCGCGACTTCGCGGAGTTTTTTGCTTGTTCGCGCCTTCAAAATGCGTGTTCGCGAGATATTTCTCCCCGAGCACGCAAACAGCGTTCGCGAACAGGAAAAAAGCATCGCGAACGGGCGGAACGAGCAATTCCGCGTGTTCGCGGAACTTTTGCGTGCTCGCGGAGATGTTTTACCGTTTCGCGGAGCTTTGCGTAGCGCGGTTACGCAAATTCCGCCCACCCCTAGTAGAGACTCTAGAACGACCTAGTTCTCAAAGGGTTTGCTCCAAGTCCTCCTTTAAGTGTCCCTTTTCTTTGATTTCCTGATCGCGACTTTCTCCATAGAAGTTAACGGCGTATCGCGGTTGTGTATTTACACTGCACGCGTCCCCCGTGGGTCCCCTGTGTCACTACCTTGGGTGGTTCCTTGTGGTCCAAGCACTTCTAGAGGCTCTAGGCCTAGTGTCTTGTTCAGTCGTGGTTCTTATACCACTTTATTGGTATATGGTTTGGTACGCCCCTAGGGCCCAAACGTGTATTTGTGCTATTACTGTGTTTAAATAACTTATAACTTGTGTACTTCGAACTCTAGCCTCATAAAGAGACTAGAGGGGTGTGTTTAGCAATAAATACATATATTTTGAATATATACCTGGTGTGGTGCTCTTTCATTTGATCACTCAAGAGATTATAGACTGGTAAAACAAGCTGCTTTACATTCCTTCAAGAGTTAGCCTGAAGGCTGCTCTCCACAGCTACCACTAGGATAGCTTTCAATAAGGTTGTCTTTAACCTATCTCCAATAAGGGGTGTTTGGACTGGTGCAAGGTGCCCACTATAATTAGTGGACAGCATATGCCAGGCCAACTTCTCACACAGACCTATAGTGAAGTAGCTCAGGAGTGGCCCACAGCCTAACCCAGTAGAGTAGGGGTTTCAAAATGACTAGGTCGCTGATCCTGTTCAAACCTGGATCAAAAAATAAAGGGATCATGTGGGTACTTTAGGGCAAACTAAAAAAAGATCTAACAAGTCTATTTTCCTTTGAGGTCAGCCCAGTTAAGGTCAGGCCAGTTATATTCCCAACTCCCCAGATTTCTGCTCTGTACAATGCTATGGTTTATGCTTTTGTGCGGTAAACCTCAATGGCCGGTGAAACCGATTTAAGGGTAGTGGATTTATATCTTTTGATAATTACAGGGGCCTGTGTAGCAGGGTCAGTTCGCTATTTAATATATGTGGTCTCCAAGTGTTATGTTCAACTATTTTAATGTCCACATAATCAAAGTTATCAACACATTGCAGGAGCCGACCCTTCATCAAGACCCTACCACTGAATGACATGTGGTGGTTAAACATCATAAACTTGGTTTTAGATGTGTTCACTTCCAGTCCTTGAAGATCACAAATCTCAACAAATTTATTGAGCAGGGTCATCAATCAAAATCGGGTGCGGGAAACCTAGAGGGTGTCATCAGCGTGTAACATTGCTGGGAGGGGAGTACCACCTTATTTGGGAGAATCATGAATGCAGGTACTTAGATGTTTTCTGACGTCATTTATAGAATAGGGGCAAGCGCACAAACTTGACGTACCCTACGCTCAACAGGAGTGCGATCTGTGAGTTCGCCTACTCACCCCATCTCCCTTGGGCAAAGTGTCCCTCATGGAGTCTCATCAGAATACCTAGCAAGGCAAGATTGACTCCCACTGATGCAAGAGAGGATGATAGATGTTGCTGGGGCACTCGGTCAAACGCAGCCCTTAAATCCACAAATGGCATATATAAGTGGCCTTTAGAAAGCTTCAAGTGTTTCCATGAAATAAGGTTGAGGCAAAAGATTTGGTCAATCGTGCTCACCTTAGTGTGGCAGGTACGTTTTCCCTAATGTATCACTGTGCTCATACAGTTCCAGCTGAACAATGGCAGAGCCATACTTGGTTCAGCGATACTGATAGAAGTTTTACTAGGATCCTGTCTTCCTTCAACGTCGTTAGAAGAAGCATAGGAAAATTCAGGGTGAGATGCACACCTATGTGAGTGCAACATATTGTCTTTATAATACTCCTTCCTTGGTTGTATTTCATCTCTGATATGAGTTTCCTGTTTGGGCAGTTAGTCATTATTCATTTTGATAATCAAACTCACTCCCTTTCAAATGTAAGTTTACATAGCAATCTGTAAATCAGCGGCGGCTCCTCCGCTAAGGCATAGGAACATCGCCCCACTGCTTTAAGAGCAGTGCAGAGGAAAAATAAAATGATAATAACGGAATGTTATTATCATTTTATTTTTCCTTTCCTAGGTGCGGGTAGGGGCGGGGCTTGCCAGAGCAGGGGCCAGGGGGAGGAGTGGTGAGCATGCTCAAAGTGCCCATGACTGTTTGGCCGGCTGTCTTTGGCACCTCCCCCGTCACCGTTCCCTAACAGCCGCCACTGACACAAGGAGAGGAAAATGAAGGAATAGGAGGAAAAGAGGACAGCGTAGGTAGTGAGTGAGGTCATGAGCTACAGTAACTGGTGAAAAGACTCCGCAGCATGTAGGGGGATAAAAAGGGAGATCAGTGCATGTTGCTATCAGAGTGTGAGGTTGACAGAGGCATGAGTGACTTGGTAGGTTCAGGTGGGGAGGTTGGGATGCGGGGTGTGGGGAACGGCTTGTGGTGGAATCAGGTGACAGGTATATCTGTAACCTGGGCCTCACTATGTGATGGTGCCAGCTGGACAGATGACATGCCACCAGAGCATATTGATGTCTGAAAAGTTTCTAGGATAGTGTCCCAGCTGTCCACTAGCAAGTACTGACAAAGACCATGTGTATCCTCCCTACATAAAGACACACCTTCAGCATGGGCCCAAGCCCGCATAGACATCTCTCACGCAGAGACTGATGGTGGTGTTTACAACTTCCAGCCCCACGTGATTAGGGGTTTGGTAAGAATCAGGCCAAGGTCGATGAACCTAGTGGTAGCCTTATGCTTTTGTCCCTACAGGTTAAATCCACCAAACAGGACGTGCAGGTGTGTTGCACAGGTCTGTAGATTGTGCTAGTCGGGATGTTACACCCTGCTAGCATTAGTGGAGGAAAGGGCATTGCTCAATTTGTGCTGTGGTTTCCGATGCTCAGCACCAGCACTTAATTGTTAACACTGGCACTTATGACAGTCTGCCACATGGCGGTGCTGTTTGGGTAATTTAGAGATAAGCAGAACAACAGTTGTTCATTAATTCAATGTACACTAAAAATGACTAATACCTGCCTTCTAAAGCCATTCTTGTAGCTTTGGTGGCCTGGAATAGTCTGAATTGTCACACTTATTTTTTACAAATTAAGCACTGGGGAAGGGCAATTCCATAGCATGTGCATTAGGGTGGCATGGGCTGAGTGCAGCGGGGACAGGTGGCATCTGTCCAATGATAGTAACAGTTTATTTTCACAGAAGTAAGGTAGGCTCTGTGGAATATATAGTACTGGATAAGGTGAGAGCGGGCATTTCATTGGATGAGGGCAGGGTACTCCGTTATAGTTATCCATTCTTTGTTTGTGCAAGAGCAGCCTAAGACGTTTTCCCATCGCGCGTGTAATGGAGGACAGGGAGACCTCGGCATAATTGTGAAGTGAGCTGGCAAACCAGTGTATCAGGTGGTGGCCTGATCCCATGACATGGAGGTACTGAACTGTTAGAAGCATTGGACGTTGCAACTGCATATTGCCCCAAGCAGTGTCAAGAGCACCAATTAATGAATTATAAAGCTGGAAGTGCCCGGTGGGAGGCCTTAGTCTGTTAGCAAAGTATCAAACGACATTGACGTGCTGTGATAGTACAGGTCTCCCCAGTGCATGTAGGCATCCTCTCTCGTAGTAGTAAACATGTCCCCTCTCGGAGTGCCCAGAAAGGGGAGTGCCGGGGAGTCTGGCTGCGTGGCTTCAGTTATAAAGGGGCTGCGTTTAAAGCAACGATGTGCTATCTTCATCAGCAGTGACATTGAGGTGTGGGTTTAGAGCAGGGGAGGAATAGGCATAATACATTCAAGAGACCACAAGGCAGATTAGCAGTGGAAGTCTCAGATAGTTGCAGCCCTAACGTTCACCTAGCCACCCATTGTTGTTGGGAGACCAGGTAATAGTGTTTAAAATTAGGGACTGCCAACCCACCACCCGTGGTAGGTAGTCGGAGTTTATGCAATGCCACTCTGCGCCTTGTGTTATGCCAGATGAGATCATGTGTAAGGCTGTCTAGTGTGTGAAAAAAGGATAGAGGAAGGTATAAGAGGAGGTTGGCAAAGTGATATATTAGGTGGGGAAGCACAAACAATACATGGTGGGCACAATTATAGAACCCTGACCACAACTAGGATATAGAGCCCGCCAAAGGCTAAACTAGTACCTCATTAAAACATGAGCCTAAAAACAGAGGACAGAGTCCTAGGGAATCTGGCCAGTTTATTTGGGCTGAAGTTTTTTATTTTTCATTTTATTTTGTTTGGCGTTGTCTGACCACACCTAGAAGAGGGGGGGGAGTTGCTTGCCACTGATTGTGTTTTACTTTGCTACCTACTATTTCATCTGTGCTGCCTCCTATTTCACTGTGTGAATGAGAGGGAGAAAACCACCCCTTCTCAACGCTACCCAACAATCACTTCTCTTTCCAGAGTGTGTGAAACTCACATATAACACCTTGTTGGGTGTGGTGAAGGGCACTATCATAAATTTACAATAAATCAGTTGAGGTACTCACCGTCCTTATATCCTCTTCTACCGAGCATCCTCGGGTCCCCCATCTGGAAGAAAGAACCTGTGAAGGAGACAGCAGAGGAAAGAGTGAACAAGCTGAAGAATCTTGGAATCCAGAGGGAGAGATAGAGAGAGACAGCAAGAGAGAGGAAAAGAACGAATCATCAAAATACAGATCCTGTAATACTTTGAGCAGTGAATAAAAGGCAAAATTGCAGAACACATAAAGCTTCCTAGTTTCTATTTCCGCCCATCCCTCCGACACAAGATTTCTCCCAGTTGACTGTGATGAGCTCTGCAAATATAGGTGCCAAATCTCGAGGGTTTGCATGAACATCGCACAGATAGAGTAACAAATCATTTGCGTACATTCAAACTTAGGGGCAGATTTACAAGGAGTTATCGCCGCGTAAGCTGCACTTTTCTGGCGCTAATGCGGCAATAATTTTATCGCCCTATTACCAAGCTGTCGCTAACAGCCGTTAGCGACGGTTTATAGGCGAAAATGTCCGTTGTAAAGATTGCTACTTCTGTTAGCGGTAATTATATGCAGGAGAGGCGTTCCCGTGCAAAAACGCCCGCAAACACCACTACTCCATATTCACAAGGGGATCCTTGAACTACTGTAGACCAAAAAAACTGGCTCTAACTGCTGTTAGAGCCAGTTACTTAAGACCAGAAAATAGCTGGTCTTAAAAATGGGGATAACAGCAGGTTTTGGTGCTGGACAGCACTGCAAGCAATGTTGCAGCGCTGCCCTGCGACAAAACTACGCGATACCAAAGGGGATGATGGACGGAGCTCCTGAGCAAATCAAACACTCACCCCCAGTCAACTGATCTGGGTTTAATCCATCATCATTCTTTAGCTCACTCCACCACCCCAGTTCAGACATGGCCATATGCAAATCAGTCTGACCCTGTGCCTCATGGGAACAGTCCAGCCCGAACTGCCAAGCCATGTCTTCCCTGGACCGGAAACAAGCATCCTGGGACCGGTTTCTGGCTATTCAGCCGTCATCA
Source organism: Calotriton arnoldi (assembly GCA_963921515.1). Taxonomy (NCBI): domain Eukaryota; kingdom Metazoa; phylum Chordata; class Amphibia; order Caudata; family Salamandridae; genus Calotriton; species Calotriton arnoldi. The sequence goes on from CAWUFW010010513.1 coordinate 20,007, forward strand.
GCCAGGCTAGCTTGAATCCAGTGGCAAAGTGAGCAAGGGACCCACGTCTGGGCATACCCTGCCAACTTAGGGCGAACAAAGCGATACCAAAAAAAAACTGCCTCTAACTGCTGTTAGAGCCAGTTACTTAAGACCAGAAAATAGCTGGTCTTAAAAATGGGGATAACACTTGGGGCCACATCTCAGCAGGTTTTGGTGCTGGACAGCACTGCAAGCAATGTTGCAGCGCTGCCCTGCGACAAAACTACAGTGCAGGAATGCGCACCATCAATAAGATAGTGCGCATTCCTGGGCCCCAGTCATGAAAAGTGTTGCAGCGCTGCGACAAGGCAGCGTTGCAACACTTCTCACTATGCCCTTCTTGCAACAGCATGGATGCGCTGTATTCACTGGACAGCGCTCCATGACGCAAGTAATAACAGATACATCAGGAATCCGGACGTATGTGTCTGCGCCAAAGACACGCATTGCTGCAGTCGTGTCACAACCATGACGCAACTCCAGCAATGCATGGGGCCAGCCTATCCATGTGGCACTGCGTCACCCTCACGTCTGCCATCAGGCAGGCAGAAGGTACTGACGCAGTGCCGTTCATGAGGGGTGCCTGAATGTCAGCGCTGTTGGCAATCCATCGGTGGTGGTTGCGCGCTGCGGTGGCATTGGTGGAGTGTTGGTGCGGAGGGAGTTGACGAGACGTTCTTTGGTGGCCTTGATCCAGCTGCGAGGGGGTGAGATGATGGCGGTGGCGTCCGGTGGGCAGAGTGAAGATGTGATGTTACCAATGATGGTCGGTCCAGGAGAGTCCGGTGTTGTAGTTGAAGTTCCTGCTGGCGGAGGTGATGTGCTCGACCGTGTGTCCTGCTATGTGGCTTGTTGAGGTGACTTGCTGCTTGCGTCTGATGTAGGGGACCTTCCCTAGGAGGGGGTGGTGTCCTGGTCACTGGGGTTGTCCAGGTGGAACTTGAGTTCACCGAGTAGGATGTCGTCGGTGGATGGGAAACCCTGGGGTGCAATGAGGTCTACAATGGTATTGGAGAATGGGGGGCCATGGCCCGGGGGGCCTGCACATGAGGGTGCCGCAGAGGATGTGCTTGGGCTTGGTCCAGATCTGGGAGTTGAGGTGGTCCATGGTCACCCTTGGGTCATTAGAGTGCGTGGTCAGTCGGAGTGTGCTTCTGTAGGTGATGGCAATGCCTCCTCCTTGATGGTTGGGGTGCTCCTTGCGGGTGATACTGCAGCCATCAGTGATGGCGATGGTGATGTCTGGTCCGGACGAGAGGTTGGTCCTGGCAGGCGAGGTGGCATCCAGGGTTGATGGCGAGGAGGGTGCTGGCGTCGTAGCGGTGGAGTGTCCAAGAGGAAGGCTCCTTGATGCTGAGCGAGGTCCAGGAGCAGACGGACGCAAACGGCGTAGCCTATGGGTTGCCTTTGGCACGGGAGACGACCATTACAATGCAGGCAGTACATCGTTAACAACACAACTCCGACAACGCAGGTGCCTTTACATCGCATCTGATTACAATGCATTGTGAGGTCAGCAATGGGGTAATTTAAAGCTTTTCGGGTGGGTGTGGGTTTTGGATGTAAAATATGAAAATTGGGGTGTGTTCTGGGGTAAGAAATGGAATTTGGGGTGTGTTCTGGGGTAAAATATGGAAATTGGGGTGTGTTTTGGGGTAAAATATGGAGATAGGGGTGTGCTTTGGGGTAAAATTTGGAATTTGGGGTGTATTCTGGGGTAAAATATGGAAATTGGGGTGTGTTTTGGGGTAAAATATGGAAATTGGGGTGTGCATTTGGGTAAAATTTAATTTTTGGGTGTGTTAAGGGGGCTCAAAAAGGCATTCCAGGGTTTACGGTTGGGTTTGGGGTGCAAAGGTTAGTTTTGGGTTGCACTCGCTGAAGTGGGAATTGTGATATTAATGTCTCCGCTATGCAACACCTACTCTACTGTTGCAATGTGCCTAGTATTAGTATGCATTGGAATGGAATGCGATGTTATGGCATGCGTTGCAACTATGTATGTGCCTTTGGCACACGAGTGGTACGCCCGCTGTGCATGGGCGCACAGCCCATTGAGAAGTGCTGGGGGGGGGCTGGATAGCTGTGAGGAGGTAAATGCAGGAAAGAACACTGGATGGGGCGTGGACGCGGGAATGTGTTTGTGAGCGGGTGTTGTAAAAGGTTTTATGAGGGAAGTCTTACCTCGAAGCCGGGTCCTGTGTCTTCGTAGCTCCTGCTCTCCTGCGTCTGCTTCCAGGAAAAGGAAGTAGTCAGTCAGGCTCCCTCCCCTGAGTCAATCACAATGCTGCGATGCGGCAGTGGGATTGGTAATTGGCAACGGGACAAGTCATGCAGCCTGGGGTGGGCATATTCTCCATGCAGGCTGTAATGCAGCCTGGATTGCGAACAGGGAAGTGCGCATGACTGCTTTGGGTGGACTGAGTGGGCCGGCCAAACAGTCACTGCGCACTTGAGTGGGCGTGCCAATCCGCCCATGCCCTGCCCTCTGTTTGGAGCAGTCCTACCCACCCTCCCACCACCTGAGGATACATAGCATGATTACATCAGTCAGTTATCCCTTGTTTTTCCCTTTTGAATCTGTTTTTTGGCTTCTCTGAGCCCGCGCTTCCCACTTGCCGCCGCTGCTGCCCCTGCAGCCCCGCCCCCCTGTCCTCGCCCGTTCCCGCCTCCCAGGTGATCGTTCCTCCACCCTCCCCTACTAAATGGTGGCCGCTGCGCGGTCGCGTGCAGCGGGCGCGCCGCTGGCGTGCCAAAGGCGCGCCTAAGGCAAGGCTGTCTGCGCCCGTCCGCGACCCGACCGCGACCAGTGCCAGGAACCCTGGATCTCGAGCCACCCTCTGCTACAGCATAGCCACCCTCCACGCACTCATCTCCAGAAAACTCAGAGACTGCCAACAGGCCTCGCCAAACATGACCCACGGCCAGTTATCCTGCCTCCACTGCCGCCAGACCTCAACCACCAGCCTGGCCTCCAACACATCTGACGCCAGCACCAGCGAAACACCCTAAGATGCATCCTCCTCAATGTGCGCTCCGTGCATGTTAGACTTGGCATCTTTTGGCGTGTTTCCCCTGACTTTTTGCTTTCTGACCTCCCGGTTTTGACTCTGTTTTTGCTGGTGGGATGATTCTGCGCACTTTCCTCACTGCGGTCCAGTGGGAAAGTGCAGGTGCTCCTGTATAAAATGTGTTATGGATTGGTGTTTCCATGATTGGCCTATTTGGTTTATGTGTCAGTCCCTTGTAAAGTGCACTGCGAGTGCCAGGGCCTATAGACCAAATGCTGTTGGTGGGCTGCAGCACTGGATTGTGCCACCCACGCAAACAGCCCGTAAAGTGTAACCCGGGCCTGCCATCGCAGAGCCTGTGCGCAGCCTGAGGCTGCCATGTCGACTTGGCAAGTGCACACACTTGCAAGTCCCTAAACCTTCCCTTTGCTACATGTTAGTCACCCCTAAGGTAGGCCCAAGGTACCCCTGTGGGCAGGGTGCGGTGTATGCGAAAGGTAGGACATGCCCGGGTGTGTGCGGCATGTCCTGATAGTGAATTACAGCCTAGTTCGTTTTCACTATTGAAAGGCTACCTGTTCCCCTAGGCCAGAACGGGCAGTTTTGATTATTACAGTTTATAATCCTAACTGACCCCGGGAACATGGTAGAAATCCGAGTTTAGTATGCCTGGACTCAGAATGATAAAATGCAGCTTTTAGTGGAGTTGGTTTTAACATTCTGTGTTTGAAAATACCACTTTTAGAAAGTGGGTATTTTCTTGTCTAACCATCCAAGCCTGCCTCTGCGAGGTTGTGTATTCCGTGTCTGGAGTGTGAGTGACAGGGGCTGGGGGATGCCAGGAGACAGGGTGAGTCAGCGCAGGGCTGAATAGCCAGATCGACCTGTAGATGGGTGGGAGGGGTCGCACCTGGGCCCTGAATAGGACAGTGCCTTCCCTCCACAATGCTGGCTCCACCTCCTGTGGTGCGTCTGATGTCCCTGGCCCACTCACTGAAAGAAGGGACGGAGACTTGTCAACAAAGTGCTCCAGAACTGGTTTGGACTAGGCAAAGGCCTCTCTGCCTTCAGAGAACAAAGGAATTTGGGATATAAATATTGGGGCCCTGACCCCATGAATTTAGATCTCGCTGGAATCAAGGAACCTGCCAAGACGAAGAGCTGGAAGAGCTGTCAGGAGGAGTACTGCCCCTTTGCTGTGTTGTTGCTTTGTTGGGTTGGCCTGCAGCTGCTGCTTCTGTCTTGGGCAGTGAAAGGACTGGACTGAACTTTCTACAAACTTGTGCTGAGTATCTCCAAGGGCCAGGAACCGAGCTGGCCTCCTGTTAAGAAGTCTCAGGGACTACAAAGACTTCACAAGCCTCTGGGTACCGCTTCTGGAGCAGCTGTTTCAGTTGCCACAGAGGAAGGGAACCGCAACCGACTCCGTCAACCGAATCCATCCCTGGCCGGTGACCTGTTTGCACCGCAGAGCCGCATCGCCCCGCTTCGCATCGCAACCCTGGTCTCACCGTGGGCGACGTCCGACGCCGCCAACATCGAGCCGCTGCTTGCACCGTGACCTGTGGGCACCGCAGTTCGCATCGCATCGCTTCACTGGGCCAGCCGGACCAGACCGACACTGTCGCTGCAACTGGCTCAAGAGTCGAGACCGCACCGCATTTGGGGCACCGCTCGCACGTCTGCGACGCACCGCTCCGACTCGCACCGCTGTCCGACGCCAGCTCCCGCACTCCGGCTGGGTCGCCTGCATCGCAACCTGTCAGCACCGCATCGAGCATCGTCTCACCCTGCACCGCATGCCTTGGACTCACCGACTCCGTCTGCACGACGCTCATCGAGCCGCTGCCTGCACCGCATCGAGGGACACCGCACCTTGCATCGCTCCGTCTTGCACCGCAACCGCGACGAACGCCGACCGGCTCGTACACTCCGTACCAGCCACAACGAGAAAGGTACTGTAACCGAGTCTGTTCATGACTCTGCTGGCCCGTATCGACGCGGTCGGCTGGAACTGTTAGACTCTGTGGTTTTCAGCATCACGGTAGGCTCGGACGGAGCTACCGACTCGTACGAACTTTGCTTTTGTGCTATCCCTGCAAAGAAGAAGTTAACGTATCAAGTATTCATTCAGTAAAGTATAGTATTGTGGATTTTTGTCGTAATTGGTCTTGTCTTGAGTATATAAAATATTGGTTATTTTTCTAAACTGGTGTGGTGTCCATTTGTAGTGCTTACACTGTATTACTGTTGGTTATGTGCAAATGCTTTACACACTGCCTCTGAATTAAGCCTGACTGCTCGTGCCAAGCTACCACGAGGGTGAGCAGGGGTTACTTCACGAGTGTAACAACCCTTACCCTGACTAGGAAGAAGGGTCCCTACTTGGACAAAGGTGCAAGCCCTTGCCAACTAGAGATCCCATTTCTAACATTGGTTGTCAGCGGTGAGGATAGGACTTGTGTTTGCACTTGACTTACAGTGATTGGTGTGCACTACTACCATATCGCAGACCATTACGTACCACATACTGGTTCTTTTTCTTTTGGCCTATTTTTGATCTTGCCAGTTTTCAACTCACGACTTTTGTCATGCCTGAATCAATTGCATCATCCGTTGCATCTCTGGAAGTTATCTTTGAGGAGGACAGGTTGGAATCCTACGCCGTAAAGGAGTTACGAGCGATTTGTAAAAACCTGAAAGTCCAAATTAAAGGCCTCACAAGGAAGGAGGAGCTACAGAAGGCGCTGAGGGCCTGGGTAGCAGCCAGACATGCCAATGGGCAGCCTGGTGATCTCAGTGAGGAGGCGGAGGAGCCTATTTCCAGGGTGGATGTGCTTTTGGGTAGGGGGAACCCGCCAGGTCGGGCAGCAGCAGTCTGTCCCCAGAGGAGCTGGAGGACAGGCGGGAGGCAAGGCAGTTCGAGCTGCAGAAGCTCAGGCTGGAGAGTGAGCGGGAGGAGAAGAGATTGGCCATAGAGGAGAGGAAGATGCTCTTAGAGCATGAGAGAGAACTGGGAGACATCTCTGAGCTGACCCATTGGCAGCAAGAAGGGGGTCCCACCAGGGAGGAGTTCTGCAGGGAGCAGAACGAGTGCCCTACTCTGGAGGGTCTGCGGCGGCAGGCTGCAGACCAAGCAGCTGGTAATCAGTCCGGGTCACATCTGATCTACTGGGAGAGTGGTCTCCTATACAGTGAGCCTAAGGTTGCTGAGCCTGGGTCAGCCCGTGTGCTGGTGGTACCCCAGCGCTTCAGGACCTTCCTACTGGGTCTGGCTCACGACGTGCCTTTGGCAGGACATTTGGGGCAGGACAAGACCTTTGACAGGCTTGTCACCCACTTCTTTTGGCCCCAAATGCGAAGGCAGTCAGATGCACACTGTAGGTCTTGCCAAACTTGCCAGGCAAGTGGTAAGAGTGGGAGGAAGGTCAAAGCTCCTCTCCAACCTTTTCCGGTTGTTGGAACACCCTTTGAAAGGGTAGGGATGGATATTGTGGGGCCACTGGATCCCAAGACAGCCATGGGCAACAGGTACATCCTGGTCTTGGTGGACCATGCCACCCGGTACCCGGAGGCAATCCCTCTCAGGACAACGACGGCGCCAGTGGTGGGCCGGGCGTTAATGGGGATCTTTTCCCGTGTGGGATTCCCCAGAGAGGTGGTTTCCGATAGGGGGACCAATTTCATATCGAAGTATATGACATCCCTGTGGAAGGAGTGTGGTGTAACCTACAAGTTCACCACTCCTTACCACCCACAAGGTAACGGTCTGGTGGAGAGATTCAACCAGACCTTGAAAGGCATGATCAAGGGTCTAACAGAACCCATGAGGCGTAAGTGGGACGTCCTCTTGCCATGCCTACTCTTTGCGTACAGGGAGGTGCCTCAGAAGTCTCTTGGGTACAGCCCCTTTGAGCTCCTGTATGGCCACCCTGTCAGAGGACCTCTGAGTTTGGTGAAGGAAGGCTGGGAGGCGGCTCCCAGGAAAACTCCCCAGGATGTATTTAGCTACATGCTGGCCTTTAGAAACCAAACTGCCCGCTTCAGGAAACTCGCTCAGGCGAACCTAGAAGCAAGCCAGGAAGAAATGAAGAGATGGTATGACCAGAACGCCACTCTGGTCGAATTTCAACCTGGGCAGAAAGTGTGGGTAATGGCCCCAGTGGCACCTTGTGCCTTGCAGGACAAGTGGACTGGGCCATATGAGGTAAAGGAGCGCAAAAGTGACGTCACCTACCTGGTGGATTTGCAGGCTCCAAGGAACCCTTTTAGGGTCCTTCACGTGAACCGCCTCAAGCCCCACTTCGAGAGGTCCGAAGTGAGTATGCTCTTGGCGACAGATGATGGGGTGGAAGAGGAGAGCGAGCCTCTCCCTGACCTCCTGTCTACCAAGGAGCATGATGGGTCAGTAGAGGGTGTGATCCTCTCCCCTACTCTGACTCAGGAGCAGCAGGGGACTGTCGCCAGTTGTTGGGACAGTTCGCCCCACTGTTCTCTCTGACCCCGGTGTTACTCACTGGTGTACCCATGACGTGGACACCGGTGACAGCCATCCTGTGAAGCACAAGATTTACAGGTTGACTGACCGGGTCAGAGCCAGCATCAAGGAGGAGGTCTCTAAGATGTTGGCGTTAGGGGTGATTGAGCCCTCCCACAGTCCTTGGGCCAGCCCAGTGGTCTTGGTCCCAAAGGCTGCGGCGCCCGGTGCCACTCCAGAACTCCGGTTTGTGTGGACTACCGTGGGCTCAATGCCGTCACCAGGACTGACGCGCACCCCATCCCCAGAGCTGATGAGCTCATTGATCGGTTGGGAGCTGCCCGGTTCCTCAGCACGTTTGATTTAACGTCTGGGTACTGGCAGATTGCCTTAACCGATGGGGCCAAGGAGAGATCAGCATTCTCAACCCCAGAAGGTCATTACCAATTCCGGGTGATGCCCTTTGGGTTGAAGAATGCCCCTGCCACCTTTCAGAGGTTGGTCAATCAGGTGTTGGCTGGGCTGGAGGATTTCAGTGCCGCCTACCTGGATGACATTGCTGTGTTCAGTTCCAGCTGGGAAGAACATTTACAGCACCTTGGGAAAGTGTTGAGGGCTCTGCAAGGTGCAGGCCTCACGATCAAGGCCAGTAAGTGCCAGATCGGGCAGGGTTCTGTGGTGTACTTGGGACACCAGGTAGGAAGCGGCCAGGTGGCGCCCCTACAACCCAAGATTGACACCATTCTGGCTTGGGAACCCCCCCAGACCCAGACAGAGGTGAGAGCCTTCTTAGGTCTCACCGGCTATTATAGGAGATTTGTTAAGGGCTATGGCACCATTGTTGCCCCCTTAACAGAGCTGACCTCTAAGAGGCAGCCCAGGAAAGTGATCTGGACTGAGTCCTGCCAGAAAGCTTTTGATGCCCTGAAGGCAGCCATGTGCACGGCGCCCGTGCTCAAGGCACCTGACTTCTCCAAAGAATTTGTCATGCAGACTGACGCTTCAGAGCATGGTGTGGGAGCGGTGCTCTCACAACTGAACGAAGAGGGCCTGGATCAGCCTGTAGTCTTCCTTAGCAGGAGACTACTTCCCAGGGAACAGAGGTGGAGTGCCATAGAAAGGGAAGCTTTTGCTGTGGTCTGGGCGCTGAAGAAGTTGAGACCATACCTGTTTGGGACTCACTTCCGGGTTCAGACAGACCACAGGCCCCTCAGATGGTTGATGCAAATGAGGGGTGAGAATCCAAAACTGCTGAGGTGGTCCATCTCCCTACAGGGAATGGACTTTACGGTGGAATACCGTCCTGGTACAGAACACGCCAACGCAGATGGTCTGTCCAGGTTCTTCCGCCTTAGTGAGGAGAACTCCAATGGGGTTGGGTAGTTCTCCCTACTTTCAGCTGGAGGGGACATGTGTTAGACTTGGCATCTTTTGGCGTGTTTCCCTGACTTTTTGCTTTCTGACCTCCCGGTTTTGACTCTGTTTTTGCTGGTGGGATGATTCTGCGCACTTTCCTCACTGCGGTCCAGTGGGAAAGTGCAGGTGCTCCTGTAAAAAATGTGTTATGGATTGGTGTTTCCATGATTGGCCTATTTGGTTTATGTGTCAGTCCCTTGTAAAGTGCACTGCGAGTGCCAGGGCCTATAGACCAAATGCTGTTGGTGGGCTGCAGCACTGGATTGTGCCACCCACGCAAACAGCCCGTAAAGTGTAACCCGGGCCTGCCATCGCAGAGCCTGTGCGCAGCCTGAGGCTGCCATGTCGACTTGGCAAGTGCACACACTTGCAAGTCCCTAAACCTTCCCTTTGCTACATGTTAGTCACCCCTAAGGTAGGCCCAAGGTACCCCTGTGGGCAGGGTGCGGTGTATGCGAAAGGTAGGACATGCCCGGTGTGTGCGGCATGTCCTGATAGTGAATTACAGCCTAGTTCGTTTTTCACTATTGAAAGGCTACCTGTTCCCCCTAGGCCAGAACGGGCAGTTTTGATTATTACAGTTTATAATCCTAACTGACCCCGGGAACATGGTAGAAATCCGAGTTTAGTATGCCTGGACTCAGAATGATAAAATGCAGCTTTTAGTGGAGTTGGTTTTAACATTCTGTGTTTGAAAATACCACTTTTAGAAAGTGGGTATTTTCTTGTCTAACCATCCAAGCCTGCCTCTGCGAGGTTGTGTATTCCGTGTCTGGAGTGTGAGTGACAGGGGCTGGGGGATGCCAGGAGACAGGGTGAGTCAGCGCAGGGCTGAATAGCCAGATCGACCTGTAGATGGGTGGGAGGGGTCGCACCTGGGCCCTGAATAGGACAGTGCCTTCCCTCCACAATGCTGGCTCCACCTCCTGTGGTGCGTCTGATGTCCCTGGCCCACTCACTGAAAGAAGGGACGGAGACTTGTCAACAAAGTGCTCCAGAATTGGTTTGGACTAGGCAAAGGCCTCTCTGCCTTCAGAGAACAAAGGAATTTGGGATATAAATATTGGGGCCCTGACCCCATGAATTTAGATCTCGCTGGAATCAAGGAACCTGCCAAGACGAAGAGCTGGAAGAGCTGTCAGGAGGAGTACTGCCCCTTTGCTGTGTTGTTGCTTTGTTGGGTTGGCCTGCAGCTGCTGCTTCTGTCTTGGGCAGTGAAAGGACTGGACTGAACTTTCTACAAACTTGTGCTGAGTATCTCCAAGGGCCAGGAACCGAGCTGGCCTCCTGTTAAGAAGTCTCAGGGACTACAAAGACTTCACAAGCCTCTGGGTACCGCTTCTGGAACGCTGTTTCAGTTGCCACAGAGGAAGGGAACCGCAACCGACTCCGTCAACCGAATCCATCCCTGGCCGGTGACCTGTTTGCACCGCAGACCGCATCGCCCCGCTTCGCATCGCAACCCTGGTCTCACCGTGGCGACGTCCGACGCCACCAACATCGAGCCGCTGCTTGCACCGTGACCTGTGGGCACCGCAGTTCGCATCGCATCGCTTCACTGGGCCAGCCGGACCAGACCGACACTGTCGCTGCAACTGGCTCAAGAGTCGAGACCGCACCGCATTTGGGGCACCGCTCGCACGTCTGCGACGCACCGCTCCGACTCGCACCGCTGTCCGACGCCAGCTCCCGCACTCCGGCTGGGTCGCCTGCATCGCAACCTGTCAGCACCGCATCGAGCATCGTCTCACCCTGCACCGCACGCCTTGGACTCACCGACTCCGTCTGCACGACGCTCATCGAGCCGCTGCCTGCACCGCATCGAGGGACACCGCACCTTGCATCGCTCCGTCTTGCACCGCAACCGCGACGAACGCCGACCGGCTCGTACACTCCGTACCAGCCACAACGAGAAAGGTACTGTAACCGAGTCTGTTCATGACTCTGCTGGCCCGTATCGACGCGGTCGGCTGGAACTGTTAGACTCTGTGGTTTTCAGCATCACGGTAGGCTCGGACGGAGCTACCGACTCGTACGAACTTTGCTTTTGTGCTATCCCTGCAAAGAAGAAGTTAACGTATCAAGTATTCATTCGTAAAGTATAGTATTGTGGATTTTTGTCGTAATTGGTCTTGTCTTGAGTATATAAAATATTGGTTATTTTTCTAAACTGGTGTGGTGTCCATTTGTAGTGCTTACACTGTATTACTGTTGGTTATGTGCAAATGCTTTACACACTGCCTCTGAATTAAGCCTGACTGCTCGTGCCAAGCTACCACGAGGGTGAGCAGGGGTTACTTCACGAGTGTAACAACCCTTACCCTGACTAGGAAGAAGGGTCCCTACTTGGACAAAGGTGCAAGCCCTTGCCAACTAGAGATCCCATTTCTAACAGTGCACAAACACCCCGTGGCCCTACTCGCCGCCACAGACGACATCCGCACCCTCCTGGACCAAGGCTACTCTGCAGGCCTCATCCTACTCGACCTTTCAGCGGCCTTCGACACCGTCTCCCACCGCACACTAGTTGTCAGACTACACGATGCCGGCATACAAGGAACAGCCCTAGACAGGATCCGATCAGTCCTCACCGGAAGAAGCAAAAGGATCAGACTGCCACCCTTCCTCACTGATCCCACGTATATCACCTGCGGAGTCCTACAGGGGTCATCTCTGAGCCCGACCCTCTTCAACATTTACAGGTCCCCCCTCCCCGCCATCATCCGACAACACGGCCTCAACATCGTATCCTACGCTGATGACACCCAGCTCATCCTCTCCCTCACCAAAGACCCCACCACCGCCAGACTCAACTTCCAGAAGGGTATGCAAGACGTCGCAGTCTGGATGACCGACAGCTGCCTGAAGCTCAACGCCGAGAAGACCGAAGTCCTCGTCCTTGGAACCACCCCTTCAGCATGGGACAACACCTGGTGGCCGACCGCCCTCGGAAGCCCACCTACCCCCTCAGACCATGCCAAAAACCTCGGCCTCGTACTCGACTCATCCCTCACCATGAACCGACAGGTCAACGCCGTCACCTCCAGCTGCTTCAACACCCTCTGCATCCTCCGCAAGACCTTCAAATGGATCCCCCCGGAGTCAAGGAAGACAGTCACCCATGCACTCATCACCAGCAGACTGGACTATGGAAACGCACTCTACTCCGGCATTTACAAGTCCCTACTCCGCAAACTCCAGACATTACAGAACACCGCCGCCAGACTCGTCCTCGGCATCCCCCGGCACGAACACATCAGCCAACACCTACGATGACTCCACTGGCTCCCTGTGGAGAAAAGAGTCACCTTCTAAGTCCTCACTCACGCCCACAAATGCCTACACAACAACGGACCCAAATACCTCAATGACAGAATCAACTTCCACGTACCCAAAAGAAACCTCCGATCTTCCAACCTCGCACTGGCCGAAACCCCGCGCATCCACAGAGCCAGAGCAGGCAGAAGATCCTTCTCCCACATTGCAGCCAAGACCTGGAACGAGCTACCGGCAGACATCAGATGCGCCCCCTCCATGAACACCTTCAGGAAGACCCTCAAGACATGGCTCTTCGGCTACCAGATCTGCACCCCACCCCCTGCGCCTTGAGACCCTCACGGGTGAGTAGCGCGCCTACAATTCCCCTGATTGATTGATTGATTGAGTTATCTTCATGTGATGATTGTTCCTCTTCTGCACTGCTTGAGGCAGTGGGGCAACGCTCTTCCACCATTGTGGAAGTGCCGCCACTGGGGGTGCGTCATCTACGTGTGATAAGCCTGAGCGACTCGCCCCCGGCCCTCCTGCGCTATACGTCCCACCTTCTCCTTACCTGGACATTGACACCGTGGTGCAATCCACTGCACTCTCTCCAAATCTGTGACTCAGCTAGCAGGAGCCTCAGCCCGGTGTAATTTCACTGGGCTGGGTACAGCAGTCGCCGCCTAGTCCGCTGGTGGACCTCCCGATGCAGTTGATGCAGCAGGGCCCCCATAGGTGTGAAGGTGCATGCTCACGCCACACAAGTTTGGCGTAGCACAGGGGCCTCACCCTCCACAGCATATGGCCAGTCCAACATCATGGGGCCTGTGATGCAGGGAAACCGCACACAGCATTGGTAATCCCCTTCGTGCACCCCGGTGTAGTGGTGGATCGTAGTATGTGATGCGGACCTCACTACGTTGGTGCGCAGGAGCGCCTCTACCATTAACAGCTCCAAGCGTCACAAGGCGGTCTTCTCACACAGGCCAGCAACGTGTCTCCATGCGACCTGCCAGACTTCACCACCAGGAACAGGCGATCGTCGCGCCTCAATGTCTACCGCCACGGCTCATCGACTCCACAGCTCCTCCACATCCCACTCCAGGCTCCAGACGCTGGTCCAGCAAGGCATCCAGGCTCCAGACGCAGGTCCAGCAAGGCATCCAGGCTCCAGACGCAGGTCCAGCAAGGCATCCAGGCTCCAGACGCAGGTCCAGCGAGGCATCCAGGCTCCAGATGCAGGTCCAGCAAGGCATCCAGGCTCCACACGCAAGTCCAGCAAGGCATCCAGGCTACAGACGCAGGTCCAGCAAGGCATCTAGGCTCTAGACGCAGGTCCAGCAAGGCATCCAGGCTCCAGACGCAGGTCCAGCGAAGCATCAAGGCTCTCATCCTGGTCATCCTGGATGTTGGCTGGCTTGCAGGGGTTGTTGATGTGTGCTGCACTTGGCCCTGGCTGCTCCATTCTGCATTTTATTGGTTTTTATGCCTATGTTATATTGGAGGTTGACTGATAGGCAATTTTTTGCATTAGAGGCAAAAAAACCTCACGTTGGGCTGACAAACGTGAGTTTTTTTGCCGCTAATGGGCCTATCGGTAGTTTTTGCCCGCTAACACTGGATTTCCTATCGCCATCGCGCTGATGTTAGCAGCAGTTTTCACCGCCGTTCCCTGATACTATCGCCATGTAGTGCGGCTTGTTAATACACCGCTAACATGGCGATAGTTTTCAGGATTAGGCGGCGATAAAAAAACTGCTGCTAACTGCCGTTTGCGATAGATATCGCCGGTCCTTGAGAATATCCCCCTTAGTGTGCTCCATCACCCAGCGGAATACCCCAGCTGTGCCCATGAGTGAGAAGAGCTTCAGCCAATGGTTCAATCGCCAACGAGAAAAGTAAAGAGGAGAAGGGACAAACCTGACTGGCACCTTTCTGGATCATAACGGGTTCAGAGCCTCTGTTTTTACTCTGATTACCGGTTGGGTGTATAATAATCTCACCATCTAATAAATCTGGGGCCTAATCAGTACAGAGGTAAAATTGAATATAGGAACTCCCACAAAAAGGAGTCAAATGCTTATTCAAAGTCAAGGGCCAGACAACCAGACCTGGGCCAAGACTGGGGAGAGTTTTCCATAACTCTTGAAAAATCTGCGTATATTCAGTGAAATATTACAGGTGGGGATGAAACCGTTTTTATCTGGGTTTATGAGTGTAGGTAACAAAGGGATCAGTCGGTCAGCCAATATCTCTGTGAGTATTTTATAATCAGTGTTAAGAAGCGCAAGCAGGCGGTATGAACCAAGCGCTGTGGGGTCACAATCTGGTTTGGGTAAGGATATAAGTAGAGCCTCATGAGGGATGAAGGGAGGGTGGTAAACAGGCCGCTTGAAGGATCCAGTCATAAAGTATCTGGAGGTGGGGAGCCAGGTGAGTGGCATAGGCTTTGTAAAACTCTGCCGGTAGACCATCTGGTCCCGGAGTCTTCCCTGTAGCCACGGCGCTTATGGCCACCTCAAATAAGGGAATGGCAGTGTCTAGTTCGATTCTCTGGTCGGGAGTGATGGTGGGTAGGGGCGTGCTGGAGAGAAAAGAGTTAATGGCATGCAACTCCATGTCCATGCCGTGCGTGTACATTTTGGTGTAATGGCACGTCATCTCAGTGTGTATCATCGATTGTGTGTATAGAAGGAAGCCCTCAGACGAGCGAAGCATCAGTAAGGGGTATCTGGGATATTCCTGTCGGATGTGCCATGCTAATAGGGAACCTGCTTTGTCTGCTGATGCATGCGTTTTAGCCGTGCATACAGAACAATTAAGGCAGCAGAGTTGTTCCAGAAGCGTGGCATGCTCGTGCTGTGTCGAGTGGAGGTTATGGTGACTTTCAGAATCTGATGCCCCCTGCGTGATTCAAGAATAAGGAGGTCATGCTCAATGTGAGACATGTCCCCATCTAGCGCTCGTCTCATGTTCCACATACATCCCATGCAATGGCCCTTGATCACTGACTTAAAGGTGTCCCATTCTATTGAGTGGGAGGAGGCGGTGTTGCCGTTGAGTTCAAAATGATCGCCTCGGGCAGACTGAAGAGAGGACCAAAAGGGAGGGTCATCTAAGGCTGCTGGTTGTAGTCGCTGTGTAGGTATTGGGAGGGGGTTGCGTCCCAGTGCAGACAAAGATGCTGAGTATTGTGATTTGAATAAGTACAACCTAAATAATTAGTGTGTGTTATTTGGGGGATAATATCCGGGAAGCCTACAAAGTGTTCTATACAAACATTTAATTTATGTGGGCTGGAATAAAAGGAAGAGACTCTGGACTGTGGACTTTCCAGAAATCCAACATTCGACAGTCACCAGTGTGTAAGCCAAGTAGTCAGTGCCTGGGCATTAGTGGTACCAGCTGTGTGGGGGAAAGGGGGAAAGGAACAATCTAGCTGCATGCCAAGCACACTGTTAAAATCTTCACCAAGGAGCCATGGAATCCCATTCCATTGCGAGAGCACCCATGAAAGATTGGTGGGGAAGCCCTGCTGATCAGAGTTGGGTGCGTAAATGGAGCCTAAGAGTATGTGGTGTCCATCAAGGTGCCCCTCAACTAGCAGATTTTATCATGATAAAGGGAGTGTTGGCCTTGACCCACACTAAGACTCCCCTAGCATATGTAGAGAAATTGGTTGAAAATACTTGGCCACGCTAGCGTCTCTGTAAGTGCACAGCCTTCATAAGTGCCAGGTGTGATTCCTGCAATAAGGCTATGTGTACTGAGTGATGGCGCACATAGGAGTAAATGGCATGGCAGTGTGATGGAGTGTGTATACCTCGGACATTCCATGATATTATTTTCACATTAGCCATGATTCTAGTAGCCATGTAGGGAGAGGAGGAAGGGTAAAGACTAGTGGGAGATGGAAAGCTGTCGCCACAGTGTTGAATAGTAGCAGGCGCAGACTGCAAAAAGGGGTTGAAACAGAGCAAGACAAACAGTAAAACAACCAAAGTTGAACAATTCTATAGGAGTGGAGGAGCAACATTCTTCCACCCAAACATACCTTTAACATGCTGATGGCACACAGCAATCAGTGAGGAGTGTGTAATGCGCATCAAGGCATGGAGCCTTTGGTGCCTGCCTTAGAGTTAGAGCAGACAACCAACCCCCCCACGCATCAGCTCTATAGGGTGAGGGGGGAAGTCATGGTCTCATGCCTGTAGTAGCCCCCCGGGTATCAAAATAGCAAAGGTACTACATTTTACAACCAGAGGTTTAGCCAAAGTCATCAGCTGTCTGCGGCCTCACTTGTGGAAACATTATGGAGTTTGGCTGTGAGGGCCAAGTCGATATGGAGCTCTCATCACTGGATGACTCTGATGGTAACTCATTGAAGTCCGACAAAGGTGACAATTCACTGATTGTGGAAGCAGGCTGTCGAGCCCTCCTGCATTCATTTATCATATGTTCCAGGTCTGGAGTGCCAGGCAAGCGTTAAGAATGGTCCCCATGTTTACATACGCAGTGGCGGTTCCCTTCACTTGTGCTGGGAGCGGGCGCATTGCTCAGGTCGGCGGAGCTAGAGGCGACCAGACCCTATGATTTAATCCAGTCCCAGACATCTTTAGGGTACGTGAAGAATCTCAACTGACCATCATGCATTGCCCAGAGCTTTGCAGAAAAAAGGAGTGAATATTTCATTCTTGCTTTGCAGGAAGGAATAACATGATGTGTGCATTACCCACTGACAAATGCGGTATTTTATGAGTAGTATGACGTCTAGGTCATGATAGTGTAGTAGACAGACCACCATGGGGTGGTGCTTCAAGCCTAGGGAGGGTGGTGTGCAGGTACCCTGTGGGTCATCTCAATTGCAAAAAAAAGAAGACAGTATGGATGTGGGTAATGTGGAGCACAGCCAGTTCTCCACATATGAGACAGGGTCTGAGCCTTCCGCATTTTCATTTAGGCCAGCGATGCGAATGTTATTTTGACAAGAGCAGCCTTCAGCATCCTCAGCCCTCTCTTCTAATACACAAATCTTTTCCTTCAGAGTCTGTAGGCATTTATCTGTGTTGTGTAATTGGGGTTGCTGTGAGAGAATGGCTTGTTCAGCAGTCCGGACCCTGTCTGCCAGGTTGCGGTGGTCTGCACGCAACAGCGTGAGGCCAGTGGCTACTGTGTCAATATGGTTTTCTAATGAAGTTTGAGACCTTTCAATGGCCACCACAACAGCGTCCAGTTTGCTGTCTATGGATGCGGTGCTGGAGTCCTGACCCGGTTGGATGGGGTTCAAAGTAGGCAAAGAAACAGGTTTCCTCGATAGTGCAGGTGGGTTTTGAATCCCTGATTGCAGACGTCCCATGGTGAAAGGTGGGTGTATGAAAATTGACTTGACAGTGTCCATGGCACTATGGACCTGCTTGCGAGTGCCAGGGGTAGCGGAAGCATTGCTCAGCAAGAGTAATGCAGACTATAGGTCAGAGGTGGTGGGGCCCCCATGCACTATTGTCCTCCAGCAACTGTGCAGCACGAGCAGCCTGCAAGGTCAGGGCGAAGCCTCCAGAGCAAGCAGGCAGTCCAGCAGAAGCCACAGTAGGCAAATCTAAAGTTTATTGGAGGGGTACCTGAAATTCTGCAGAGGTAAGGTATGCCGCACGCATACAGGAGATACCTGTGGTGGCCAGCAGTGTAGTTCAGACAGTTCCCAGGTCCCGCAGATAGTAGCTGATGTCCAGGCTATGAATCGCCGCCAAAGTCATATACCAACAACTGGGTTAGTACATGTGGGTTTTGAGGCACCAATCCACTTCTGGTTCATAAAGGCAGTGGTGTATGCCCCACACTGTGTATCCCCTGGTCCATGGTTGGGGAGCAGAGACAGTGAAAAGCTGCAGGCAGTGAGACACTAGTTAGGAGATAGGAGGGCAGGCAGTCATTTAATTATGTGTTCTGTGGCAATTACTGTTGCTGAGGCCTCACTATTTATCAGCATTGTGTGGAACCGATGTACAGGTAAGGGCTCAGCAAGGGTAGACAATACTGAAGTAGGTGTCCCAACCTGCTACCACTAGGTGTGTTTAGATCAGCAAGGTATCTTATTGTTTCAGGCAGTGTGTCCCCAGGGTGTGCAGAGCTTCAAATTCAGTTATCCCAAGAGTAAAGAAATCAGTACATGGTGAGGCATCGACAGTTCAATAGCCTCAATGTAGAAAAGAGTGAGCTGCTCACCTGCAGAATGTGTTTTGAGGCCCGGGGTCAGCAGCATCGCTAAGCGGGTGGGTCGCGTCCCCACTGAGGGCCCACCCCATGTCAATATATTAGTAAAAATGTTTCTCATTGGGGAGCTATGCTCTGCCCCCATAGCTCCTTCAGGGAAGGGGAGGGCTGCCCCACAAGCGTGACACCAGACAAAGCAGGGAGGAAGGCAATGCGGGGCCTCTGATTGCCCGGCACGTATGGGCCTCAGGCCTCCAGGTGCCAGAAGGCGGCTGCGGGCGTTTATGAGTCGGACTGTGAGGGCCCCGTTCTTGACTGCAGGTCAAGGGGAGAGCACTCCCTATTGTCTGGCCTGCCCCAACTATGCCAGGGAGACGTTGATACCTTGTGCCTGTGTGTGGATCGGTCAGTGGCCGCTGCAGCACCCAACAGCCTACGGACTGTGACCCTGCTGGCAAGGAGAGGCTGCTCAAAAGAGGCGAGGTGCACCAAGGCCACTAACAGACCATCTGCATTCTCTCCAAACAGCTCTCCGGGGTCACTGTGACACAAGTCATCAGCGAGCGACAAGTGGTATGTGGATGGTGCGGAGGAGAACAGGTTTAATGACAGGTTGCGGGACGATAGGTGCAGAGCAGAGTTAAGGCACGGCTGCCATCTTCGCAGCACAAGCCACGCTCCATTGGTGAGTGTTTCATTGTAAGTAAATAATTGTCATTAGCCTGACCCTGGAGCCATAACCTAGTGCAAGGACAATTTAAGGCTATTTACAGAGTTTGTGAATCATAAAGTAGACTGGTGTAAATAATTTAATTGTACAACTAATGCTATATTAAAAGCACTGGAATTATGCAATTCTGTGGCTGCAGCATTTTCTGCATAACTATGGATTTGTTGCATTTACCACATAATCCATCAGCTGCTGCATAATCTGCAAATTCTAACAAAGATATAGGGGAAAATTTACAATGCCTCTGTGGCATTTGTAGCCACCAGAGTATCACGTTTGTGATGCTCCAAAGGTGCAGTGTGCCACCCCATATTTACAAGGCCATGCAAAGCCACCCTGCATGGCTTTTCCTGGCCATGTGAATATGGAGTAAGGCAATGACTTACTCTACTTGGAAGGGGCATTCCTTCAGTGTTGCTGTGGGTGTTCCCATGCAATACCCATGGTTTTTTACACCGCCCCAGATTTACAACATAGCGTAAATCTGGGGCAGGGCCAAAACTAACGCCTTCCCAGAGCAGACATATCGTCCACGTTTTTTCCTCTTGCCATGTGTGCTTCATTCTACAGCACACATAAGCGAGGAAAATGCCTGCTTTGATTGTTTTTTTGCGGGAAGATGTCCCTTCCTGCACAGACACAAGCATGCCAACAACACAGACACACTTGCACCATGGTGCAAGGGTGCCTGCGTTGGCACTGGGCTGCAGTTTCTTCTCTGTGCTGGCAGAAAGGACAGGAATGCACCGTATCTTGTAGATACAATGCATTCCTGCTCTTTTCTTTTGATGTACGGCAGCACAGCTAAAAGGCTTGCAGCGCTACCCTATGCCAAAATATTGTAAATATGCCCTCCAGTTTCTAGCTCGAATCAAAAGTTACTAAAAACATGGTGACAGATGTTCCTGTGCAGTGAAAGGACCTTCACAAAAGCTTGCTTGTTTTCTTTCAGTTGCTTTTTGTAGCATTTGGTTGTTCCAGGGCCATGGAAGTACAAATACAAACATACACATGCCTAAAATTCACACATAAAAAGCGAATCGAGTCAAATTAATTTTACAAGAGTCAAACTCATGCATAATAATAAATAGCTACAAATAGACGAATGTACACAAATATACTCATTTAAAATTACATAAAACCACGGAGTCATCATAAAACAAATACTACCAGGTTTATCTAGACAATAGTAATTTCCTGCGTAGTAGCCACATAGCCCCCAAATGTTTAGCAAGAGAAATAGCATATAGAGGCGTACAGTCTGACCTCAGTATGCGAAGGGCAACAAGATGGCTGTGCTAAGATAGTTGTTTACAGATAGGGACTGACCAAAACTTGCATGGTTTAGCATTAGCTGGGCAAGCAACAAAAAAAAGAACGTGAGCAGGACTCTTTACCTGAGTTTGGCATAAAAGGCAGGTGTAGATGGCCTCTACTGTCCAACTCTTCGTAAAGGCTCTCAAGGGGAGTGTGCCTGCTCTGAATTGAAAGTACAGTTTCCTGTCGAAGGGAGCATAGCCTTGTCCCAGTAGAGCTCATAACTAAATGTGGACTTGAAGTCAAGAAACTTTGACAATAATACAGGGAGATCTGCTCTTGCAGCTGCTTTGGCGTCTATCGCTGTCCAATATAGCTTCTTGAGAACTTGTTTAGAAGGGAAGGTTATGGTAGCTGCATTGGTCCACAGGTCAGGGGCCCCAATAAACTCTAATGTCTCTTTGATGAACTTGAGCCAAGGAATTCTTACCGAGTGGGCTGCTGTGATAATATCCTGGAGAGCTGATGCAGTTGGTTGTTGAATATGCACTAATGAGGTGAAATCGTAGCCCAGACAGTATTAACATGAGTATACATGACAAAATAAAGCTGTCATAATACTATGACAAAATGTGCTGCATTATGCTGCATAATAATTCCTTTTCTTGCCACGTAATTTAGTCAACACTGCCACATAAGTTGGCCCTCTCCTGCCATAATTCCAGTGGCCCTGATTGTAGGTAGCCCAAGACAGACAAGCATACCTTAGCTAATTAACTTCCAGAATCTCAGTCTCGTGCGCGTGCACAGTCACCAAAATAATGGGAGGCACTTTTCCTCAATACCAGGTTGAATGTGTAAAGTCTTTGCATGGAGTAATACAAATTAAATTGCTAATGAAACGCGATACGGAGTGCTGCATTATTTCCTGTGATGTGCTTTTGATGCATGAGATAAAGTTAAACAGAGTAACCACATCTGTTCACCATGGAGTAGACAAGCAACACTAACGGCAGCAGGTAAGTGAGCTGCAATCCCCAGAGTTAAATGAGTTCAACATTACAGGCAGATTACACTCTGGGAACGCTTCTGAAAAAGGTATATACTTTTTATCATAGATTCTCTGATAATTCAAAGGAGTTACAAGTTGTTGGCAGCCTCTTTTGCAAGTGAACTCTCTTGCTTGAATGTTTTACTGTACTTGCATGGGTGCAATTAGAATGGAACTGGAGAAATCCACATGCCTGAGCAATACGGCAATTTGCTACCTTTGGATGAGGATGTCAGAAGTTTTTCTGGGCCCAAGAAACAACAACGTCATGCTTTGCCCCACTTGTCATAAGCACTGAAAAGAAAAAAGCGCAGCAGCTTTTGTATTTGGTGTCATCTACTGGCTTTAGCCACTTAGATACCCCTTCTGAGGGTGTGTCTTCTGAATTCTTTTAAACCGAAAAGCCTAGAGCAAATGTAAGTGACTAGCAGAAATGCTCGTCGGAAAGCAAGCAAGAACCTCAGGTTTTTCTGGCATAAATGATTATCTTCTAGGGTACTGTCATACATTTTTTTTTAACTGGAAATAATTTACGAACTGCATCTTAAACATTAAGCTATTAATTTTTTCATGACATTACCTTCTTAGAACAACAGTGGCTGTATAATATATATATATATATATACATATATGTATATATATGTGTATATATATATATATATATAAATTCACTGAAAAAACCATAGGTTTCAGACACGTTATAGTTAGAAATTAGCATTTAAAAAACCTTTGAAATTCACTGAAAAAACCATAGGTTTTAGGGACAGTTATAGTTAGTTGGACATTGCACTCGTACAAAACCCGTGAAATTCCCCTGTTATAGTTAGTTCAGCTAACTATAACTCGCGCCCGCAATGCACTGCTGATGACGTCACATATTACATCACTCATGACATGGTCAGTGACATCACTGATGACATCTCAAATGACATCACTGATGACATCACTGATGACATCATCCAGTGACTGTGTGTTTCTGTAAAGTTTAAATATGTTTAATATATATAGGGAAAGGCGTATTGAAGAATGAGTGGGTGTATAAGTGTCTGAATGGATGATTTAGTACGTGAGTGACTGACTCTACAAGTGAGTGATTAAACGTATCTTACTGAATGCATGGGTTAGTGACTAAACTGTGTGAATGTCTGTATCCGTCTGTTTGTTGGTGTGTAAGTGGATGCATGGATTTGCGAATAGCTACATGAGTGTCTATATGGGTTATTGATTGGTTCTCTGAGTATCTGTATGGCTGCCTGAGTGTTTGTGTGGGTGGGGTGTGTGTGACTCTATACATAGATGTGTGAGTGGGTGATTCACTGGGTGCATGATTTCAAGAGTGCATCTGTGATGGACTGCTTGGGTGGGTGAGTGTGTGTATGGGTGTGTTAGTGAGTGAATGTATATCTCAGTGGTACATGTGCAAGTAACTACATATGTAAAAGGCAGTATATATGTGTGTTAGAGTATTTAAATGGCTATAAGTGAGAGTGTGTTATTGTGAGAGTGGCTGTATGGATGCGTGTGTGCTTGTATCAGTTATTGTATAAGAGCGTAAGAATGTGCTAGTATTTGTATGAGTAAGTGAGCTGGTGTGTGTATAACTGTGTAGGTGAGTAAATGGGTGTGTGATTAATTTTTGCATGACTGACTAGGTGTGTGAGTACCTCTATGGATGAGTGGCGGTGTGTGAGTGTTTATATAGGTGTATGAGTGCATATGATAGTCCTGTACTGAGTGACTGTAAGTATGAGTGACTGTACAGGTGAGTGAGTGGATGTGTGTGTAGACCTAAGAATCAGTGAGTGGGTATGTAGTTTTTGGTGTTGGAGTGTCTATGGTTTTGAGAATGGCAGTCTGTAATTTAGAGTGGGTGTATCAAAA
Organism: Calotriton arnoldi; assembly: GCA_963921515.1. Lineage (NCBI taxonomy): Eukaryota > Metazoa > Chordata > Amphibia > Caudata > Salamandridae > Calotriton > Calotriton arnoldi. The sequence goes on from CAWUFW010010513.1 coordinate 43,322, forward strand.
GTTATATTAGGGTGTGAGAAGATGCATGAAATTATCACATGGATGATGTCATCAGTGATGTCATTTGAGATGTCATCAGTGATGTCATCAGTGATGTCACTGACCATGTCATGAGTGATGTAATATGTGACGTCATCAGCAGTGCATTGCGTGGGCGCGAGTTATAGTTAGCTGAACTAACTATAACAGGGAATTTCACGGGTTTTGTACGAGTGCAATGTCCCACTAACTATAACTGTCCCTAAAACCTATGGTTTTTTCAGTGAATTTCAAAGGTTTTTTAAATGCTAATTTCTAACTATAACGTGTCTGAAACCTATGGTTTTTTCAGTGAATTTCAAAGGTTTTTTAAATGCTAATTTCTAACTATAACGTGCCTGAAACCTATGGTTTTTTCAGTGAATTTCAAAGGTTTTTAAATGCTAATTTCTAACTATAACGTGCCTGAAACCTATGGTTTTTTCAGTGAATTTCAAAGGTTTTTAAATGCTAATTTCTAACTATAACGTGCCTGAAACCTATGATTTTTTAAGTGAATTTCAAAGGTTTTTTAAATGCTAGTTTCTAACTATGCCAACAGAGGTAGGACATGTGAAGAAAGAAGAAAAAACGCACAGAAAGAAGCAAAAGATGTGCAGAAAGAACCAACAGAGGAGCAGAAAGAGGCCTTGTTGCAAAATCATCCTGTGCCCACAACTTTTTCAGACGGGTACTGGTGGTAACTGACTCTGACTAACCAGAGCCAGTGCGGGTTTGCACAGTGGTGAAGGGAGGGGGGGCCTGAGGTGACATGTGTGCAAACGCGCCCCATGGCGCGTTTTAAGTTGCGGGATTAAGTCCCCTTGAATCCTGAGGGTCCCTGGGGCCCAACTAGCCCCCAGGTACCTACAGTTAGGACCACAGAGCTGAGTTGCAGAGAGGCGTTCCGAGGCCACGCACCTTTTTCACCTCTCTGCAACGCAACTCTGTTGTGCTTACTGAAGGTACCTGGTGGGCTAGTTGGCCCCAGGATTCAAAGGGATTAACTCCCCAACTTAAAACGCACCACAGGGCGTGTTTGCGCACATGTCACCTGAGGCCCCGCCCCTCCCTTCACCACTGTGCAAACGCGCCCCGTGGCGCGTTTTAAGTTGGGGGATTAGGTCACCTTGAATCCTGAGAGTCCCTGGGGCCCAACCAGCCCACCAGGTACTTCCAGTAAGCACCACAGGCCTGCGTTGCAACGCCTGTAACAAATTGTGCAGTTGTGTTTAGGTAGTGAAGAGGGTCGTGCTGGGGGTAGTGTTTTAGGGTTTAGGGTAGTGCAGTGGTGTTTGTGTAGTGTAGGGGGTCATGCTGGGGTTAGATTTAGGGTTTAGGGTAGTGCAGTGGTGTTTGTGTAGTGTAGGGGGTCATGCTGGGGGTAGATTTAGGGTTTAGGGTAGTGCAGTGGTGTTTGTGTAGTGTAGGGGGTCATGCTGGGGGTAGATTTAGGGTTTAGGGTAGTGCAGTGGTGTTTGTGTAGTGTAGGGAGTCGTCCTGGGGGAGTGTTTTAGGGTTTAGGGTAGTACAGTGGTGTTTGGGTAGTGTAGGGGGTCGTGCTGGGGTTAGTGTTTTAGGGTTTAGGGTAGTGCAGTGGTGTTTGGGTAGTGTAGGGGGTCGTGCTGGGGGAGTGTTTTAGGGTTTAGGGCAGTGCAGTGGTGTTCGGGTAGTGTAGGGGGTCGTGCTGGGGGAGTGTTTTAGGGTTTATGGCAGTGCAGTCGTGTTCGGGTAGTGTAGGGGGTCGTGCTGCGGGGAGTATTTTAGGGTTTAGGGTAGTGCAGTGGTGTTCGGGTAGTGTAGGGGGTCATGCTGGGGGTAGTGTTCTAGGGTTTAGGGCAGTGCAGTGGTGTTCGGGCAGTGTAGGGGGTCGTGCTGGGGGTGGTGTTTTAGGGTTTAGGGTAGTGCAGTGGTGTTCGGGCAGTGTAGGGGGTCGTGCTGGGGGTGGTGTTTCAGGGTTTAGGGCAGTGCAGTGGTGTTCAGGCAGTGTAGGGGGTTGTGCAGGGGGTGGTGTTTCAGGGTTTAGGGCAGTGCAGTGGTGTTCGGGCAGTGTAGGGGGTCGTGCAGGGGTGGTGTTTTAGGGTTTAGGGCAGTGGTGTTCGGGCAGTGTAGGGGTCATGCTGGAAGTGGTGTTTCAGGGTTTGGGGCAGTGCAGTGGTGTTCGAGCAGTAAAGGGGGTCATGCTGGGGGTGGTGTTTCAGGGTTTAGGGCAGTGCAGTGGTGTTCGGGCAGTGTAGGGGGTGGTGCAGGGGGTGGTGTTTCAGGGTTTAGGGCAGTGCAGTTGTGTTCGGGCAGTGTAGGGGTCGTGCAGGGGGTGGTGTTTCAGGGTTTAGGGCAGTGCAGTGGTGTTCGGGCAGTGTAGGGGGCGGTGCAGGGGGTGGTGTTTCAGGGTTTAGGGCAGTACAGTGGTGTTCGGGCATTGTAGGGGGTGGTGCTGGGGCTGGTGTTTCAGGGTTTAGGGCAGTGCAGTGGTGTTCGGGCAGTGTAGGGGGTGGTGCTGGGGCTGGTGTTTCAGGGTTTAGGGCAGTGCAGTGGTGTTCGGGCAGTGTAGGGGGTCGTGCTGGGGCTGGTGTTTCAGGGTTTAGGGCATGGCAGTGGTGTTCGGGCAGTGTAGGGGGTCTTGCTGGGGCTGGTGTTTCAGAGTCTAGGGCAATGCAGTGGTGTTCGGGCAGTGTAGGGGGTCTTGCTGGGGCTGGTGTTTCAGGGTTTAGGGCAGTGCAGTGGTGTTCGGGCAGTGTAGGGGGTCGTGCTGGGGCTGGTGTTTCAAGGTTTAGGGCAGTGCAGTGGTGTTCGGGCAGTGTAGGGGGTCGTGCTGGGGCTGGTGTTTCAGGGTTTAGGGCAGAGCAATGGTGCTCAGGCAGTGTAGGGGGTTGTGCTGGGGGTGATGTTTCAGGGTTTAGGGCAGTGCAGTGGTGTTCGGGCAGTGTAGGGGGTCGTGAAGGGGTGGTGTTTCAGGGTTTAGGGCAGTGCAGTGGTGTTCGGGCAGTGTAGGGGGTCGTGCTGGGGGTAGTGTTTTAGGGTTTAGGGTAGTGCAGTGGTGCTTGTGTAGTGTAGGGGGTCGTGCTGGGGGTAGTGTTTTAGGGTTTAGGGTAGTGGAGTGGTGTTTGTGTAGTGTAGGGGGTCATGTTTTAGGGTAGTGCAGTGGTGTTTGGGTAGTGTAGGGGGTCATGCTGGGGGTAGTGTTTTAGGATTTAGGTTAGTGCAGTGGTGTTTGGGTAGTGTAGAGGGTCGTGCTGGGGGTAGTGTTTTAGGGTTTAGGGTAGTGCAGTGGTGTTTGTGTAGTGTAGGGGGTCGTGCTGGGGGTAGTGTTTTAGGGTTTAGGGTAGTGCAGTGGTGCTTGTGTAGTGTAGGGGTCGTGCTGGGGGTAGTGTTTTAGGGTTTAGGGTAGTGCAGTGGTGTTTGTGTAGTGTAGGGGGTCATGTTTTAGGGTAGTGCAGTGGTGTTTGGGTAGTGTAGGGGGTCATGCTGGGGGTAGTGTTTTAGGATTTAGGTTAGTGCAGTGGTGTTTGGGTAGTGTAGGGGGTCGTGCTGGGGGTAGTGTTTTAGGGTTTAGGGTAGTGCAGTGGTGTTTGTGTAGTGTAGGGGGTCGTGCTGGGGGTAGTGTTTTAGGGTTTAGGGTAGTGCAGTGGTGCTTGTGTAGTGTAGGGGGTCGTGCTGGGGGTAGTGTTTTAGGGTTTAGGGTAGTGCAGTGGTGTTTGTGTAGTGTAGGGGGTCATGTTTTAGGGTAGTGCAGTGGTGTTTGGGTAGTGTAGGGGGTCGTGCTGGTGGTAGTGTTTTAGGATTTAGGTTAGTGCAGTGGTGTTTGGGTAGTGTAGGGGGTCGTGCTGGGGGTAGTGTTTTAGGGTTTAGGATAGTGCAGTGGTGCTTGTGTAGTGTAGGGGGTCGTGCTGGGGGTAGTGTTTTAGGGTTTAAGGTAGTGCAGTGGTGTTTTTGTAGTGTAGGGGGGTCATGTTTTAAGATGCAACGCTCCAATACCTGACCAGTCTGCACTACATAAAACTGCAAAAAAACTTTTAAAAAAAAGTGTTTTGCACACTTTTGTCATTGAGCTATATGTGGGCTACATCTGGGTAATATTTGTGCTACATTTGGGCTCTTTTTTCACTGGTGGCCATCTTGGAAGACTTCTTTGTTATGAAGTTTCCTAATTTCTTCATTTACTGCAGTCTCCTCAGTAGGAAATGCTTTCAGTTTTTTACTTTGATTCCATCAAGAAGGCATTCAGATGTGTCTCACATCTGCCATAAATTCAGAATGTTAGCACTCTAGTTGCTCATTAGATCACTGGAGTAAAGCTACTGCTCACCAGGGAGTTAACTGGTAGTCTGCTGCTGGTATTGAAAGTGATTGTTTCAGTCTGCATGTCAGAATTTTCTAATGAAATAGAAGAGGATTTGAGATCTCACTTAAAACATGCCCTAATTTTTCTTTCTGCAGCACTAACCATAATTTCTATTTAAAAAAGAACCCCTCATTTTGTTCCTTTTTAAATTAAATGTTTTAAGTGTTACCGGTTTATTCTAATCAAGATGGCTTCAGGTGTGCCATACTTTTGTCATAAGTAAGGCTGTTAGCGCTCTAGTTGTTCTTTAGAACACTCTGGGAAGCTGCAGTAGAACACAAAGGCATCAACTGGCAGGCTGCTCCTGTTGAAATATAACAGGAAGATATTTGAGATCACACTTGAAATATGTCCTAATTTTTCTTTCTACAGCACTAACCATAATTTCTATGACAAAATGAACCCCATCATTTTGTTCCTTTTTAAATTAAATGTTTTAAGTGTTACCAGTTTATTCCAATCAAGATGGCTTCAGGTGTGCCATACTTTTGTCATAAGTAAGGCTGTTAGCACTCTAGTTGTTCTTTAGAACACTCTGGGAAGCTGCAGTAGAACACAAAGGCATCAACTGGCAGGCTGCTCCTGTTGAAATATAACAGGAAGATATTTGAGATCACACTTGAAACATGTCCTAATTTTTCTTTCTACAGCACTAACCATAATTTCTATGACAAAATGAACCCCATCATTTTGTTCCTTTTTAAATTAAATGTTTTAAGTGTTACCAGTTTATTCCAATCAAGATGGCTTCAGGTGTGCCATACTTTTGTCATAAGTAAGGCTGTTAGCACTCTAGTTGTTCTTTAGAACACTCTGGGAAGCTGCAGTAGAACACAAAGGAATCAACTGACAGTCTCTGCCCTTGTTGGATGTACATGTTTTACTGAGAATGTCAGACTTCATTCTCACATGAGTGAGAAAGATAATGTGAATTTACAGAAAATATGCTCTCATTTTAGCTTCTGGAGCACCTTCCAAACCTCCATGGGACAAGCATGAGAAAATAGTGTTCTCTCAAACATGATTCATGATATCCCAGCAGAAGGTTTTTCACATGGTAAAATCACCTTGGAATACACCACAATTCCTAAAATTAGTATGGTACCGTCAACAAATAAATTCTAATGTAACTAAAGCCTGTTATCACCCTTTATAGTTCTCCTTTTGGTGACCCTCAAAATCTTCTATTCACTACAATGCATTTCAATGAGGTACTATCATTTATATTGGTCCCAAGATGGCTGCCAGAAATTCCAGGATGAAGTGCTGACAGCCAATCAGATCTCACGATGACATGTGTGGTTAGGCTCCGCCCAGATATATATGTGACTTTACTTTTGATTTTCTCAGGAACTACTGAACGGATTTACACCATTTAAGCAAAAGGCACGACACTGAACCAAGGGCTACCTCTTTGCCAAATTTGGTGTAATTCCGTTCAGCAGTTCGGGCTGTAGCTGCGACTAAAGGTTCCTATGGAAAAATGAATGGGGAAAACACGTTTTGGGACCCCCTTTTTTCTCGGCCCCCGCTTGACGTATCACCCCGAGACTTTCAGGATAGGAGCGGACCGGAGCGCCCCAACAAGTTGGAAACTTTCGCGAAGATTCGTTAACCGGCGCCAACGTTATTTCAAATAGAATGTCGCGGATTTCCTATGGATAATAGGTTTTAACTATAACTATCTACTGGCGACCGCCAGTAGATAATATATATATATATATATATATATATATATATATATATATATATATATACAGCGCGTGTTCCCTGTTTGCACTACAGTGCATCTTTCAAAAGGTGAACCAGGCGCAACCAGGGAAAGCGCGGTCTATTATGCAGAATACACTGCCCCCAAGGAAACCGCGTTCTTGTGCTGTTCCATTGTAAGAACTCTTTTTTCTCTCAAAATGACATCACTTAAGGATAGTACCACAGTGCATCGTGTGCCACACACTTATCTCTGTCTCTTGAAGCTTTACAGTCAGAAAATGCTGAGGGTAGATGATGATTTATGGAGAACATGCCTGAAACAAATGCATGGAATTCAATTTGGTTAGACTGCTGACCTTTGACAGAGAACATTTTAAGGGTATGTTGCTTGTTGGACTGATAAGAGATTCATTTCAAATTTCCATAAAAATAGAACTATTTGTGATTTTGGCTCATTTTTAATGAGGGTAAAAAGAAGGTTTGAGGTTTGGGAGCTCCATCTGTGCAATGGGCTGTCTAAATCTAGCCTGATCCAATCTGAGTCTAGCTCATACCTGCACCATATCTCCACCTCCTGTGCCAGTATTTAGAACATAGTGGGTAAAATCAATCCCAACAACCTCCCTTTCATTCTTATCCCTCCCCATCTTCCATTTGATCCTCCAGAGGCCATTAACATATTTAATGACTGGCTCGCCAGTGCTCTGGACCATACTGCTCCCCTGCAAAAATGTTGCACTCAGTCCCAGACACGATGGCACAATGGGGAACTGCATTTCATTAAACACCAGTGTAATGAAATTCTGAACGCCAGTGGCATAGAACTCTGACTCCAGGGCTAATTATGTCAGATCAAGACATTTTTCAGTGAGCATAAGGGCTCTGCCTGCTGATTACCAAGAAGGCATCCTCCCTGAACCGAACTCTCACAGGGAGACTTTTAAAATTGCTTTGTATCGTTTTCTGATCACACTCTATTAAGTATAAATCAATTCAACTGTATTTGTCACTTGCGTAGCGGGTATCAAGTAGTTAAGGCTTAAAAGTGAGGTGCGCGTAGATCCATGTTATCATATTCCTTTTATGTGCTGGAGTGCTGTCGTTGTAGTACTATCCGCTCAGTCCCTGCAAATTCAGTAGCCTCTTCTGACTTTTATTTTTTCAAATCTGGCCAGCCTACCTCTGAATGCCCAGTCTCCCTTGTGCATGTCGGTTTATGAGAACAAAATACTGCTGGGCCTTCAATAAAAGTGCAATAAAATTGTGCTATGCAAACATTTGGGTTACCTTAAGAAAGACCAGTAGCAGTCACTTCTCCCTGCGGGGGTGTTGGCCACATGCTTCACTGGTCTTGCAAGCACGTGCCGCCTTCCTCCCGCAATCCTTCCCAGTGCTGTTGCATAAAGATTGTGTTCAAAACTGTTGACATACTCGCGTGGTTACAGATGATTCAACTGCTGGTCTATTGAATGGCTTGCACGTAGTATCCGCCTATCCGGTGTGTTTTAGAGATGAAAAAACTTCGTTATTTTATCATTATTTTATCAACACAAACGGATGTTAGGTATACGACCTTGGTTTTCAAAGCTAGCATTTTTCCACAAGGGAAACGGAACACTATTCTTTTAAATAATTTTCTTCAGTTCATATTTCTAGCCGCACTATGAGTGCCCCTTGCGCTCAAATGACATTATTTTAATAGCTGCATTTGACAGAGCGCTTGTTTTCTGTTTGTCTTTTCCACTGGTCCCCCTCCTAAGACAGCCTTCCTCCCCTAGCCTTGGACTCGCTATCGTTTCGAGCCCCTGTTGTGTCTACCTCCAGCATCGCACACACACAGCTCTGAATAGGCCGTTCAATAAAACAGGTCAAGGGTACATCTAAACCAGACGGCCCTTCACAGTAATCAGAGTTCAGTGCAGGGAACGAGGACTATTGAAGGAGAATAGGGTACCATTGACTGCCACGGGGGCCCGGTACCCAGCCCCATCCCTGCTTATTTATTCTAACAGAATGTAAGTGTGCCTACAGACGGCTGGCGTCCTCTCGAATACCCTCAAGGAAAGTGAGTTAACAAGAATAACGCTGATTAAGTGTTAGAAGAGAGCGAGTCAGGGGTCTGCGTGACGCGGTCATTTGTGGCTGCCTCCCCCCTACAAGTGGTGAGGGCCATAAGTGGACACTCGGATTCGGGATTAATATAGGTGACCTTTCACTATCCAATCCCCTATAATTTTATAGTATCAATAATGCTGTTGGTGGCATGATTGTCTGGAATCCACATATAGTATGTACCTTCGTAAAAAGAAAAAAATAACATATTCATTGTTTTTTTGCGTGTGTGTGTGCGTGTGTGCACATAAATATATCCAGTGTTGTCACCTCATTCGCCACACTACATTAGCTATAACTCGCACATAGTCCATGCATTGTGCTATCACAAATATGTAATTTGTGATGCCATAAGGGTTGTTATAAATGCTATGATTTCACATGGTATAAGTGATGTAATTTGGAGAAGTATAACCAGTGTGGCGAGTGAGGTGACCACACTGGATACGAAGGTGCGCGACTTATAGTAATTTGAAAGTGGTGTGTAAATTATAAATTTATGTTATAATTGTAACTTTAGAATTTCTAACGTTTGTCCGGTTTACGTTGGGTTTTTATAGAAAGAATAAAGTTTTCCTATCATTTATCCCTAACCTTTGTTTGTTCATTGAATTTCAATGTTTTTTGTTGTTGTTTTTTTTCAAATAATTTTTATTGAAAGTTTTACAGAATACAACCAAAGGAACTAAGGAGACGATAAACCAAATGATAAAATAAATAAATTAACAGCAGGTGGACACTAGTACCCGAGTCTGTCATTCTATACAATTGTAACACAAGATAGAGATCTACATGTATTGGCAGACCCGTGGACAATCAAAATCGTACAATCATTATTCACATGTGTAGAGCTACAGTGGTACGAGTACCAATAAAAGAGTAACTAAGACCTTTTACTTAAAATTAGATCTTTCTATGCCACCTTTAAATTATATTAAATAATAGTAACAACATTAAAAATAATAATAAGACCAATGGCTCATGTTATTAATGATATATGCACTTGATAGTAATCTGAGATGTGCAATCGAGGTAATTATAATGTACTGTTCGGTTAGGGTACGGTAATCCTCATGTGTGTCCCGTGGTGAACTGAATGTCAAAGATTGTCATGGGGGTTTAAAAATGAAGGAGGAAGAGTCCATAGCCTTCCACATTCTCCTGTGAGATGGGTGCCACGGGGAAAGTTGTAGAGTAGCGTTGTCGGCTCCTCTTAAAAAGATTAGCCACTCTTGCCACATCTTGCAAGAGACTGACTTGAAGGGTTTCCAGTTACTTAGGATTATTTTGCGCGCCAGAGTGGGCATTAAATCAAGTAAGTCTCGTTGGTTGTCGTTTTGTATTTGTGGATCTAGGCACCCAAGTAAAATATATGAGAATTCTCTATTTGAAATGATATGTAGGGTGTGTGTTATATACTCGAAGATCCTATCCCAGAATGGTTGCAAAATTGGGCAGTGAAATAGCATGTGTGGAAGATCTCCTGTGTAAGAGTCACAGTTCCAGCATTGAGGTGAGTGGATGAGATTAAGCTTGTGGAGCCTAGCTGGTGTCCAGTAGGACCTATTTATAATCATGAATTTCGTTTGAGAGAGTGTAGGCGAGACTTTATTCCTAAAGGGAGGCTTGTGTATGCGTTCGCAATCAAATTCAATAGAAGTGGAGTTGGGTTCAGCTTCCCACTTCTTCTCGTTGATTGTAAGATTCTTACATGGTTTGGATAGTAGAAGTTTATATATGCTTGACACTATGTGACCGCTCTTGAGTAGTTGGGATAGTCTGGGGGGTAGAGAGGGGTCAACTGGTTGTATTGAGTTTTTAGATATTTGGACTTTGAGTTTCTAAAATTTGTACATATCAAGATTGGATAGCCTCTTTTCTATTTGTAGTTCGGAGAAGGATTTCGGAGAGGTGCCCTTGTATAGGTCATGGATAAAATTAATACCTTTCCGTGACCAGTCCTGCCAGAAGATTAAGTCGCCATCTATTCTTATTTTGGCGTTATACCAGATTGCAGCCATGTTAGAATTGGCAAGCTTAACAGTAGAGTGTGTTCCTAGTGGTGAGAGTGCCTGACGTGTGTTCTGGATAATATATTTGGAATGCTGTAGGATAGATGTGTGCATAGACATGATTGCTGGGAGTGGGATACCCTTGATTAAATCCGCTTCAACTTCCAGCCATGAAGGACGGTAATGTGGGCTGTCCACAAACCAGGCCGCCCCTTATCTGCATAGGAATGCAGTTTGATAGTTTCTGAAGTTAGGGAGACCGGTTCCTCCTCTGTTTTTGGCCTTTTTGAGTATTGCCAGAGAAATTCTAGCTTTCTTCCCTTGCCATAAGAAGTTGGTGAGAACCTTATCAGTTTTTTTCATGAAGTCTTCAGACAGAATCATAGGTAGCGTACTGATAAGGTAGTTGATCAGTGGTGATATCATCATTTTAATTGTTTCTACCCTCCCCCACCACGTGAGAAACTTTGGTGACCATCCGTCCAGAAGTTCAGAGATTTTCTTAGATAAGGAGTTTTCATTCTCTTGCAATGTAGTTATGAGATCGTTAGTGAATAGTAGACCCAGATATTTAAATGGTCCCAGTTGCCACGCCAGACCTGTGTCTCCCAAGATCTCCCTGTCGTCCTGATGATTCAACAATTTAACTTCAGTTTTATCTTTAGTAAGTGTGTATCCTGATACTTCAGCAAACTCCTGTATCGTGTTCATGAGGGCCGGGATGGCTGTTTCAGCCTCTCTGGACACCACCATACGCGGCCACTTTGAAGGTTACACTTCCAAAATCTATCCCTGGTATTTCTGCATTTTGTCTCAAGTGCTAGAGAAACGGCTCTATAGCTAGTAGGAAAAGTGATGGTGATAGAGGGCAACCTTGTCTGGTCAACAAATGTTTTAAAGAATGTTGTGTTATAGCCGTCTGGGCCTGGGGCCTTGCCAGATTTTAGTTTTTTATTGACGGTGTCTACTTCTTGGAGGCTAATAGGGCCGTTTATGGAACTCATCTCTTGGTTAGTTAATGTGTTGAGTGAAATTTTGTCTAGGAAATCCTTACTCTTCATTCGATTCAATTTGGTGTTTGTATCGTACAATTTTTGATAGAATTTCTGGAACGTATCCGCTATTTTGAGGGGGTTCATATGGATAGTGTCTGTGTCATCTTTAATAGCATTAATGACGTTTTTCTGCATTTTGAATTTCAGGTATGAGGCTAGGGTTTTCCCGACTTTATTGGCTTCGCACAGGCGCAGGCTTTTATGTTTGTTAACCCAGACCCCTGCTCTGGTGCTAATAATGTTGTTGTATTCATTCATTCATTCAATAATCTTTATTTCGGTTTTGCTTGAACCATAAAAGATACATAATAACAAATCATACAAATTAGTTAATAAAACACAATTAAAATACAAAACATTCCACAGGTACCGCTTTAGACAAATGCAAATACTAAAGTAATCACAATTTGAATAAAAGGGAATAAAAACTGGCAATCGATCTAACAAGTTAAAATGTAATAAAAAATGCTAAGCATACAGTCCGATATAATTAAAATGTTGAGGAGAGTATAAAGACCAGGTTGGGTTGGAAAGAAGCAAATACTAGAAGGGTCCGTGAAAAAAGTGCAAGTGCTTTAAAAGTGCTTATGGGCTACCCTAATCCGGACATAGCATACCCAAAAATACATTCTGCTTGGACTCTGGGCAGTTCTAAAGTGCGGATGCAGAAAAATATAAATTGGAATTTAAGATTACATATAGAATTCAAAATATTAAAATCTCAGACCTTTTTTTCCTCTTAATATACCCACGGTAAAGAAATATCTGCTGACACTAAAAACAATTTTCTGTGAAGTGTCAGTTTTTAGTATTCTTTCTGCCTCAGAACAAGACCTAGGGGCCGATTCCGATTCCGGCCGGAAATCTCTCCGACCGAGCCGGACCCGGAGAGATTTCCGACCGAATCGGACTCTGGCAGTCCGACCGAACGAGTACGATGCGCACGCATGCCATCGGACTCGAGTCGGTCGGACTCCCATTGAAGTCAATGGGAGCCTGTCGTACAACGCGTACGCGGGCTCCCATTGACTCAATGGGTGCGAGGCGGACAAGGGCGCCCCCTACAGCGTGTACGCGTCCATGCGCATCGCGGCGTACATGCACAGGTAGGGGGACCCATGGGTCCCCCTGTGTGCGACTCGCGCGCCTACGCGTACAGGGGGTCCGACGCGGACCCCGAAGTCCGGCTCCGACAGCTTTTTCGAGCCGGACGGCGCGAGTCGGTCGGACTGCTCGCGGCGCGCATCGTACTTACCCGGCCGGGATACGTCTCCATAGCGCGGTGCGAGTCGTGTCCATGCGAGTCGGTCGGAGCGTGTTGAAGCCGCGTTCGAGTCGGTCGGAGATTTCGCGGGTGCCTGCATCGTACTCGCTCGGCCGGACCCGCGTACGATTCGGTCGGGAAACAGGGCTCCGAATCGGATCCGGTAAATCCGAATCCGATTCGGAGCCCTACCGGCCGAGATCGGAATCGGCCCCTAGTTCCCAGATTTCGACAGATTGGTTTAATCCATTTTTGCCTGGGCATAGCATAGGCTGGGCAAAAGAATAATAAGTGTAAATCATTTTCTTGTGCATCGGATTGGCATGATACACAACAGTCCTCATTGCTCTCATTTGCATTTCGACCCCATTTCGATGTATTCAAGTTAGTTTGTAAAACACCATAGCGAAATTTCATGTATAAGGATTTTGTCAACTGGGGCTGCACTTCGTCCAGATATTGTTGAAAAACCGGGGTTCGCTTCATATGAAGAAACTGGGCCGTTAGTCTGCCAATGTCTGAATTATGGGAGACACTATTTTGTATATAGGCCCAAAAAGTAGTTTTCAATAATTTTTTGGAAACTGATGTCAATAGGGTAGGTGTTTCCCAGAAGTGCTTCAGCCCAAGTTTACAGAACCATGTGTGCACGTGCTTGACCCACTGGAGGCTAGTGCCTCGGTCAAACCTTATGATCTCTTCTAGCCCTTCTTTATAACAAGCTAGTTCTGTTGTGGACCACTATCGCACCCAGAACAACAGTGGTCTTAGTATAGCCTGGTGATCGATGCGTTAAATGTTTAAGTCTATAACGATAGGAATTACAGGTGTGCGCACAGGGAGACGTAGCAACTTCCTGAAGAATTTATTTTCTTCCCCTGCAAAAGTATTCCTACATGAAGGCCCCCATAGTTCCGCACCATAAAGGGATGCCGATTGTGCCTTATATTTGTATACCTCAAGTGCAGGGGATACTGACTTGGTAATACTGCTCTCATGTTTTTTTAGTATTGGTAGGGAATTTTGGAGCAGAATGGTCTTACTTTTATGCAGATGAGGATACCTGGTCATTTTAGTGTCGAGTGTAATGCCTAAATAATTAAAATTCGGCACATATTCTAGCTTCTGTTTTTGGACAGTTATGTTCTTCTTGAACGATTTATGTGGATTGACTGCCATATATTTTGTTTTGTTAGAATTTATTTCTAGACCCTTAGAGTCACAGTAAACACTGAAAAAGGCTAATAAGCATTGCAATCCCTTTGGCGTTTGGGACACTAGAATAGTATCGTCCGCAAATAAGAGAGCTGGTACTGGCACCCCACCTAGCTTCAGTGAATCGTGTGCGCAACCCAGAAGGTATTCTGGGGCATCATTTACATATAGTGAGAATAGGGTGGGCGCCAGTACACAGCCCTGTCTTATGCCCCTTTTTACCGGGATAGCCTCAGTGAGCTCTCCCCTCGGAACCCATCTGACTTTTGCATAGTTGCCATCATGCAATCTTATTATTTGCACAAGGAGTTCCCCTGGTACACCTTGGTTTATTAGGGAATTCCAAAGCAAATCTCTAGGAATGAGGTCGAAGGCGGTCTTCAGATCAATAAAAGCAATGTACAAGTGGCCTTTTTTTTAAATCGTATATTTCCAACTCATACAGGGAAATCTAAAAACCTGATCAATTGTACTAGTTCTTGCACTGAATCCAGCCTGGTATTGTTATAAGATATGATTCTCCTCGATCCAATCATTTAATTTTGTTAAAATCTGCTTAGCATAAATCTTTTGTAAGGTGTCGATTAAACATATAGGCCGGTAGTTTGCAGGGTCTTGGCGATCATCTTTTAAAAAAATTTGAATAATCTCAGCCCCTTTCCACGACTCCGGGACTGGAGCGCCCGCGCCACTGCATTACAGAGAAAATTAATGTATGGCCCCCAAACGGCTTTATCATGCCTCAACAGGTCGCCTAGTATTTTGTCTGGCCCCGGGGCTTTCCCGGGTTTTACTGCATCAATTGCTGCTAGGGTGTCCTCTAGGCTGAAAGACGGGGGTTGTAACAGGGATTGTTATATGACCTTGCTGGTTATTTATTGTATCAATTATAGACCTTGAATACAATTGGGAAAAATGATTGACCCAGGTACCGGCATCTAGAAAAAGGTCCTTGTTGCTTCCTCCCAATTTGTTTCCTTTGGCTATTAGTCGCCAAAAGCCAGCATGATCCTTAATCTTTGCTGCAGTAATCAGTTCTGTCCAGACACTATCGTCCCAGTTTTTCATGGTTTGTGCTAGTAGTCTTTTGTACTTGGACCTTTTCTCTCTTAGTGTCTCAACATCATTTGATTCCGCTGCCAAAATAAGCTTGCTCTTGGCATTACGACACTCGTTGTTGTACCACCGGTTAGCTAAGTTAATGGCGTCTATTTCCTCCCCCCTCGTTTTCTTTGGGGATCCTACTCAAGATATGTTTTAATTTGCCTACCATTGTATGATGAATCTGTAGTATGGGAAACTCTACAACAGGCAGATCAATATACGGAGAGATGACATCCAAAAAGGTGTCATAGATCCGTGTCATGACCTCCTTTTTTCCCACTATTGATGGCCATTTCAGGGCTCTACGATTATTGCTAACTATGGGTTCGATTGGAATTAGATTAAAATCATTTTCTCTCCAGTTTGTGGGTTGGAAGAGGGAACCTGCTAAAGTTAGACAAAGAGGGTAATGATCACTATCGACTCTAATTTCGACTACCAAATCCTAAACATTTGGCCAAAAGTTGACAGATGCCAATGTATAGTCGATACTGCTCCTACAGTTACCCCAGCTAAATGTAACAGCATTCGGTCTGTCAGACGGCAGCTGACCATTGCAGGCTCTAAGTCCATGCCCTGAGACTAATCGAGTGAGTTGTGAGACTGCAACTGTACAGGGCACTGCCGGGCTGCTATCCAGAGGAGGAATATTATTTGCAATGTCCTCCTCTTCAAAGATATTTTCTAGTCCCACCACTGGTTCAAATTTACGATTGAAATCTCCCCCCACAATTACCATTGCCCTCGGATCAATTGTGCATAGAAATTTGTCTAACTGATCTATTGCTGAGGATTCCTTACTGGACGGGGTTGGTCTACTATAGATGTTTACTATATAGATTTCAGTTTTGTCATATGTAGAAATCTTTAACCCCACTAAATCTTGTGATAAGAGGTCCAGCAGGGTTATATCAATTCTTAGAGTGATTTTTACCCATATGACTATGCCACCCGAGGGTCTACCTCTAGCTGAGGGGATGGCATTAACGCTAAATGTTTTAAACCCAAGCATATGGGGAGTTTCCAGATCCCATGTTTCTTGTAGCAGACAAATTTCACTATGGCCAATATAATCCTGCCATTCTGCATCCTTTAGATTTCTTTTCAGCCCTGCTATGTTCCATGATGTCAATCGTATTTCTGATTGCTGGGTTGACATACTTGGCATATGTGGGTTATCAGGGGCTTGAGCAGACCCTGTTTCACTCCTGACTTCTTGAGCTTCGTAATATTTATTATCGAGGTCGGAAGGACATATTTCTTTGCTATGTATAGCCGGGTATAACAGATTTGGGGCCTCAGAGCCTAAGGGCTGGGGTGCTAGCAGAGCAGAATCAGTTTGTAACTTGTCGTTACAGACCGAACAAGCAGTCGATTCTCTGTGATCAGGTGAAATGTGATTTGGTGAGTCTAAGGATACCAGTCAATCCACTTTATCTAGTGTTGAAACTGAGCCTACCCGAGTGCCAGGCTTTTTATGGGCTTTGGGCAAATGCAAATTACTCGGGTTGTATTTCATTTGTATACCAGTAGTTGAGGGTGAGCTTGTCCTTACTTCCAGTGCTATTAGCTCATGCACCAAATTCTCATCCCTTAAATGCAGCTCGATAGAATCCATTTGAGAAGTACACTGGCTTAGCCTTTTTGCCCATAATATGTCTTCTCTAATAACCGATCTGCACCCCCTAACCTTTCTAATCCAATGAATAGATTTATTGATTAGGGAGTTATGATCCTCGTATTTAACCTGTGATGGGATTTTAGGGACATTTGTCATGAAGATACTTTTTGCCCGGCAATTGGTCAGCTCACATATATCACTAGGATGACACTTGTTACTGTCCTCGAGTGTTTCATTTCTGCCCATTTATCTACCCCCTAATTCCTGAATCTTCGGAATTGAGGATTTTTTAGGGGGGTATGTGGGAATGGACATCAACGGAGTAATATTGTACGTGGGCTTATAAGAAGCGGTGCTATTCTGGGAAAAATGAGGATGTTTGTCAGGGCCTATGGGATGATCTGCGATATATGTCTTGGTCCGCTCCCTGCCCAGAAGATGTTTAACCTGGTCTGTAAGATCTAATATTAGCATTTTAAGCAAATTAACTTCAGCCCTAAGGTCACTAATAATCGCAGTTGTGTCTGTAGACACTCCTGGCTGGACCTCATTTCCATGGTTAATAGGTTCTTGCTCCTCATATTCCTCATGGATTGTACTTGGGCTTGATGGCTGTGTTACCAACTCTACTTCAACCACCCTCCCCGCATTATTATCACTTAGGTCTTGTAAAGGAGAAAACCTATTGATCAGAGGGATACTGGTGGAAATGTTGGTGCTGTCAATGGCATCAATATCCACATTTATTGCACAACTGTCATCCATGATCGAGGGAGGGTTAGGAATCCCTAGTTCTACAACATCAGAGACAGCTGGTGCTTGTGAAAAACTGCTTTGATTGTGGGGCTTGTTCCATGCACTCCTTGTGGTACGTTTGGTAAAAATAGAAGGAATGCGTACAGCAGATTTGGAACATAAACTAGTGGAAGAGGAGGTCTCAACTATAGAATGTGAGTTACCTTGTTGTATTCATATTTCTTATTTAATATCTTGTTTAGCGTCTGCGGGTCCTTTTTGGTTATGTGTATCTTCTCTAGCTCCGAAATTTCCTTCTCTAGGGAGTGTAACTTCTCATTGGCCTCTTTATTCATATTTGATTTGATTTTAATTATAATCCCTCTGATTGTAGTTTTTAATGCCTCCCATCTGGTGAGATGCGATGTCTCATTTTCTTTGTTTTCTAGGAGATAATATCTTATTGCCTCGTGCGACGCATAACTAAATCTGGACATAAGTGGCAGCCTTCAAGTTGCCCAGGCCAGAAATAGCCATCAGTGATCCAGGGAGCGAGTTACTCTTGACCTATAGTTTCTTGTCTTTTAGTGAATTGAGGCACCTTATGATTTCAGATAGTTGCAGATTTGAGGACTTAGCGAAGATGACAGTGCTAAGGTTGCTTCATACAGATCCACGTTTAGGTTTCATGGTAGGTTTTTTCTGTGCGGAGGTATCCATTGTGTAATCCTCTGCAGCATCCAGGAATTTCTTGAGGGCATTGTAGTCTGAGAAGAGGTGAGGTGGGCCTTGAATGACTACTCTGTACTTTGCAGTCCCTGCGAAGGAGAATCTGTAACCAAGAGATCTCAATCTAGGTCGGAGTGCAATAAAACCTTTCCTCGTATCAACTGTAGCCTTAGAGTAGTCTTGTGCTATGAAGATTTTATTATTGCCCCAGAGAATGTGCTGGTTTTTCCTCATAAAGGCCAAGATAAGCTCAACAAGTTGAAATCTCAGCAGTTTGCATACAATGGGTCTAGTGTGGTAATGGTTCAATGGCTTCCTAGTCGGCACTCTGTGAGCTCTGTTGATTTCAAGAGGCTTTTCGAAGGACAGCTTGGTAACTTGTGGGAGCCATTTTTCCAGAAAGGACACACATGATCCCGCTTCATCCTCACATTCCTCCGGTTGCCAAAAATGCGAAGGTTACCTCTTCTGTTCCTATCCTCTAATTCCGATATCTGTCTGGAGAACGCTTGTGTGGAGGTGTCTAGTTTAGCTACTCTCCTAATTATCTCCGACACTTCATCTTCAACGTGACTTACTCTGTTTTCTGCTTCCGCAATTCTGGTGTTGGTCTCTTTCATGTCTTTACGAATCACAGATATTTAGTTTTGCATAATATCTATTATTGGTGGACTTTGCCAAATCGTGGCCCTCGGCCAGTTTCTTTAGAATTGTTTCCATTGTGGTATTGATATCTTGTTTGTTTTTGATCGGAGAGTCTGGATTTGGTTGGTCAGCTTTCACTCTCTTGAGGCTTGCCTTATTTTCTTTTTCGGCCATATTTGTGTATATGTGTCTTCCTGTGTGACTTCTTTGCATATAGATGGGAGTGACTGACGTAGAGGAATCACATAGGTATTGGCGAAGGACCCCTTGATTGTTATTATATCTCTAGTCTGTACTCTGATTTTGTGGTCAGAGAGTTACTTCTCAATGAGATCTGGGTGATTGTGCCGTGAGACTTCTAGGGAAACTATGTTTTTTAAAATGTTATGTTCTGCGGATTACTTCAGGCCTGTCTTCCATTGGTGGGCATTAGGCTCTGATCTAGGCCATGATGTAGCTGCTACGTGTAGTTCTGTATACAATGCTTGTTATAGAGCTATAAAACGTCCATTTAAGTCTGGGACAGTGTTGTGGTTGCCCTGTGGTACTCCTGTATACTCTGCATTCGTATTGTGGTGTTGTGGTTCTCACACCCCCATATTCAAGTCAGGCAGGATCAGGCAGGGTCAGGCACTCTCAGGTCTCAGGTTTCACTCATACACCTTTCAAGTTCATTGTTATTGCATCTCCTGCCAGAGAGTGTGACAAGACTGCACTGATTCCCCCCATTGGGCACACATCAGGCCAAAAAGGTACTCTCCAACCGTATTGCGAGTGAATTCTGCCACCTTGGGATCAGGCACACCATGTGCTCTCAATGCCCTCCATGCACACCATGCAGTCACCGATTACGGTACCGTATCCTTCCAGGGAGAAACTCTAGCTCATTCAATCCTGTGGTCACCTGATCATGGAGCGACTTCAATGCCGGTGTCAGCAGTACAGGATCGCATCGGCATGTCAGCTCTCAGCGCGAGCTGCCCCACACAGGCCGCGCACGCAGCTCCGGTCTCGGAAGGCCGCAACGGCGATTTAGGACTGTGAGGGCGGGGTACCCTCACCAGTTACTCCTTTGCGATCACTGCGGTCATCCCTAATGAATCCTCCGCCGGCAGCCAAAATCGCAGTTCCGCAGTCGGGGAAAGGAGAAGATTTATGCGCCCGCTAAGAGGAGCTTCGGGATCATGCCACCATTGTCTTCGTAATCCAAGCCACGCCCCCCATGTTTTTTAATTTTTTATTAAAAAAGTTTACATCGTACAGTTTACTGTCATCGAGTGGAGTGTCAGTTCAGTAAGTAGAATGTGGTACAGTAGAGTGGAGTAGAGTGTCCCAAAGTGTACTGTCATAGAGTAAAGTGCTGTACAGCGGAGTAGAATAGAGTACAGTGGAGTGGCGTACATTGGAATAGGGTACAGTAGAGTGGTGTAGAGTGGCGTGGCGTGTTATTCAGTGGAGTGCGGTACAGTGGAGTGCTGTATAGTGGAGTGGAGTAGCATAGAGTGAAGTGTTGTAGAGTGGAGTGGCATACAGTAGAGTGGCGTAAATTAGAATAGAGTACAGTGGAGTGGCGAAGACGAGTGGTGTACTGCGTAGTACGGTAGAATGTAATATTGTACAGTGGAGTAGCATAGAGTGCAGTGGCGCTAAGTGGAGCAGTGTACAGTGGAGATGGCATATAGTGGAGTAGTGTACAGTGGAGTAGTTTAGAGTGGAATAATATTAAGTTTAGTGGTGTACAGTGAAGTGGAGTAGAGTGGCGTGGCATATAGTGGAGTAGCGCAGAGTTCAGTGTTGTAGAGTGGAATAGCGTAGAGTGTAGTAGCGTTGAGTGTATGGACGTAGAGGGGAGTGGTGTAGAGTGGAGTGGCATAGAATGTTGTGTTGTACACTGCTAATAGCATACACTGGATTGTCATAGAGTGGAGTGGCGTCAAGTGTAGTGGCATGCCGTGAAATGACATAGAGTGGAGAGCCATACAGTGCCATGGCATGGGTGGAGAGCCATACAGTGCCATAGCGAACAATGTAGTGCTCTCCAGTGAAGTGGTGTACACTGAAGTGGCATAAAGTACAACAGCATAGAGTGTAGTGTTGTAGAGTGGAGTTGAGTACAGTGGAATAGCATACAGTGGAGTAGCGTACAGTGGAGGGGGCGTACAGTCGAGTGACGTAGACTGGAGTGTCATAGAATGGAGAAGTGTACAATATAATAGCATAGAGTGGTGTAGAGTGAAGTCACGTAGAATTACGGGAGTAGAGTGGAGTAGCGTACAGTGGATTAGTGTGGAGTTGTGTGGCATATAGTGGAGTGATGTAGAGTGGAGTGGTTTTAGAGTGTAATAGCATAGAGTGGTGTGGGACAGCATAGAAGGGCATTGAGTGGAGTGGCATAGAGTGTAGTGTGTTAATTGAAACAGACATAGCTTGAAAATGTGCGAGTTGATGAAAGTGTAATGTGGCAGCAATATACATTATAAGGTGTAAATGGCAATTATTTATAATATGTGTGAACAGTGTAGGTAGTGTTAAAGTTATAAGTTTAAAAAATGTATTTACATAGAGTGGCATGGTATACTGCACTAAGTTCATATTATACCATAGCACATGGGGAAAAAAATTCAGTATGTGATTGGTAAAATGTAAAAGGCAGACGTAGTTTTTAATCACAGCGTTGGTGCATTCTGTGGTCTGCGTTTCACTGCATTGTAGGTTAGGGTCTTAAATATAGGTAAGTAGTAGCTTTCATTGTTACTCCTACCACTTTACTAAAGTGGTAATAGATAGACAAATGTATTTATAATTTTCTATTTATTTTTATAGCAGTCTAGGAAGAAAGGCACATTTTTTAAGTTGCTAATTTGTAGGTATTACCATGCTATCCCGTAGACCTTTTTGTATATATTTAAATATGTTAAAAATAGAAAACACACTTTAGTACACTCTATTAGTAAAATAGTGTGTATTATAGTGTATTTGTTTTAAAAACTTTTTGAAATTTATTTTTGGTGCCACAGTATTCTGTATTTTTTTTTTAATACATAGAAACTTACAAATATTTTTCCCTACCTATTACCACTATAGTAAAGTGGTAATAGGTAGGGGAGAAACACAGAACCTAATGTTTACCTAGATCTGAAGGTGTAGCGCAGAACACAGCCAAACTACACCTAAAAACAACATGGCTGCCTTTAACTTTCGTAAAGGCAGTCATTAGCCAATCACCTAATGACTTGTCACCATTATGTACTGCAGTACTTCAGCGAAATACAGTGAAACACAGCAAAATTTCTCTAAAATATATCATAAAATTAAAAAACCCTAGAATTTAAAAAATACCCTAATTACTTGTAGTATGCAAAAGGAACATCTGAGCACCATATTGTCTAATCCTGCCAAATTGCACCAGTGGTTAAAACTTGTTTTGGAACCCCTTTTCTATGGACTCCGCTTGACCAATTGCCACAAAACTTTCCATCGTCCTTGTGCGTGTATATGTGTCTATGTATATATATAGCTATATATATATGCGTTTCGGTCAACAAGTGACCTTGATCACATCATGATGTGATCAAGGTCACTTGTTGACCAAAACGCGTCAGATTTAGAAACCTGTGATCAAATAAAGAAACTTTGCATCATACCCATTGGAGTTCGTTGCTCTCTTCTCGCCGAAAGGAAGTGCAGGAGGGTGTGTGATTACTCGATTACGATGCAGGAGTTGGTTCCTTCCGGATAACGAACCCCCTCCCCAGAAGTAGGCAGCCGCCCAGAGCCAAAGTATATATATATATATATATATATATATATATATATATATATATATATATATATATATATATATTACCTACTGGTGGTCGCCAGTAGGTATTATAGTTGGGACCTAGTTTCCATAGTAAGGACGTTTTTGGTTTTGCCAATATCTTTGGTGCCGTTTGACAAATCTTCACGAAATTTCCAAAACCAATATGACACTCAAATCAGCTGCTGTCTGGAAAGTTTCTGGGTGATTCATCAAGCAGGAGCCCAGGAAAAAGGGTGGGTACCAAAATGCATTTTCCCCATGTTAATTCCCATTGAGATTTTGAACACGACTATAGCCCAAACCACTGTATGCAATTACACCAAATTTAGCTGAAAGCAAGCTCTTGGTCCAGAAAGAGGCCTTTTTGTGATTTGGTGTAAATCCGTTTCGTAGTTTTAGAGATATTAAATGAAAACCAAATTTGTATATATAGGGGGCGCGGATCCGCAGCAGATCCGACAGTCCTCGTGCTGAAATCGGATTGACTGCCAACACTTCAACCAGGATGTGTTGGCAGCCATCTTGGAACTTGGCTTCAGCTGAGTCGCACCCAAAAACTTTACAAATAAAGAAAAGGGGGCAGGGTAGGAACAACCTGACCCCCTAGGTGTGGTCATGGGGGTCCCACAGGGACGCTGCTGGCGTTTCAATTTTTAAAAAAAAAGTTTGCCATAAAATCGTGGGTGGATCCACAAATTCATGGCAAAATGGAAAAAAAAGACAAGCACACTTGTTTTGTTTCAGCCACCGGGTGGGCCAGGTCACTGGGGTATGTGGACATGGAAAAAAATACACAATGCCCCTCTCCTAGGCTCTTTTTAGCTCCTGAGACTTTATTTACAACATTGGAGGGGGCTATGTGGACCCCGCTCCATGGGCTCTTTAGCCACCTTCCCGGGGCTTAAAACCAATAATTAGTGGGGGGCCATGCGGAGCCCCGTGCTCCAGAGATCACCACCTCCCCGGAGCCAGCAATTAAAATAGATGATGGAGAGGGGCCACGCAGCCCCCCTCCCGGGCCATATATGGCCTCAGTGACCACCACCTCCCCATAAAAACAGAAGGAGGTGGCTGCGTGGCCCCCCTCCTGGGGCCATTAATGGCTCTGGGGCCTACCACCCCCCAGGGCCAATTCCCTATGTCCCGGGGTGCCCACCCCCAGGACATTGCTGTTTGCTCTGGCTTGGCTCCTGCCAAGTCAGAGCAAACACTAACTCCACTCCCAGCAAGCTGGAGCTGTGAAACCAGGAGTGGAGTGTTTGTCTGTTGCCCTCCCGCTGTCATGCAGGCAGGGAAACAGATTAAACTTGCTCTCACAAAGAGGGAGCGGCATGTTTAGTAGCCCCTTGTGTGTGAGAACAATGCAGGCTCCTGCTGGAGGCGGGGAGCTGGCAGGGACCGTGGGGCATTCAGATCCCCTGCAGTCACAATGGTGCTGACTGGGTGCACTGGGTGAGCTCCAGGGCACCCAGCCTGTCAAGGTCAGGACCCAGGGGATGGGATCCACATGTCCAAAATTGGTTCAGGGAGTGTGTCTGCGTGGCGCCCCCCTCATTGGATCTTGGCCTAGCCCCAAGGGATGGGGACCCTGGGGCCGAATTCGGCCCGGGTAGGGGGTCCACGTTGCCCCGTCTCCCATTAAGTCTTGGCTGGGCCTAAGGTGATGACGTCCCCTGGGTCGTTTTGGCCCTAATGCTCATTTCATAGAAATTAAAACTCAATGGAGGCACTTACAAATATAAACATAGCAGTTGCCCCCACTGAAGCACCACTTCTGTAAAGGACAAAGGATCCTAATTCCTGGGAAAGTGTGTTTTCTCTGCAATTCCATATTGAAAAAGATCTGAAATGCTTTGTTGAGGTGAATGCATTGTTGATCTATTGGAGCACAATCTGTATGTGACTGTGACAAATGGGTTCTTTGTTGTCCTGTCCTGGTGAGAGCAGAGTCCATGGTTCTCCCTTTAAATGACTTTGAGTATGGAAATGTGCAAATCACTTGGAAGCTTCACCCGTTTGGCCCCGCCCACCTTAGTAGTATGCAAAGGTCTTTCTGCCTTTTGCCAGGATGGTGGACACCTTAACCAGTGGCCCCTCAGCACGTTTCCCGCCGATTTTGGTGAGGAGCTCTTGATGCCGAGGAATATGAGGACATCTCCCCCAAACAAATAATCACTTACTTCATTTAGTTAAGAGGAAAGACTCTTGTTTGGTGGAGATTTCCCTTATTGGAGCCTTGTTGTTTTCTCTATAGGAGGATTCATGTTATCACATATTTCTGGATAAAGATGTACCCGGGAACAATCACATTGCTGAAACACACACAAGGTCACTAGTGACATTTCCTCGTGCTCCATTATGCAGCTGTAGTGCAGAATACGTACTGGACATTCGCCCAAGTAGGTAGTACTTAGTAATTAACTAGTAGAAAGTACTCCGCTTAGGAAGCTATTTTTTGCTAAACTGTGGACTCCTGTTGAATAAAAGGGCAGGTGTGATTCCTTTGTGGCTGAGTCATTCACACAGCTACTGAAACACCCACTCAGATACTTAAACACCCACTCACACACTTGGGCACTCACACACCCACTTACAGACCCACTCAGACACTCATACAACCACTCACAGACCCACTCAGACACTCACAGATGCACTCATCCACTCACATACCCATTCAGAGATTTGTGCATCCACTCACAGACCCACTCAGACACATACACCCACTCACAGACCCACTCAGACACTCATGCACCCACTCACAGACCCATACAGTCATCCACACAGCCACTTATAGACCAACTTGGAGACTCACACACCTACTCACAGACCCACTCGAATACTAATGAACCCACTCACAGACCCACTCAGACTTTCAGGCACTCACTCACATACTGACTCATACACTGATGGAGGCCATCACAAACCTACTCAGACACTCTCACACCCACTCACAGACTCACTGAGACACTCACTCAAACTCTCATGCACCCACTCAGACACTCAAGCACCCATTCACAGATCACCACAGACACTCATGCACCTACTCACAGATCCACTCAGACACTCACGCACTCACTCACACACCCAGTGAGACACTTATGCAGCCACTCACAGACCCACACAGACACACACCCACTCACACACCCATTGAGACACTCACTCACACACCCAATGAGATACTCATGCAACCACTCACAGATACCCTCTCAATAGTTACAGGTTACAGTTACGAAATAAAATTTAAAAAACTTTCAAAATTAACTTAATAAAACCAAAGGTTATAGGTACATTACAGATGGGAAACAACATTAAAAAACCATAGAAATTCACTGAAAAAAACAAAGGTTACAGGGACATTATACTTATGAAATACAATAATAAAAACCTTAGAAATTCACTAGGTTACAGGGGAGTTATAGATAGACTCAAATTTCATTCATACAAAACCAGCGAAATTCCGCAGTTATAGTTAGCTGAGCTAACTATAACTTACGCCCCTGCAATGCACTGCTTATGACCTCACGTATCACATCACTCATGACATGGTCAGTGACATCACTGATGACATCTCAAATGACATCATAGATGACAGCACTGATGACATCATCCACAGAACCACTCACACCCCCACACAACCTCTCAGACACCCACTGACCTATCCATAAAGCCTCTCACACACCTACATACTCATCCACAGAACCATTCACACACCCACTCACTCACACACACAGCCTCTCACTTACCCATACACCTATTCACCCATGCAGCCACTCACACACCCAGTCTCTCACCCATAAAGCTTCTCAACAGAGCCACTCATACCCACACAACCACTTACATACCTATGCACCCATCCAAACAAGCACTCACATGTCTATTCACTCACCCAATCAGCCAATCGTACAGTCACTCTCCAATACAGCCACTCCCACACCCACTCAGTTAACCAAACACCCACTCACACAGCCACTCAGAAACCTATACAGCCACTCGCACACCCACTCACCCACCGATACAGCCACTCACACAACCACTCACTCAACCATACATCTACTCACACATCCACTTATTCACCCATACAGCTACTCACACACCCACTTATTCACCCATACAACCACTCACACAACCATTCACACACCCAATCACTCACACACCCACTAACACATGGATACACACAGTCACACAGCCACTCACATAATATATGTTAGAAATAGTATCACTCATCAGTAGTACACAAAGTATACAAATGTAACTTTTGTAGTACCTTAGTATATATGTTTAACACTCATAAACTTTTAGAAAACACTCACAATCGCTGGAGGATGTCATCAGTGATGTCATTTGAGATGTCACCAGTGATGTAACTGACCACGTCATGAGTGATGTAATATGTGAGGTCATAAGCAGTGCATTGCGGGGGCGTAAGTTATAGTTAGCTCATCTAACTATAAATGCTGAATTTCATTGGTTTTGTACGAGTGAAATTTGAGCCTAACTATAACGTCCCTGTAACCTTTGTCTTTTTTTAGTGAATTTCTAAGGCTTATTTATTCTATTTCCTAACTATAACATCCCTGTAACCTTTGTTTTTTTCAGTGAATATATATATATATATATATTCACTGAAAAAACCATAGGTTTTAGGGACAGTTTTAGTTACTTGGACATTGCACTCGTACAAAACCCGTGAAATTCCCACGTTATAGTTAGTTCAGCTAACTATAACTCGCGCCCCGCAATGCACTGCTGATGACGTCACATATTACATCACTCATGACATGGTCAGTGACATCACTGATGACATCACTGATGACATCTCAAATGACATCACTGATGACATCATCCAGTGACTGTGTGTTTCTGTAAAGTTTAAATATTTTTAATATATATAGGAAAAGACGTATTGAAGAATGAGTGGGTGTGTAAGTGTCTGTATGGCTGATTTAGTAGGTGCGTGACTGACTCTATAAGTGAGTGATTTAACGTATCTTACTGAATGCATGGGTTAGTGACTAAACTGGGTGAATGTCTGTATCCGTCTGTCTGTTGCTGTGTAAGTGGCTGCATGTGTTTGTGAATAGCTAAATGAGTGTCTATATGAGTTATTGAATGCTTGTCTGAGTATCTGTATGGGTTCCTTGAGTGTTTGTGTGGGAGGGGTGTGTGCAACTCTGTGCATAGATGTGTGAGTGGGTGATTCACTGGGTGGATGGTTTCAAGAGTGCATCTGTGATAGACTGTATGGGTGGGTAAGTGTGTGTAAGAGTGTGTTAGTGAGTGAATGTATGTCCCAGTGGTACATGTGTGAGTAACTACATATGTGAAAGGCAGTATATATGTGTGTTGGAGTATATAAATAGCTATAAGCAAGAGTGAGTGATTGTGATAGTGGCTGTATGGATGAGTGTGTGCTTGTATCAGTGATTGTATAAGAGCGTAACAATGTGCTACTATTTGTATGAGTAAGTGAGCTGGTGTGTGTATAACTGTATAGGTGATTAAATGGCAGTGTGTTTAATTATTTGCATGACTGACTAGGTGTGTGAGTATCTCTATGGATGAGTGGCGTTGTTTGAGTGTCTATATAGGAGTAAGAGTGCATATGATAGTCCTGTACTGAGTGACCGTAAGTATGAGTGACTGTACGGGTGAGTGAGTGGATGTGTGTGTAGACCTAAGAATCAGTGAGTGGGTATGTAGTTATTGGTGTTGGAGTGTCTATGGTTTTGCGAATGGCAGTCTGTAATTTAGAGTGGGTGTATCAAAGGTTATATTAGGGTGTGAGGAGGTGCATCAGATTATCACGTGGATGATGTCATCAGTGATGTCATTTGAGATGTCATCAGTGATGTCATCAGTGATGTCACTGACCATGTCATGAGTGATGTAATATGTGACGTCATCAGCAGTGCATTGCGGGGCGCGAGTTATAGTTAGCTGAACTAACTATAACGTGGGAATTTCACGGGTTTTGTACGAGTGCAATGTCCAAGTAACTAAAACTGTCCCTAAAACCTATGGTTTTTTCAGTGAATTTCAAAGGTTTTTTAAATGCTAATTTGTAACTATAACGTGTCTGAAACCTATGGTTTTTTCAGTGAATTTCAAAGGTTTTTTAAATGCTAATTTGTAACTATAACGTGTCTGAAACCTATGGTTTTTTCAGTGAATTTCAAAGGTTTTTTAAATGCTAATTTCTAACTATAACGTGCCTGAAACCTACGGTTTTTTCAGTGAATTTCAAAGGTTTTGTAAATGACAATTTTTAAATGTATTAATTGTTATATTAATTTTTTTCATACTGATTTACTACATTTTTAGAAACAATTTTTTTTTACATATTTTATTTTTTAAATTACATTGTAATTACATTATACATT
Source organism: Calotriton arnoldi (assembly GCA_963921515.1). Classification (NCBI taxonomy): domain Eukaryota; kingdom Metazoa; phylum Chordata; class Amphibia; order Caudata; family Salamandridae; genus Calotriton; species Calotriton arnoldi. Next base: position 72,072 of record CAWUFW010010513.1, read on the forward strand.
ACATTACAAAAAATACTTTCTCAGAATGAATTACTTTAGTTTAAATACTTTGCAGATAGGCAATAGACTTTTAAGTACAGTAGTTACAGTTGTTGCAATGGGCAACACATTTTCAAACACAATGCAACATTCAGCTCAATGTGAATTTCTAGTTAAATGCAATTAGTTACTTTATGGATTACTTTTGTAACCACAGGACTGGATCCTAGATTCAGTCCTGGTACATCTCCTGTAAACAGTTGAGTAAAAGCGTTTTGGTTACAGTCGTGATTTTTAAGGAATATTATTGTATTTTAAAAGTTGACACTTAAAACTTTTTCTCATAGAATCACCAATGTTATCCTATGGAAGGAAATTCACTTAGCAGGTAAAAACTGTTATCGTTACTTTTTCTTACTCAGTGTTGGATCCTGGATCCAGCACTGGTGCATCTCCTGTAAACAGTTGAAAAAATGCGTTTAGGTCATACAGGCGATTTTTAAGGAATATTTGTAGTTTGTGAAAATCAACACTTTGAAACTTTTTTGCTGAAAACCAGTCAATCTTAGCCTATGAAGGAAATTCAAGTTACCGGTAAGTACGGTTAAAATTACTTTTGAGGATCAGTACTGGGCTGAAAGATGCAGCACTGAGGTCTCTCCTGATAACAGGTGAGTAAATCGGAATTCGTATTTCGGCTGATTTTAGAGGAATATTTAAAAGTTCCAAAACTCCACACTTAGAAGAATTTCCAAGTGAAACCAGTCAATGTTAGCCTATGGAAGGAAATTCAAGTTACTGGTAAGTACGGTTAAAATTACTTTTCAGGACCAGTACTGGGCTGAAAGATGCAGCACTGAGGTCTCTCCTGATAACAGGTGAGTAAATCAGAATTCGGATTTCGGCTGATTTTAGTGGAATATTTGTATGTTTCAAAAATCAACACTTAGAAACTTTTTCAGCAAAAAGCAGGCAATGATATCCTATGGAAGGAAATTCAAGTTACTGGTAAGTACGGTTAAAATTACTTTTGAGGATCAGTACTGGGCTGAAAGATGCAGCACTGAGGTCTCTCCTGATAACAGGTGAGTAAATCGGAATTCGTATTTCGGCTGATTTTAGAGGAATATTTTAAAGTTCCAAAACTCCACACTTAGAAGAATTTCCAAGTGAAACCAGTCAATGTTAGCCTATGAAGGAAATTCAAGTTACCGGTAAGTACGGTTAAAATTACTTTTCAGGATCAGTACTGGGCTGAAAGATGCAGCACTGAGGTCTCTCCTGATAACAGGTGAGTAAATCGGAATTCGTATTTCGGCTGATTTTAGAGGAATATTTTAAAGTTCCAAAACTCCACACAGAAGAATTTCCAAGTGAAACCAGTCAATGTTAGCCTATGAAGGAAATTCAAGTTACCGGTAAGTACGGTTAAAATTACTTTTCAGGACCAGTACTGGGCTGAAAGATGCAGCACTGAGGTCTCTCCTGATAACAGGTGAGTAAATCGGAATTCGTATTTCGGCTGATTTTAGAGGAATATTTTAAAGTTCCAAAACTCCACACTTAGAAGAATTTCCAAGTGAAACCAGTCAATGTTAGCCTATGGAAGGAAATTCAAGTTACTGGTAAGTACGGTTAAAATTACTTTTCAGGACCAGTACTGGGCTGAAAGATGCAGCACTGAGGTCTCTCCTGATAACAGGTGAGTAAATCAGAATTCGGATTTCGGCTGATTTTAGTGGAATATTTGTATGTTTCAAAAATCAACACTTAGAAACTTTTTCAGCAAAAAGCAGGCAATGATATCCTATGGAAGGAAATTCAAGTTACTGGTAAGTACGGTTAAAATTACTTTTGAGGATCAGTACTGGGCTGAAAGATGCAGCACTGAGGTCTCTCCTGATAACAGGTGAGTAAATCGGAATTCGTATTTCGGCTGATTTTAGAGGAATATTTTAAAGTTCCAAAACGCCACACTTAGAAGAATTTCCAAGTGAAACCAGTCAATGTTAGCCTATGAAGGAAATTCAAGTTACCGGTAAGTACGGTTAAAATTACTTTTCAGGATCAGTACTGGGCTGAAAGATGCAGCACTGAGGTCTCTCCTGATAACAGGTGAGTAAATCGGAATTCGTATTTCGGCTGATTTTAGAGGAATATTTTAAAGTTCCAAAACTCCACACTTAGAAGAATTTCCAAGTGAAACCAGTCAATGTTAGCCTATGAAGGAAATTCAAGTTACCGGTAAGTACGGTTAAAATTACTTTTCAGGATCAGTACTGGGCTGAAAGATGCAGCACTGCGGTCTGTCCTGATAACAGGTGAGTAAATCGGAATTCGTATTTCGGCTGATTTTAGAGGAATATTTTAAAGTTCCAAAACTCCACACTTAGAAGAATTTCCAAGTGAAACCAGTCAATGTTAGCCTATGAAGGAAATTCAAGTTACCGGTAAGTACGGTTAAAATTACTTTTCAGGACCAGTACTGGGCTGAAAGATGCAGCACTGAGGTCTCTCCTGATAACAGGTGAGTAAATCGGAATTCGTATTTCGGCTGATTTTAGAGGAATATTTTAAAGTTCCAAAACTCCACACTTAGAAGAATTTCCAAGTGAAACCAGTCAATGTTAGCCTATGGAAGGAAATTCAAGTTACTGGTAAGTATGGTTAGAATTACTTTTCAGGACCAGTACTGGGCTGAAAGATACAGCACTGAGGTCTCTCCTGATAACAGGTGAGTAAATCGGAATTCGTATTTCGGCTGATTTTAGAGGAATATTTGCACAATGGTGAAGGGAGGGGCGGGGCCTGAGGTTACATCTGTGCAAACGCGCCCCGTGGCGCGTTTTAAGTTGGGGGATTAAGTCCCCTTGAATCCTGAGGGTCCCTAGGGGCCAACTAGCCCACCAGGAACCTCCAATATGCGCCAGGGGCTGCGTTGCAGAGACGTGTAGAGAGGCCACACCCCTTTTTACACCTCTCTGCAACGCAGCTCTGTGGCGCTTTCTGGATGTACCTGTTGGGCTAGTTGGCCCCAGAGACCCTCAGGATTGAAGGGGATTTAATTCCCCATCTTAAAACGCGCCACGGGGCCTGTTTGCACACATGTCACCTGAAGCCCCGCCCTCCCTTCACCACTGTGCAAACGCGCCCCGTGGCGCGTTTTAAGTTGGGGGATTAAGTCCCCTTGAATCCTGAGGGTCCCCGGAGTCCAACTAGCCCACCATATACCTCCAAAGCGCCACAGAGCTGCGTTGCAGAGAGGTGTAAAAGGGGTGTGGCCTCTCTACACGTCTCTGCAACGCAGCCCCCTGGCGCATATTGGAGGTTCCTGGTGGGCTAGTTGGCCCCAAGGACCCCCAGTATTCAAGGGGAATTCGTTCCCCTCTGCAAACGCGCCAGGGGCGCGTTTGCAGAGTGGTGAAGGAAGGGGCGGGGCCTGCGGGCCCGATCGTTTTTTTTTTTTTGTCCCCTGAAGGGGGGCTGTGTGGCCCCCCTTCCTTTTTTCTCTTTTGGGCCCTGGGGACCCCATCCCCCAGGGCCTTACCCCCTTTTTAAATTTAAAAAAAAAAAACGGGAAGGGGGCCGCGTGGCCCCCCTTCCCTGGGCCTGTATTGGCCCCGGGGACCCCATCCCCCGGGGCATGGCCTCTATATTTATTATTTTGAGGGGGGCAGCGTGGACCCCTCCTCTGGCCATTTTAAGGCCCCGGGGACCCCATCCCCCGGGGCCGGCCTTTCCATTTTTTAAAATTAATATTTTTTTCCTTTTTTGGGGAGGGGGGCCGCGTGGCCCCCCTCCCGGGCCACTACTTGCCCCGGGGACCCCATCCCCCGGGGCTGGCCCTCTCCGTTGGGGACTGTGGGGGGTCCCCAATCCCCCACAGTCCCGCCGGCTCCCCACGTCCCTTGGGAGCCGGCATTGCTGTTCCACATGGGGAGCAGCTGACATGCTGCTCCCCATGTGGAAAAGCAATCGCTTTGGATATTGGAAGAGAGAGCAGGTTTCCTGCTCTCTCTTCCAATATCCAAAGCAGTTTGCTATGGCAGTGCGGGAGCCGCGAGGCTCCGTCCTGCCATAGCAAACTACAGTGTCCCGGGGGTAGGCACCCCGGGGACACTGCAGGAGCCGGCCCTGGGGGGTGGTGGTCCCCAGGGCCATCAAGGGCTCCAGGAGGGGGCCGCGCGGCCCCCTCCCATTCAGTACACAGCCCCGGGGAGGTGGTGGTCCCCGGGGCTCTGGAGTCCGTAACGGACCCCCATATTAAAATGTTTAGTGCCCCGGGGAGGTGGCGGTCCCCGGGCGTGTGGGGGGCTGGAGCCCCCCCCACACTGGTTTTATTTTTCATTAAAAAAAGCCCCGGGGAGGTGGTGGTCCCCGGGGCTGCGGGAGGGCTCAGAGCCCTCCCGCACCATTTTTTTAAAAAAGCCCCGGGGGGTGGCGGTCCCCGGGGCTTGAGGGGCCCTTGAGGCCCCCCACACATTAAATTATCCCCCCACCATGCCCCCGGGACTTGGGCCACCCGGGGGCCAGTGCTATCGAGCGCGGGAGACCGCGCTTCGATTTTTTTTTCGGCAGGATTCGCGCACCCTGAGCGCATCCTGCCGATTTTTTAAAAAAAATGCTTTTTTGCCCAGGGGTCCTTGTGGGACCCCCTGAGCAGGCCTAGGGGTTAGGGTGTTTCTACCCTGCCCCCTTTGTGCGTTTTGCGCACTTGTTTCTTTTTTTTCTCGGCGGGATACGCGCACCCTAAGCGCATCCCGCCGATTTTTAAAAAAATAAAATATTTTTCTGCCCAGGGGTCCTTGTGGGACCCCTGAGCAGACCTAGGGGGTCAGGGTGTTTCTACCCTGCCCCCTTTTGCGCTTTGCGCACTTGTTTCTGTCCCTCGGTTCTACCGAGGACAAAATGGCTGCCAACACTTCCTGAATCGGAATGTTGACAGCCAGCTGACAGCCAATTAGCATGCAGCTCGTGATCGGGACGGTGCGCGCAGGGTGCGCTGAGGGTACGCGTATCCGACGCGCCCATAGATATATATGTACTTTTACTTTTGATTTTCTCAGGAACTACTGAACGGATTTACACCATTTAAGCAAAAGGCACCAGTCTGAACCAAGGGCTACCTCTTTGCCAAATTTGGTGTAATTCCGTTCAGCAGTTCGGGCTGTAGCTGCGACTAAAGGTTCCTATGGAAAAATGAATGGGGAAAACGCGTTTTAGGACCCCTTTTTCTCGGCCCCCGCTTCACGTATCACCCCGAGACTTTCAGGGTAGGAGCGGAGCGGAAGCGCCCCAACAAGTTGGAAACTTTCACGAAGATTCGTCAACCGGCGCCAACGTTATTTCAAATAGAATGTCGCGGATTTCCTATGGATAATAGGTTGTAACTATAACTATCTACTGGCGACCGCCAGTAGATAATATATATATATATATATATATATATATATATATATATATATATATATATATCACACACACACATACATAGTACCTAGTTCCGTTTGCCCTGTATAAAGGGACATTCTTTTGCTTCTCTATGCCTAAAGGTATGGAACTCTCTTCCAGATTCTCTGAGGAATTGCCCTTCTCTCTTTGCCTTTCAGGGTCTGAAGACTTGGCTTTTCTGATCTACTTACTTGTCTCTTTGCACCCTTCCTGCCTGCTCTGCACTGGTAAACCCCTTGGGGTAGCTGTGAGCATTATAAGTTTCAATAATAATAATAATACATACATAAATATACACATATATATCTAATATATATTTATATACATGAGTGCGAATATATATATACACATACATATATTAACACATACATATATTATATATATGTATATATATAAACATATATGTGAGTGCATGTATATATATATATATATATATATATATTATCTACTGGCGGTCGCCAGTAGATAGTTATAGTTAGGACCTATTATCCATAGGAAATCCGCGACATTCTATTTGAAATAACTCTTGCGCCGGTTGACGAATCTTCGCAAAGCTTCCAACTTGTTGGGGCGCTCCGCTCCTACCCTGAAAGTCTCGGGTTGATTCGTCAAGCGGGGGCAGAGAAAAAGGGGGTCCCAAAACGCGTTTTCCCCATTCATTTTTCCATAGGAACCTTTAGTCGCAGCTACAGCCCGAACTGCTGAACGGAATTACACCAAATTTGGCAAAGAGGTAGCCCTTGGTTCAGTGTCGTGCCTTTTGCTTAAATGGTGTAAATCCGTTCAGTAGTTCCTGAGAAAATCAAAAGTAAAGTCACATATATATCTATGGGCGAGTAGGGTCCGCGTATCCTGAGCGCACCCTGCGCGCACCGTCCCGATCACGAGCTGCATGCTAATTGGCTGTCAAGTGGCTGTCAACACTCCAAATCAGGAAGTGTTGGCAGCCATTTTGTCCCTCGGTAGAACCGAGGGACAGAAACAAGTGCGCAAAGCGCAAAAGGAGCAGGGTAGAAACACCCTGACCCCCTAGGTCTGCTCAGGGGTCCCACAAGGACACCCTGGGCAGAAAAGCATTTTTTTTTAAACGGCGGGATGCGCTTAGGGTGCGCGGATCCCGCAGATTAAAAAAAAAAGCACAAGAAACAAATGCGCAAAACGCACAAAGGGGGCAGGGTAGAAACACCCTGACCCCTAGGTCTGCTCAGGGGCCCCACAAGGACCCCCTGGGCAGAAAAAGCATTTTTTTTTCAAAATCGGCGGGATGCGCTTAGGGTGCGCGGATCCCACTGATTAAAAAAAAAACACAAGAAACAAGTGCGCAAAACGCACAAAGGGGGCAGGGTAGAAACACCCTGACCCCTAGGTCTGCTCAGGGGGTCCCACAAGGACCCCTGGGCAGAAAAAAGCAACAACAAAAAAGACCGGCATCGTGCCGAGGCCCCGCCCCCTCCCTGCAGCAGTCAGCAAACGCGCCCCCTGGCGCGTTTTAAGAAGGGAAGTAATTCCCCTTGAATACTGGGGGTCCTGGGGCCAACTAGCCCACCAGGAACCTCCGGTATGCGCCAGGGGCTGAGTTGCAGAGAGGTGTACAGAGGCAACGCCCCTTTCACACCTCTCTGCAACGCAGCTCTGTGGTGCTTTTGGAGGTACATGGTGGGCTAGTTGGACTCCAGGGACCCTCAGTATTCAAGGGGACTTAATCCCCCAACTTAAAACGCGCCACGGGGCACGTTTGCACAGTGGTGAAGGGAGGGGCGGAGCTTCAGGTGACATGTGTGCAAACAGGCCCCGTGGCGCATTTTAAGATGGGGAATGAAATCCCCTTCAATCCTGAGGGTCCCTGGGGGCGAACTAGCCCACCAGGTACGTCCAGAAAGCGCCACAGAGCTACGTTGCAGAGAGGTGCAAAAAGGGGCGTGGCCTCTGAACACCTCTCTGCAACGCAGCTCCCTGGCGCATACTGGAGGTACAGGGTGGGCTAGTTGGACCCCAGGGACCCTCATGATTCAAGGGGACTTAATCCCCCAACTTAAAACGCGCCACGGGGCGCGTTTGCACAGATGTCACCTCAGGCCCCGCCCCTCCCTTCACCATTGTGCAAATATTCCTCTAAAATCAGCCGAACTACGAATTCCGATTTACTCACCTGTTATCAGGAGAGACCTCAGTCCTGCATCTTTCAGCCCAGTACTGATCCTGAAAAGTAATTTTAACCGTACTTACCAGTAACTTGAATTTCCTTCCATAGGATATCATTGACTGGTTACACTTGGAAATTCTTCTAAGTGTGGAGTTTTGGAACTTTATAATATTCCTCTAAAATCAGCCGAAATACGAATTCCGATTTACTCACCTGTTATCAGGAGAGACGTCAGTGCTGCATCTTTCAGCCCAGTACTGATCCTGAAAAGTAATTTTAACCGTACTTACCAGTAACTTGAATTTTCTTCCATAGGATATCATTGACTGGTTTCACTTGGAAATTCTTCTAAGTGTGGAGTTTTGGAACTTTATAATATTCCTCTAAAATCAGCCGAAATACGAATTCCGATTTACTCACCTGTTATCAGGAGAGACCTCAGTGCTGCATCTTTCAGCCCAGTACTGATCCTGAAAAGTAATTGTAACCGTACTTACCAGTAACTTGAATTTCCTTCCATAGGATATCATTGCCTGCTTTTTGCTGAAAAGTTTCTGTGTCGATTTTTGAAACATACAAATATTCCTCTAAAATCAGCCAAAATACGAATTCCGATTTACTCACCTGTTATCAGGAGAGACCTCAGTGCTGCATCTTTCAGCCCAGTACTGATCCTGAAAAGTAATTTTAACCATACTTACCAGTAACTTATATTTCCTTCCATAGGATATCATTGACTGGTTTCACTTGGAAATTCTTCTAAGTGTGGAGTTTTGGAACTTTATAATATTCCTCTAAAATCAGCCGAAATACGAATTCCGATTTACTCACCTGTTATCAGGAGAGACCTCAGTGCTGCATCTTTCAGCCCAGTACTGATCCTGAAAAGTAATTTTAACCGTACTTACCAGTAACTTGAATTTCCTTCCATAGGATATCATTGTCTGCTTTTTGCTGAAAAAGTTTCTAAGTGTCGATTTTTGAAACATACAAATATTCCTCTAAAATCAGCCGAACTACGAATTCCGATTTACTCACCTGTTATCAGGAGAGACCTCAGTGCTGCATCTTTCAGCCCAGTACTGATCCTGAAAAGTAATTTTAACCGTACTTACCAGTAACTTGAATTTCCTTCCATAGGATATCATTGACTGGTTTCACTTGGAAATTCTTCTAAGTGTGGAGTTTTGGAACTTTATAATATTCCTCTAAAATCAGCCGAAATACGAATTCCGATTTACTCACCTGTTATCAGGAGAGACCTCAGTGCTGCATCTTTCAGCCCAGTACTGATCCTGAAAAGTAATTTTAACCGTACTTACCAGTAACTTATATTTCCTTCCGTAGGAATCCATTGTCTGGTTTTCAGCAGAAAAGTTTCAAAGTGTTGATTTTCACAAACTACAAATATTCCTTAAAAATCGCCTGTATGACTTAAACGCATTCTTTCAACTGTTTACAGGAGATGCACCAGTGCTGGATCCAGGATCCACCACTGAGTAAGAAAAAGTAACGATAACACTACTTACCTGCTAAGTGAATTTCCTCCCATAGGATAACATTGGTGATTCTATGTGAAAATGTTTCTAAGTGTCAACTTTTAAAATACAATAATATTTCTTAAAAATCACTACTGTAACCAAAACGCTTTTACTCAACTGTTTACAGGAGGTGTCCCAGGACTGAATCTAGGATCCAGTCCTGTGGTTAGAAAAGTAATCCATAAAGTAACTAATTGCATTTAGCTAGAAATTCACATTGAGCTCAATGTTGCATTGTGTTTGAAATTGTGTTGCCCATTGCAACAACTGTAACTACTGTACTTAAAAGTCTATTGCCTATTTGCAAAGTATTTAAACTAAAGTAATTCATTCTGAGAAAGTATATTTTGTAATGTAATGTATAATGTAATTACAATGTAATTTAAAAAATAAAACATCTAAAAATAAATAGTTTAAAAAATGTAGTAAATCAGTATAAAAAAAAAATATATAACAATTAATACATTTAAAAATTGTCATTTACATAACCTTTGAAATTCACTGAAAAAAACCATAGGTTTCAGACATGTTATAGTTAGGAATTAGCATTTAAAAAACCTTTGAAATTCACTGAAAAAACCATAGGTTTCAGGCTTGTTATAGTTAGGAATTAGCATTTTAAAAACCTTTGAAATTCACAGAAAAAACCATAGGTTTTAGGCCTGTTATAGTTAGGGTTTAGCATTTAAAAAACCTTTGAAATTCACTGAAAAAACCATAGGTTTTAGGGAAAGTTATAGTTAGTTGGACATTGCACTCGTACAAAACCCGTGAAATTCCCCCGTTATAGTTAGTTCAGCTAACTATAACTCGCGCCCGCAATGCACTGCTGATGACGTCACATATTACATCACTCATGACATGGTCAGTGACATCACTGATGACATCACTGATGACATCTCAAATGACATCACTGATGACATCATCCATGTGAGAATTTAATGCATCTTCTCACACCCTAATATAACTTTTGATACACCCACTCTAAATTACAGACTGCCATTCTCAAAACCATACACACTCCAATACCAATAAGTACATACCCACTCACTGATTCATAGGTCTACACACACACATCTACTCACTCACCCGTACAGTCACTCATACTTACAGTCACTCAGTACAGGACTATCATATGCACTCATACACCTATATAAACACTCACACAACGCAACTCATCCATAGAGGTACTCACACACCTAGTCAGTCATGCTAATAATTAATCACACTCCCATTTACTCACCTATACAGTTATACACACCAGCTCACTTACTCATAAAAATACTAGCACATTCTTACGCTCCTATGCAATCACTGATGCAAGCACACACTCATCCATATAGCCACTCTCACAATCACACACTCTCACTTATAGCCATTTATATACTCCAACACACATATATACTGCCTTTCACATATGTAGTTACTCACACATGTACCACTGAGATATACATTCAATCACTAACACACCCATACACACACTCACCCACCCATACAGTCCATCACAGACGCACTCTTCAAACCATGCACCCAGTGAATCACCCACTCACACATCTATGCACAGAGTCACACACACCCCACCCACACAAACACTGAGGCACCCATACAGATACTCAGAGAACCAATCCATAACCCATATAGACACTCATTTAGCTAGTCAGAAACCCATGCAGCTGCTTACACAACAACAGACAGACGGATACAGAAATTCACACAGTTTAGTCACTCACCCATGCATCCAGTAAGATACGTTTAATCACTCACTTATAGACTCAGTCACGCACCTACTAAATCATCCATTCAGGCGCTTATACACCCACTCATTCTTCAATACGCCTTTCCCTATATATATTAAACATATTTAAACTTTACACAAACACACAGTCACTGGATGATGTCATCAGTGATGTCATCAGTGATGTCATTTGAGATGTCATCAGTGATGTCATCAGTGATGTCACTGACCATGTCATGAGTGATGTAATATGTGACGTCATCAGCAGTGCATTGCGGGGGCGCGAGTTATAGTTAGCTGAACTAACTATAACAGGGGAATTTTCACGGGTTTTGTACGAGTGCAATGTCCAACTAACTATAACTTTCCCTAAAACCTATGGTTTTTTCAGTGAATATATATATATACATATATATGCATACATATATATGTATATATATATATATATAGAGAGAGAGAGAGAGAGAGAGAGAGAAATTATTTCATAAATACTCAAAGGCTCAAACATTGTACTTAAAATGATGAGGTTGGAGTACATGTACATAAGCCCCATTTTAAATGTTTTTAAGAAATAGGTAAATAAGGCCTTTGTGTGAGTGTCTAGTAGCAGGCATATTTTACTATTAGTAATCTGACTTTAAAGAGTGACTGAAGCGATAAAAGTCACTCTGTAAAATCGATACCTTCGGGCTACCTATGTGTGGCTGCTCTGTGTTTTGCAGAGCATATATTCTGCACCCTTTATTGACTGCAATAATATTTTAACACACTCTGCCACTGTTCAGTTTAACAAAAAAAAGTCCCGTGTTTATAATGCGACCCTTATTCCTCTGCTGTAGGCTAATAAACTGCTACTGTCTGATGGCATTGGCACCAGAGTGACGCATACCGAGATTCTTATTTCATTTAACCTCTACGGTTTGTGAGTTTATTAAAACGAATACTTTTACCAGTAACCCAAGCTACCCGATGGCTTGGTTTTTAGGTTTAAAAAGAAACCTGCTTCTGGTGTTTAAGACACTTCTCCACTTTTGCACAATACCATCAGTCTTTAGACTGAGTGTTCCTTATTGTAAATAACACTCAGGCTGTCGGGGTTATAGAATATACAAAGTGCGACTTCTGTCAACAAACAGTGAATTGCTGCTGAGAATTAGGAGGCCAGTCTTCACGCCGCTGACAGGGGAATCCCACTCCCCCACTTTAGATTTTCCCAAGAAAACTGAAACGTGTTCCCTGAGCGATCATTAACAGGCCTTTCTTGTCCTTTCTGAAAAGGTCCCGGCCGCAGGTTTGGCCACGTGCACACATTAGACTTTCAGAGGGTTTTCTACGGCCATCTCTATCTAAGTGATAACCTCAATATTCTGTATGTTATGTGCAATGCAAATTGTTATGAGGTCCCTGAAAAATTCTCAGTGCGGCAGATACTCACCAAAAACATGGGAATCTATAATTAGTATTAAATTCCTAGATGGACCTTAAAGGTCTCGCACAGGAAATATTATTAATTTAATTTCTAATACTAAGAAACGAATATAAACCGAAAGATGACAAGAGTCGTGGCCTTCATGTGTGTTTGTTTTACCTGGGTGCACAATGCAAGCAGGGTTCATATTTGATCTGTTTACATTACACCTTCGCCAATGCCAACAATGGATCACGTGCTCTATCTGGTATAGGGAAAGGGAGACTGGACGGAGCGTAAAAAGGTATAATTTGTTATCAAGAAGGAATAAGCTTGCTTCTGAATCCGACACATCACTTACATCAGCTGCACCTCTTGCTATGTTCCTTAGCGCCCATTTTGTTCAATACCTTTTGAGTGTGGACTTTGTGTACAAGAAGATGTGTGCAGCACAATTAAATAGTTTGCGGTCTTGTGGTATTGTGTCCTTTCTTTATCTTCTTTATAGAGTTTAGAGTTCTCATGTCACTACGCTATTGTTTATGTCATTTGGAATGTGTATGTGTAATAGGGAATTCACTGATGCAGGAGCTTGGGTTTGAATGTGCAGAAGCGGTTGGAGTTTGGATGGAGTGGACGCCTTGGCTCTTGCACCAGTGGGTCCTTTTATGGCACTTGGAATAAAGAAGAATATTTTTACATAAACCTCGATTCCCTCGCTTTATTACAATGGCGACGAGTGGTTTTTAATATTCTGTGCCGACCCACTGTGCTTTTATTTTTATCCATGGATTCTCTGAAGTTATCATTTTACTTCTACTTTTGGATTGATTCTTCAAGAGATTCATCATAATCCTTACCTCATTTACGGCTACTTCTTCGTGTCAAGTCAAGGTACTGTACTTGGGAGTTGGTTGGCTGCTTGCTGGAACCGTTGATCGCTCGTGACATTGCTCGCGCTTGGGTCTCGCAACACGCTTAGAGCTTTTCACGCCAGTGTTCCTGGTTACGTCCCTCTGCCTGCCTGACGATTGTTGCTAAGTTACCCCTCTCATTCTTTAGACGTGCTTCTACGCAACTCACGTCATTGGCGGCCATCTTGGGAGGACGTTTTGCATGTTGTACGTCGCGGCCATACCGTCCAGCTTCGTACATGAAAACCAATTGATCTGTTACGGCAAGGCTCACTACGGCTTTATCCGCATACGTTCAAGCGACTGGCAATTCTTGTGCATCGCTTCAGCTGAAATATATTTAATCTGTTTTGCGGATTCAGTGATTCGCACACTTTGAGCGCAGTCAGTGATTTGCGCACTTCCAACAGAGTTGAGGTTTGGTTGCTTCTTTTAAAGTATTCCGTTTTGAAGTACATCCTGATAAGTAAACCCTTGATATCTACAACTGTGATATGCACACTTTTTACAATTGCTTGTGCATGTTTCGTCTACAGTGATATGCACATTTAGAATTCCTTGTGCATGTTTCTTCTACAGTGATGTGCACACTTTATCCTGATACAGCGTTTATCAGCAACACATACAGGGATATTTACAGTCCATTGTAAAGCTTTTAATTGCATTCTAGTTGATATTTACAGTCCCTTGTAAAGCTTTTTATTGCATTCTAGTGGTTTTAATAATTTAATTCTCATTCCCACTTTCCATTTGAGTATGGCAGCTTCTCAAATTTGCAATCAACCTACTATTTTTTTGCAGATTCCAGGCAAACCAAAATTGAGATGGAAAAAATGGTTTGAGTCTTTTGAAAACTACATTGTAGCCATTGATGGCACTAAATTTTCACCTGAAAGGTTGAAAGCTATTTTATTTAGTTTTCTTGGCACTGCAGCGATAGAAATATTCAAAAATCTTATTCCTATAGCGCCACCCGGTAGTGGAGGAGATGGGTGGAATGTGTATAAAGAAGCTGTAGCAAGGCTAGAGGAACAATTCGAGGATGAACCCAATGTTTTGATTGAAAGACATTCTTTTCACAAAAGGAAGCAATTTCCTGCTGAAACCATTGAAGAATATGTTGCTGCACTAAGAGTTTTGGCTGCGAACTGTGAGTTTGGAGCAAATGTCGATTTCTGCATTAGAGATCAATTTGTGTTTAACTGTGAGTCCAAGAAAGTACAAGAAAGACTTCTTGCTTGTCGCAATCCCACGTTAGGTGAAGTGTTGGATTTAGCTAAAGGGATTGAAAGGTCCATTATATCCTCGAAAGTCATCACTGGTGAAGAATCTAGACATACTACTCCTCCTTCTCCTGTTTGTGCCATACAATCTTTCAATAAGGGAAGTGTCAAAACTACAAGGGATAATAGGTTAAGTTGTTACAGATGTGGTTCTAAAACGCACTTGGCGAATTACTCTGACTGTCCTGCTTTAAAGAGAAAATGCACCAAGTGTGGCAAAGTTGGTCATTTTTCATCACTATGCAAAGCACCAAAGAGGATCTCAAACACTAGTGTTAATAATATTTCTAGTGTTGAGCATGATTTGCAAAATTTACTCTTAACTGTTTATGATGATTTGCTTGATGATTCTGTGAACAATCTTTCTATTCCTTTTAAAGCACCTTTAGGTACTGTACTAGTGGGCAATGTGGCTTTTGAAGCCATGGCAGATTCAGGTTCGCCCATTACCATTCTGTCTGATATTTTTTTTAAAGACAATTGGGTGGATGTCAAACTCAAGGAAACTGATGTTAACCCCAAGGCGTTTGGTAATTTTGAAATTTGTATGCTAGGTTTCTTTGTAGATACGTTAGAATTTGAAGGACGTAAAGTGCTTACCAAAATTTATGTGGCTATTGATGGAAAAAACATAGTGGGATGGTTTGATTTGGGGAAATTAGGTGTTATTTTATGTCCAGGCTCAGATCGTCCTATCCAGCTAAGGGATTTAGCAGTCAATAGTGTTTCTGTTGATAAATCTTCTTTGGAGATGATTCTAAAGAAACACAGTGATATTTTTAAAGATGAAGTGGGCCAAGTAAAAGGTTATACACACAAAATCAAACTTAAAAAAGAAGCCGTGCCAATACAGCATAAAGTACGCATGGTCCCTCTAGGCATACGGCATAAGTTAAAATCTCACTTAGATATGTTGTGTTCTGAGGGCATCATCGAATCCACTGATAGTTCAGAGTGGGTTTCTGCTATAGTCATCGCTCTTAAAAAAATCAAGAATTGAGATTGTGTGTGGACCTTAGGTCTTTGAACAAAAATATTGTAGTAGACACTTACCCCTTGCCCAGAATTCAAGAAATGTTAGCAGCAAAATGTTTCTCCATAATCGACCTTAAGTCAGCTTATCACCAAGTGGTTCTTGATGAGTCTTCAAAAGATCTCACAGCATTCATCACTCCATTTGGTCTTTACAGGTTTTTGAGGATGCCGTTTGGGCTGGCCTCAGCGGCCAGTGTTTTTCAAAAATTAATTGAGAGTTTGTTTCAAGGTTTGAGTGGTGTGCAGTCATTTCAGGATGACATTTTAATTTTTGCTGAAACTTGTGAGCAACACAACAAGATTCTTGACAGTGTATTACAAGTTTTAGAAGGTAAGGGGATGACAGTGAGTAAGGAGAAGTGTAAATTTCTGGTAGATGAGATTAATTATTTGGGTCACAGGATCACTCCTGATGGCATATTTCCCAAGGAAGATCTCATTAATACTTTAGAGAAAGCTAGCAGACCTCAGGATATAGATTCCTTGCGTTCTTTTCTGGGGTTGGGCGAATATTATGCCAGATTTGTTAAAGGATATGCTCTTGTTGTTGAGCCTCTCAGACAACTTTTAAAAAAAGGGTCTCAATTTACGTGGACAGATATCCATGATGAAGCCTTTGATAATATCAAAAAACTAATAGCTAAAGCACCTGGTCTCAATACTTTTGATCCTCAAGGAAAATCTTATGTTACTGTTGATGCTAGTGCTATCGGATTAGGTGCTGTGTTTACACAGATTGTGGATGGCAAGGAAAGAGTCATTTCTGTTCATTTCAAGAGGGATTCGAGGGCAGAAAAGCATTATAGTACCATCGAAAAAGAGGCTTTGGCCTGCGTATGGGCAGTAGAAAAACTAAAAAATTTCTTGTGGGGGCGACCCTTTGTTCTTGTTACTGATCACAAGCCTCTTGTTTATATGATGGATGGTGTAAGAAGTGGGAAAGCTTCATCCAGGCTAGTTAGGCTCATTGCTAGATTACAGGAGTTTAATTTTGAAATTCAACACATCCCTGGAGGTAAAAATTTCACTGCGGACTGTCTTTCTAGACTTCCACCTGTGGAAGAGTCTGAGAATGAGATCATTGACCAGCATGAATGTGTTGTGGCTTTGCTAGATGCCGTTGATTCGTGTAATTCTGTGATTTCTGAAAAGGAATGGAACGACTTTGTAGCTGTGGATACCATTTTGTCCAAGGTCAAGCATTTTGTTACCAATGGGTGGCCGTCTTGCAAAAGTTTAGAGATTCCTCTCCAAGTTTTGCTCAGGTTGCCAGTGAACTTAGTATTGAAAATGGCATCTTATTGAGGCAGGATTTATTTGTGCCACCGGCTGGGGTCAGGAATAAACTTATCCAATTAGCTCATTCTGGGCATCCTGGAGTGTCTGGTACAAAAAAACTGCTCAAAGTTCACTATTGGTGGCCGGGCATGGACGCGTGTGTTGAGAGGTTTGTGGATAATTGTTCTGTATGTGTCAAGTCTGACAAACATTGGAAAGTATCTACGGAGCCTTTATCAGTTCAGGAAGCTCCTAGGGGACCGTGGAAGAAAGTTTCTATTGATTTTTATGGTCCGTATGAGTGTCTAGGCAGGGAGAAGAGATTTTTAATTGTTGTCATTGACAATTTCTCTAAATGGATGTATTACACTTTTGTGGAACATCCAGTTACTGATGAGGTTATTGTATTTTTGGAGCATATTTTCAGAATTGAAGGTGCGCCGCTTACTCTTTTGTCCGACAATGGGGTGCAATTCATTTCTACTAAGATGAAACTGTTTTTGAGTAAATTTGGTGTGCATTCTGAAAGGGCTCCACTATATTGTCCCCGCGCCAATGGTCAAGTGGAAAGGGCCAACAGGTTCTTAAAAGAAGGGATCCAAGCAGCTTTGGAGAGCAATCTTGATGTTTTTGAATTTTTAAAAGAAAAAGTTTGGAGTTACCACATAACGCCGAATGCATGTACAGGTGTGTCTCCATACTTGTTGATGAGAGGTAGACAGGTCAAATCTTTGTTGACACCTGTGTTTAAAAAGAAGGCAGGAGGGAAGCTTTTGAATCCTCTATTGCCAAAGCCAGAACAAATATAACAGATTCCCGGATGTCTGGTAAATCTTATCATGATTTGTGTCACAAAACAAAGAGTAAGAGTGTGAAATTGGCGACTGGGTACGTATTATTAAACCAACTTTGAACCGTAAGGGTTCATCCAAATTCACTCTTCCCTTCAAAGTAGAAAGAGTGACTGATACTACTGTTCTACTAAAGGACAAAGGCTGGTGGAGCAAAAGTTCTGTTGTGGTTCTTAAACCGGGGCAAGAATATTTTTTGAAAAAAATGAAGATGGTGATGTGTGGTTTGATGCGAATGGCACTTGTAGTACTCTTCCTCAAAATCATACGAGGAGTGAAGGTTTCGATATACCTGGTGCATATCAGACAGAATCTAATGCAGAAGAGAGGGTGGATTCCTCGATGGAGGACATTGCTGTGTTACAAAAAAGAAATACTAGGATGCCTAAGAAATTTGATGATTATATTTTGGAATAATTGTTTTATTTGGTTTTGTTAAAAGGGTACATGTGGTATTGTGTCCTTTCTTTATCTTCTTTATAGAGTTTAGAGTTCTCATGTCACTACCCTATTGTTTATGTCATTTGGAATGTGTATGTGTAATAGGGAATTCACTGATGCAGGAGCTTGGGTTTGAATGTGCAGAAGCGGTTGGAGTTTGGATGGAGTGGACGCCTTTGCTCTTGCACCAGTGGGTCCTTTTATGGCACTTGGAATAAAGAAGAATATTTTTACATAAACCTCGATTCCCTCGCTTTATTACAGGTCTGTCTGGCATTTCAAATGTAGAGTCTGATTTAGAGTTTGTCGGACGGTTACTCTGTCACAAACATGATGGATATCCCATCCGCCTTACTACAATTGTCATAGGACATAATACATTTGTACTAAGGTAGACATGATGTTTGTTAGGTTTGTGACAGGGTAACCTGTGTGTTAAACACTAAGGGGTCTATTTACAAAGATTTAACGTCGTGTTTGCATTACAAAACAGACGCAAACCAATGCGAAATATTTTTTTACAAAGTTTCCTCCCAGTGCTAATCTTGATTAGTGCTGGAAAAGACTCAAAAGTAGCGCAAAGCAGGGCATAGCGCTGTTTTGCATTACTTAGCACCAAGGAGGCGTACTATGGGTGATGCATGGGCGTTTTTATTCAACCACCCAAGGTTTCTGACACTAAACCCTATTTACTTAAAGAAGTAGACAGGGTTTAGCGTGAGAAAATAGTACTCATTTCAAATAGGCGCTGTGAAGGAGAAATGCTTTCATTTCTCTTTCCTTTGTATGTGTGCTGCACTGTACGGCACACTGCAAAGGGAGAAAAGGTTTAAAGTTAGTCTGAACATAGTATTTTGTATTAGAAGGCCATCATTCCAGTACAAACCCTATGTTAGACTCATGCAGACACCCTTGGTCCATGGTGCAAAGGTGTGTGCGTAGCGCACTGCAGTTATTTTCAGCGCCAGTGCTAGGGAAAGGGGAGGAGAGTGCCATATTTCTGTAAATATGGTGCTCTCCTGCTCTCATCTTCTAGCATAACAAAGCGCAGTTAGTTTTGCCTTCTGTGCTACGTTGTGTTAGATTTTAGTAAATGTGCCCCCTGTAGTTCCTTAGCATAAAAGAGCAATGTTGCTAGTTTCATGGTGGTGCATTACCCGCAGAATTAAATTATCTTTCCTTCTGGCACCTATATCAATATCAATTAGTAGTATGAGACACCAGCCAAAATCGGTTTCTTGTCTCTGAGATTCATCGCCTTATGAACTTGCTACTGCTTTTGTTTGCTTTGAGGTTTTTCTGATCAGAAGTAACTTTCATTCTCTTTGTTTTTACTAATTATTAATTGAATTCCCTTGATTTAAATTAAAGTTCCCAGCTTGCAATGAAGAAGGTGCACAACCATTAGTATTATTAACATTCTGACATTTCACAAAATTCAGTCACAAAAGTTCAGGGGAGCCTTTTCCATTACCCCAGTGTGATCTGACTGTCCCTTGATGGTCATTTGGAGGCTACTTCAGACCCCTGAAGTGGTTCCTGCCTGCATGGCTCAGCCGTTCTGAAAGGAAACATTTCCATGGTGCCAAGTCTATCATGCTATGATGACAAGGTAGAACTGCTGTCATGAGTGTGAGAGCTGGAAATTTATCATTAAAGGGGAGATACTTTTTCAATACCCATATCTAAAATGTTTCTGTTCACTGGGAATTTTGTCCCAGAGCATGAGTGTCTTTAACAGTCTTTTGTTATGGTTTTGTCTGTAAGATCACTATGGTTTTCACGGTGATCTTCAAGGAAATGACGCTGGGTCTGTTACCTGATGTAGGGTATCATTGCTATGAATAAAATAAGGGGACATAATAAATCAATCAATGTCACTTGTAAAACGCGACTACTCACTTGTAAGGGTCTCAAGCCGTTGGGGGGACTGCTGTCCATCAAAGGCGCTGTGGTTCAGTCAAAGAGCCAGGCCTTGCGGTCCTTCCTGAATTGAGACAGTGATGGTGATTGCCTGAGGTGAAGAGGGAGGGTGTTCCAGGTCTTTGCAGCAGTGTAGGAGAAGGATCTTCCTCCAGCCGTGGTCTTGCAGATATGTGGTACGGTAGCCAGGGCCAGTTGGGCGGAGCGGAGGTCTCTGGTAGGTGCATGGAAGGCGAGGCAGTGGTTAAGGTACGCAGGTCCAGCGCCCTGTATGGCTTTGTAGGCATGTGTAAGGAGCTTGAAGGTGATTCTTTTGTTGACTGGGAGCCAGTGGAGGTCTCTCAGGTGGTCAGTGATGTGGCTGCGGCAGGGGATGTTGAGGATAAGTCTGAATGTTCTGCAGTTTCTTGAGGAGTTTCTGGGTGATGCCGGCATAGAGGGCGTTGCCGTAGTCGATTCAGTTGCTGATGAGTGAGTTGGTGACCGTATTTCTGGACTCGGTGGGGATCCATTTCAGAGCAGGTGTAGCGTGTGGAAACAGGATGAGAAGACGGTGTTGATCTGGCGGCTCATGGCAAGCGAGGAGTCCAGGATGATGGCAAGGTTTTGTGCGTGATCTGTGAGTGTGGATGTGGGGGATTCCAAGTGCTGCGGGCCATCCCAGGTGGAGGGGGTTGAGTCCATGATGAGGACTTTGGTCTTCTCTGAGTTGAGCTTGAGGCAGCTGTTCTTCATCCAGGTAGCGACAGCCTTCATCCTGTCATGGAAGTTGTTCATGATAACTGTGGGTTCATTGGTGAGGAAGAGAATCAGCTGGGTGTCTTCAGCGTAGGAGACGATGCTGAGTCTGTGGTTCTTGACGATGACTGCAAGTGGGGCCATGTAGATGTTGAAGCGAGTGGGGCTCAGGGAGGAGCCCTGAGGCACTCAGCAGCTGATCTCTGTGCGTTCATAGTGGAACAGTGGTAGTCTGACTCTCTGTGTTCGACCGGTGAGGAAGGAGTGGATCCATTCCAGGGCTTTGTCGCAGATGCCGGCGTCATGGAGTCCATCATGGCTTCCAGAACATTCTTGCCATGGCTGACTTAGTTGTGACTTCACCATAGGAAAGAACCTCAACCCTCAGTCTCCAAATATGATGGCAATGTCAAGGAGACAGAGTGAGACATCCAACTTATGTTGTAGATGTTCTATTACCATCCACCACTAAATCAGTCGCTTTGGGCCTGATTTAAAGTTTGTTAATTTGTCTGCCAGATGCTGGCACAAATGCAACCAACAAGAAAAGACAGATGTCTTCTCTGACTTTCTTTGTATTTTTCGCCTTCATAAATGATGGGTGAAGATAGTGTTTCCAATGGTGACTCTGCCGTGGGGAAGTCTACTGGCATCATGTTTCACGTCTCATTGACCTGACCACTTTGCACTTTTACTTGGTGCAAGTGGTCAGGTCAATGAGACGTGAAACATGATGATTTAGCTTGACGTGTCCAGACAACACGTACTCCACTTTAGCACGCTTAGTCTAAAAGATTAAAAAGAGAACAGTGTAGTTGAAGTCAATACTTAAAAAAATAAAAAAAGAGGAGTGCTCCACTCATTTATTTCAGTTGAAGTCTACTGGCAGCCATGAGACTGCTGGAAATGGTGTCCGGCCATCCATTCTCTTTAGCGAGGTAAGCATTTCCATTGGTATAATTTCTGTGATACAGCACTATGTACAACATGGAAATCTTGCATAGAAAGCTGTGCAATATCTCTGAGACGTGCAGACAAATTTCCCAGCACATTTGAGACACTTTAAAATGAATACTGGAAATGAACCCCTACTTGGAAGTGCATTTGCACGGTCACATTACTTTAATAATGCCATCATACCTCCATGTCACGGTCAACCTGGTTTTTTCTGTCTTGCAAATAAAGGCTACTTTTGTGGGAGGGGGCTTACTTCTGCAGCAGAGATAACATTTGTCATCCCATTTGCTGCTGGGGTGATGGAGGCACTACCTCCTTCACACCAGCGATTGGAAGACCGTCCACAAAACCTTAAATGAGGTGGATGATTTATCTGCTCACGTTATCATTCTGTTGCCCCATTTAGAGGGCAGTAGACGCTGTTGTTTTCCATTGCAAAGTCACCATAGGCTCCCTCTTTGGAAATAGTTGTCTGACATTCATGAAGTCATTGGAAATGGCAGTGAGCCAAAGGCCCAGTTTAAGGTCACTGGTCTGCTACCATTTTCAATGACATTACTTCTATACAAGACTGCCAAGAAAAACATGGTGGACTTGCATAAAAAAACATGAAAAATCACTCTGACATACAAAGAAAAACTGCCAGTACATCATTGTGGGAGCCATGGTTCAGGAGAAATGTCTTTGAAGACAAGTCCACCATGACAGTGCAACATGAAATGAAATTTGTACTTGTAAAGCGCACCCATACCCCCAAAGGGGTGTCCAGGCGCTGTACGCATACCGCTGTGGAACCCTTCCTGGCTTTTCCCTGTGAAATGTCCACTCCTGGGCACCCCCAGGGTGAAGCCAGGCATCCCAGCGCTGTTGGGGCCGTTGTGGAGATTAAGCAAGCTATTGCCCAGAGTTGCAGAGTGGGACCCATGATTAGAATAGGCACCGAGGCGAGAATGATCAGGTCCGAGGAAATTGAGCCCAAGACCCGCCGAGGCGGGAATTGAACCCTGGTCCCGGGCCAGATCTCTGCATCAGGGTCTGCCGCTCTAACCATTGAGCCACACTTCTCCACATGGGGGACTTGTTGCTGGCAATGTGAATCTGGAAATGCAATCCAACTTTGGGGAGCACCAGCTGTGGGAATGGATCAACTTGGTTACAGGTTATAGTTTCAGAACTAAAAAAATTTGAAATTCAAAATCTATAAGTTAAAGCATTAAATACAAAAATGTCAAAGCACGGATTTTAGTCATTGTGAAGAAAGGACTCTGAAAGTAATCTCAAACATGTTTTGCAATCGAAAGAAATCTTCAATTTTTGATTGGAATTGCTAGGATTACAACTCTCCAGCAAGAACATTAACATTGATCAATAGACAGATCATAACCACCACCTCTTACTGAAGGATTCAAATAATAGCAAGATCAACTGCCTCAAAAATTGCTACTCCAACACTCAAGCCTGAATGTTGAAGAACTTCTTGAAGCTGAATCCCCTGAAACATGAAGTTCTTTCAGGGTACCTCTATCAGCAGACAAGGTTAAGTACAATAATCTTGTAGGATTTCACCCCACAACAGTCAAACAGCATCAATTCCCTCTTCTATGAAGAGACAAGGCACATGTCCTGTTCTATCCGGATGGAGGCAGCATCATATTTGTCAGTGTACTAGTCCTATACGACACCTTTGAATTGCCATGTGAAGGATGTATCATGACACATCACCTCTCCCACTGACAGCTTCATATTTATGATTTCTTTCATCCTCTTCGAAGGAGCGATGTGTCATATTTTGCCCTACCTAGCAAAAAAAGTCAAAGTCTACTTCGACCAATGCAACACCCAGAGCAATGACATCACCACACAAGAGACAAAAAAGTACAGGACTGCAAGGACGAAGAGACCGGTTGAAAATGAGGGTCTTCTCATTTTGCACATTCAGGAGGATTTTGAACATCCCCCCTGAGCCATGTCCATTAAGTTCCCCCTCTCTCACCTGATTACAAAAGGAACTGAAGATACACTTCTTCGAAAAACACACCATTCACCATTTACTATATCACCCAGCCACCTGCAACTTGGTTTTACATGTACCACCCCTTCTTACATGTACTTTCCACTTCTTTTTCACTGCTAATTGCCTTATAACTGGGTTTACATGGGAGACATATATGTGTGCATACATGGGTGCATATAGACAGATTTAAAATTCAATTCTGGAGCATAGGGATAGGGGAGAGGATGTAGCCTTACGGCTAGAGCAGTCGACCTCAAAGCTGGGGAGCCGTGTGCGAGTCTCGGCAACAACGCTGAACATCCTGTGATTCTGGGCAAATCACTTAATCTCCCCGTCCCTAACAAAAATGAATGTGTCCATCTGAAACGAAACTGGTGCTCATGTAAAGCGCTCTGATACTCGATGTCTCGGGTCTAGTTCGCGTTATATAACACTCTTAAAAAAAAAAAAAAAAATACAGAGCACCCGTAGCACATTTAACAGTACTACTCAACAACTACTGTGCACTTAACAGTTTTTGAAAAAAATTAAAATGCAGGGAACATCCTATTACATTCTATTCATCTGCAACCTATTTTCTTTAACATAAATTCCCTTGGCCAACTTTACCAGTTTTTATCAGCCCCCGCCAACAGTATTGCGCAGCCATTGCACTGGGATTGATATCTACTTGTTCCTGCTCCCTCAGGTTACCACAGACTATAACCTTTAGTGACACGCCTATGCAGATTGACAAGGGATCAGATAACTGATCAGCAACATTGGGATGTCTGAAACCCAGGCAGCAGTGGATGCAAAACAACTAGTTCTGCCTTAATGATTATATAGTATGAGGCCTACTTCCGAGCAAAGGCATCCCCTTGACAACTTCCTTTTGGTCCTCCAGAGTCCCTAGGATTGACCAAAAAGTCACTGTAATAAGTGTATTATAGGAACATGTTTTTCCTTAAAATAAGACATTACTAACGTTACCCCTGAAGATTTAAATATCCTTTCAAGTTCATGACCTTTCTTGCAATGCGCTCACAGAGTGGGACTGATACAGACTTTAGTCATGTCTAGACTGCAATGCTGTATCTATCGTTATCGTGCCCTGTCAAGCAAACTTGTCCTTTCACTCCAGGAAGTCCAGAAGCGTTTTGTAAGCATTTTCTGTAGGTTAAAGAAACTGGCCATATCATTAATGCTAGGACATGTCTGGGTTGGCTGTCAATCAAGAATTAGATGAAAGACAGAGTTCGCTGCCTAATCTGGAGGTCTCTTAATGACAAAACAATAGCTAGACTGCTCTACTTCAGCATGGAGCTAAACAAGAATTTGGTTAAAAAAATATATAATCTACTACACATCCTGCTCAATTATCTAAAATACATTACATCATATCAACGTAAAACATTGAAAAGTTATGTGCTTGTAAAGAAAGTTTGTCTGCAATATCGTAGACTTATAAACTTGTAAATTGTTTAATCGTTGTGCTATTCATTGGGATACATAGTGCACATGGTGTACTGCTTTAAATAGCTTTAAGCTGTAGTTAATTACTAATCTATGGTGTAACAATAAATTAATAAATCGCTCACAAACTTGCATACACAAGGTGGTGTTTTTACATGCAATTTCCTAAGGATGAAAGCACTTGCCTATGGATCTTCCTTTGAGTGGAGTGGAGGGGAAGGGGACCCGTGTGCAGTCGTGACTATGCAGTCTTTGTGTAAACATCGGTATCCATGTCTATCACAGACGGCCCTCTCTCCCCTTGGAAGTCTCTAATTCTTTCCCCCGCAGCAGTAGTGTTTTATTTTCAGAAGCTCAGGATACTCCCTGCAAAGTAACTATGCCACTTGTGATTGGTGGTTTTCATCTGGCAGCTAAAGCCTTATTTTTCAGCAACATCCATGGAAGATGACACACTGTCGAGATTAACTTTGAGCAGGTGCCCTTTGCCATGCTGCTTTTGATACTTATTTCCTCATTAGAACACCTCAGTGAAATTAGCCAACTGCATTATAATGTTTCTATTGGTCTGTCTGCTTTAAGTTGAGCGTGAAGCACTAGTAGTCAGTGATATCACAACACAATCTTGTCCATGACGTCTTCAGATGTATCAGAATGAGACACAATTGCTACTCCAAAGCACCTGTTCCTCATGAGCAGTTGCACATCTTATTTCCAAACCTATGCATGATGCTGCTTCTTATAATGTAGTAGAGAGGA
This sequence comes from Calotriton arnoldi, assembly GCA_963921515.1. Classification (NCBI taxonomy): domain Eukaryota; kingdom Metazoa; phylum Chordata; class Amphibia; order Caudata; family Salamandridae; genus Calotriton; species Calotriton arnoldi. The sequence goes on from CAWUFW010010513.1 coordinate 97,977, forward strand.
GGTTGCATGTTGGGCTCACATGTCTCATGCCATATGTGTTTACTGTGCTATGACCAGCTGTTAATATTCATATCTTGTTGATTTGACATAAAACATTTAAATGTTGTTTTTTTGTAATATTGTCATTCTCTATTGCCCTCCATAAGAAACAGCATACTTGCAATCACGATGGTGCACAGGTGTCCTCAAGCACACTCTTATCTGAGGCAGAGGGTAGGCACAAATGTATTTGGTGCTAGTATTTGCATATGCCTTCATTGGATTGTGAGAAAGTGTGTGTGTGTGTGTGTGAGCACATGCCTTGGTGTAAGTTATTGAGGTATTGTTATGTACTAATATGGAAATACTCTGAGTTTGGAAGAACTTCCCCTGCTGATTCAAATTCATTGGACTCAACTTCTTCAATAACTTCACTAGACCTCAGCAGCTGGGCATGAACCATGGTAGGTCTCAAAAACACAAATGCATTACAAGTGTATTTGTTACAGATATCCTTTTGTTAGGCTCCGAGCTGGCAGCAGCAACATAAAGTCGGCTTAAGCAGTTCTATTGCTTTCACCACACATACTTTCACAAACAGTAAAGTTTGGGGTAGTTGCCCTAAAAGGCAAAATAGTTAATGACTTTCTTACCACTGCTACCCATCTGCTTCCTCCATGATTCCCTGAATGCACCTCACAGTGCTGCTGAAGAGCCTCGCCGGCCAATGCAGAAGGTGCTTTCTCCTGCCCCACCTGCTACTTCTCCAGGACCTTCCTACACCCCCATGACACCCCCACACAGACCACACACCTCACACACAGCCTTGATCCCCCGACCACAACCACTCCCTGCCCCACCATCCCTAGCCTGTCGCCTCCTAAACACTTGCTCCCTCATAAAACCGGAATCTGGGATCTGCTGCACAACGACTCATTGGACTTGCTCTTCCTAACAGACACCTTGCTGATTCCCAAGTTGGCTACTCACATCACCATGGGAATCCCCACTCCCTCGAGATACAAGATCACAAAATAGGACAGGACTAACAGACCCAGAGGCGGACTCATTATAATCTTTAAAGAGGACATCCAGTACTCCGTTACCTCAGCAAACACCAACAGCAACATGGAACACCTGACTTTTGAACTCCATATCACCATCAACTATACCATGAGTGAAATTCTCATCTACCAACCCTCTGGACTCCGAGTCAACATTGGAAGCGCAATCACTGATTTCGTCAGCCCCTTGATACTTGATTTCCAGTGCCTTCATCCTTTTCAATGACCTAAACTGCCATTTGGAGGACCTCATTGATCCCAACACTGCCAACCTCCTGGAGGACCTGACAAACCTCAGACTCACCCAGTGAGTGGAAGACCCCACCCACACCACCAGAAACCTACTAGACCCCATCTTCACCAGCTTCAGCGAACTCACGGTTGGCAAGCCCACACCCATTACCTGGTCTGATCACGGCCACATCCACTTCTACATGCCCGTCCCTCACCACCTCAGAAATGCCATCACCAAATCTTCTCGATGTGAATGAAACAAGATCGCTGAAGAATCCTGGCCCTCTGAGCTTCTGCACTACTGACCACAATACCTGAAGGACCTCCGGATATCCATCTCCAACTTCAACACCTGAATCACCTTTTGTGCGTTCACCCTTGCCCCACTCAAGACCACCAAGATCTTCAAAACCAGACCACAAGCAAAGTGGTATACAGAAGAGCTCAAAATCACCAAACAACACTGAAAACAACCAGAAGAAATATGGAGACTAATCCAAGAAAATGCTGATAAGAACACCTACAGATCAGCCATCAGACGATACCATCAACAAATCAGAGCCGCTAAAACCCACCGTTCTCAACTAGTGCATCAAAAGCAACACCAACAATGCCAAGGAAATCTTCGCCATTGTGAAAGAATTCACCTCTCCAGCAGCATACTCCATCAACATCACTCCCCCCTGCACCTAGTTCTCCCTCTTCTTCAGCAGCAAGATCACCAGCATCTATGACAACTTTAAGCCCCTACCAGACTCTTCCTCCCCCACAGCCTACTTACCAGTAACTTCCAACATCCAGATGACCACTCTGACTGACCACCTGGCCCAACATCATCCCTCAAGAAACAGCGACCATATGATCCATGCACCCCAGAACACCCTTGGACCAGTGCAGCATCACGTCTTCACTAAATGACTGAACCCCATCAACACTGCCCTCACTTCGATCCTGAAAGAATCTATCAACACAGACACTGTGAGAAGTTGGCCTGGTATATGCTGTTCACTAGTTAAAGTGGACACCTTGCACCAGTACAATTCGACTCTTATGGTAGGTAGGTTTAAGACAACCTTTACAGAAAGCGATCCTAGTGGTAGCTGTGGAGAGCAGCCTTCAGGCTAAGTCTTGGAGGAATGTAAAGCAGCTTGTTTTACCACACAATCTCTTGAATCACCAAATGAAAAGACACCACACAGGTACATATATCAAATATATATGTATTTATTACTAAACAACTCTCTACTAATCTCTTGTGAGATTAGAAGTCTGGAACATATGCATAAATCAACGTTTCACAACAAATTGAGCACAAGTATGGCTGGGGCCCTAGGGGCGTACCAGACCATATACTAAAAGAGACTTAAGAACAACGACTTGCCAAGGGACAAGGCCTAGGGCCTTCAGAAGTGCTGGGGCCTCACGAAACCACCCAAGGCAGGTAAGTAAAGGACCCACGGGGACGCGTGCAGCGAGTGAACACAGGCGCGGATCGCCGTAGACTTCAATGGGGCAAGTCGCGGTTGGAAATTAAGAGTTTATGGGCACTTCGGGAGTAGCTACAAGCAAGTCACTTACAGGGTAAGTAGTTCTAGGGCCAACACCCACAGGAGCACCGTAGTGCTGGAGTTACCTCACCCAGGGAAGCCGGGTGCATAGGTGTCCTTTGGTGTCGGGTCGCTGCGTCGTTTTCAATGGGAGCCAATGAGACTTGCTGCTTGTGAAGCCAGAAGAAGTGTCCGGTGGAATCCAAGCCTGGATTCGGAAGAAGGAAGACCTGAAAGCAGAGGGGACAGTGTTCAAAGTCACTTGGCAGTGACCCGGGGCAAGGAAGATGAATGCCCACCGTCGTTGACAGATTCAGGTTGTTCACAGGTGTTTTGACTCTTCGGCCACGAGGTCCAGGAGGCGTCGATGACAACCAGGAGCTGGATTCAGTGTGTACCACAAAGTCTGCAGCTGACTGCGGTGTCGGCGACCCGATTGGAGCCAACAAGCCTTGGTAGCAGCAAGTCTCATGGGAAGAACAAAAAGTCAATGGTGCAGACCAGCAAGGTCTGGGGGACTCACCCAGCGAAGGTAAGTCAGGGCAGGCCTGGAGCAACTAGGGGAGCCCTTTGTATTTGTAGAAAAGTCTTCAGGGGACCCACAAGCTGGCTGGCAAGGGATTGCAAAGACACCTCAGGAGGATTCCTTCCACAGGGGCCCACGGTCACTCGGGATGGGGTAGGCCTCTGATATTGGGACGGATCTCTGCTAGAGGCTGGGACCATATGTGGTCCAAAGCACAGGTTCGTAGAACATCGAGAAGGGGTTGCACTTGAAAATAGTGTACGGTACCCAGGGACTGCGGTTCCTCATCACTCGTGGGGTCCACTTGCCTCAGCTTCACTAGGAACTCACGATGGCCTTGGAGAAGTCAGGAAATCTTCTTCCTGGGCTGCAGGGACTTCGGGCTCTGGCGGGAGCGGCATAGTTTGCAACCGTCGTTGCAGTTTTTGGTGCCTGCCAAGCAGGGGAGTCACTCCTTGACTCCAAGGGAGATTCTTCAGTCTTCCAGAGGTAGTGGAATGTCGAAGGTCCGGGATTCTTCTTTAGAGCGTCATCCAGGGGTATCTAGTTTTCAATGACAAGGGTTCCCTATCTTATACTACAAGGAAGGGAGGGACTAGCTCTATGACCCCACCTATGGGAGGGTCAGGGGAGTGGGTGGCTACACCCACTTCCCTTTGTCCAGTTTCGCGCCAGAGCATGGGCAGGTAGCCCCTGAGCCGGTTTGAACTGGTGTATGCACAGAGGAGCCTTCTGCTCCCCCAGTGCAGGACTTCAAAGCACTCTAGGAGTGCACCCACCCAGCCCCAATACACTAAACCCTGTCTGGGAGGTGGTCACACCTCCCTGTGACAGGATACCTATTGTTGGGCCTCCTCCACTGCGAGTTTCGGTCATCAGCAGGAGGGCAGCCCAGTGTCTGTGACTGGTGGCATCCATTTTGTGATGCCAGGGCTCTTCAGGATTCTACCGCGTTTCCACAGTAGGTACATGTCTATCCCTCTAGAAGGGTGGGATCATACTCCCACACCAGGTACTGGTGTGGGGGTATGATTCCAAGGTGTTTGACACCAAACACGACATGTTTTGATGCAGCCATTCCAAAGTTAGCATTAACCGCGAGGTTATAATGCACTTAAGAGTATATGGTTTGACCGCATTCACAAACAGCCCCAGAGAATGCACTCTGAGAGCTGCAGAGGGGCCCTGCTCAGGCAGAGGCACCCTCTCACATAGAAACTAAGCACCCTGCCCTCAGTATTGATAGGGCCTGCCTTAGGGGTGACTGATAGGTTTAAATGTGTGTGCAGGGGAGATATAGGGAACCTATATCTCAGTGAGGGGTGCTAGCACCTCCTCACCCAGGCTGCAGTAGCAGGCCTGTGGTGTCAAATTTAGTCTGCTTCCCAGGGGTGGCATAATACATGCTTCAGCCCCTGGTAGGCCTGTGAAGTACCTATGCCCTTGGTACCTAAGGTACCATATACTAGGGACTCATAAGGTACCACAGTATCCAATCACTAGTGCACCTAGAGTGCACTCCAAGTTGTTTAGAGAGAACAGAGAGGCTGGGGCCCTGATTGGCAGGGTCCCAGCCAGACTATAGCCAGAAACCAGGGTAAATATCAGCAAAAAAAGTGGGGGCAACATAAGAGGCAGATCCTTCTCTCCTACACAACCCCCCCCCCAAACGCAGGGACACTAAACTAACCTTGACCAGTTGAGTCTTCGTGCTCTAAGTGGAAATACCTTGAGAGTCCATCTGCATTGGCATGTTGGGTCCCAGGCCTATGTTCCACTGTATAGTCCATCCCCTGTAGGGAAATGGACCACCTTAAAAGTTTTGGGTTTTCACCTTTCATCTGTTTAAGCCATAGGAGGGGCTTGTGGTCAGTCTGAACTATGAAGTGAGTGCCAAACAAGTATGGCCTCAGCTTCTTCAGGGCCCACACCACAGCAAAGGCCTCCTCTCTATAGCTGACCAACGTTTTTCTCTAGGGGTCAGCCTCCTGCTAATAAAAGCTACTGGCTGGTCTTGACCTTCATCATTCAGTTGAGACAGTACAGCTCCCACACCCAGCTCAGAAGCATCTGTTTGGACAATGAACTTTTTGGTGTAGTCTGGACTCTGTAAGATGGGGGCAGTGCACATAGCCTGCTTTAGGTCTTCAAATGCCTTCTGACAGCTAGCTGTCCACTGAACCTTTTTGGCATTTTCTTTGAGGTCAGATCATTCAAGGGGGTCACTATAGATCCATATCCCTTCACAAACCTCCTATAGTACCCAGTCAGGCCTAAGAAGGCTCTCACCTGTGTCTGGGTGGTTGGAGCAACCCATTCCATTATGGTTTGGATTTTGCTCTGTAAAGGCTGAACCTGGCCTCCACCCACAAGGTGGCCCAGGTACACAACCTGACTCTGCCCTATCTGGCACTTAGTGGCCTTGATAGTGAGGCCTGCTTTCTGCAGAGCCTCCAAAACATTTCTGAGGTGGACCAGGTGATCCTGCCAGGAGGAACTAAAGACAGCAATATCATCTAGATAAGCTGAGCAATAAGTTTCCATCCCTGCCAGAACTTTGTTCACCAACCTCTGAAAAGTGGCAGGTGCATTTTTCAATCCAAAGGGCATCACCACAAAGTGGTAGTGCCCACCAGGGGTCGAAAATGCTGTTTTGGCTTTTGCACCATCAGCTAACCTGATCTGCCAGTAGCCAGCTGTTAGGTCAAATGTACTCAGATATTTGGCTGAGGCCAAAGTATCAATCAGCTCATCTGCCCTTGGTATGGGATAGGCATCAGTCCTGGTGACTGCATTGAGGCCTCTGTAGTCTACACAAAACCTCATTTCTTTCTTACCACCCTGGGTATGAGGCTTGGGTACTAGGACTACTGGGCTAGCCCAGGGGCTATCTGAAGGCTCAATCACACCTAACTCCAACATCTTCTGGACTTCAGTCCTGATACAGTCCCTGACATGGTCAGGTTGCCTGTAGATTTTACTCTTGACAGGCAGACTGTCCCCAGTGTCCACCTCATGGGTGCACCAGGTAGTCTGACTAGGGGTCAGGCTAAACATATGTCTGTACTGCTGCAGAACTTGTCTGCACTCAGTTTGCTGATGGTCAGTGAGGCTGCTTGCCAAAGCAACACCATCGACTGACCCATCATCCTGGTTCTGTGAGAGCAGGTCAGGGAGAGGGTCACTCTCCTCCTCCTGTTCCTCATCAGTTGCCATGAGCAAGCCCAGGTCAGCCCTGTCAACATATGGTTTCAATCTGTTGACATGGAGCACCCTCAGGGGGCTCCTGGGATTTCCAAGATTCACCAGATAGGTGACTTCTCCCTTTGCTCAACTATTGTATGGGGGCCACTCCATTTGCCTTGGAGGGCTGCTGGGGCCACAGGCTCCAACACCCACACTTTCTGTCCTGGCTGGTACACAGTCAGCACAGCCTTTTGGGCAAGCCAAGCTTTTTGTAATTCTTGGCTGGCCTCCAGGTTTTTGGTTGCCTTCTTCATGTATTCGGCCATCCTGGAGCGGAGACCAAGTACATAGTCCATCACATCCTGTTTGGGGGGTTTGAGAGGTAACTCCCAGCCCTCTTCTACCAAACATAATGAACCTCTTACAGGATGCCCAAACAGAAGCTCAAATGGGCTGTAACCAACCCCCTTCTGTGGAACCTCTCTGTATGCAAACAACAGGCAGGGAAGAAGAAGGTCCCATTTCCGCCTAAGCTTCTCTGGGAGTCCTTTAATCATTCCCTTAAGGGTTTTGTTGAAACACTCAACCAACCCATTGCATTGTGGGTGATAGGGGGTGGTGAACTTATAAGTTACACCACACTCCTTCCACATTGCTTTCAAATATCCTGACATGAAGTTGGTACCTCTGTCAGAGATGACCTCCTTTGGGAAACCCACTCTGGAGAAAACTCCAATGAGGGCTCTTGCCACCACAGGGGCTGTGGTGGTCCTCAGGGAATTGCTCTCTGGGTACCTGGTGGCATGATCCACTACCACCAGGATAAATCTGTGCCCAGATGCAGTTTGAGGGTCAAGGGGACCAACAATGTCAATCCCTACCCTTTCAAAGGGTACCCCCACCACAGGTAGTGGTATCAGGGGGCCTTTGTGGTGCCACCTGCCTTGCCACTGGCTTGGCATGTGACACAGGAGCGACAAAACTCCTTTGTGTCCTCTGACATATGTGGCCAATGAAAATGTGGAACAAGCCTGTCCCAGGTCTTGTTTTGGCCCAAGTGACCTGCTAAAGGGATATCATGTGCTAGGGTCAAGAGGAACCCCTAAACTTCTGAGGTATTACCAACCTCCTGGTGGCTCCAGGGGCTGGATCTCTACCCTCAGAATATAGGAGTCCCTCATCCCAATAAACTTTATGGGACCCACTAGCACTCCCAGCAGCCTCAGCAGCAGCCTGCTGTCTGAGGGGTTCAAGAGAGGGGCAGCACTGTTGCTCCTTACTCAGATCTTCCCTAGAAGGGCCCCCTGCCCCCAAGAACTCAACCTGATCAGGCTCAAGTCCCTCTGGGGCAGTTCCTTCTTCAGGATCTGCTCCTCCTCCCTCAAGAGGGGAATCAGGGATCTGAGACAGAGGGGAAGGCACTGCTTTACCCCTACTGCTCCTCTTCTTGGGAAGCATCTGGTCCATGGTTTCAGGATCCAGAGCTGGTTCAGTGTCATGCATTTTGGCCTGTGACCTGGTCACAGAAAATACCTCTGCAGGGATGCCCAACATCTCAGCATGAGTCCATAACTCTACTTCAGACCAGGCTGAAGTTTCTAGATCATTGCCCAATAGACATTCTACAGGGAGGTCTGCACTGACTACAACCTTCTTGAGGCCAGTTACCCCTCCCCAGGAGAAATTCACAACTGCCAGACTATGGTTGGTCCTGACATTGCTTGCATTGGTCACCTGGTACATTTCGCCCAGGATGATCTGTCCAGGGTCCACAAGATCCTCTGCCACCATGGTGACACTAGCACCTGTGTCCCTAAATGCCAAAGCCTGTTTGCCATTTATTACAGGCTGCTGTTTGTATTTGCCCAGATTACTGGGGCTCACCAGGAAGGACATGTCAATGTCTCCATCACAAATCAGCATTGCCTGAGTGGGTACTCTGACTAGGCCAGAGTCCACTTCAGAACCCAGGGTCAACCCTACTACACCCTTATTCTGAGTACCACCTCCACCAGTAGCTGAACTAGGGGGAACAGTTGCCTTAGGGGCAGGAGTGGTGGTGGTTTGGTCTTTGGACTTGTTACAATCAGAAGTCCAGTGCCCTTTATGTTTACAGAATTTGCACCAGGGCTTCTTTTGGCCTTTTCCCTTGTTGGATTGTGACTCCCCACCAGATGCAGATTTTTGGGGCCCTTGTGAAGACTTCTGGTCTTTTGACTGATCCCCACCTTTCTCAGAGCCCTTAGAATCCTGCTTCTTGGTGTCACCCCCTTGGTTCTGGTTTTTCTGCCTCACCCTGGTTCTGACCCACTTGTCTGCCTTCTTTCCCAATTCTTGGGGAGAGGTCAGATCTGAGTCCACCAGGTATTGATGCAACAACTGGTTCTGGCAATTATTAAGGATCTGTTCTCTCATCATTAGATTATACAATCCCTTGAAATCAGTAACCCTACTGCCAACCAGCCAACCCTCCAGAGCCTTGGTTGCACAATCTACAAAGTCAGTCCAGTCCTGAGTCTGTGCCTTCTGGGTGTCTCTGAACTTCAACCTGTACTGCTCAGTGGTTAAGCCAAACCCATCTATCAGTGCACTCTTCAGGACTTCATAGTCATCAGCATCCTCTTCTCTAACAGTGAGGAGCTTGTCTCTACCTTTATCTGAAAAGGAGAGCCACAAGATTGCTGCACACTGCTTTTGGGGGACCTGTTGTACTCTACAAGCCCTTTCCATAGCAGTTATCCACTTATGGATATCATCCCCACTCTGGTAGGGAGGAACAACCTTGCTCAGGTTCCTATGGTCTGGAATATATTCTCTGCCTCTAGGGACACTGTTGCTGCCACCAGGGGGTTCTAACCCCTCTTTTCTAGAAGCTCTCTGGAGCTCCAGGGCTTCCTTATCTAATGCCAACTGCTTGGTTTTGAGGGCAAGTCTTGCTTCCTCATACTGCAGCAGTTTGTACATTCTGTCAGAGGAGGTCTCTCTTCTGGGGAAGTAGGAGTTCCTCTGGTAGACAGATTCTCTGCCAGAGTGATAGGAGTGGTCAGAGTCCCTAGAAAGGGACCTAGGTCTCTCCTCCACTATGTCAGTTCTCCTAGGGAGAATTCCTCTGTCCTTTTCAGGCCCCTGGGGACCTGAACCTTTAACCACAGAGTCTTGGTCATCCTGATGTTCATCATCTGACCCAGACACTGTAATTGACCCACTCACTGATTCAGACCCATTAGCTCCTAGAGCTAATCTAAGATCATCTGCTGTCAGCAGATCTATCAGGTGTGGTGTGGAGGGACTCTGTCCTATCTTCAGGTGCCTTGCAGCACACATGGCTTTCAAGTCAAAGAAAGTCATGTCCTTATACTGAGGCTGAGTGGATCCACTGGGTCCAACCCTTAAGGACATTCTAGTGTTGTGCAGTGTTGTACTACCTACACTAGTTTGTGGCCTACTGATACTAGTTTGAGCTGTAGAAAGGGTGTGCTATCCCTTGGCACACAGCTCTAAGTTCAGTAGAACTTATTGATACTAAGCTTGACTTTATATGTACCTTGAGTACCTATAGTGGTTTTCAGTTAGTAATTCAAATAGAGATATTCTGGTAAAACAATAGCAAGCTGGAATCCCACACGCTGCCACCAATGTGAGAAGTTGGCCTGGTATATGCTGTTCACTAGTTAAAGTGGACAACTTGCACCAGTACAATTCGACTCTTATGGTAGGTAGGTTTAAGACAACCTTTACAGAAAGCGATCCTAGTGGTAGCTGTGGAGAGCAGCCTTCAGGCTAAGTCTTGGAGGAATGTAAAGCAGCTTGTTTTACCACACAATCTCTTGAATCACCAAATGAAAAGACACCACACAGGTATATATATCAAATATATATGTATTTATTACTAAACAACTCTCTACTAATCTCTTGTGAGATTAGAAGTCTGGAACATATGCATAAATCAACGTTTCACAATAAATTGAGCACAAGTATGGCTGGGGCCCTAGGGGCGTACCAGACCATATACTAAAAAAGAGACTTAAGAACAACGACTTGCCAAGGGACAAGACCTAGGGCCTTCAAAAGTGCTGGGGCCTCACAAAACCACCCAAGGCAGGTAAGTAAAGGACCCACGGGGGACGCGTGCAGCGAGTGAACACAGGCGCGGATCGCCGTAGACTTCAATGGGGCAAGTCGCGGTTGGAAATTAAGAGTTTAAGGGCACTTCGGGAGTAGCTACAAGTAAGTCACTTACAGGGTAAGTAGTTCTAGGGCCAACACCCACAGGAGCACCGTAGTGCTGGAGTTACCTCACCCAGGGAAGCCGGGTGCATAGGTGTCCTTTGGTGTCGGGTCGCGGCGTCATTTTCAATGGGAGCCAATGAAGACTTGCTGCTTGTGAAGCCAGAAGAAGTGTCCGGTGGAATCCAAGCCTGGATTCGGAAGAAGGAAGACCTGAAAGCAGAGGGGACAGTGTTCAAAGTCACTTGGCAGTGACCCGGGGCAAGGAAGATGAATGCCCACCGTCGTCGATAGATTCAGGTTGTTCACGGGTGTCTTGACTCTTCGGCCACGAGGTCCAGGAGGTGTCAATGATGACCAGGAGCTGGATTCAGCGTGCCCCACAAAGTTTGCAGCTGACTACAGTGTCGGCGACCCGATTGGAGCCAACAAGCCTTGGTAGCAGCAAGTCTCGTGGGAAGAACAAAAAGTCAATGGTTCAGACCAGCAAGGTCTGGGGGACTCACCCAGCGAGGGTAAGTCAGGGCAGGCCTGGAGCAACCAGAGGAGCCCTTTGGATTTGTAGAAAAGTCTTCAGGGGACCCACAAGCTTGGACACCTTGGGATGATTCCTTCCACAGGGGCCCACGGTCACTCTGGACAGGGTAGGCCTCTGATCTTGGGATGGATCTCTGCTAGAGGCTGGGACCATATGTGGTCCAAAGCACAGGTTCGTAGAACGTTGTGAAGGGGTTGCACTTGAAAATAGTGCACGGTACCCAGGGACTGCGGTTCCTCATCACTCGTGGGGTCCACTTGCCTCAGCTTCGCTGGGGACTCACGATGACCTTGGAGAAGTCAGGAAATCCTCTTCCTGGGCTGCAGGGACTTCGGGCTCCGGCGGGAGCGGCGTAGTTTGCGACCGTCATTGCAGTTTTTGGTGCCTGCCAAGCAGGGGAGTCACTCCTTGACTCCAAGGGAGATTCTTCAGTCTTCCAGAGGTAGTGGAACGTCGAAGGTCCAGGATTCTTCTTTAGAGCGTCATCCAGGGGTATCTAGTTTTCAATGACAAGGGTTCCCTATCTTATACTACAAGGAAGGGAGGGACTAGCTCTATGACCCCACCTATGGGAGGGTCAGGGGAGTGGGTGGCTACACCCACTTCCCTTTGTCCAGTTTCACGCCAGAGCAGGGGCAGGTAGCCCCTGAGCCGGTTTGAACTGGTGTATGCACAGAGGAGCCTTCTGCTCCCCAGTGCAGGACTTCAAAGCACTCTAGGAGTGCACCCATCCAGCCCCAATACACTAAACCCTGTCTGGGAGGTGGTCACACCTCCCTGTGACAGGATACCTATTGTTGGGCCTCCTCCACTGCGAGTTTCGGTCATCAGCAGGAGGGCAGCCCAGTGTCTGTGACTGGTGGCATCCATTTTGTGATGCCAGGGCTCTTCAGGATTCTACCGCGTTTCCACAGTAGGTACATGTCTATCCCTCTAGAAGGGTGGGATCATACTCCCACACCAGGTACTGGTGTGGGGGTATGAGTCCAAGGTGTTTGACACCAAACACGACATGTTTTGATGCAGCCATTCCAAAGTTAGCATTAACCGCGAGGTTATAATGCACTTAAGAGTATATGGTTTGACCGCATTCACAAACAGCCCCAGAGAATGGACTCTGAGAGCTGCAGAGGGCCCTGCTCAGGCAGAGGCACCCTCTCACATAGAAACTAAGCACCCTGCCCTCAGGATTGATAGGGCCTGCCTTAGGGGTGACTGATAGGTTTAAATGTGTGTGCAGGGGAGATATAGGGAACCTATATCTCAGTGAGGGGTGCTAGCACCTCCTCACCCAGGCTGCAGTAGCAGGCCTGTGGTGTCAGATTTAGTCTGCTTCCCAGGGGTGGCATAATACATGCTTCAGCCCCTGGTAGGCCTGTGAAGTACCTATGCCCTTGGTACCTAAGGTACCATATACTAGGGACTCATAAGGTACCACAGAATCCAATCACTAGTGCACCTAGAGTGCACTCCAAGTTGTTTAGAGAGAACAGAGAGGCTGGGGCCCTGATTGGCAGGGTCCCAGCCAGACTATAGCCAGAAACCAGGGTAAATATCAGCAAAAAAAGTGGGGGCAACATAAGAGGCAGATCCTACTCTCCTACAGACACTTTCCCAGAAACTGGAAACACACCATGGTTCTCCTCCTCAGGAAACCTTCACTGAATGCATAGACGCTAGCCAACTGCCGACCAATCTCCCTGCTACCTTTCCCATTTGTGGAGATGATCATGAACTAACACATCTAATCACCCAACCTAATAGCAACCACCTCCTCGACACCACTCAATGCGGATTCAGACCCAACCAGAGCACTGAGACCCTCATAGCTATCGTGGATGATATCCGAGTGATCATGGACAGAAGAGACACCACTGCACTTGCCTTTTGGGATCTCTCTGCTGCCTTCAACACTGTCTCCCACTCTATCCTCATTCAACACCTATATGAAGCTGGCATTCAACTCAACACAGACAAGACAGAAATAGTCTTATTTGCAAAATACCTCGCTGTGGGACTCCATTTGGGGGCAAGCTGCACTCAGACCCACATCCAACCCAACCAACCACATGAAGAATGTCAGAATAATAGTCAGCAACCAGCTTGCTATGACCAACTAAGTGAACACAGTCGTCGCCTCCTGCTTCCAAACTTTCAAGATGCTGAAGACGGTTTTTAAGTGGATTCCTAACAACCACTCACACAAATGTCACCCAGGTTCTTGTCACCAGCAAGCTGGGCTACAGCAATGCACTCTACATAGGAATCAACACACAATTTACCAGAAGACTACAGACCATACAGAACTCTGCTGCCAGACTTACTCTAAGGTTAAAGCCGTGCAGCCACATCACCTCGCACCTCAAAGGACTCCACTGGCTGCCCAGCCACAAACAGGCACTCTTTAAACTCCTCATGCGCACATACAAAGCCTTGTAAATCATCGGCCCCACATACCTCAACAATTGCATTACATTCCACAGACTTACCAGACATGTCCACACAGCCTGACTCCTACTCACATACATCCCCCACACATGCAGAACTAGATCCGGTGGTGATGCCTTCTCTTACTTCACTCTCAAAGCCTGAAATTACCTGCATCTGCAAATCACAGCCACCTTCTCATTTCTTGAATTCTGCAAAAAACTGAAGACATAGCTCTTCGACTAGCCTCAGCCCAGGCTTGTCCCACGTTATTTCTGCTATTAGCACAAGGGTACACTCCCTGGTGAATCATGTGCTCTACAAATACAAATAACATAGCATAACTAACATAACACAACATAACACAACACAACGCAACATAACATAACATAAAATAATACAGCTAAATGTTCTCACTCTCTATAAGTGAATGGGGTGCCATTCACAATATGCTCCATTTACGTGGTTTCCATTTTTAGCCCCTTTAAAGTCAGGGGGGATAGAATATCTCCAATTGAACTGTGGAGGAGCACTTGAAGAACACAGAAGGATATATCTATGGAATGTGACACCTGGGAGCTAGAGAACAGATTGAGTGCAGAATGCAAGGTCAAAATGGCCATCAAGGTCAAATCACAGGAACTACTAAGCTGTAATTTGTGGACAGTTTACAAGGCAAGTATTCAGCTCAGTAAAGGGGTCAAAGGTGTGAATATTCTGTTATGGGCATAATCAGGGTGGTGAACCATGAACCTGTTCTAAGGCTGTCTAGTGCTGCTAAAACTCTATTAGCCATTGATCCAGACAGGATAGATCAAACCATGGGCTGAACGGAAAGAATTGAGGAGTTTCATGTACCTCAAGTTGCTTCAGCCTGATATTTCCATTAAGCAAAATTCTAAGTGATTGATCCCCATACTCCATTGGGTGTGGGATATTCCTAAAGAATTAGAAATCAAATTTGTTTCAAAGGATTTACAAGACACAAAAGGACATGATATGTAAGGAGAATGACTCAGACGTGGGAACCAAGACTAGAAGAGAAGAGAGGTTAGCATATCGTGGTAACTGTCAGATTAGTGTAACAACCCCCCTACTCCCAGTCCCCTTCCTTTCACAGATTCCCCTCCATCCACATTACCCAGAAACCATTGACTATTATACAGCCTTGCGTGCCCTCAAACACTCATTATGACTCTGGAATTTCGAGGGGCATACTCTGATAAACGTCTCTATTTTGCCTATATCAAATACAAAAACTCACTTGTGTGCTGTTGTAAACTAAATTGGGATTCAAAAGTACTAACATAATTTTGTATTCCTTGCAAAATCATAGTCAATTGTTTGGCACATGGTTCTATCTTTTCTTATTTTAGAATCTACAATGGGAAAATCATTTCTTTAGACTGGATGAGAGAATAGACAATGCAGGTTAATTGTCTCAAAATGAGTAGAAATATTTATGAAATGTGTGCATTTATTAGAGCGAGAGTAGTCTGCAAGGGAGGCAATCAAATGTTGTAAAAGATAACAGATAACAAATTTCAGTCATACATTTATTTAAAAATCACTGGCGAGATACTTTTCCCAGAGAGGATGGTCAGAAATGTGGAAGGGAAGCATAACCTTCAACAAAGGGGTAAGTCATTTTCAGGCAGCTTCAATGTAATTTAAACTAAGAAAACATAGAACCATGTGCCAATTCACTCGTCTATTGTAGATTCTCTAAAAACCAATTAGCTACCGCTGCCTCTGCAAATATCAAATAGCTGTAGCTACATTGATTAATGATTACATCATAGTGGTTACATTTAATAGACAATATGTTTTTAGGTCGAGCGTCAGCGCTCATGCGCTGTCTGCAAGACCTGTTGTATTCAATAAAACCACTTTATTCCTGCCTGCTACTTATCATTGGTTCCCTCCTCCGTAGCTCTTCTTTCCTGCCTCCTAGGTAGTTCACACAGCGATACATCACTTCCGATCACAGCTAAGGAACATCGGCCAAGCGCAGTCTCCTTATGCTCAGTTTCTTCATCTCTTGTTTTACAGCACTTTTTTAAGTTGCTTTTGGCGCTTTGCTCCTTCCGCCCACCAACCGCTCTCAGAAACGTAGCATTTCACAGCGATTGCAATGTAAACGCCACGCTGCTGGACACCAGTTTGATTTAATTTGCCCTGTCCAGCTTCTTTTCATTAGAATTTTTTTTTTTACATTGTTGCCTTTGGCTCGTCAAAGTCTGTTTTCATCTGCCCAGGTGTATTACATTGCTGCCTTCCGCCCATCGCAGTTCGTTCTCATTTGCACGGGTGTAGGTTTTGCCCTTCCGCCCGTCATAATATGTTTTGATTGCGCCGCCCTCCTTGCACTCTCTTACTATTTTGGACCAGCAGTAATGGTGCATATGCTCGCTCCTCGCAGGCAGAACTATGGATGTGCCACTGCCGCTCCTCTGCTGCAGTCTGTAGCTCTCTCACCAGGAAAGGGTCCACCACTTCACCGCCCACTCCTTATTGCAGCCACCAGCTGCTTTGGTCATAGGGCTTCCTCCTACTCCCGTTAAGCGGCTGCACCCTACGGGCGACAACAACAGCCTGGCACCGGCGCTGATGTGTTCCCGGTTTCTCCACATTGGGTGAGTGCATTTAATAATGCTCATGTTGCTTTCACCGTCCGCCCATCACAGTTTGTTATCATTTGGCCGGGTGCAGTTTGTTTTAATTTACCCATCCCGCCCGCTGCTTTTCATAAAAATGTTTTTGTTTTTTAACTTGTTGCCTTCCGTCGGCTGTCATACCCCTAGTTGTCCTGCAAATGACCTGGCGTATTTCTAACAATTACAGTTTAGCAACCAAAACTCTGCCCAGTAAAAATAATTCTGCTTCTCACAGGATTTACAAAGATTCAAGTGTTCAGTGCCCAAGCACGTAGTTTAACGATGTTGCAATGGCTTGCTGAACGTCTCCATGTCTGTTTGTGCAACATTAACTTAACTGAATCACAAAGCATGTGTGAAATTAAACTATGTACTTTCAGAGATAAAAATGTATTTATTTTGGGAGTTTTATATAGTGCGAACTAGACCCGAATGTATCAGCGCGCTTTACATGAGCACCAGTTGTGTTACAGATGGACAAATTCATTTTGTTGGGCACGGGTAGATTAAGGGATTTGCGCAGAATTACAGGATATTGAACGTCCCTGCCGAGACTCGAACGGAATCATTCATTGCGTATAAGGCCTGTACTTTAGGTGCAGTGTTGCTTGCATCAATAACTTTGACATGACAGTGTCCCTTAACTGGAAATGTCATGATTTTTGGTAAAAACTTCAAATAATGTTCATGAGACGTTTAGACCTTTAGGAGATCCAAATGCCACAATAAAAACTCACAAAGTGCAGCTCAATTGGATAGTGCCAGGCTCCTGCTGTATAATGGGGACTTTGGATCCTAATTGGGGATTTATGTATAGCGTGTGTCATATGTTGGCCGTGCTGCTCTGAAGATACGAGTTGCATGTGCAGTTTTGAAGCACCTTTGTGTTGCACTTTGTCTACCCTCTGTGACATTGGTAGTGAGGTTACAGGGACCAATATAGCTTAATGCTTAAGTGTGGAAATGGGCAGAGTTGTTTAAAATCGCTGATGTGCTTATGGATTTTTAAATTGGGGATATTATGTGGCTCTGGATGTCCATAGCATGCTACACCATGTAGAATGTTATTGGGAGGTTGCTGACTTTCATATGCGGCTATGTGGGAAGTGTTTCCATGTTGTATGTACATGATGACCACCAAGTTGCGGTTATCATGCTATAGAATCCAGTGCTTGGCTGTTTGTAGGATGAGAAAGTGTAAGAGATAGACTTGCATTTTTATAAGTTGTGGAATGCTGATAGCACTGAATAGCTCTGCAGGACCCCTTTTGTGTTGGTAGTTCTTTCGTTTATGTTCTCAATTTGATTTCCTGTGCTGGATGTGGCAGGAGTCATTCACCTTGAAATCCCATCCAAACAGTGAGAGGAATTGGAGATCTGCACAGCTAGACTACATTAAAGTCCTTATTATATAATTGCCATTATGTACATCAGTTAGGAAATTTGCCAAGATGTAAATATGTTCATAATTGACATTAGAAGATGTTGGTGCTCAGACCATATGACAGTTAAGGATCTGCAGGGTGGCTATCAGGAAAGAGCTTGGAGGAAGGATTTTAAGGCGGAAAATAAAAAGAACTACAAAGAGGCTTTAAGAGGCTACCACAAAAAGATACAGGAAGCTAAGAAGAGTTTCTTTGCTTTAAAGATTGATTCTGCGGGAAATAAAAGCAGAGAGATCTTTGACATTGTCAAAAGCTTCTCTTCACCTAAGGCTGCAACCAGGCTCGCCTCCCCTTCTGACGAGTGGATTGGGAACTTAGCCAATTCTTTTTATACAAAGATAGTAACTATACAAACCTCGTTTGATGGTCCAGACATGAAAGATGTGTGGGCCACTCAACGGGTTGTCCCCCAGTGCCAGGAAGATGGGCTCTCCTTATCCATCTTCCCGCCTATGCCTCTCGAGACATCCCTGGCAATAATGAAGGGTCTGAAATCTGGCTCGCTGGTAGATCCCTGCCCGGCCAAATTTCTGGCTTCTATGGCAGAGATTCTGAACCCTACTGTAAATCGGGTTTTGAACACGTCCCTCCTTAACGGACTAGTCCCAGTCGGATGGAAGAGTGCAAAAATAATCCCTTTACTAAAAAAACCCACGGCAGATCCCACGGTCTTTATTAACTATAGACCCATTTCTCTTCTGTCTTTTTTTGCAAAAACAGTTGAAAAATACGTCCACTCAGTGATCAGCAATTTTGCAGAGGCTAACAATCTGTTACATCCTAGCCAGTCTGGTTTCTGGCAGAATCTTAGTACCGAGACGGCATTATTGGAGGTATCTGAATCCATCAAGGAGACTTTGGACACAGGTGGCAAGGCGGTCTTGATCCTTTGGACCCTCTCCGCGGCGTTTGACACCGTGCCCCATGACCACCTTCTGCAGAGATTGAGGGAGGGTGGATTCGAGTGCACGGTGTTGAAGTGGTTTGCTTCCTTTTAGAGGGTAGAAACCAGGAGGTCTGGTCACCTCCTTTTCGGCCAGTGTGCCGACTTTGAGGGTGGGTGTGCCACAGGGCTCGATTTTGAGCCCTGTACTTTTTAATCTGTACATGGCCCCCCTAGCTACAGTGGCTTCAGAGAACGAGGTCACAATAATATCGTACGCTGATGACACTCAACTGCTGTTCACCTGCAGGAAGGGTGAGGAGTTCAACGGGGAGAAGATCAACAAGTGCCTAAAAGAATCTTTTGCCTGGTTTAAACATAATCATCTGAAATGTAATTCAGACAAATCCGAAATCATTTTCTTTGGCTCCCCCCCGTTGGACGTCTGGAAACAATGGTGGCCCCAAGACATGTCTCCTCCCCAGGCCGCGGTCAAGACTGTAAAGAACTTGGGAGTAAAAATGGATGACGCCCTCTCTATGGTACCTCAGGTTCAGTCGGTAGTCGGAACCTGTTTTGGTCTCCTGAAGATGCTCCGGAGGTTTTTATTTCTATTACAGACCGAGCATAGAAAAATGGTTATCCAGGCCCTTATTATCTCAAGTTTGGACTATGCCAATGTCCTTTATTTGGGCATCCCGGAGTTCTTACTTAACAAACTGCAGGTAGTGCAGAATGCGGCAGCTAAGGCTGTTCTGAGTCTAGGGCCGAGAGATCGGATTTCTCGCCACCTTAAGAATCTGCACTGGTTACCGGTGCGCAGTAGAATCCGCTTCAAAGCTTTGGTCCTAGCCTTTAAAGCCCTGCACGGTATAGGAGCAAAATATTTCCAGAAGAGTGTCTTTCTATATACCTGGCAGATCTCTTAGATCTGCTCATCAACATCTCATGGTCATTCCTAAATATCTTAGAGCCCGCAAAGGCGGTCGCTCCTTTCAAGTGCAAGTGGCTGGACTTTGGAATAAGCTGCCTCTTCCACTTAGGCAAGTCACTAACCTGCTCGCCTTCAGGAAACAATTGAAAACCTGGTTGTTTCAACAAACAGTATAATTATTTTCCGTCCTCTTCGGTTTCTTCTTTTCTTTTTTTCATTTTCTCTCTGCATTTTGGTCCTCTCTGTCTTAAGCGCCGGGACACTCTATTGAGTAGCTGTGCACTCTAGAAATCTGTTTTAACATCTTTTTTAACATCATCTATGTTAGAGCCTTCCGGTGACCAGCAGTGTGTGGCTGAACTTTGGTATTCGGCGGCATGCCTGGTTAGTAGTGAGTGGTTCATTATACAGGCCATTATGGCCTGTATCTGTGCCCTTCAGTTACCAGCAAGATTTCACAGGCCCTTCCCTACTTATACCTGGCCAGTTGGTGATGAGGAATCAAGTACTGAGTTGGTATGCAACAGCAAATGGTGATGTGTTTTATTTGAGAACAGGATGGCTGTCAGAATGGGAAGAGTAACTGCCCTCCGTCTGTGATCTGTGGGGAATCCTCTCTAGACACTTATCTAAAAGGGCAATATGAATGTCTGTTTTAACAAGCAGTTGCAATGCAATAGGTCTCGCAATTGCGAGATTTTGAGCCATTGGCATTGTAAATGACAATGCCTTTTATTTATGTGTTTAAAAACCAACAACAATAAACGTTATTGTCATTTACAATACCAATAGGTCAAAGTTTCATAAATGCGAGACCTATTGCATTGCAAATGCTTGTTAAAACAGACATTGATATTGCCCTTTTAGATAAGTGTCTAGAGAGGATTCCCGCAGATCACAGATGGAGGGGCAGTTACTCTTCCCATTATGGTAACCTACAAAGGTTTTTTTTCCAGTACCCCATATTTCGGTTACCAAATGCAATGCGGAGTACAATAACACATTCTTAAATGAATTCCCTTTTCAATAGACTTCATATATATTCAACTACTCATTACAGCTGCATGTTAAGGCTTGGACGATTGAAAGACCATTTAAGAGACTAACCTTGTGTCTACTGTGTGTCAAACCTATTCCGAAGTAAACTTGCAGATTTCAACAACCAGACCCTGCAGGTTGGATTAGTAAATGCAGAGGTGACAGCTGGATTTTAAAATTTTAGTTACTAAATGCAAAGAGAGGACAACATGCAGCAGAACTGCCTCTATACATCTATCCATACTTTCGAAAGATCTCAACATCTTCGTAATCTTTGAACACGAGAAGCAGAATTTATTCTTTCAACTTCTGCTGGATCCATTGCATTATGATGTGTGTGGCCCCTGATTGCAATTCCAAGTTCAGTCTTCTTCAAGAGGAGTACTGTTAGAACCAGTTGTTGCTGGCCAGCTTGGCAGCTTGGCAGTGGCGAAGCAAGTGGTGGTGGGGGGGCATGAGTTTTGGGGGCGTGGCCTTAACCCCCCCCCGCTCTTACCTGCAGCCGCGGGCAGCAAACTCAAGGGCCGCCATGGGCAGCAAAAGGTCTTGCTGCGGCACTGCAGCTTGGACGCGTCGAAGCCAGACAGAATCCACCCTCCTCTGTAGAATGAGTACAATACACTTGTCCGATAACCTGAGCTCACCCTTGTGTAGCTTGGCACAGAGCAGTCAGGCTTATCCTCAAGGTAAAAGTGTAAAGTATTGGCACAACTGCAACAAATGATGGACAGAATGCTGAATGATTCAAACATTCTCCCCCAGTCAAGAGATCTGGGTTAAATCCATCGTTCTTTTGCCCACTACACCACCCCAATTTGGACCCAGCCATATGCAAATCAGTCTTGACACTGTGCCTCATGGCAACAGTCCAGACCGAACTGCCAAGCCAGGTCCTCCCTGGACCGGAAACAAGCATCTTGGGACCGGTTTCGGAGTATGTCACCCTTCATCAGCCAGGCTAGCTTGAATCCAGTGGCACAGTGAGCAAGGGACCCACGTCTGGGCATACCCGTCCCACTTAGGGCGAAAAATGTAACTGCAACAAGACTGATTTGCATAGGGCTGGGTCCAAGCTGGAATGGCATGGTGAGCAAAAAAAACAATGGATTTATGCTCAGATCTCTGTACTGGGGTGAATGTATGGCATTGTTCTGCATTCTGTCTATCAATTGTTCTTTTTGCATTTGTCACCCCGAGTGGGACGGGCATGCCCAGTCTTGGGTCCCGTGCTCTCCATGCCACTGGAGTCAAGCTACCCTGGCTGATGAGGGGTGAAACCCCGAAACTGGTCCTAGGATGCTTGTTTCCAGTTCAGGGAGGACCTGGCCTGGCAGTTCGGGCTGGACTGTTTCCATTGGGCACAGGGTCAAGACTGATTTGCATATGGCTGGGTCCAAACTAGAATGGCATGGTGAGCAAAATAACAATAGATTTATGCTCAGATCTCTGTACTGGGGTGAATGTATGGCATTGTTCTGCATTCTGTCTATCAATTGTTCTTTTTGCAAGTATTGGCACAACCCCACCCTCGCTACACAATGACTACGCTACAAAAAGACTCCACACCGTATGTATAAAACACTGGTCTTTGTATTACACACATTGAAATCAAAATGATATGCACATTGGATATATGCTTTACAGTTATATGCAATTGTCAAACTCTCCCATTAGCAGCAGAATGGCATGAATATATATGTACTAGCCATAGGTATTCACTTGTCCCATTAGCCCCTCAGGCTTGTAAGCCCATGTGCATTCTTCTCCAAGTTGTTCACAATCCAAGTAATCCCTCCCACATCAAAACATATGCAGACTGTTCAGAGGTATTTCACTTTCCCACTAACACATTAGCATAAAACACATAATTCCCAATATTGCATACCCTGTACAGTTGTAATGGTCAAGAAATCACAGGTTTGGACTGTGCCTCATGAGCCAGCCCCTCAGCCACTCAAAATACACCAGCCAACGATACACGTTGCACCTGGTGGCGAGACTTTGATTAGTAGGGACCACCTAAAGTGGAAGAAAACAGTTACTTAGTTTTGTCCATCCAGATTAGGCCTTCAGTCACCTTCACGAGTGTGGGATCACTATCCCCCTGTAGGTAAAAGACTGTGACACCAGAAGCTGGTGTGCTTCCAAGTTGGAGAAATGTTTCCCGTCAGGCGGAGGTGCGAGCTTCAGTTTCTCCTGGCAGCCAGCCATGAGTGCGCACAAGGCACACGAAACACCTTGGGTCCAGTCGCAATATTCTCCTCAACAGAGTACCTTGTGGGGTGGGTCCTGGGAGAGAGAGCCGGCGACCTCGGACAGAGGCCACAATGTCAGGCTCTGTTGTCCTCCCGATCTTGAGGCTGGAGACAGTCTAGGCTTCCAGCTCAGGTCCCTCAGACTCAGCAAACTTTCCCAAACACCCCTCGGACACCACAAGCTATCAGTACGAGCTAGCATAGGTTTCTAGTTGCAAGCATGGGTCCATCGGACTCGGTAAGCTTCCCCAGCACGCCTCGAATTCCGCACGTTCTAGCACCTAAGGTGGGCTGCTGATCTTTAAGAGCACACTCCTCTGCACAGTGTGATTACGGCGTATGTCAGGACGGTCCTTGTCCCAACTGACGATCTCTTCCACCCATTTCCACCACACACTTCATGGTTCTTACGATCTTGTGGAAATAGGGAGATCCTCTTTGCCCCTGGGATCTTGTGGACAGGAGGCCAGCCAACCGGCCCTTGAAGAGTGCTTAGTGACCCGGACCACGACGGTTGGCAATTAGCAGGAGGCCAGCAACATCCAAGTGATAGTCCCCTTTCTGGAGCATGACAAGCCCCAAGCCACCACAAGTCTGCTGATAATCCAGTTGCAGTCCCTCCTGCCCCAATTGTTCCTCTTGTCGATGACCCTGCGTCGAACCAGAGTATGGTTCCAATCCCATAAGCATCTCTAACACCTGAGGGCAGAGCCCCAGTAGTTATACCCACAATGGCCTTTGAAGATCAGTTCAAAAGGCCACCTTTGACATGCACAGGTCCTCTCAAAATATTGTCCTCTTTGCCATGCTACCCTGGAAGGCTTGATCAATATCTTTAGTGGGGCCATGTTTCTGCCCCTTGGAATGCAGGAGCCAATTCCACCCCCTTGCATCCGTCCCAGGAAGGCCCCTCAAGTCAAAGTTCTGAAGTTTCCCTTGAGCCCCTAGTTTATGGCCTTCTATCAGGAATGCACCGATGCAGCTGTCCCCCAGATGTGGATTGGAGACAGGCTGACAGGCACACAGATTCATGAGCACTGTTTTGCCCACTTTCCCAAAGTGGCATTTCCACAGTAGTAATGTCAAAACCAATCGCACGACCGGAAAGGATTTGGCATTACTAACTCATCAATGTCAAACACTATACCGCTACTCTTCTGCACATAGGAAATACTGCTCAATAGCCTTTCCACTGGTACCCTATGCTAATCAATGTGAGAAGCAGGCCCCACCGTACCGAACACACCAACCATTGCCACTCACTACCAGTGCATGTGGCACACACGCGCACATGCCCTGCCTCTTCCCGACACTGCACCCTGCCCCATGGGAGCACTCCAATGTAGCAAGAGATGAGCAGAACTGTGGCAAGTAGCTTTTTAAATGCCAAGCCAGGTAACAGTAACAAGCAAACACAGGCCCTTCCTGGGCATGCCAGTGGTACATTTGAACAGCTGTACAACAACCTCTGTTATGTTTAAAACACGAAAAAGGTGTCAGTCAATTGGTGATTAATGATGAATCACCTGACCTTAAGTTTTTGTATTATTATTTTACCAACATATTTCGACCACTAGTTCAGCCTAGCAAGGTCTAGGGTCTTCGTCAGGGTAATAGGGCTATGGTATACATCCAAACCATGCTATGAGGGTAAAAAACGGTAACCCTACCAGTCCCTCTGCTCATACATCTTCACCCTAGTCATATTCTACTATGGGCATCATGGCTAAAATGGGGGGGACGCCTCCTTTATAGTCACACATTTGTCAGAAGGAGCAGCACGTGGGTTATACCTAACAAACCCCCGTCCTTCGCCTTAATGTGTGTCTGAAGAGCTACCTCCATGGGTGGCACAACCAGTGCTGCAGGCCCACGGAGGAGCATTTGAGTTACATGCCCTATGTATATGTCTTACCCCTAGACCAAGGACTTACAGCTAACTCAAATCAGCCAACCATGTATACACCAATCACCAGTATATATATGACAAGCACTGCTCTTTGGCACTGAATGGCAGTGTCAAAAGCGCTCAAAGTCCTACGGCTAGCACATAGATCAGCGGAAAACTATGAGGGACAAAAGCAAAAAGTCTAGGGAAATCACCCTCAAAGGGCCATTTCCAACAAGTACAACGTTATTAATTTGAAACTGAAGACTTTATGGGGCTTATTTACAAGCCCCTTGTGCCACCGGTACGTCACTTTTTCCCATATTAAAAGTGACGCACTGGCGGCGCAAGGGGCTTGTAAATAAGCCCCTATGTCTTTGTGTTGTAGGATCTTATGTTTCATCTTGACTAGCAGACTGTATATTTGGGAATCTCCAAGCACTCAATTTCACTTAAGTATACATGGTCTGATCTGCTATCCTGGCTTTACTCGAAGTTACCAGGGGAATGCCATGTCCTAGATTTACTCATACAACACACTAAGCTCACGCCAAAAATATTCAAGCAGTAGGAGGCATTAGATGCTTTGATCCAATTTTGCACTGGATAAGGACCTCATAGACGATAAAGATAGTGAGTCCTGGTCTGAAACCTGGATTAAGCCATGGGCTGTGCATTCCCCACTTCCCATTCCTTGAGCACCTTGTGTTCCGCACTGTGATACTGCTGTGGCCTTATAGATTGCCTTTTACATTGCGCTAGTACTACATTAAAATGATTCACCGTTATATGGGAAGCACATAGTGCGCTTCTTTCATTCATTCATTCATTTTGTTTTACACGCGGATTGCACTTTTAGCTTTATTTGTAGTTTCTTTCTGCTGCAGCTTAAGCATTCAATACACTTTGACTACCTTCTTTTGAGAATTAGTGTCATCACAACTCAGTGTTTTGCAAGCATTGCTATTGATTTGGAAGTCTTTTTCGTCACCCCACACCCTCTAATTGTCCCAACGTAGAAGTTAATGTCGGAAATATCCCGTATTCATTTCAAGGCTGTTCTAAAATAGGCCTGAGTAAATTCATAAATTTCCCGATTACTCTTATCAAGTTGCCTGGATGTGAAGGCAATCTTAGCTGTTTTTATCTATTTTTCAAGGATCTTTGCACAGCTGCATTTTACAGCTTTTCCTAAAAATCACGGGTTTGCCCGAGATTGACTTCTCTGTATCAAGGCCACTGCCAAGAAGTCCATGTTTACATGGTCGATGCCTGAATCAGGGAGGACCTGTTTTGAATACACTGCACTCGGTGTCAGAGGCGCTAGTGTTTATCCCTTAAAACTATCATATGATTCCTTCGATTCTACGTTTGCTTTTCCCTTTTTACTTCATCTGCAAGAGGTAGTATGAGATACCAATGTTAAAGTATGCCAAAGATATCTATTGACTATTTTTTCTGTGAACTGGCAAATAGTTCAGCCCTCTTTTCAGTTTTCTACATGGTTTCGTCCTACTGTTTACAAGGCATGGCGCAAAGATGATCAGTGGGTGCCACAGGAACACAAATAAGTTTTCCTATGCGGCTCCTCTTGCCACTTCCTCACCTTCAGCAACGAAAGGGCTGTACTTGCAACTACTCACTACAATGCCATGCTCCAAGTTAGCCCCATTGATATCCCCTTAAAATGACCGCCTTACCTTGCCTCACGGACGTCCTGGCCATGTAGAATACACTATTAGGCAGCATCATACAATCAAACAAGAAAAGCATAGTTTTTAAGACGAACTTTTTCTATAACGTTTTTCAGCCTAGAAATAGAATGCCTAGATGCAAGTATAAAGTCTGTACCTGTATTGCTGGAAAACTCTTCCAACTTCTCTACACTTCAACCTAGGACTCATTTTTCTCATTGTCGTGCACGTCCATCCCTCCTGGATTCTGTACGGAGGGCCCCATGTTGACAAAATGGGTGGCCACGCTATGAAGCAAGGCTATATTGTGTCGGCATAAAACAAGGGATAGATCATCTGATGATAACGTTAATGACTGAATTAAAGTAGCATCAAAAACTGGAGCGAAATGACACTCCTGTGCTGGACGCACAGCTTAATCCCTGAATCATAACAAAGATCCAACAATTTTATCCACGTTCAATGCTATTTATTCCTTGTATTCCAAAATTTCATGTAAAATCATATCTTTTTATCACGTCACAGAGAAACAATGTATTTATTTCTAATACAGCAGATATGCCAATCCTGGCCTTTTTCTGAAGTAAGAATATACATGAATAATCCTCAGTAGTAGATGTTATTCCCAATGCATTTCATGCTTATTTTAGCCCTTCGTCAGGGGTACACTACAAATTAAAAAACATCAACATTAGATTGTGTGTTCAGATCATAATGTATTCAAAATAATCACAATACATCACGAAGTCCATGCCTTGTTTTGAAACTACCCCATCATCAACGTTTTCCCTCTAACAGCGTGACTGCACGCTGCAAACAGAGGGGCAGATCTACAAGAGTGCCGCAGCGTGGCGCTGCAAGCCCTTGGCTGCGCCACGCTGCGGCACTTTCAGAGCACAGGAATGCGACATATTTACAAGAATATGTCGCATTCCTGTGCTTTCTCCTGCGCTGGCGCACAAACAGCTGCTAAGCGCCGGCGCAGGCACCCTTGCACCATGGTGCAAGGATGCCTGCGCCATGGGGAGATTGTTTCTGTGCAGGAAGGGGCACCTTTCTGCACAAAAACAATCAGTACAGGCTTTTCCTCTTTCAATGCGTGCTGCAGAATGCAGCACGCATTGAAAGAGGAAACGAGGAGAAATGAAAACATTTCTCCTCGGTGTGCCTCGCTACGCCACCTCTAGGGTGGCGTAGCTCAAACGCATCTCCAGAGTTACGATTTCTCGTAATTCTGGAGATGTGTCTTGTTCCATGGGTGTTGCGTGGGAACACCCACAGCAACACCCATGGAACGCCCCTTCACCGCAAAGTGCTGCGTGTGAAGGGACGGTATTTACAAGGAGAGGAAAAGTCACGCATGGTGGCTTTTCCTCTCCTTGTAAATATCGAGGAGCCTTCTGCGCCACCAGTACGTCACGAAAAGTGACGTACTGGTGGCGCAGGGGGCTTGTAAATCTGCCCCAGAGTGCCCAAACATGCTTCTCCCCGCCTCATTAACCTTTCCATGTTTTAACTCCACATTCCAGATGAAACCCGCTATAGTCATTCCCCATCAACTCGTTCTAGACTACACCCCGAGCTAAGCAATGTACGTAAACAGAACGTCATTTTTGAATTAAAGTAGCGCCAGAGAATACTCAGTATCTTTTTTCTAGTAGAATAGTGCTCCTTGAGCACCTCAACATTATATAGCGCTGCAGCAATTTGAGGCAACAGTGGACTTTTTTTTCTGATCCATCCCAAGATCCTCATTGTAATGTGTAGGCTAATACCACAATGGTATTTTGAGATATACGGCAATTTCCCACTCCTAAGATGTGGGCATGAGTAGTAGCTGATTATCGTAGCATGAGATTTGATTTGATAGATTTTTGTGGGAACCCACTTTTAACACCATGAGGGGCATATTCACAAGGAGCTATCACCGAATTAACGGCACTTTATCGCAGCCAAAGTCGTGATAAATTTACCTCCCCATTCACAAGCCGGTGTTAACAGCCCACAGCACCAGTTTACCCGCGATAGCAGCCGCAAAAAACATCGCCACAGAGGACCCCCGCAAATATCGCTAATGAGATGCAGAGTAGGCGTTCTCGTGCCAAAAGCCGAGACAACATCACACCTCAACATTCACAATGACCAGCCACATCGGCGATAAAAACACAAAACAGGCGATAAGGCGCGTTAGTGTGAGAAGTTGGCCTGGCATATGCTGTCCACTAATTATAGTGGGCACCTTGCACCAGTCCAAATCGACTCTTATGGTAGGTAGGTCAAAGACAACCTTATTGAAAGCTATCCTAGTGGTAGCTGTGGAGAGCAGCCTTCAGGCTAAGTCTTGAAGGAATGTAAAGCAGCTTGTTTTACCAGTCTATAATCTCTTGAGTGACCAAATGAAAGAGCACCACACCAGGTATATATTCAAAATATATGTATTTATTACTAAACACACCCCTCTAGTCTCTTTATGAGGCTAGAGTTCGAAATACATAGGTTATAAGATCTTAAATCACAGTAATAGCACAAATACACGTTTGGGCCCTAGGGGCGTACCAAACCATATACCAATAAAGTGGTATGCGAACCACGACTGAACTAGACACTAGGCCTAGAGCCTCTAGAAGTGCTTGGACCACAAGGAACCACCCAAGGTAGTGACACAGGGGACCCACGGGAGACGCGTGCAGTGTAAATACACAACCGCGATACGCCGTTAACTTCTATGGAGAAAGTCGGGATCGGGAAAATAGAAGAAAGGGACACTTTAAAAAGGACTAGGACAAAACCCTTTGAGATCTAGGACTTTGAAGAGTCTCTACCCACGGGAGCACCGGAGTACTCGTGTTACCTCACCCAGGGAAGCCGGGTGCATAGGTGCCTTTCGGGGTCGGGTTTCGTCGTCGTTTCGTATGGCGATCTGCTGAAAAGTGCTGCTGGCGACCAGAAGAAAAGTGTCCGGGTGGATCCAAGAGTGGATCGGAGTTCTGGTGAACCTGAAAGCAGAGGGGACAGAGTCTGGGTCACTAGCCAGTGACCAGGGAGGCGATGGACAGATGCCCACCGATGTCGAGTGCTTCAGGTTCGTTGATGGTCATCTTGACTCTTCAGCCACGAGGTCCGGGAGGCGTTGTCGGCGACCAGGAGCAGGAATCGAGCTGTTGCTCGATGTCTGTCGAGTGCTGAGGTGTCGGCGACCGGATTGGACCCAACAAGCCTTGGCAACGGCAAGTCTTGAGTAAGATGTAGATCGTCGATGGTGCAGACCAGCAAGGTCTGTGGAACTCACCCAGCAAGGGTAAGTGAGGGCAGGCCTGGAGCAACCAGACTGCCAAGTAAAGAAAAGATTGGCCTTCGTTAAGGGCTACTAGCCAACGGGCTAGCGACCGCGAAGGAGCCTCGTGACGCTGCACGTGGAGCTGGCTTACAGGACACTCGTGGAGTGGGGGCCAGTGATCTTCGGTGCAGGTGGTGCTGGAGGCTAGGGCTACTCGGAGCCCAAAGCACGACTTCTTGGGAGACCCAGAAGAGGGTGCACTTGCAAGTGTGCTCGGTGTCCAGGGGTCACGGTCTCAAGTCACCCACGATAGCCACGGGCCTCAGCTTTGCTGGGGACTCAGGGTAGCCTCGGGAAAGTCTGAGAATCCACCTCTGGTGATGCGATGACTTCGGCGTCCGACGGGAGCTTCAGTAATGCGAACCGGACAGATGCTTCTTTGGTGCCTGCCAAGCAGGGAGTCACTCCTTGACCCCAAGGGAGATTCTTCAGTCCTCTAATCGTGAGTAGAGCGTCGAAGGTCCAGGATTCAGTTTCAGAGTTTCGTCCAGGTATAATCTAAAGTCCTAAGGACTGGGTTCCTACCTTTATTCTAAAAATAGGGGATGGACTACTCTGTGGCCCCACCTATGGGTGGGTCAGGGCAGAGGGGTGGCTACACCCCTTTCCCTTTGTCCAGTTCGTGCCAAAGCAGGGGCTGCAAGCCCCTGATCCGGTTTGAACTGGGGTATGCACTAGGGACACCAAATGTGCCCCCAGTGCAGGACTTCAAAGCACCCGAAAGTGCTCCCGCCCAGCCCCAATACACATTTTCCTGTCTGGGGAGGTGGTCACACCTCCCTGGGACAGGAAACCTATTGTCCAGGCCTCCCCTGCCGGAGTTTCGTCCAGCAGCAGGAGGCCAGACTCGTGTCTGTGGCAGCAGCATCCATTTTGTGATGCCAGGGCTCTGGAAAGAAGTTACCGGACTCGTCAGAGTTAACATGCCTTTCCCTCTAGAAGGGTGGAATGCTACCCCGCCGCCAGGATTGGCGGGGGGTAGTATTCCAAGATGTTTGACACCAAACACGACATGTTTAGGTGCAGCCATTCCATAGTTAGCATTTTACCGCGAGGATATAATGCGTTTAAGAGTATATGGTCAGGCTGCACTACAAACAGCATCAGAGATGGTCTCCGAACGCTGCAGAGGGGCCCTGCTCATGCAGGGGCACCCTCTCACATAGGAACCATGCACTCTGCCTTTAGGATTGATAAGGCCTGCCTTAGGAGTGACTTATAGGTTTATATGTGTGTATGCTTTTAGTGATATAGGTAACCTATACCACAGTAAGGAGTGCATGCACCACCTTACCCAGGCTGCAGTAGCAGACCTGTGGTGTCAGTTTGGATGGCCTTCCAGGGGTGGCATAATACATGCTGCAGCCCCTGGCAGGCCTCTGAGGTACCTATGCCCTTGGTACATAGTATACCATATACTAGGGACTTACAAGGGCACTCCAGATCCCAATCAGTGATGTGCCTAAGGCACATGGAGACCCTTTAAAAGAGGAAACAGCTAGGCTGGGGTTCTGAATAGCAGGGCCCCAGCCAGACTAATGTCGAAAACCAGTGAAGCATCAGCAAAAAGTGGGGGTACCCATGTGAAGCAGATCCTACTCTCCTACAGTTAGCACCAGGAAATTTACACCTGCTCTGACCTGGTGTAAAATCAGACGGCAGGCAGCACCACAAAAGGGAGCACAGCCCAGGGCCACATCCGAAGGGCAAAAGATGCCATGGAGCCACCCATCATGTGGCCCGGACACCCAAGAGGGCCACAACACCCACCTCCACCACCCCCAGGACCCCAACCCACACCCGGAACACCCCCCGGACCACCACAGACGCAGCGCAGACAAAGACAGCGGAACCCCAGGAAACGTACCAGCCGCACAGACCCAACATCTGACAATGTCACCATCCACTACAGGCTGAAAGGGACAACCATCCTACGCCTACTGACCATCATCCCCTAACAGGCCTACGGCACCAACACAGCGGACAACCAACATCCCACCCCACACAAAGCTGATGGCTTGGCTGCACTTGTTGGCCCCTGGTACCCTCCAAACAACACCCGCCAGAGTCGGAGGAGTCAGACAGCCAGCCACATCCAAGTCCCCCACACCTGTCCTGGACATCACCATCACCCTGGTACCCCAGTCCCCATACGTACAACACAATGTGCAGGATCCGCTGGAGACCAAGCAAGGACCATACGCCATAGCAGGATGCACGCACGTGTTGGGGGCAATCCACAGCACACTTGTACTACCTGTGCCCCCTGGTGACACAGCACACAATCACCTCAACAGGAAGCACACGTCTCACATCAATGTGCAGGCAACAACAGAACACCGTGGAACCCCCAACAATGTCGCCTTCAAATACACAGCCAGTGTGCATGATACCTTCATCCTCCGACAGCCCATCATCAACCAGCGTTCCCAGGATGGCAAAAGGGAAATGCACCCCCCCCTGGCAAGTCCAAAATGAACACCCCACACACCTCAACTCCACAACCATGCAACTCACAACTCTGGCAATGCACACGCCACAAAATCACAACCAACATGCACAACAACATGACCACCCACCAGACACGACAGAACAACTCACAATGGTAACCTGGGCAAGCCCTGAACACAAGCCATCAACGGCATGGCACCTCAGCCACATAATAGCCGAATGTGGGTAGAGGTGGCAACCAGGCATGTGTAAAGGATGCAGTAGAGCTATGATCGGGAAAGCACACAATGCCAAGAGTGGCGGAGATGTACCAGAGAGACCGCAGTATGCAGAACACACCCATATCCATGGCGACATACACCTCTGGCGTATGGAGTGCAGTGGACAGTGGACGCAACCATGCCACCACAGCCAGTGGGGGAACTCGCGGAAATGTTGCCTGTGACGCCACCCCCTAAGCGTCACCAGAGTGGGATGGCCTGGCGTAGGCCACGCCAGTGTAGGGGTGTGAATAAAAAGCACGTAGGCCTGGGCGTGGTCCTCTCCCAGAAAGACCCACGTCTCTGCCAGAGCGGCGCCTCCCACCCCGCCACGAGGCCGATGCCGTCCTCCTGAGTGCAGTTGCCTGCGATGCTGTGCGCCTGCCGGACCCCGGCACGCTGGACCACGAACCCGTCAGGGCCGCCCCTGCGCAGCCAGGCCACACTGATCATCTGCCGACACCGGCGTGTGTCAAGGAGGGCCCACCACGTGCCGGCGCAAGCTCCAAGCCCAAGTCCCGCGACCTTGGCAGCCACCTCAGACCATCACGGCCTCCACGACACAGGCCCGCTTTATTCCCTTTTCGTTGACGTACTCCACTGCCGCCTTCGGCCAGTAGGTCCCATATGTGAAACTGTGTCCTGAGTCATGAATGGCAGTGACCCCAAATCCCGGCCAGCGGCCACAGCACCAGACCCCCCGATCAGTGAGGCATAGTTCCATATGAGCATCTTGCGACATGTGGTGCCACTAACCCTGTTCAATGCCAGCCGGCTACACGTGGTGCCACTAACCTTGTTCAACGCCAGCCGGCTACACGTGGTGCCACTAACCCTGTTCAACGCCAGCCGGCTACACGTGGTGCCACTAACCCTGTTCAACGCCAGCCGGCGACACGTGGATGAGGGACCAGGACTACCCTGCGGACCAGTAGGTCACACATCCAGCACCTAGTCGCAAATCACAAATGGCAGAGTCCACACCAGTGGTCGCACGGAGAGGTGTAAGAGGAAAATGCGGCCCAGTCCGGACGAATGCCGGGTCACATACACGGAGGTGACCGAACACGTGGTGCCACTGAACCTGAACAACGCAGGCCAGTGGGGCCATCCAACCTATGCCGGCGACACTAGGTGAATGGGCAGTGCTGACCGCTGCCTCAGGCCTACACCACGGTCAGGTAGGTCACACATTTGGAACTGAGTCTTGATTACACCATGGCAGTGAACATCATGTAAGGCAGAGAACAATTCACTATACTCCCTTCGGTGTGGTGCCAACAAGTCTGTACATGGCATCACAACCACACGTGTCTGTGGGTCTACGCGAACCACTGCCCTTGGCCTACGCTGCGCACGAGTGGGATCACAGATTTGGAACTGAACATCGGTAATTCAAAAGGCAGAATACATATCATCGCACGCACGGAGAGGCGTGAGAGGATGACGCGTTGCAGTCCGGAGGGAACAGGATCATCGTTACGGAGGTGATCGAACACTACCGACAACTGCCCTTGTGTCACTAACTCTGTGCCTCGCGAGCCAAGGACACGTGGCTGTGGGCCACTGCTGACCGCTGCCTCCGGCCTACACTGCGGTCCAGTGGGTCACAGTCCTGATTTGGCAATGGTGGAGTTCATATCAGTGTACCGGCATCATCGCAGACTGCAACCCCTCACAGCACCTGTGCCACTAAGTGTGATCCCCGACATTCATGGACACTCACTGGTCGTACATTGGTGGCGATTGAGTCTATGGACCAGAGGCTAGTTTTCATCCTCATGTAGCTGATACCGAATTGTTGGTGAAAACGAGGGTTGCGCTTTCCACTCCTCCATTTGCTGCTTCCAGATAACATCAGACCTTCCGCATCATGCCCTGGAGGACACCTTCCACTGTCCCCCGCAACACTCCGCAACATACAGCTCGGACATTGATGGGGACCCGCTCAGGTCGCATGGCCCATCTGACTGCACCGCAAGTCACCGTCCCGTGGTTGGGTGCCTGTGCCGGCTGCAGTGCATCTGGGGCCACTAACTCTGTGCTTGTCAGGTCTGGGACCCCTTCTTCTGAGACATTGAATGGCCTCTGAAGCGATGGTCTTGGGGTCATCAACGCCATGTGTCTGTGGCCCTGCGCTGTCCGCAGCCTCCGGCCTCAACTGCGGGCCACCAGGGACCACACATAGGGGCCGATTCCGATTCGGGCCGGAAATCACTCCGACCGAGGCGGACCCGGAGAGATTTCCGACCGAATCGGACCCGTGCAGCCCGACCGAACGAGTACGATGCGTCCGTATGCTATCGGACTCGATTCGGTCGGACTCCCACTGAAGTCAATGGGAGCCTGTTGTACGACGCGTACATGGGCTCCCATTGACTCAATGGGTGCGATGCGGACAAGGGCGCCTCCACAGCGTGTACGCGGCGAAGCGATTCGTCCGTACACGGACAGGTAGGGGACCCATGGGTCCCCCTGTGTGCGACTGCGCGGCTTCGCGTTCAGGGGGTCCGACACGGACCCCGAGTACGGCTCCGACAGCTCTTCTGAGCCGGAGTGTGCGGCTCGGTCGGACTGCTCGCGGCGCGCATCGTACTCACCCGGCCGGGAAACGTCTCCATTGCGCGGTGCGAGTCGAGTCCGAGCGAGTCGGTCGGTGCGGTTCGAGCCGGGAACGAGTCGGTCGGAGCGGTCGGGATGCCCGGACGAGTCGGTCGGCGATTTCGCATCGTACTCGCTCGTCCGGACGCGCGTACGGATCGGTCGGGAAACAGGGCTCCGAATCGGATCCGGTAAAGCCGAATCCGATTCGGAGCCCTACCGGCCGAGATCGGAATCGACCCCATAGCATCTAGTCCTGACCGGCCCGGACGTCGCATCACCGCAGGAGGCACACTCCACCACGGCAAGGACCACCTCCAACCGCCATCTGCCAGAGTCGAAATTGTGGTCCTGACAGACCTACGGAGTTGCTCAGACCTGTCGTGGATGCCATCATCGGCCTGATACCCTGCTCAGCACTCCAGGTGCCAGTGACTCAGTGCACCGCAAGCCATTGTCCGTCACTGATGGAGTTCTGTGCTGTTTTGAGGTTGCGCAGCAATGTCACCTCATGCAGTGGGGAAGACCTGGGACTATGATGAGGAAGATGTGTCAAGTGTGCGGACGGGAGAAGGCACAGACAATGGGAGGGCAGGAGGCAACAGCCCCAAGGCAGGAATGCAGACTGGTGGTGGTAGTCAAGCTACACACCCGGATCTATTACTGGGTTTTGCGCTGTGGACTGCGGACGCAACTGGCACCTCAGGCAGTGTGGGAGACCTGGGACGTTGATGAGGAAGTTGATGCAGGTGTAACACACCCCACTGCATCAGCATCAGGACTAACCCGAAGGGACACAATCCTAGCAATTTCCTCACATGAGCGCGCTCTTCTCTAGTGCCCCTACCTCAGTTCACTGCAACTCACGGAACCTCCTGACTGAATATTGGGTGACCTCTGTCCTTAGTCCGGATCCCTCCATGTTGCTCTGCAGTTGACTCTGTTATGCTGGTGTTTTCTGTTTCCATTACACTGGTGTCCACTGTTCAGGCTGTTGCCAGCACCAAGCACTCCATGCGGGCCGGCTTATACTCACCCCACACACATCCAGCACAGGCGTCACTGTACATGTGGCCCTGCCAATAAAGGGGCCGGGCGCACGTGCCCATAGCCAGTTCAACATGATATGTGCATGTGTCCCTGTGGTCTTGTTGTATGCATGGGGGCCCTGGGCCCTACGACATTACATTGTGCTGTGTACAGCGGACGCAGACATGTCACCGCAGGCAGCGGGCTAGAATCTGGACATGTGGCTTTGTCGTCACCCACTCAATTCGTAAGTGGAGTGGACTGTGCTGTCGTACGCAGAGCCAACGTGGGTGTGTGACTGATATGTGCGTGCCCCTGGGCGTGGTTCTGTACTGGGTATGTGCA
This sequence comes from Calotriton arnoldi, assembly GCA_963921515.1. Classification (NCBI taxonomy): domain Eukaryota; kingdom Metazoa; phylum Chordata; class Amphibia; order Caudata; family Salamandridae; genus Calotriton; species Calotriton arnoldi. The sequence continues at coordinate 134,522 of CAWUFW010010513.1, forward strand.
TCTGCATGTGTCTCTATGGCAGTGTGGGTCTCCTTTGTGGGGTGTAGGTGGTCCCTGAAGGGTATTGGACACCCACGTATGTGTTCTAGTTCGCATTCCATAGGTTCGGCAACGCCTGCACCTGTTGGGCCACCTCCTTTTGGCGTTCTGACACCTGGCATTGGGGTGCCATGTGTGGGTCGGTGAAGTGTTGTGAGCCAGCTGTGATTGCGGGTGCTTCATGCTGTGTGGTCTGTTGCAGGGACTGGGTTCTCCTCTGAGTAGCTTGTCTGCCCTGGTCCTGGTGGTGGGTTGTGTGGGATGTCCATGGGCTGTTGTAGGGCGTCGGTGTCGAAGGTGTGGTGTTCGTCTCTGGCATCACTGATGGGTTGTCTGTTCTGACCTGCTGGAGGTGTTATTTGTCCCTCTGCATTGTAAAGGGGAGGTGCATGTTGGCATTGTGTTGGCGCCTTGTTCTTGTCGACATGCAGACTGTGTGACAATGTACATTGTGACTGTTTGGGCGGTGGTGGCTATTTGAGTTGGGACAGTGTACATTTGGCCTACATGGCTGATGTGGGGTTGTAGCCGTAGATATGCATCTCACAGTTCCCTGCTCTGTCCAATGTGATTGTTCTGTTTCTGCGCCTGGGTGGACCCAGCTGTGTCCCCTGTTCTGCAGTGTGGGTGCTGCACTTTGTGCCACATTGTCATGGTATGTGCTGTGATTGCTATGTGTGTGTGCTACAGTGTGCCACGGGGATGGGGGACATGTCCCTGAGTAATTGTGGGTGTGCAGTGTGCTACACCTCATTGTGCATGTGTGCCATTGTGCCCATCACCCCCGTCCCCCCCGTCCCCCCGTCCCTGTTGGATCCTCACCCTGTTGTTGTGTCAGGTCCTGTCGAGCTGTGCCCGTACTCCCTACTCCTTGCACCGTCTCCACACTGATGACTGTGGCCTGGGTTTCCTCCAGCTCCTCCTGTGGCGCTGGACTGCCACCTCCTGTCGCCGTTGCTGCCTTCCTGTTGGCAGTGGGTTTGTGCCCCGTTAAGGTTGTCATGTCCTGGCGGAGCCTCTTGGCCTCCTGGATTGGCCTCCTCGGCACTCCGACTGCATTCCAGGTGGTCTGCTTGTGGGTCAGTTGCTGGTAGTGTTCTGTCACCTCCGTGACGCTGGTCTTGTTTTCCTGCGGTCTGCACCCCGTCTTACTCTCCCTTTTCTCCTTGGCCTTCCCCGACCCCGTTGTTCCTTGCTGGTGGTCTGTGGGGGTTGTGGGGTTCGCGTTGTCCTCTGCGCTGGGTCAGGGTGCATCCATGTTGCTACGTGCTTTGGCTTGTTTCTGGTGTGTTGTTTCTGTGGTTTTTATGGTGCAATTTCCCACCAGACGCGTGGGATTTGCAGTCATGTGGCTGCTTTTCGCTGCTTTTTTTACCGCAATTGGCCTCATCGCATGATTTCTCGCGTTCGCGTTTCGCATTTTTTTCGGCGTGGCGTTGATTTTCACGCTGACATTTGACGCGTTAGCTGGTGACTATCGCATGGTACCGCCTTGTTGTGAATTCCAAGTTGACACGGGGTTATTTTCCCGCGATAGGCTGTGATATTGAAAGTTGCGTTACGCTACTCTTGCGGTAGTTATCACACGTTCTTGTGAATATACCCCTTAGTCTGTTAGTGCAGATGCAATGCGGACAGAATATAAAGGGTAAAAGACTGTTTTTTGAAGAGCTTTATAACGACCAGGTGATTAGTAATATTCCCTTTCAGATAACTGATAGTTTGTATTGATATAATGATGATCTAGAAAAGATACACATCTGAAAATATTTTTACGGGATATGGAATTGCATACTCGCATAAAACTACACATAAAGTTCACTACCACACCCATATTCAATATAAATGCTGAAACTGGTGCTGTAAAAACTCTTTGCAAACAAGCATTAGAGTTTATTGATTCAATAAATACAATTACATTATAGATAACATCATGACAATGGTGGCTTCCAAAAAAATAAATGTAAAGCTGTAGAAATAACGCTCATATTTTCTTTAATCTAATGGATCTCTCACGTTAAATGATACTTGTTCTAATGGTGCTCGCCTTCTCAAGACTTCCAGCCTTATATCCACATTGAGTGCTGACAGACGTTTCCTGTGTATCAGTTTATGAACTCATATTAAGATGTGTAATTTTCACATAACTATGGCTTCCTTTAGGTGCAGGCATTGTCCGCCACTGCTAAGCGTTGAATGCTATTTTCTGCAGACTCATACTTACCCTCTCAAAGAAGATTTTTTTTCAAAAATGCAACAAAGGATTACAAGTTCCAAACATATCTTTGAAATCTCTACCTATATTATTTTCTGAACTCCGTCACATGTTAGATAGAATAAAGCCCAACTTCTTTATTGGAGTTACAAGCAGCTCCCATTCTCTGAGCTTTGTGTGGACCTCTTTTCACTGCATGTGTAGTAAAAATGGAGTCAGAAGATGGGCTTGTTCTGGCACGAATTTTGGAAAAGTCAGAATGCTATCAATTTATACAATAACAAACATATCCAGGATTTCACAAAGTACTTCAGAGTTTGAAAAAGCTTAAAGGAGAATGACTAATTGAAGGTCAGAAGATTGTTTTTCACATACCACCTACTCAAGTTTGACCCAAGTGATAAGCCCTGCTTACTTTGAGCTTTGTGTAGATTGAGGCTATTTTCAACTGTATGGCAGAGATAAATTGTAAAGGTACTGTTGTTTGACTGCTATCCTGTTGAGAGCTCTGTAATCACAAAGATATAGAACATTTCACCACTCCAGGGTGCAAACTTTAAGGACAAGGCTGTTGGGTACTTAGAACTAAATGAGCTGGTAGCCAAATGTTGCTCCGAGTACTGCTGCAAAAATGTATTTTCTGCTTCTGTGGGTGATTAGATGCAGCTGTACTAAGGCTAACATGACAGAGCCTATTGATGAAACAGCCTCTAGTGGGGCAACAACTATGCTTTAGCTTCATCACATTCCATACTTAAAACAGATTATTCTTCTGGTATCTCACCTTCTATCTAAACAGAACTAACCTGATGAAGGATGATTGGGGCACAAGTGAAACTCTATTTTTCAGCTTCAATGAACCATCAGTGAAACAAAATTGTGAATTGAAATTGGTTGTTCTCAAATCCCAAATTCATCCGAGGATTATGCAATGTTCACTAGTGTATCCCCATTTATGATGTAAGAAAAATCTGCAAGGTCACATTAGATGTCCCCTCAAAGGTTCCCCCATTACAGATGATAGCTATCTTATCAGTATGTGAAGCTATTGGGATGAACTGTCTACAGCTTTAGCTACGTTCTGCCTCAGGTTTCAGGCATAAGCCAGGGCAAAATAATTTCCGGTAGCACAAAGCTCAATCAACAAGTCTAAACCATTGGTTTTCTCTGCTATACAAAGATAGTTTGTCACAGTAAGATCTTTTCTATGGACAAATACTTTTGATTCTGGTGGGATTGCAATACCTTTTTCATTAGATATAGCAACAACATTCACTATCAAGTGTGATCAATCTACTCCACCCACCCAATCTATCACATTAGATGGACAATCACACAAAAATGCCTTCTTGTACCACAGTTGTCATATTAAGGAAGCTATGAAGAAATCAGAGATAGCAACAAGTCCCTTGTAAAGGGGTATACCATATACCCAGGGCCTGTACTTCAAAAGTAGTGGGCTGTAGCACTGATTGTGCCACCCACAGAAGTAGGCTTTCAAACCTGTCTCAGGCCTGTGACTGCAGTGCCTGTGTGTGCAATTTACTGCCACTTCGACTAGGCATTTAAAACTGCTTGCCAAGCCTTAAACTCCCCTTTTATTACATATAAGTCACCCTTAAGGTAGGCCCTAAGTAACCCTAAGGGCAGGGTGCCATGTAAGTAAAAGGTAGGAAATGCACCAGTATGTTTTCCATGTCCTGGTAGTGACAAACAGACTATTTCATTTTTCACTACTGTGATGCCTACTCCCTCATAGGCCAGTATTGAGAATTCCTTAATATACTTTTAAGCTGTTATTCCTGATCAGAGAGGAGTAGGTTTGATACGTTTGGAATTGTAATGATAAATCCTCCTTACTGGGAAGTTAATCCTCCTTACTGGGGACGTTGGATTTAACATGACTGTTTTAGAAATTATACTTTTAAAAAGTGGACATTTTTTCTGTATTTACCGCTCTTTCTGCCAGACCACCTTTCACCAATACACGTCTGGGCTGGGTTACAGCTACACTTAGTGAATTCCCTCTGGACAGCCACAAACACAGGAAGGGAAGGGTGTGACTGAACACTCATCTGCTTTCATTTGCATTCTGATAGCCTTCTTGGGCAGGACGGGGGAGCGGTGGCTCACACTTACATCTAAATAGGCTGTGTCCTGCCCTCACACAAACCACTGATTTACCCCCCAGTGTTAGCCTGGCAGGCAGGACTGGGTTGAAAGGGATCCTTGTGCACTTCAGAGAGGTCATTTGAAGTCGGCCCCTACATCAAAGGCACTTTTGGGTGTAAGTACTGGGTCTCTGAACCTCTGAAATCAGGCACTTCTGGATCTTGAAATTAACCTCTGCCAGAAGAACTGCTGAGCTGCTTAAAGGACTCAACCGGACTGCTTTTCTGGAAGGACTGATTTTCTGCGTGTTGCCCTGCTGCCTGCTGCTCCCTGACACTGCTGGAAGGAGAGTTGGACTCTGCCTTACCTACAAGTGATCTCCAAGGGCTTGCTGACTTGCCTCCTGTTTTCAGAAGTCTCAGGGATGCAAAAGACTTCCTACAATTATGCTGGTGCTGCTGGACTCTGCCTCCTGTGAGTCCTACCCTTGCCTGAAGTACCCCCTCCAAGCTCTGGGACTCAGAAATGGGTTCTGCAGCTGTTTTCATCACCTACAGCTCCTGGGTCCCCGAAATCAAGATTTTGGGCTATTTGCGACTGTGAATGGGCCCGTTTGCAATGGGACTGTGCCGCTTGCTTGAAGGATCAGTGCGAGCCACAGCAGCATCGCCTCCTCACACAGCAAGCATCGCACTCATGACTGCGAAACTCCATCAGCTTTTCGCGATGCCCAGCTAACCTTCAAGCTGCTCATGCATGCCTACAGGGCCCTCCACAACACTGGACCCCAATATCTCAACAACTGCATCTCCTTCCATGCCCCCAAGAGAAACTTCCGCTCAGCTGACCTCTCCCTACCCACCGTCCCACGGTTCTACAGGACCAGAGCGGGTGGAAGGTCCTTCTCCTACCTCGCTGCCAAGACCTCCCCTTTCACCTCCAGCAAAGCCCAACACTGCACCAATTCAGGAAAGACCTCAAGGCCTGGCTTTTTGAGTGACCCCAGCGGAGCCACCCCCCCAGCACCTTGAGACCCTTACAGGTGAGTAGCACGCTCTACAAAACCCTGATTTATTGATTGATTGTGTGCCTTCAGGATCATTGCTAGCAATGCTCTACTTGTTGCTGGCGACTGTCTCCCCTGTGAACGGGGCTCTTGGCTCAGCTTGAGAGGGTAAAACTTCAGTGGGACCTGTTTGGTACTGTAGCAGACCCACGCTCCATTGCGGTCGGCCTGAAATTTGGATTTACCCTGGTCTAGTGTGACCTAAAGTAACATTTTAGCGCCATTGACTTCTAAGTACTGCTTTTAGTTTGTTCTTTGAAAATTCATAACTCCGGTTCTACTTATTGGATTGTTTTCATTTTGGTCTTATTTTATTCATAAAAATATAATCTATATTTTTAAACCTGTGTAGTGTATTCATTGTGTTTTTGTGTGTGTGTGTGTTGCACAAATACTTGACACATTGCCTTTGTAGATAAGCCTGACTGCTCTGTGCCAAGCTACCAGAGAGTGAGCACAGGTTATCTTAATGTATATATAGCTTACTCTGACTAGAGTGGTGGTTCCTGTCTGGCCTGGGTGCATACCTCAGCCAACCAGGAATCCCATTTCTAACATTGGCAATCAGCGGTGAGGCTAGAACTTTTGTTTATACAATACCATATAGTAACACATGTTCTCTACAACTCTATTCTTAGACCAATTCGAGCCTTTTTGATTTCTCGCTGATCTGACATCTTTTGATTTCCCAAAGTCCTTTTGCCCAAGTCCCATTTTTCTCTGCAATGTTGGTGGTCCTACCTGGCAAGATGGAATTCAAGCTGGCCAACCTGGAAACCAATAGAGTGGCTCAGCTCAAGGGGTTGTGCCAGGAGAAAGGGGTGTTCCACAAGGCAAGTGCCACGAAGGCAGAGCCTGAGAAAGCATTAATAGCATGAGCAGAGGCCCACCCAAACTGAGAAGTGGATGAGGAGGGATCTGTGTCTGAGGAAAGATCAGAGCAGGATCTGATACAGGGATTTGACAGGCAGCCTACAGGGGGGGAGCAATTTCCTCCCAGGACCATTAGTCTACTCTAGAGCAGGCAGCAGAGTGTCTTTAAGGAGCCTGTCCTCAGAGGAGCTGGCAGACAGGAGCATGCAGAGGAAACTAAGGTTAGAGATTTGCCAAGATGGAGAAGGACAAGGAGCAGACCCTTGCTAAGTTTGAGGAGGAGCAAGCTCTTGAGGAAGAGAGGCTAGCCATGGAGGACAGGAAGATGGCCAATGAGCTAAGCCTCAGAGAGCTGGATATTAGAGTCCTTTAAGTGGGTCCAGCAACAACAATAATGGTGGCAGCATACCTGCAGTGTCTTCACATGAGTCCAGATCAATGTTCCCTCTAATTTATTTCCTCTGTGTGCGGCAGTGTAAAGTCTCTGTGCACTGCAACCAAGGCTATGTGTGCCAGGAACCCGACCGCGCATGTGGGTGCAGCGACAAATATCAGTGCAGATTGTGTGAGTATTCATGTTGATCGCAGCGCCAGTCATGCACTGCAATTAACATGAATACTTTCTCAGAGGCACACAATATGCCTTAGCACTGGTGGCGCCCTGTGTGACAATGTTTGTTGGCGCCCCCCAATGACCACCTCCGCCAGTGATTCCCTCACTATTACCCTTTAACAGTGCCCCTCAAGTCTCCAGTACCACTCTCTCTGAAATGCATTTAATTAATTTTATAGCGCCACTCATACCAGTGTAGGGTGTACATTACATTGCACACACATTAAAGAGAGACAGTCAATCATAGGTATAAAAGCCTTGGGCTTACTTTCTGTGTCCGTCCACTCTCCCGCGCAACGAGTCACTGGCATGAAGTAAGTCAATTGATACCATGGGATGGCACATCAAAGCACGCCATGCTTGTAGTCAGAGCTTTAAGTGGTATGAAAAAAGAGAGGGGTCTCTCATAGCGGCGTGGCCGATGTAATTACGGAGTGGCTTAAAACACTTAAACTAAAAATCTGTACTTAGCACAGTGTACTGCCCCGTTAGTATTTTGCTGCGTCTGTCCATTCATCCAGATATATAACACAACAAGTAACATTACACCTACAACAAGCCAGGGCTACTTTTTTGTCAATGATTGTAAATTGCATAAGATAAATAAGCAACAACTATGACTTTGTTGTATATAATATTGAAAATGCTTCCATTCTTGTGGGCGAGGTTGTGGCTAATGCTAAAGCTGCTGACTTTCAAGCTGAGAAAGCAGCTTCTAGCCTCACGTCGGCTCAACATCCTGTGATTCAAAACATGAATATGTCCTTGTGTAATGTCACTGGTGCTCATGTTTGCTCCAAGTTTGTGCCTTATAAAACTGAAAAATGAGTCTCTTTGAAGTTACATCAAAAGCAGTAATGAATGCAAAGTTAAGCTTTTTTTCCTCCACCCTCAAGGTAAAAATGGAGAGCCCGATAGGGACCCATCTCGGCACCTGCTTAAAGCCCTGCTTGTAGACTTGCTGGGTTTCTTTTGTTAATAGAGCTCAACATACAATCTGCCTTGCTCTATTAACAACAGAAATCCAGCAAGACTACAAGCACGACGTGTGCTTTCAGGTGATTCTGTAATCACACGTCGTGCTTGTAGACTTGCTGCATTTCTTTTGTTAGTAGAGCAGCACACAATCTGTCCCGCTCTATTAACAAAAGAAATGCGGCAAGTCTACAAGCACGACGTGTGCTTTCAGAATCACATGAAAGCACACGTCGTGCTTGCAGACTTGCTGCATTTCTTTTGTTAAAAGGGCACAGCTGCGGGGCAGATTGTGTGGCTTTGTGATAGTAACCATGTTAATTGCAGCGCATGACGGGCGCTGCTATTAACATGAATACTTTCACAAAGGTATACAATCTGCCCTGCAGCAGTGCCCTTTTAAAAAAAGAAATGCAGTAAGTGCAGGAGGCACTTGCTGCTGAACTTACCTACTGCTGTGCGCGCTTCACACACCACACTGCGCGCGTACCTTACAGGGAACAGTGGTCCAGATTCCATATCACAAAAGATATGGTGCCTAGTTAGAATGTGAAGGATGACATAGACAAATGGTTGGCAGCCTATGAAGGGGCTTGAAAGTGCACAGGGTCCCAGAGGAGGTCTGGGGGGATAGTCTTTGGAGGTACATGCCCACGGTGTGGAGTGACATACTCCTTACACTAGAGGTGGAGGACCAAACCAACTAAATTTCCACGAAGACCATTTTAGTAAGCACGTTTAGGTGGGCACCTTAAAGGTACCAACAAAAGTTCAGGTCTAGTCTCAAACCCGCTACAAAAACATGGCTGGATTTTCTGGATTAAGCTGGTAAGGCACTGAGGAGCTGGGTGAGGGGCAGAAAAGTTAATGGTAATGAAGGATTGTACAACTTGTTTTTGAAGGAGCACTTTCTAGATACTTGTTTTCCAGAGCTGAAACAACATCTGGTTGATAGCAAGCTTACTGACACCAGGAAGCCTGCTGAGGAGGCAGACCTCTGGGTCAGCAAAAAGTGTTCAAAAAGGTATGTGCAGGGGACTCCCAAAAGGCTGGTCAGGGCCCCAACCAGAAGAAGGAGAAGGGGGATAAAATGACTGAGTTCTCTAAAGGGCCCCATAACAACTCCTAGGGGAAAGGATCTGGTTCACATTCCCAATCTGACCACCAGAAGAAAACTTACCCTGACAAAGGTCAGCAGCCCAAGCCCATCAAGTTCTATGAGTGCTATGGACATTAAAAAGGGGATCCCATGTATCTAAAAAAGCACCACCTCCCACTGGAGGAAAGGTTCCGGGAGTGGCTAGTATAGTGCTTGGGGAGGAGTCTGTCCAAGTTAATAGGAGGGAGTTTACAGTGGATACCCTAGTGTCCCTGGGTGACAGTAAGATGGTTCCAAAGATGCATGTGCCTTCAAATGCTACAAAGTATAGGCAATGGATCATCATCAATTGGCAAAGTGTTCAGGCTTTGAGGGATAGAAAAGCCAGTATGACTATGGTAAGGAGTTAGCTGGTTTCCCCATCAGGTAATTCCTCATGCATTCCACTAGGTTGTGGTGGCTGAGAACAGAGAGGGTCACTATCCTGTGACCCTGGTTCCATTTGAGTGGGGACGGGTTTCAAGTCTTCTGAAAGTTGCAGTGAGCACTGCCACGCCTGTGGACTGTTTGTTGGGTAATGACCTGGAGCACACCAGCAAGCACCGCGGCCGGCATGCCGCCAGCAACACAGTTTCCTCGTGCCTGGAGGCGCTCATAACACCTACGGGCCTCCCGCAGCAAGGGACGCACATGGGCATGCCCGGGCAGCGCCCGGGCAAAGCCCTGGAGAAGGGCGGGCCCGTCCACGCCCGTCAGAGCCCAGAGGAGGCTGGGCTGGGCCATCGCCCTAACGTCTTCAATCCAGGAAGTATGCAAGTAAGACTCTGTTTGCATTTTTAATACTCATCGATTTATTACTGTTTCTGGGCCCCCCTTCGGAGTTTACTTTTGACTTTCTGGCGGATATAAATTTAGGGGTTGGGCTGCACTGACATTACTGCCTTAACTATTGGTGTGCATATATTTCGCTTCTCGATATTCGATATTCTATTAAGTGAAGTGTATACCCCAACAGTTCATCTTGTCCTTTGCTCTCTTCTTCCCATTCTTTATCACCATCTATTATTACATCCATAATGGGAAAGAGGAAGGCCACCGAGGGGTTCACGGTCTCCACAAAACAAAAAAAAACTAAAAGAACAGTTAAATCATTTGGTGGGAACTGTGTAATTGATCGCATTGACAATTTAATCACCGAATGCGAGGACCTGCTACATTCTGAACCATCAACATTGCGGGACACTATAACCACCTTGGACCCTACCCAAGTGGGCACTTCTACATCCACTTCACAGCCGCGCATACCTAGTATGTTTGGAAAAGTAACGAAACAGCCCATGGATAAGGTGGCAACAATGGGGAAATCTCTTAGCCCGGAGGCATTGGGATTATCTCACCCATCAACTTCATCAGACGTTGTCCATTGTAGAAATTGATTTTTGCCGTTGTTGGACATAACAGATGGGATCATAGATGATATGGCAACCCCTGTTTCCCCTGTTTCTCCCCCTCCCAATCTTCCCTTGGGGATTATGCCATCTGAACCCCAGCCTCAAATAAGCCGGGAATGTACAATTTTAGGTGATGAACTTAGAACTGAAGTGGGAGAACTAAAAATTGCCATATCTAAATTGGTCCTTATAATTAGCAAGTTAAAGTGTGCACACAACATCGATACATCTATTACTCTGAACAGCCGGTGCGCACAGACCATCCAACCTGCCCAACAGCTAGACACACAACAATCTGTATCCCTACCTTTTGTTCTTGACCAACAGAGGACTTATGGTGCAAAAGAGATGGGAAGTAAGATTAGGAGACCCCGCCTAGCCAGCCTAACCGCCAGCCTAACCTCCAGTACCCCTTGTATCCTCAGTATAATCAAAGTTATCTAAACAATTCTAGGATGCCTAATATCCACCAGTTACAACCACCTTTCTCCCCAGTCACCACTAACTCCTTGCATGTTCCTACTAGTAGAGGGTGGAAATTTAAAGCTCCCCCCTACTCCAGAAATAGGTCTATCAATCTGAGAAACAAAGTAGTCATGATAAAGGTACCAAAACTATCACCACATGTGAAGTTCGAATCCGAAGATTCCCTTATAAACAAGACCACCCATTGGATAAGACACACTAGAGGATGCCGTTCGATCATCAGAGAAGATATTCTCTGTGCTCGAAGGACTTCCCCCATGAACGCTATATTTGATGAGATAGAATTATCCCTAAAAGATGCTAGAATGGTGGATGACTTAGTGGCACTAGACTTTAGGACAGATCCCTTAAACAATTCTCATATTAGATTCAAGTACTGTAGACTAGGACATGACCCATTGCAGGGTTGTACATCACGGACAGGGCCTTCATCTCCATTACGAGATGTAGATTGACTCAGCAACCCTAATAACTTTACCCCTCTCACATATGTACCCTCATGTATAAAACTCCCAGAAGCTAATAATATCAACGAGTCTCTCGTTGTGAACCTACATCTTGAGGCAAGCAATGATGCAACTTCCATTAGTATTCCTGGTGTTGCAGAGGTCGTGTGCCCACTACCAACTCCCTCCTGTATTGGATTGCCTAATCTAATCACTGACAACAAGCAGTTCACTGCTATAGAGACTTGTAGAAGCCTATCCATACCTGGTAATGTGGCAAATAGTAGCTTAAAAATAATTTCCTGGAACCTGTCGGGGATACATCCCAAACTGCAAGACTCAGAATGGCACTCGTTTATTGGTTCTAATGACATTTGCATCTTCCAAGAAACTTGGGCAGTGGACAAGTTACTTATAAATGGCTACACAACCTATAGCGTGGAAGCAAAACCCCCGAAAAAATGGGCAGAGCTAGTGGGGGACTGATAATTTTCGTGAAGAACACTATAGATTGTAAATATAAACAGCTGATAATAAAATCTCAAGACATATTGGGGATCCAGTTCACCTTTTCAACAGGCTTTAACTTGACCATATTTAATATCTATGCTAGGTCTGAACCATATAACAACGAGCCTGCAGTACTATCACATTTAGATGATTTGGTGGGGGTATATCAAAGCAATTCTAAGATCATAGTTGCAGGGGATTTTAATGCCACCTTTAAACCCTCCCCCTTACTGAGTATTTTACTGGAAGAGGAGAATGAGATCTGGGGTATACCGAATCTGGCATCGGTCAAAAATTGTTACCGAGCAACGGCTGTGTCCCTGCAGAGTGCATCATTGGTCGCAGGTAGGAGCCTGAGGGCTTGTAATGGGAGGACTGTATCAGACATGAGCAGGCAAACCACTTTCAAACGAGGCGCCAGTACAAGCGTCATTGACTACATTCTTGTTGACGTCAGAATCTGGCCACTAGTTGAGGACATGTCAATTGCCCCGAGATTTGACAGCGACCATAACCCTTTGCTGTTAAAAATGAGGGGCTCCGCACTGGACAGGCAGCCATCTGGTTGCCTGTCCAGGGCGGACGAACCTCTTGTAACTAACAACCGTAGAAGAGTTACTTGGCCTAATGTACTTGCAGATCCGCACTTATATGCTAGGATCTATGAATTATTTGTACATTTTTTGTCTGGTTTCCCCAGCAGCCTGGATTGTGAGCATTCTTGTGGACCAACCTCGATAGTCTCAGTACATAAAGACTTTTTCGGTGCACTGCAAACTGTGTTAATAAAAAATAGTTTGGGTGGTAGGCCTGCTAGCAAAAGGACTAATAGATGGTTCAATTGTGAATGTAAATTAGCAAAGGCGGCCCTGCAGCTAGCAATTAAGGACCACAACCAGCCTGGGGTCGTCCAGGCACGCAATAAATATAAAACTGCAATAACAATAGCAAAACGAGATTTTGCAGATAAAAACTGGCAGGATCTGGTACTAGCAGCCAATTGTAAAGATACCAGCTTGTTCTGGCACATCCTTGCAAACTGTAACACGGATAGCACAAACACTCCTAGCTACCACATCCAGCCGGAGGTCTGGGTTGAGCACTTTACAACACTATATTCTAGGATCACGAAAGCTGATTGCACACACAATATAAGAACTGAACAAACCACTTTTAATACACTGCTATGCCCACGACTGGCACAGTGCTAGTTTTTAGTTTGGATGAGACCGTGCTAGCTATTAACCGACTTAAGGCAGGAAAGGCCCCTGGACCAGATCAAATACCAGGTGACCTATATAAATCGGAACCTATGGTATGGGCTCCGTACATAAACATCTTAACAAACTATATATCAGCTGGTGGGGCTATTCCTCCAACCTGGAGGGGAGCCGAGATAATCACCATACATAAGAAGGGCGATACTTCTGTCCCATCCAACTATAGACCAATTAGCTTATTAGATAATTTACAAAAAGTCTTCGCACGTCAAGTCCTGGACAAACTCCACAGCTGGATGGATGAGAAGACGATATTGTCCCCCTACCAAGCAGGCTTCCGTTCCAAAATTAGCACGTGCGACCAGGCTTTCAGATTTACTCTGTTAACCTGGAAATATGTGCTACTGAAAAAACAAAAGCTTTACGTAGCATTTGTCGACCTAAGAGTTGCGTTCGACTTAGTACCACGTAAACTGTTGTGGAAAGATAATGCTTGACCTAGGGACTCCCAATGAACTGGTGGCTTTGATAGCTAGACTCCACGAGGATAACTATGCCCAGGTCAGATGGGGAACAAGTGGTGAATTAACAGACAAAATACCGATACAGCGCGGGGTCCGCCAGGGATGCGTGCTTGCTCCTACATTATTTTCTCTGTTTATCAACGATGTGGCCAGCAGCCTACTGGACTGCAGGAATGACTCTCCTGTCATGAATGGCACCAAAGTCCCAATCCTGCTCTTTGCAGTTGATTCTTTACTTATTTCCAGAACCCCAATGGGCTTGCAAATCTTAGTGGATAAGTTTTTGGATTTCTGCAGGAGCAGGAGTTTGGAACTTAACGTTTCCAAAACCAAATTTATGGTGATCGGGAAAGTTAAGGGCAAATCAAGAGAGGTCAGGATCGCATTGGAACCTTTAGAGCGGGTGAAAAGCTTTGACTACCTGGGGATAAGACTGAGCGATACACTTGGCTGGGAGCAACAACTGGAAAAGAACCATTTAACCCTCTGTCACAGGTCAAAATCAATACTGAGATATTACAGGCAGTCCCAGACTCGATCTTGACCCCAGCACTAGAAGTGTATCGAGCAGAAGCTCAGAGAGGTGCTTTGTATGGAGCAAAGAATGAGATATGGGGGTACATCAATACAAACAAATTGACAATATCAGAAAATATCTTTGCTAGATCACTTATCTCAGTACCTATTACTACCCCTTTAATCCCATTGTTCTTTGATTTAGGGACAAGGAGAATTGGCGATATGGCCTCACTGAAACCTCTAATGTATTGGCTGTGTCTGTGGACAACACCACAGCTTTCTGATTACTGCAATTCCCTGAAGGAGGTTTTGAAAATTAGTGGCGCCAAAAGTCTACCCTAGTTTAAGCATGTTGCAAGTTGGTTTACAACACTTGGTATGTCAGAATTATGGGAATATCCAGAGAAGGCAAATAGAGAAGATCGTTCAAAGCTTAAGATTAGGTACTGGGTGGCTGTGGGAGAACGCTATGCCACGAGGGCAGCAAATGGCCAATTAGCTTCACAATTTTTATGTGCCAAGCCATGCCCTTCCTTTGAACCCTTCCTGGATCAAATTACACCACCACTTCCTAAAAGTTTATACGTCAGATTTAGGTATGGCAACCTTTTACTAAGGTTACCTAGCGATCAGGCAGCAGGTCTATCGCTAGAACTTTGCCCTGCCTGTGCCAGAACAAAAGAGACAGAAGAGCACATCCTTTTTTTCTGCATGAAATACCAAATGATCCATAGGAGATGGATACGACCGATCTGCCTAAACATTGGAGCTAGGCAACATCAGGTTGCCTACAGAATCCTGAAAACAGGACCAATAGTCCATGCGGTCAGTCGTTTCTTATTCTTGTTCTGGATCAAACGACAGAAGATTTGCACGTAGCTGGCACCGATCGTTATTACTAGAATTAACCTCTGTGATTATGAAAGTTGATTATCGGCACAAATGAACTGCGCTTTGTATACAAGATTTTATTGCATGCTTCCCAAGTGCCGTGTTTTTTTAAACCCATGATGATTTATATGACGATTGTCTGTTTTAACGGTTTTAGAGTTTTAGCCACGACCTTTTTATTACATATCTAAAGATGTAATCCAAGAATTTTACCTTGTCTAATCGTTTTAAATTGTAAGTCTTGAATGTATTTGTACACTTTGATGGTTTTAAGTAAACAGCCGAATAAAGTTATTCTGAGAACCTGGAGCACACTTCCCGGAAGAAGGCTCATGTGGAGGTGTTAGGGTTACTAGAATGGATCTGTGCCACGAAAAGGTCCATGGTTCCCAGAAAGGGAGTCAAAAAGGGCTGGAGCCTAGAATAATGGCCCAGCCAGCTGCCAAGAAGGGGAAAAAGTATGCAAATTTCTGTGTGAATGTGGCAGAACTACCTTTTGGTGGTGTCAGGCAATATTCCTATTGATGGTAAGTGTTTACAGTGCACGAAACACTAGGTCTGTGCAAAAAGTGATGACCACAGTGCTGGTAACAATACATACTGTCACTTGGATCCGAAGAAAAGTCATCAAAGTTGATGAAGTAGCCAGATGCAGTTCGATCTATCTTTGGGAGCCTAGCAGTGTTTGTAGAACTGACAGTTGCTTCTTGTGAAGACATATTGATGTAAAGTTCAAAATTGGGCCGATTTGCAATTTGCGTTTCAGTTTTATTTGGATGTTGTTCAATTTCAACAGGTGTGATTCGTACTCTGTTATTGGCTACTCCTGCATCTTGCGCAGAGGAGTCTTGAAACGTTATTAGTCTTTCCATCTGAACTCCCTGTATAGTAGCGAGAGGAGATCTGCGGCTATTCAGGACTCCACGCGGCCTGCTGTTGAGAATCAGCCACATAGTGTGGATTGATCAGATCAAAGGAGACAAATCTTTTTTCTTTTCTGCCAGCAAGAGGCGTAAGAAGTACTGTTCTTGTTCCTTGAACCACCAGGGCAGGTACAGGTGTTCTGTAGGATGGCCCAAACTCCTTTTTGTCCACGATATTTTTTCTGACCAGGTCCCCAATCTTCGGGACCCAGACAGGTCTTGCCGGAACCGGTTTCACTTCCCCAGTGGCGGTGCGTTTTACTTGGACGTTGCTTTGTAATGCCCGGAATTCATTGAGTTCCTGTAAAACAGCCAAACGATCATTCAATTCGAATAGTTTTACATCCCCCACTGTGCTGGCACAATCGAGGTCAGGTACCCACATTCTTCTCCCAAACAGGATCTCATAGGGGGTACGTCCTCCCAAGGATTTTCTTGGCATATTATTCAGTGCCCTCTGGAACCTATATAGGTGATTGACCCAACTACCGCCCGTACCAAATACCCTTGCTGTTAAGGATTGCTTTATGTCCCGGTTTTTCCTCTTCACCACCGAATTTCCTTCGGATGGTAGGGGGAGGAGTACCACAAGGCCACGCCCATACTTTCCATGGCTTCCTTGTAAGCCCGAGAGCTAAACGCAGGGCCACGGTCGGAATGTAACATGCCAATTGTGTATGTCCCGATGATGACTCGCAAATCCTTTATAACAGTTCGAGCGTCAGCCGAGCGCTTAGGCCAAACCCATAGAAATCTACAGCATGAATCTACTGCCACCAAGATGTACTTATAAGCCCCGTCTGAATATAAGGGGCCGCAGTGATCCAAATAGACACATGCAAGAGATCTGTCTAAAATGAGTAATGGTGTTTGTGGTGGCCGTGCGACGGTGGAACCTTTCATCTGCTGACAGATGTCGCACTTTAAGAGATAAGCCTTTGTTTGTTTAGGCAAACTTGGCCACCACAACCGCCGCTTCAGTAACGAAACTGTAGCAGTGACTCCTGAGTGTGCAGAGCCCAGACCCTCGTGTGCAGCTAGTATTAAACCTAATCTGCGATCCATGTTTGGTATAACTCTATCCCCCACTCCTGGAATTTGAGCATATGGTGTGTCTTGTGCATTTAATTTATAGGAATATTTGAGTGGAAAGCCCATCGGAACGGCAGAGCTGTTCTTTGAGGCGTTGACAGCTATCAGTATGTCTCCGTCTATCATCGTGCTAGAACGAGTGATTGCAGCAATAGCAGCAGTTCGCACTGTCAGCCAGTGAATTCACTTCAACGTGTACACCAACACGCTGGTGACTCAAGGTGTGAATAACTTGATCCCGTGGCAGGCATGCTTTCAGCTTTGCCACTTGTTCCCATAACAACTTATGTTTAATTGTGCAACCCTTGGAATCTCTAATCCCATTCCGGCCCCAGTAATGAAGATATTCATTGTAAGACTGCACACAGTAAAACGAATCGCACACTATCAGGGTGGGGAATTTCCGATCCGTATACTGTAGTGCCAATATCAGGGCTTCCAGCTCTGCCAAATCTCCTAGAGATTGCGTAGTCGTATTGCTGGGATGGAACTTACTGTCCCGCATACGTCCCTTCACTAGCGCACATGCTGCGCTATACTGTTGTTTACTTCCAATGGCAGACTGGGCAGAACCATCAGTGTAAATGATGTATTCATATTGCTCTAGAGGCAAAATTTCATTCGAGAGAGGGTATTCTTGTTCGTACTGCAGGAACGCTTGCGTTTTCAATGTAGAATCATATCTGTAATCTACATCTGTTGCAGTGAGAGAATTAGCCCATTGCAAACATCATGGATGCAGTGCTTTCACATTTGGAATGCTCGCTTTGGTAACAGCTTCTAAAGTTGCAACCGGAGTTACAACAATTATGCGTTTCCCCTGTGCTAGTGCTCTTTCTTTCACTACAGCAGTCTGTACTGCTGTCAGTATTTTTTCTATTGCTGCAAATAGAATTTCAGCATTTGTGTACAAATGTGATTTGTATGCAATTGGAACTGTCTCACCTTCATTGAAAGTGTGGTAAGTATATCCTAATAAACCGGGGACGACCCGGATCACCAAGTTTGTAGAACTTACACGTGTGTGCAAGTGTTTAGATGCTATCATGTCAGCCTGAACTGAACAGGGAGTATCTGTGTGTTGCTGTGTCCACTGATGTAGTGTGAAATCTGGTCTGATTAAGTCATAGAAAGGTTATACTTTTTCTGCGTAATCTAGAATATATGTTCGTGCAAAAGTTTGAAATCCTAAAATGGATTGCAAACCTTTTAGATAGTTTGGAGGTTGGAGGAGTGCTCACTTTTCTAAAAAGTTGGCTGCCAAGCTCATGCCTTGACTTGTTAGCTCATGTCCCAAAAACAGGACATTAAGATGGGCAATTTTAGATGCTGTCAAATATCTGCTGTTTGGAGCTATATTTTGGCACAAGAATCCATTCAAGATATCTAATGTTGTTTTGTATTTCTTCTGCACAATGTTATTCATTAGTGCGGCACTATGTGCATTTTGAACTGCAAATGTTTGTGTGCATGTGTTTAAATGTCGGTAATCTAAAATTGACGATGTGTGTTGTCAGGTTTCATAACCTGGAAACAAAGGATTATTTATGGGGCGGTGCAAGTCTCAATTACACCTTGGTATTCAAGTTGGTCTAGATTCTCTTTGACCTGTCTTTTTGCATAATTGTTTTTAGGGTACTGTCTTTGTGGATTAGGAGTACATTTTAATGGTATATCGTGGTGAGTAGACTCCACGTCCCACCCTACATGGTTGCGGTATAACCCCGAGCTAGCGCTAGCGCCCACTCCTGCACGTATGAGTGTTTTAAAGATTCTGGAACAAGGTCGGAGAAAGCAGGCAAAATGACGCTTTCCCCCTTTGGGCACTCATCACAAACTCAGGCGGCCAATCTCTTTCTGCTAGCAGTATGTCATATCCATATGTTAAGTTTTCCCAAAAGAGACCTTTAACCTTTCTTGAGATGTCCCCCACTATTTGAAGTGTAATTTAGTACATTCTATGCGGGACACTAACTCTTGTATCAGGTGTTTCCACCGTGATATGTTCATTCAATACTGCTGTCACCAGAAAAACCGTCAGGTTGTGGAGAGCTATTGTTACTTCTGGTGCGCTGTCTAGCATCGTCAGAGCCCATTCCCCGTTCAGAAGCTGAGTCCTCAGTCACCTGGGCATGTCTAATTTTTAAGCCAGCTACTTTCTTCTTTTTAAATTGAGGTTTTGCTTTAGGTTGCTCCCCCTGTTTGATAATATAATCTGAATTTCGATGTGTTTCCCTTTTTGTCTTTGGTCGATCTTCTTGCTTTTGTTCTGATCGCCTGTCCCTCTCCGAGTTTTTTGATGAACCCTAAAAGGAACGAAAGGAACATGTATCATTGTCCTGATACCTGTCAGGTTCCTAATATTATCACGATTCCTAAGGTTGTACCTCTTTTCAGAGGACTCCCATTGGGGATACCCACCCCTTGATCGTGAATTCTTTTCTGAATTGTTATTTTTTGACTTTTTGTTTTCCCATTTCTTTTAGAAGAAGTGGGTGCTTGCTTTGAGTTGTATTTGTTGGGACTACCCACCATTTGTGACTTCCCTGCTTTGGTTCCCAAATTATCTCTACCTAATGCAGCACAGGTTTCTTCGATACCTTTTGGTAATTTTAGCTCCTTATTGATAGGAGCTGTTTCCCTACGGCAGCTGTGTATGGCCACTGCTGCTGCCTCCCCCTTTATGTTGCTCAGCATGATTGCAGGGACTTGGGGCAAAATTACCCATGAGTTTCATTCCCCAGTACAGGGCAGGTCCTGCCCCGTACTCATTCTATATTTGCTTCAATACTATACATCAGGAACAACTGCTAAGGAAGGGGTACCATGTACTCCGACGTAAACGGCTGCAAAGATTGTTCCCCAAGTGGTACAATCCTCGATGGAGTGAACCAACCTCATTGGCAAGCAAATTGTTAGCATTCTATGTTTTTCCTGCGGACCTGTATGGAGAAATACTGTTACCAGCTGTGCAATCCAGAACGGAATTTGCTCTCTTTTGGAAGGAATTGTCCCTATTACTGACTTCAGTATCTGTGGTTCATTATAGGTGTGGTCTGATGTGGACCAGCTGGAGCATTTCTCGCAGTTTGGACTGTCAATGTTCGCATGACGAACTGGACGATGTGTCTGTATAGCCTGACTATGTCTTTGTATATTGCACGGACTTTATCCACTGGTAGTATATCTATCTCTGGATGTGGTGTGTATGCCACTAAGACCGGCCAGGTCGCTCCTTCTATACTGAAAGGACCGAGTCTCACAACAGATGTTGTGTGTAGGTGGGCGCCTTTAAAACTGTTTCTATGTGGCTGGTAAGTTACCAGGACTTCAATGTCTGCGTATGGAATGTATTCATCTGGTGGTTCAACTACAATGTATGTGTGGAACAATTTAGTCACCGGATCTGCGGACAGGAACTGAACCCAAGAATAGAATACCTCTGATCCAAGCACCTCGGGTGCCTCAATCACGAAGGTAACACAGCCACCTGTTGTTGGTACACCGTGTTCTAACAATTTCATGGGCACTGCATGTCTGCAGTTTTCTGTAATGTTAAGAGCATTAGCCAATTCTTCTTCCCCCAAGCCAGAACCACCACTCGATGACTCAGTCATTCTCAGGAGAGATTAAAAATTCTAGTAACTAAGGGTTTTGCACAATATGGGGGAACCTTTAATCCTTACGAGCTTACTAAACATTCAGCCAATACACAGAGTATACCTGCTCAGCTGAGGCGGATTCCCTTCCCACTTCAGACGTCTCTGAAAAGTGTGAGTAGGACTTTCTGAGAAAGCACGACTGAACTACTCAGATTTTCACTGTTAATATAAGAACCAAACCAAAGTTGGTGGCACCATGTCGTGTAGTTCTTAGGCGTCCCCCAAGACCTGCGTGTATTGGATGACCTAAACTGAGGGCTTGGTGTCCCAAGCGCTTCAGGACACCCCCACATGATATGTCACCCATTAGACCAGCTAGCTCTACAGTGCCACTACCACCCCCCTGTATTCTACAGTGGTGTAGGTAGTCTCTTGCAACCACTGAACATGACAACCCTGATTCCTCAGGGATAGTGGAAAATCAGTACAGTACATTTAGCCCAGACGCTCGTGCTTGCTTACTCTCAGAAAATACACAGGATGGCGATTAGGACATTTCAATAAGAATTTATTGGTCCAGCGTCAGCCTTGTGTGAAACATATGTGCTGCGACAATCAGGAGACAGAAGCATACAATAGAGATTGCTAGTACCAATATAGTAAGTAGTAGATACATTTCTACCATAGTGCTAATAAGATGAACATAAGCAGTTCAAAGAAAAACAGTAGTACTTGCATATTCCTAAAATGCGCACCCTAAGTAATTCGCCTAAATGTACCTAGCCTAACCTTGATGTGTAAGTGTATATGCATATAGCTATGTGTATCTGTATGTATGGGCAGCCAATAAACCCCTAGGGAAGAACCATCACCCTCTCCTGATGGTTTAGAATGAAGGACTCCGTCTCTGCGTCAAGGAGGACACCCAGCAAGGGATGTCAGACCGCTGTGTGTCGAAGATTCAGCATGCAGGGCCCAGTGTCAGCTTGGAAGGAATTCTCCTCTAATTTGTAGGGGGGAGTGAGGGTATTTTATACTAAAGTGGTCACTGCATGTTTTTTTCTAGAATCGATATATTTTTAAAAGAATCATGGATGTTTTGAAAACAATCATAAATGTTTTGAAAACAATCACCAATGCTTTTCTAAACAAATGCGATCATGCACAGCTGGCTGTTGGCCAAGGATGAAAAAAGTGGTGACCCATATACATAATAATTCTGCTGTGCTTTGGGACATGTTTATGTACGTCAGGTACAGGGATTATGATAGAATACTAAGAGCCTGGTGTCGAAGAGACAGGAGCAAGCTACTAAGTAAAGGTCACCTGTTTAGAATCGTTATTGTCGTGTGGATGGGACAAATGTATGTAATAGGGGTATACATGCCATGACTAGCCTAAAGGACATGACCCCAGGACATGTAAAACGTATAAACACATGTACTACCGTTTCAATACAATGCAATCTGCCCTTTGAACTGTTTAGGGCCTACTTTAGGGGTGACTTATAAGTATTAAGAAAGAAGGTTTATTTTGCCATATCAAATTGACAGTTTAAAAACAGGCTGCAGTTGCAGGCCTGAGGCATGTTTTAAAAGGCTACTGTAAGGGGTGGCACAATGAGTGTTCCTGCCCACTAGTAGAATTTAATTTACAGGCCCAGGATACCTGTTGTACCATATATGAGTGACTTACAAGTAAATTAAATGGACCAATCAGGTCTAAGCCAATTGTACCATGCTTTAGGGGGAGTGCACAAGCACTGTAGCACTGGTTAGTAGTGCACAGAGTCCTTAAAAAGGCAACAAAGACAGGTTCAGAAAACGGGGGGAGGGTGAAGGCAAAATGTTTGGGGGGACCCTGCAGAGAGGGCCAAGTCTAGCAATTGTGCTGTAGAAAGACCGAGGTCACAAGCTCCTATGTCTATTACCTATGCCTGTAGCATGTCACATTAAAAAATAAACTTTCAAAGAAGACACTGAGGCATTTTGGCACAAAAGATGGCAGAAGAGGAAGGCAAAGTTTTACTTTCTAGATGGTGAAAACTAACCACTGACACACCCTGAAAGGCTGCTATAGTCTTAATTTTGAAAGCTTCATGGAAAAGGAAAAATTTATTGAAATTTGAACCTGCTACAAGAAGACTGGGACATTTCTGGGTCAAATCCAGGAAAGCATCAGGCAAATAGAGCTGGAACTGATAAGAATAAAAATGCATAGGGTTAAGAATAATTTTTCCAGAGGAGGAAAACAAAATCGAAAAACCTAAAACAATGGCATTTTTGCTTGCAACAAGGATAGCTAACCAATAAGGGGGAGTAGTTCCTCGTCAGTGGTGGAATCACAGAGTGGTGGAATCACAGAGCCAACCACCTGGATCACAAGGGATCCAAATGGTCAGATCTTAATGCCTTCACACACCTGGTAGGGTGTCATGCTTTATCCTAGGGCACTCCTAATCAGGCCGGCGCTGCAATGCTTGTGGGGCCTGGGGGCTCTTAATCGGAGATCTTTTGATCCGTAATTGCCGTCAGGTGAATGCATGAGATGGAACTGTGTGGAAAATAGGGTGGTGATGAGGGTGTGTGTAAAATAGACTAAAGTACCCAAAGAAATGTTTTTATGGGGGGAAGGTACCTTGACTAAGTAAAATCAGAGGTGCTATCCTCCAGTAGCAATGTACCTTGATAGCTACAGATTATAGTGATATGATGGGGTCGACATGTTTCATGCCTAGATTGCCCAGGGGCAAAAACAACAATTGATGGACAGAATGCAGAACAATGTCATACATTCACCCCAGTACAAAGATCTGGGCCTAAATCCATTGTTTTTTTGCTCACCATGCCATTCCAGTTTGAACCCAGCCATATGCAAATCAGTCTTGACCCTGTGCCCAATGGGAACAGTCCAGCCCGAACTGCCAGGCCAGGTCCTCCCTGGACTAGAAACAAGCATCCTAGGACCGGTTTCGGGGTTTCACCCCTCATCAGCCAGGATAGCTTGACTCCAGTGGCATGGAGAGCACGGGACCCACGTCTGGGAATACCCATAGATTGCCCAGGGGGTCAGCTGGCATTTCATAAGGACCAAAAACAGGTAAATCCAACCCTCTACCCTATATTATGTAAAGGGGCCCCTTCCAATTAAAGGGTGGCCACTTGTAAAGTACAATACTGCAACTGGATAGTTGCAGCAAACAGATTCCACCTGGGGGAGAAAGGAAAAAAGCACAAAGCAGAATTGAGCAGGCAACATATCTTGGAGAGTAACCTTCCTCCAAAGTTTCAGAGGAAAGTGACGCCGCACAATCAGAACTAATCATTAGTTCATACTCTATAAATAGTGGAGCACAATGTAAACAAGCATTGGCATAGCCAACAGGTCTCGCTTTTGGGACCTTATAAGTATTTAGTTATGCAGCACAATATCCTTGGTGCAACAACATGAACTGATGCATGGCTAAACACTTATAAGGTCCCAAAAGCGAGACCTATTGGCTATGCTGGCCCTCCTGATGAGGGGATACAAAATTCCCTTAAGTTCCTAGCCCAGCTCTGGATAATGTTGGATGGGGCCACACTTCTGCAAAGACCAAGGTGCGGCTTGGGACTGGTTGCAAGCCTACAGAACTGGATCAACACTCCTGAAACCACGACCTAAACGTAGAGCTTCTCGGGGCAGATCGAAGAAACGCACTCATGGAGCCTCATGCAGCAGGCCCCTGAATCCTATTTTGAGAGCACAGATGTGTGTTCAGAAGGTGTATCAGTTTCAGAGTACGCCCTCTGCGTCATCACAAGTTCTGCCACTGCCTGGAGAGCAGCGGCGCCATTCCTGCTTGGTTTGTGATACTGATGGCCTCTTCAGGGGCAGTAGCCGTGAAGTACTCCTACAAATGCGTGTAAACTTGGCCGTCAAAATAGGCTTTCTAGCGAAATGAAGGAATGCGACGAGATGACATTTGAAACTTTGCATAGTACACAATGCTAAGGTTACTCTGCTTTAACCTCAAATTTAATAGGTTGTCCTCCAGTCAAGGTGGATTATAATTTTCAGGTGATAGTATGTAGGCTCTTGGTTGGGGAGCTGGTATCGTAGGAAAAAAACTTGCAAAAGAGAGAAACGTTATGTTTCTAGCGCCTAAATACAGTGTTCCCAGTCAGAGGAGCTACAAACTATAGTTGAGTGTTTTTGTGTCTGAATAAATCCCCTCATTAAATGAAAACTAAAAGAACAAGCAGTACCTGGCGAGCATGAACTCAGATGCCCTGGATTGTGAACCTGCCACGTGCCGGGACTGCACAAGCTTAGCTGATGCAGCTTCACTCTCCCAAGCAGCAGCCTGTGCCGAGACTAGGCCATATAGCAGCTGAAAGCCGGAAACACAACAGAAGCGCCCCCCCACCGCCCCCAAACCCCCTACTCAATTCTTTGCGCGGCAGGAGTGGAACAGCGTGCGAGGGGATGGGGGCGGGGGGGGGGGTTGCGCAGGTTAGGCGCGGTCGGGTGACTTTAAAGTGTGTAGGGTGGGCGTTGTCAATGCAGGTGAGGTATGCGCAAATGCTGGGAAATGGCAGGGCGGCAATTGGGTGCCATTCAGAGAGGAGAGGGGGTTTTGCCGGGCTCGGCCCATTAACACATGGCTATGTGTGAAGAGTTAGAAGGGCTACAGAGGGTTGAATGAGCGGGGTCAGCAGGTGGGGTGTGGGAAGTTGGGGCGCGAATTTGAATAGGTGGGTAATGTGTGGAAGAGCTGGCACAAGAGGAAAATATAACAAGGGATTAAACAAGCATCGCGACAATTTTAGGCTGCTCCTTTTCTCTCTTCGTGTTAACTGTAGTTTCGTTTACAAGAGGAGGCGACACTCCAGATGCCAGATGGTGCAAAGCTAGAAAAACAAGCACGGAGGAGCGGGGGCGAGCGAGCGCGGCAGCCTGCAAAGCAGTCCCAAAACGCTCGTGCGTCGTGGCTGGCCTTTGGATGAGTACGCGCGGCAGACATGTGTTTCCACTTATCGCGCCCGCGTCTGGGCACGATAATTGGAAACACATGTTTGCCGCACGTACCCATCTCAAAAAGGCCAGCCACGACGCACGAGCGTTTCTTGGACTGCTTTGAAAACTCACTTACATTAAGTCTTCGCCTCTAAGCAGCGCTTGCGCGCTACTCGAGGCTCGACCTAAAAATAAAATTAAAATAAGCACTCACAAAATAGTAATCTCGACATTCAACATTATAGTGTGGTCGCACCTAAAAAACTACAGGTAGTGTAGTGGTTAAAGCAGTGAAAAAGAGGTTGAGTATTGTGGGTTGATACAGGTTATATAGAAACGTTTATGTGCCTCACAGCCTCACCCGAAGGTGTTCAGGTAATAGCCCCTTAGGCAAGGCAGAGGGTCCCGGTGTAAGTGCAGGACAACTGGTAGGCAAGTACAGAGGGAGAGAGCAACAAGCGGAGTGTCAAAGGGTTCAGAAAGGCAATACAGTTGTCAGATCCATATACAAAGCACGTTCTAAATTTAAAGTACAAACAAGCACTTACTTGGTGGAGATGGGACATTCCCCCTGGACCTACCCTCCTCCTGTTGCCTGTAGATGCCGGAGTGATGGGTAGATGCATGTCAAATAGTGCTGGTCCAAGGGGTCACGTGGAACAGCCTCTACGGGTGCTTGTAAGTGCCAAAAAAGGTTGGTGAAATCGCTATTATGGGCCGAAAACACTTTTATTCAAAAGAGGAGTTCTTCAAGAATTCAAGGTCCGTACTAGAAACAGCCCGAGGATAGGTGAGGGAAAAACAGCATACACAGCAAAGGTACAATCCGTAACCCATCCTCGACTTGCCAGTGTCACACAATAGACTAAACCAGTGAGTGGTATGGCACATAGTCACATCTTGGCGGCCATATTGGACGGATTTTGTTTATTCTCAGCCCTCGAGCTGATACTCAGATGTGTCAATGTTGTCATATCCAACTGCGGGAACAAGATTTTTTCTGGCCCAAAAAAGGGAACCGGTGACAGATCTAATCAGTGGTGACAACTCTGAATGTGGAGTGATTCTCTTAATAGTGGCTCGTATTTCACAACGAGCATGTAAACCATAATAATTTACGTACTGCGAGGCCTGTCACTCACTGAGTGATCGGTCATTGGGTTTTGTGATGGCCTCACTAGAACAAGGAAGAGGTATAGAAGACAAAGGGACAATGGCAATGGTCATATAAGTTCCTTACAGTGTGTGAGTCCTATGATGAGCCACTCGCTCTCTCGCTGTTTAGTGTTCTCAGTTAATGTTTTGAAATCCTATGTAGGGAGGGGATGGTTGTAAATGATCAAGTTCATGCCACAGCTAAGTGTTTCCAGTTGATGAGTGGGAGTCATATGTAGGGAGGGGAGGGTGGTTAGTATTTACTGGTTGAGTTCATGCCACGGGATCTCGTTGCTATCCTTTCTCCCCCAGGTGGAATCTGTTCGCTGCAACTAGGTGCAGTATTGTACTTTACAAGTGGCCACCCTTTAATTGGAGGGGGCCCCTTTACATAATATAGGGTAGGATTTACTGTTTTTGGTCCTGATGAAATGCCAACTGAACCTCCTGCAATCTGGGCATGAAACATGTCGACCCCTCCGTATCACTATAATCTGTAGCTATCAAGGTACATTGCTACTGGAGGTTAGCACTTCTGATTTTACTTAGTCAAGGTACCTTTACCCCATAAAAACTTTCTTTTGGGTACTTTAGTCTATTTTATACACACCCCCACCACCACCCTATTTTCAGCATAGTTCTCTCTCATGCATTCACCTGACGGCAACTACGGATCAAAAGATCTCCGATAAAGAGCCCCCAGGCCCGTCAGGAATTGCAGCACCGGCCTGACGAGGAGCGCCCTATGATAAAGCATGACACCCTACCCGGTGTGTGAGGGCATTAAAATCTGACCATTCAGATCCCTTGTGATCCAGGTGGTTGGCTCTGTGATTCCACCACTCTGTGATTCCACCACTGACGAGGAACTACTCCCGCTTAATGGTTAGCTATCTGATTTCTAGGAGAAGCATGGGTGTAGGACCATATTAAATATTGAGCTCTTCATCCCTCTGTTGATGAAATAGATTGCAACAAGGATACCCATTGGATCTAATGAACATACACAACCTGTTGTAGTCTGTTGTGGCAAAGTGTATCATTTTGGTTGATTCGTCATTTTGGCATGTGTGCACTCTGGGCACAGGGAGGTTGCTAAATATCTCACAGGGCATGGACACGTACAGATAATATCATGAATAAATGGCTAGTCTGCAATTGGCATTTCTGACTTTTAGGCAAAGCTATAGACCCATGGCATGGAAATTGCACTAGAACCATAAAAAACAAATGTTGCATGTGCTTTGCAAAGCTCACATATCTCTCACGAGTAACTTTAAAAGGGCTTCAGGGCTGCCATCGAAGCCTTTAAGTTGTGTGGGCCTAAACCTGCAGGATTTCATCTCAAAAGAAACTGTTTTGACATTCTTAAAAGACTGTTCTTAACATTAGTTAAATCACCTGTAAGTAGTGCCTCGAAGCCCACATGGTCTGAGTGCTAATTTGCAGAACGAAGACATGCTAAATATGGCTTCAGAGTGGCTCTGCAGTAAAAAATCTCAAAGTGATATTTTAATACATAGACTACAGCAAATTTTCCCTTTGGAAAGGTACTGCTATACAAATAAAAGTCATACATTTCTGACTTGAAAAGCTAGAACTTTATCTTTTATGACATTATTATGGTTACCATAAATCATTTTCATTGGTAAACATAGATTTTTATTTGGTATACATACCCTAGAGATTATTTTCATGCTTGTTAGTTATATTTCCTTGAAGCCTGTAGAGTTCCTAAACTGGTTCTGTCAAGCTCCCCTCTAGCAATGACAGTTAGTTATGCTTAGCTCAGGGGAAATGTTTGAATGATTGTCAGGAAAGAACAAATAACTCATAAAAGCAGTTGGCCTCCTGACATGTCTCTCAGGAAAAAATGGGGAGGTTTATTACAGGAACATTTATCCATAGTTTTCTAAGAATGTAATCAGATGGATATGCACAGGTGACATACGTGCAGGCAGGTACTCCGATAATAGCACATTTGTACTAAATAGAGATCTAGTCTGACCTTGAATATGAAGTTGCTTTTTCCCACAGTATGGCTGACTCTTGTTATCCCACGATTTGCCCTGATTCCAGAAATAGTCTTCGTGGGTTTCTTGCCGGCAAGAAGAGGAGGTTTTCATTTTAAAAGGGCAGCTCACAATAGGGCTGATTGAGTTCCACACAGTGGTTCTCTTGTCCTACCTTCCTTAGGAACCCATAGACCTGTGTTTTTCAGGGACTGCTTTGCAACAAAGTAGAGTAATGGTTGCAAAAGTGGGATGAACTCAAGTGTGAGAACTTTCTTAGAATAGTTTTACCCCTGCAGTGCCACTTTTTAGCCATGCACTATTATAAGAAAAACCCCTGCACAGAGGTTTCAGAAAACAACTGGACTGAGAAGAAGACCAGAGGAGGATCATCCTGCTGCAGTCTGTGGCTGCCTCAATAAAGGGCTATGTGTCAGGATACTTCTATTTTACCTCAGGACACCAGAGAGAAGTAGATGCTTGCATCTCACTCCCTAAATGCCCACACCTGGCCCTATATGTGAATGGGGTCCAGATTTAAGAATCCAAGCGGAAACAGGAATGAGAAGAGTAATACACTCCTAGTTGGGATCAGGAATCAGACGTTGCCGCTTAGTGTTTTTTTAACTACTGCAAATGGCATGTCTGTGTTGAATAGACTGTACACTTAGGTGGAGGTGCAAGGCATTTAAGTTATAGCAGATGCACACTGAGGGTAAAAATACAAAACCTCAAATGGTTCTCAGATGCCCTCCCCTATTTTTTCCCTTTCTTAACTGGTCTCAGCTTATGTTTACATGTCATATTATATAGTAAGGCAGATGACCTTGTAAAGATAGTTAGAGCAAACAAAATCCACCTTGCTCTGTCTCCTTCACTACTCCAGCCTTGACCACCAATTGTACGTCAGAAAGATTGTCTGACATACATTTTGTATCCTAATTATCATTTACAAAAACACTGTCTCATCGAGTGCACATTTTCTATTAGTAACAACAATAGGCCAATGTTTTGGAGAAAATATATAGGAACTCAATATTCATGACAGATGAGATTCTGACAATAATATTATGGTACCACACTTGACAATCACTTCCCTTCCTATTTTACTTACTGCATAAACTTGGTCATAAAGTGTTTAGTACACTGTCCCACTGTGGTTGGGTGTTGTTCCAGTCATTCTTCACAACTGAAGTACTATAGTTTCATGGTGTGTTCCAGCATTCACAACATGATGTATGTCAATCCCCACTTACCTGAAGAGCAGTTTTGCTGCAGGGGCAACACTAATCTACCAACTTCCAAGGAGATTGTATCCAGTGCAGGTTCAGATATTACACACTGTGTACCACCCCTCAGGGCAACGGTGGTTGGGAAGAGAAACAAAACGAAATACAACACAGGAGATTCAACTGCCTCTGGAAGTGACCACTTCTCCTTGTTCCCATGGTTGGGACTGCCATTTCTGTCTACCAGCCTCTGTGTTCCCCCATCACACATTAACGTGGTTTAATTGCTGGGTTTCTGCTTGTGGAACTTCTGACGGTTTTTCTGGCAGAGACTCTTGACCCAGCGGCCTGCCCACCACTGGACTGCTGGAGTACATTGATGATCATCTTTCCTAAACAAGTTTGGCTACCAACCCTGGATTTACCTACCCCGGAACGTTATGCAACAAACAGCTATCCCAGGCAGGGAAAATGGTATTCACACTGTGTGGGAAATACCTCACGCTATTCCAACAAACTGCTAAGAGAGCTTATGTATTAAACTTACATGTGTGAGGATCTCCCCAGAAAAGAGTTAGGAGAAGTGGAGGTGGAGATTTCCACTCATAGGTTTGTGAATTGTAAACTTGTAGTAAGTAGTACTACTGTAATACCACTTTATGTACTAGAAAAAGCAGTTTGTAAATTGGGCCCTTAAATGTACATAAAATAATAAAAGATTACTGTCTTGACACATTGTCTTCTACCACAATATATACATGACATAAAAGTAAAAACAACGAGTTCCAAAAGTATACACAAGATTGCTTTTAAGTTACCAGAGGAAAGTGGGACCATACTAGTGGAAATATGCGATCTGATAGCCTAATGTAACATAACCTAGAATAACATTGGCCTTGCAATTGCAGGAAGTAGGTACATCTGTAAACACACTGATTTGACAAATACCTCCTTTTTAGACTTTGACTCTCAGGATTTAGTTAGGCCATACTGTCAAGGTTTACTTTTAGCATCAGCTGTGGAATATATAACTCTCTGACGGTCCTCACATGCATTTTTCACCAAAAAATATTTAGTCAAAGCAGCGCTTGGGGAAGCACGCATGGGAGCTACGCAAGATGCCCACCTAACTGCAATTCTTCTGACCCCGTGGAGCCTTTTGTATTGGGCAGAGCGGACCTATCCCTTTCCTCAAATGGTTGGCTGTCGGCAGTGGTGGCAGAAGAGATAGAGAATGATGAGGTGAGTTCTTAGACCTTTCCCTGGTCTATAGAACAGTTTTGCTGTCTGCTGCCCATTGTACCCATGACATGACGCGGCCCTGTTTTACCATGCTCTCGGCCTTGTTTACCTCAGCGCCTCATGCACACTTGAACTCCTGCTCTGCAAAATGGTCATTTACCTCTAAACTCCTGCTTTGCTGATAGAATGGACATACTTTGAGACTCTATTTGAGTCGTCATATTCTTCAGCCTGTGTAGAGCTAACTTACTTTAACAAACCATCTCACAAGTCAATGGGTTTGCTTTATTACTGCTGTCTTATTACTTCTGACCTTCTTTTCTTTCTATTATCCAGTGGTAGTCCACCTGTTTCTCCATTCCAGTTCCTTCTCAGCATCACATTACTATTCGAAGATCATATTATTGGAGTCCTTACTAGTGACATTTTGCTTTGATAGTCCATCAGTGTTTCACCCACCATAATGGATGTCCCGCATTCGTCCGCTTCAAAACCCTTTGCTTCTCCTATCCCCAATCTCAATTCACGTGAAGAACCTACCAGTAATGCTAACATGACAGTCAAGAAAGATCCAACTTCTCCTACCAAATCGTCACTACCTTTAACTCTGGAAGATATTATGAATGAACTCAAGTTCATTTAACCATTTGTGGTAGAGACGAGCATGGTTCTTCATAGAATTGAAGAGAAATGATCCCATCTCAATTCCAGGTTTACGGAGGCCGAGCAGCGTGTTAGTGATGCTCAGGATGTCATGGCCAAAGTAGACAATCTGTCTAAAGAAGTCACTCTATTACAAAAACAGACAGAGGATTTAGAAAACCGCAATATGTGCAATAATTTGCTTATACAAGGTATTCAGGAGGAAACAGACGGGCTGGATATTACTATGTTTCTTAAACTTATTATTCCCAAAATTGTCGCATGAATGAATCTTCTCAACTTAATATTTAAAGGACCCATCGTATCGGCCCTCCATCTACTTCTGTCAGACCAAGAGGGATTATTGCCTTTTTTCTGCAATACTCTGATCTTATGAAAGTTCTTTTAGCCACCAAACAGTGCAAATAAATGCTAGGATCTGGTCGCAAGATATTCTTCTGTCAAGATGTAAATAGAGTGACAGCTACCTGTAGGAGACGTTTTGGGCTTTACATCCCACTTTGTGATCAAAAACACTTGATATGGCCTCAATTATCCCTGCCTTTTCGAGGTTACTTATAAGGACAAAACGAGTACCTTCAAAAACCCTGCTGATCTGAAGCAGTTTATATACGTCCACAGGGGAGAAGCGATGGAACTTGGCAAAACCTGGGCGGTGAACTACGCTACGCTCGCGGAGCTTGCGTAGTTTTGGTAACTTTGCGATTCGCGTAGAACGCGAAGTTACCGTGCACTACGCAATTTGCGGCGTAGCGTAGCTGTTTTTCTTCTTCGCGCGCTCAATATACGTTCTCGCGCGCGCGGTAACGACCTACTGTGATTCTGCGTTCGCCGACGCGACTTCCTATCCGTTCGCGGGCGCCACGAGATTTGGAATTCGGCCGCACGATCCCGCGAGAGTGTGCGAACGCGAACACGTCATTCGGACGCGCGATCCGACTTCCGGCGGCAGTGTTGGTAAGATCACGATCCCGAACACGAAGAAACTACAATCTGGTGAAGAATATCTCTCGAGCATCATAAAACCTTCTTGAAAATGATGGTTTTGCTCCAAAAAACTCCTCAGATTGTGATTTGGCTGTAGTTTTTTGTGCAAGGAGTCCTTTTTCTTTTTTTACTTTTTTTTCCAAGAGGAAGGAAGTGCCCCTGATTCTCAAACTTCCTGTTCCTGTCCAGCAGGCTCCTCCCAGTGCTTTGTCCATGTGCTGTTCACTTTCATTTGGATTTGGAGCTGGAAGGATCACTTTTTGTGTCTGTCTGCTGCATCATATCATTGGATTGGATTTGAGGACTCTTGGATTTGAGATTTTACAAGAAAGTTGGAGAATTGGTGTACTTGTTTGTTTGATTGGGGCTTGTTTGTACCTACATTTTTTGGGGGATTTCCATCAATTTTAAAATTTATTGTGGCCTGTAGTTTTGGCAGGGGCCTAGTTGTTTTTCTTTGATTGGAATTTCAGCCAGTAGGCCCAGACTAGAGCCAGAGGTACCCATGGGTGCATGTTTCTGTTTCTGTGGTGTCTGTTGAATTTAAACATCATGTAGGGCATGCATGGATGGCATTGGATTAAATTGGTAAATGTGGTTTTTGGGGTGTATTTCACTTTTTGGGTGTACTATATACCTTTGTTGGATGTGTGTGTGTGTGCTTGTTGTGTAACTTTCCAACCTTTCGTAGCCCTGTGGATTTTCGTTTTTGCATTTATGTATTAAAGCTGTGTTGTTTAGCACTGCAGGCCTCCTTTGTCTGGTCATATTATTATAGGCCTGCTTGAGTTCATTGTTTTCCATGGCCTGTTGTGACTGTGAGTGACCACGTGGCTTGGGGCCATTTTGTGGTGGTAGTTTAGTAGTGTGCTGCTTTTTCCATATAGGCCTGCATGTCTTTTCTTTGTTCCCCTTGGCTTATGCTTGTTGTGAACTTGTGGGTGGCCTGGCCATGTGGTGGCGGCCATTTTGTGGGACCAGCCACTGTGCTTTTGCCATAGGCCTCCAAGCTTGCGGCCTAGTCTGCCAGTAGGCCCAGAGGTAGTCATCCTCATGGGTGCATAAAAACTGTTTCTGTGTTGTCTGTTGAATTGTAACATAATTTAGGCCATGGATGGCATTGGATTGATTTGCAAAATGTGGGTTTTGGGGTGGTATTTCAGTTTTTGGGTGTTTGTTAAATAAATAGGCCTTTTCAGCCAGTAGGTAACCCTGGGCGTTCAGCTCGCGGACTTTGGGCAACTCCGCACTGCACGACAACGCGGACTTACGCTTTTTATCTTCTTCGCGCGCTCAATATACGTTTTCGTGCGCGCGATAACGACTTTTTGTGACGATCGCGATGCCGAACACGCAGAATTTACAATCTGGCGAAGAATATCTCTCGAGCATCATAAAACTTCCTCGAAAATGATGATTTAGTTCATTTTGCACAAAAAACTCCTCAGGTTGTCATTTAGATGTAGTTTGGTGAGCAAGGAGTCACTTTATTTTTGTTTTACAATTTTTTTCACGAGGAAGGAAGTTGTTGGGTGGCCTGGCCATGTGGTGGCGGCCTTTTTGTGGGACCAGCCACTGTGCTTTTGCCATAGGCCTCCAAGCTTGCGGCCTAGTCTGCCAGTAGGCCCAGAGGTAGTCATCATGGGTGCATAAAAACTGTTTCTCTGTTGTCTGTGGAATTTTGACATCATTTAGGCCATGGATGGCATTGAATTGAATTGCAAAATGTGGTTTTTTTGGAGGGTCTATTTCACTTTTTGGGTGTGTTAAATAAATGCCTTTTTTGCGTGTGTAATTATAATTATGTGTTGTTGTAGTGGTTGTCTAACTTTCAAAAGTGTTTTTAGCCATGTGGATTTTAGTTTTTGCATTAAAGCTGTGTGTATTTTATAAGGCATCCTTTGTCTGCCCATATATAGGCCTGCTTGAGTTCATTGTTTGCCGTGCCTTGTGCCTGTGAGTCACCATGTTGCTGGGGGCCATTTTGTGGTGGTAGTTAGTAGTGTGCTGTTTTTGCCACATAGGCCTGCGTGTCTTTCCATTGTTCCTCTTGTCTTACTGCTTCCAAATCCATCCCAATTGCCAGCTGCAGCTCCCTGATGCTGCATACATCCCACGTAATGCACAAATTTAGGCCAAACATGCTCCACTACATTTTAGTTTTTGTTCTTTACTATTCTTATTCTTCCAGAGTGCACACACTAGCACTACACAGTAGCCAGGAAAGCCCTGGCCTTGTTGTCAAAGTCTCATAAATGGCTACACTGTGTGTTGTTGTTCACCGAGTTTCTAAAATTTAATAATTGAGGCCACCACACACTAAGTTCTATATTATATTTGTTTGATTTGTGCTATGTTTGAATGATGTTCTGGCTTTTTTGCTTTTAGGTGCACAAAGACTGAGGAGGAGGTGTGTCATCATTGCCCGTTGCACTGCCAGACAGACATCCTGCTGCTGTACACACAACACAACTTGACGTGTGACCTGACCAGACATCTCTGCAACTGAGTGCTGCTGACATCTGAAGAAGATGGGCCCAAAGAAAGCAGGTACCAGGTCCTCCAGTACCAAGAAAGTTGCTATTGAGAAGAAGGAACAGAAGAAGGAAGTGACACTTAAGTCTGGTGTGCCGCCCAATACCTTTTTGGGAAAAAATATTACGCCTGCAGCAGCGGTGTCCGGGGGCAAGCTGGGGCAGCACCTCCGCATCAGTGGGCCCAACCCACCAACCCAGGCCCAAGCACATGAGTGTGGAAGAGGTAGCCAGCCTAATGGTGGAAAGCAGTGATGCTGAGCCTGAGATAAACTTATCGCTATCTCAAAGTAGTACCCAATCAACGCAGGAGGAAACACAGCAGATAAGTGGTCAACAACAACAGCCACAACCACCGCCCGCAATAGTAGTTGTTGTTCCTCCTGAAGTAGGGGCAGTTCAGGAAATTGAGCCTCATGCAGAGGTAGAAGAAAAAGCCACTCATTCAGAAGATCCATTGTCTTCCAAATCTCCAGCAAGGAAAAGGAGGGGTAGTCCATCAAGTTCTTCACCAAGCCCCCCTTCTGATGATCTAGATGCCACTTGGAAGCCACAATCTGAGTCTGAGAGGGAGCCACGTTCCAAGACCAAGCTAGGGAAAAGGAAGGTTCCAGAAAGCCTTACACTTATGGAGGTCGATGTAGAACAGCAGGATGATGATGATGAGCCAGTCATCACGAACATCACTCCCAGCCCGAGGAGATGGAGACCAACATTATTACCCCATCCAAAATCGCTGCGAGGGATGTAGCACGCATACCTCCACAGGTAACACCAACACGACCTACAGCTTCCATATTTGCATTAGCAAAGGCCCGGCAGCGACCTACATCCAGCACAACCACCACCTCAGTAGGAGTAGGTAGTGGTTCAGCAGCACAGAGTCAAATTCAACACACACCCTCCAGTTCATCCGGCATTGGAAGTGGCACCTCCAGCAGGAGGCCAAAGTTAAGCTCCCCAGTTTGGGACTTCTTTACGGTTAGCGAAAAGGAGGAGAACATTGCTATATGCTCCATTTGTAATACCTCTGTTAGTCGTGGTAAGCTTGGTACAAACTATGGTACCGGAGGCCAAATGACCCATCTGAAAAAACACCACTTGATCAGCTGGGAGGACCACCTTCGCGGCATAAGAACTGCAACCATTGGTGTTGGTGGGGATAAAGGAGTAGAAGATCCAATCACGGTGGAAGAGGAAGGACAGGGAGACATTCTCTCTGGTAGTGGTACACAAGGTGTCCCTGACCCCAGCAGTGCAGCGTTAACGTCGCCCACATCTTCAGCAACATCTCAGTGGCACAAGAGTAAGAGTCAGCCTGAGACACCAAGGAGTACCAGGTCCGCAACCCAAAAAAGTGCGTTGTTGAGCCTAAGAGAAAGGAAAACCATGCAGCCTACCATTATCAGCATGTTTGGGGGGGAGGGGCAGTACGAACGCAAACCACCCAATAGCACGTTTGTACAATGCGAAGCTGGCTAAAATGTTAGCACTGGACCTTCTCCCTTTTTCTTTTGTTGAAGGGGTGGGTTTTCTGGAATTTGTGTCAACCATCTGCCCAAAATGGCATGTTCCCAGCCGCTACTATTTTGCCAGAGTTGCTGTTCCAGCACTACATCACGACGTGCTGGAATTGATTGGAAAAGCCTTGAAGCAGAGTGCTGTTCACAGCATCCACCTGACAACAGACATGTGGACCAGTTGCCAAGCCACAGATTACATGTGCATCACTGCACACTGGATCTCTTTTGCGGGAGTTAGAGAACAGATATCTGCTGGTGTTGACGCTGCTGAGATTTTTCATGCCACTCGCAAACATGCAACCGTAGCCATGTTTGCCATGGAGAAATCTCATACTGCTGCAAACATTTTGGAAGAGGTTAACACCAAGGTCTTTGAGTGGCTGCGCCCAAGAGGGCTTACGATTGGTTTTGTTGCCACGGACAACGGCAGTAATGTAGTTAAGGCCATGGGCAATGGTGGCTATTTCAGGGTCCCGTGTTTGGCACACTGCATTAACATTGTTGTTCAAGACTTTTTGAAAATGAATCCAAAGTCAGCAACTTACTGGCCAACTGCAGAAGAATATGCACACATTTCAGCCATTCTTTTAAAGCCCGGAAGCAGCTGAGGGTCATTCAACGTGAGCATAAAATGCCAGTCAAAGCGCTCATCCAGGAGGTGCCAACACGTTGGAACTCAACTTATTACATGCTTGATCGTCTGTTTGAACTGTACATACCACTCAATGCTTATGTCATGCAAAGATTAGGGGAACCTACTGTGAGAGGCATGACCGTTGAGATGGGTCAATGGGACCTCATTAAATGCCTGACTGAGATGCTACTTCCTTTTGAGAGCTTCACACGTGAAGTCAGCAGGGAGGACTGTACTATGGGCCAAGCTATCCCATTGTTGCACATGCTAGAGCAACAGCTGAAGGAGGTGTCTGAAACGTACGCAGGTGTGGATGACAAACAAGACGCATATCATTTGGCGGAGACCTTAGCCGCTCGCTTATCTGAAAATACAAGGATTCAAAATAACATTTTGTCACAACCACATTACATTAGTGCCACAATTTTGGATCCACGGTACAAAGTATTTCTGAACAGCAAGGCAGTAATTCCTTTTTCGGAAGTGGATGTTGCCAACTACAAAACTTTAATAGCTAAGGAAGCCACTACTTTCGAAAACGAACGGCTGTTAATTACAGGCCCCCCACCCCAGGCCATAACAAGTACTACAGGGCATCCAGAGTCAAGTTCTACTTCGGAGCCTGAGGGCAGGGCATTTGCCTCTCAGCATTCACCTACACCAACAATAACATCAACAACAGCAAGAACAGGATCATCCACAGTACAATCTGCAACTGATTGGTTTCTACGGCAGGGGTATGGTAAGTCCAGTGCTGATGCAAAGGCAAAAGAGGCCGAGCACATCGGAGCACCCCCTGAACATTGAGCGGACGGTCCAGGCCTATCTGGATGACCCAACAGAGGTCTTCATGGATCGAAACCCATTGGTGTATTGGTATGGGAAAAGAAGCCAATGGACAGTGCTCAGCAGGCTGGCGATAAAGTATCTGGCTTCCCCTGTCGCAAGTGTCTCTTCTGAGCGTGTTTTCAGTGCTGCTGGTGCCATTGTAACTTCGAAAAGGACCAGTCTCTCGCCCAAAAGTGTTAACCATGATCAAAATGAATCAGCACTTTATACCACCGGATTACAAAA
Organism: Calotriton arnoldi; assembly: GCA_963921515.1. Lineage (NCBI taxonomy): Eukaryota > Metazoa > Chordata > Amphibia > Caudata > Salamandridae > Calotriton > Calotriton arnoldi. The sequence goes on from CAWUFW010010513.1 coordinate 173,229, forward strand.
TACGTGAATCACAGCAGGAAGAGGAGAGCGACTTGGATGACGTAAATAGTGCGTTACAGGACCTACTTCTGTCCGAACCACCAGAGTTTGAGGACGAGCTCCTCTTCCCTGACAACTAGGCTTTCAAATTGTTACTTTCTTCCTTCCTTTATGTGTCTGTGTATCTGCTTTCTGGTTCAAATCAAATCACAACAAATCCATCACCACCGTCTTCTCTTTTTATTTCCCTATTTGAGTTGCACGTCTGTGCATTTAACTGTCCACTCTTCAGAGTCCTGCTTCATTGTCCTGTCTCGCCCTAGTACATTTCCATCAAGCCAGACATTGGAGTACAAGAAATGTTGCCTTTAACAGTCCCTCCATAAGAAGTGAAACGTGACTATAGCTATCCTCCGTTTTGTTTCCGAGCCGGAACTCATCAGTGTCCGAAGGCTACCACCTCTGCAGGCATCCACAACTCTTCACTGTCAGAACTTGGGCAGGCATCCAAAAGTGAACTCATCACTGTCCGAAGGCTACAGCATCGGCAGGCATCCAAAGCTCCTCACTGTCAGAACAGAAGGTACTTGGCAGAGAAAGACAAGACTCTTCGAAGAAACTTGCTGACATTTGTGCAAACTCAAATGGCCAGCAATGAGCGCTACCCAGGCCGCGGCCCATCATCACAGTGCTGACCATGTGAAGCAACTTAAACTGTGACAAAGTGCCACAGATGAATAAGACGAAAACCGAAACAGCGACTAACACTCAAAATGAATGTGGACTGGAGTAATGATGAGGCCACTGCCCCGTAAAAAAAAAACACACACACCTGCCAGAACTAGGCATCTGATGATCTGACAGCCAAAGAGAAGAGTAAGACAGGTAATGATGGAATGCATTGGATGCTTGCAGACTCTGAGCGATTGCTGTTGTTTGTTGTTGATGTTGTGCATGAAGTCGAACTCTACTCTACTAGTTAATCTACAAAGTGACTCAAGTGACAGTCAATGTTTCCCTTCTTGTTGTTTAATAACCAAATTGTACTCCTACTACTGCAGGTGCAGGCCAATATCTGTTGCAATTTTTTAATATGGAATATGGACTTAATTGGAGTCACTACAGACTGAGTTGGAGTTGGACAACACGTACCACACCATGATGCTGACCATACTATCTTTGCATGCAGTCAGTCAGTTGGATCGGAGATGATTGAAGGAATAACTGCGTTTCACAAAGTGGCATAAGGTAAACATAAACACAACAATTCAACAAGAAAGTAAACACAGCAAACCTACATGTCCATGTAGTGGTGGAGTCGAGTGGAGTCATGACTGACAGCGGCGCATTGATTTTGTCACTTAATTTTGAAAATGCTAAGTTGCTGTATATATGCCTTTTGTCTGGCTCTGTCAAAAATTAAGGTAAATGGAAGTTGGGTCACGGCCGGGCTGGTGCTGTGGTGGGCCTGTTCTGTCCTGTTGTTGTTGTAGCTTAATGCTGTAAACAGAATATACACGATATATCCAAGCCGCCTCAGTCTGAAAGTGTTCTCTCTTCTCTTCTTGGACTCCACCGTAATTGATGCTTTTTTTTATTCATTGATTTTTCAATACCCCTTGTGTTTTTCCATCTAGACGTTACAGGCCGGCCTTTACCCTGTGCTATACTGGGAGACACAACTCACATTTACCTTACCAATCCGCATCAGGAAGGCCACCAAGATTGATGTGCGGAGCGTCCATGGAAGATAGGACCAAGAGGAAGGACGAGATTCAACTCCACAATTTGACCAGGATAATACAGTAACTTTAGTATCATTCATCATTCATCTTTTAATTAATTGGAATCCTTTTTTCTCTTCAATCATTACGACTGTGTGTTGTGTGTTGTTGTTTGTTTGCTAATTGATCCCTACAACTATTTTTTAATTTTCTTTGCTATCTTTAAAAGTAAGCCCAGTACAACATGGAATTTGGGTCTCTGAGGGCATATTACAGGCAAGGCAAATTGCGTAGAATATACTGCTGCCCTGTACTGTCTAATTGTCTAGTAGGAGTTAGTAAGTACTACTCATTAACCATCAAGTTATCTTCATCATCATGCATGCATTTCCTTTTTCTCCCTTTATAGATTTTTTGGATAAGATCATGGTCGTCTGCCAAGATTGCGCTTTGCTTTTGTTGTCCATGCGTACTGTTTTTCTTTCTCCAACCTTTCCCCAAACCCCCTTCCCATCCATTCATCAAACCCTAACCCTCTTCCCCCGGGCTGTGATTTATATTGAGGTGTGATGTGACTACATAAAATGTACACCAATTGATCACACGCTTGCTGGGGCAGATGTGGTGAAAGCAACACTAATTAAATTTCAAGGCAGGGCGAGGAGCTTCTTCTGCTTGCCCACCCATGCTCAGTCTATGTGCAAGCCATCACCGGCTAATAGTACATCATAATTAATTGCCAGCATTGATTGGATTCATCATCAAACTCCTACCACACAGCAGTAAAGGTTACGAATTACGATTGTGTTAAGTTAAGTGACTCACTCGACACAACTACAGTTTGTAACTTCTTGTACTAGGCTGTCCCCGCCACCATTATGTTTTATTTGACTTTAGCAGTTGCAAATGCAATATTGTTTGTTTGGCAGTCTTCTTCTGTACTGTATTTTACTTCGTTCTACTACTCCTCCCACAGTCGCTTTCAGGCAAGTGACTGTCTCTTTTTTATTTTTTTAGCAAATGCTGCTGCCAGTGTCTACTCTACTACTACCACCACAACCATGGCATCTTCTCCATTCTCTTGGGAAACCAAGCAGCCATCGCTGTGCCGAACGTAATCATCATCAATCACAGGTAAGATAAGTTTGGTGGGAGGTATAATGGACTAGGAGGAGAGACTGACAGTACTAGTAGGACAAATAACTCAGTGAGGGGTACCGCATCTATCTGTTTGTGTTACATCATCGGCAGATTATTTAAATCAAACACTGGCTGCGGCCCTGCAGCAGCAAGGAAACCATGTGACGTTAATTCGTAAAACAGTAACCCCCCACAAAACATTAACATTGTATGTTTAAGTATAAATATAATTTATTACCCTAACAAAAATAAACTATCCCACACCTGACCCACCCCTCTCCCTAACCCCAACCAATGTCCAAAACGAAAAAAAATCCAAAGAATGTCCAGAAACCCCAACGCCCAATTCCCACCCACCAACAAAAGGAATAAAAAAGGGGCAATGCAACACGGTCCTATAGTTATATTCGGCGGGCTTTTAGGTGTTTGTCCACCAGAATTTTGACACGTTCCTCTAGTTGCTCCTCTAGCCGTGCCACCCGGAGGAGAATCTTGCGTCGAAATGCCCTGCAGTGGCATCCAGGGTGGGGGACAGCAGTGCTGGCTGCAAGAGAATTGCGGCGGCGGGCGGCTGCCAGACCGCGGCGCCGTACCACTGGAGGTCTGGCCTGGCTGGGGCCCGGGGCATCGGACGAGGCTGCAGCTGCTGCCGCCTCCTCCTCCTCCGCCTGAGCCACCAGCCGCCGGTACTCCTCACAGATGGCCTCCAGTTTCCGGCGCCGGGCCCTGGCTGCCAACTCCTTCCAGGATGGTTTTTCTTGGGAAGGAGTACTATCTATATCAAGAAAGAAAAAGAATATTGTTGTAACCAGTACTCTTAGCAAAACAGTAACACAAAATTAATTCAACACATAATGGCACAGTAGCACTAGCAAGAAGCACAGTACATAACATTTCTGGTAATAATCTATCTATCCTCCCACTTCCTCGGCCTGTAACATTTGTGGGAGTTTCAGGCATTATACTAGCACTATGGACTCCAGTACACAGTACACCAGTCTTCTTCTTATCTCTAGTTTAGCTAAATGACATAACCTGGTTGTAGCCGGCATGCCAGCTCGGTCATCTATGCTTGCACCCAAGACAAACATACGAGTCATGACGCAGACTCACGTTAGTTTGATTTACTACTGTCTGCAGGTGGGGAAGCTCGTATTTTTCTATTACGGGTGGCACTGGCCATACTCTCCCTGTTGCATGAAGGGCAATTGGTCAATTTCACTTTGACAGTGCCCTGGCTACTACAAAAAGGCAGATTATATATCTGATCCAATGATCATTGCTTTTATATGGGACGACGACATAAGGTCAGTAGCGGTCAGTGGTGGGACTCGGGGAGTGCTGCCGGGCGGTGACGTGGGGAGGGGCAGGGTGTGGGGTAGTAAACTATGGATTACGGCCAATTACAGGTAAGTAAACATATAAATAAATAAAACTAATTTTGTTGCGCCCACCTCATCGCTTTTGGCGGTGCAGTGCTCCCAATGAAATTCGCTTTATTTATTTTTATGTTTACAGTAAAGTTACCTGTATTTGGCAGCGTAATACATTGTTTACTACTACCCCCACCCTGCCCCTCCCCACATCGGCTTTGCTACTCTGGCGCGGTTTCTTTTACATTCCCTTAAAACTAAATCTGTGCATCCCGTGACAGTCTCCACCTATGCTGTCTATGATGAATACATACAGGCATCCATCCATTCTAAGTAAATGTCAATCATTCTTCTTAATCTCTCCACAAACCTTACTTTGTTTCACCAACAACAACCCATGCGTCCACTCACTCCTTTGCTTGCCTTGGCTTAGAGTTTCACCCAAACATCGCTGATGATTGTTGCTATCCACAGCATCCACCCATACTGTGTCGCCCACCCAGGCAGGCATCCATTCTTCTTTCACCTTCCACCCATCCTTCAACAACACATGCATCTGATTCCTATCAGCCACCTATCCATGCTTCCAACGTATCCTTCTCTGCCAGTCATCATATTAAATCTCGCCCGTCCTTCCTCCTTCCACCCTTCTTTCCCTTTTTGTTCAACACAGCCATCAAGGTCATCTGATCTGACTTTTAGTCTCCTCCATAAAACTTTCACAGCTGAGTTGGAGTCAGATAGAAGAGGCCATTGGTTAATCAAGTCACGCTGGTAATGCTATTGCTACTGCATTGCTAATGCTAAGTAAAGGGTGTCTTCTCTTCTTCAACCGTTGTATAATGTTCACTACAACTTCATACCTAATAAGTCTCAACAACAGTACAGTGAGTGAAGTCAACACCCTTCCAGCTAGTGCAATGTCAATAAGTAATGAATATAACTTACCACCGCCCGCCACTGCTGCTGGCTCACCCCCTGTAGCTCCTGCAGGTGCCGCATCTCCTGCCCCCTCCGGAATGGTCGAATCGCCGCTGGCCCCGCTGGCACTGGTGGTCGCTACTACGCCTAGATAAAAGCATGACACATTTTTAGATGCCTGTACACCTCCCCCTATTTATTCTTTTTCACTAGCAAGATTGAAAAAAAAAGTTAATACATACATATTATACATCACATTCACTAGTCCAAATCGGGTACTAGAGTCAGTAGACACTAGTAGTGTTATGGTCCCTAGGGTCATTATTTATTATACTCTACTCTTTGCAAAGTTAGCCTGAGCCATGCAACCATTTTTCGCTTCATGTCTTTTGCGCATGTTACCTCGCAGCTTGTTGTGCAGTAACAGTAAGACGCCTTTTGAGCCCACATGAGCACATACAGCTACTGTCTGAGCGTTGCGTACAAGAGGTCGAAAAACAAGCCACTTTGTTATGGAGTTCGGTTAGTCCGTATTGCTTAGCCATAAGTAACATGTTACACTTTTTTGGCAGGACTGAGAAATGCTTGCATTATACTATCTAACGCGCACCATTTTTCTCAGGCAGAAGATTCCCTTCTACGAACCAGAGATTTGCAGAGCTTATGAATGATGCATGTAACCAGTAATTCTACGTTCTACGGTGAGGAGTCTCCCAGAATTCGCACAGATCTTTTGTCTTCTATCATCATGCACTTGTTGTAACAATGTTTATTGTTTTAATCTTATGCATTTTGCTGTTGGAGCTGGCTGGAGTACACAGAATTTTTTAGAACAACATACAGAGCTTGTTAGTTGAAAATAAACCTTTTGAACTTACACATAGACTCTGTGGTATTTGGTGTGGTGGTGGTGGTGGACTTACACGAGTGAGTGAGCGAAAGGGTGTTATGTTCTGGGTTGTGTAATCATTGGGTATCTTCGGGTGGGGGTTCGGGGACCTAATGAGACACTATAGCTAGTCGTTCAGGGGATTGTGGGTTCACTTCTGACTGAGGTGTGAGGAACGTCCAAGTTCTAAACTCCCATCACCAACATCCTATTTCCTTGTGCATAGTTCTGCATGGGGCTGTGCAGAATCCCCACATCAGTAGTAGTATGTACTATATCCTATCAAAAATAGTCAAATATCTGGTTGGGCATTTTGTTTGTGGTAATTGTCAAAGCCTCAAGATTAAGAAGCCTAGAAGAGGACAACCGAAAGGACTGGACTCAGTGGCTAGAGCTATTGGTCAATCTGAGTTTTATTCAAAACCGTACAATAAAGAGTGGCAATGCAAACTGGGCAAGCTTAGCGACAGACTAATAGTAGTAGTACATACATTCATAGCAGAGGCAGTTAGAACTTAGAGGCAGGGATAACCAGAATTTAGAAACAGATAGTCAAGTCAAGATCAAAGAATCTTTTGTAAAAAATAGAATTAGGGAGTGGAACCAGAATTAATAGTTCTGAAAAAATAAGGTGCAGTAAAAGTTAGGGCAATATAATTGTTAATATTAACCACTGGAGGACTTACTGGGACCAGCAGCAGGGCCCTCGGTAGAGGAGCGGTCCTCTGGTGGTTGTCCCGCCGACTCGGACCCCGTCTTCTTGCCCCTGGGTGCTGCAGATCAGTGATCATGTAAGATATAATAAAGAAAGACACAAACATTAATGATTGCTGTGAAACAAATAAATTATCTAAAAAACGCTCAAAAAACGTTTTAGGAAACAAAAATTGCAATAAAATTGACCTATCTAATCCGATCGACTACTGGCTTGCGGGATTCACGGACAGTCTACTTATTTGGGAACACTAATTCAGTGTTCCATTCTGATTGATTCAAATAAAATCCAGAACACTAACTAAGCCTAAATACCACCTGACCTAGCCCACCTATTCCAGGCGGGCCAATTGTTCATTAAGTCTGCATTTCCATTTTTTTTAGCCCTCAAAAATGCATAGATGAGAAGGTGGACACATGCATAAATTGGTGCATAATGCATACACCACATTGTTGGTTGGTTGCGTCTGATGTTCTGCAGCTGACTGACACTGCTAAGCTTACCACTCACTAAACAAACTACAAAAGGTTCTACTAAGGACTGGGGTAAGCAGCACTCAGTGACAGAGGATGCGTCACGCAGACCGCTCAAAAATTATCAACTAATAGTAACTAAACCTAGTATCAATCCATCCACCACTATTTGACAGGAGGACAAAGGAAGGACTAGAATCTCTCTAGCAATAGCATTACCTAACTGAAGTTCTCTAAAGTAAACTCTTACATAATAATAAGGACAAGCGAGCGCAAAGTTGCAAACAAGTAAGAGTAGCGCCCAGCACCTGTGTCCTACAATCACAGAAGATTTTGAAACGTAATTTACCTGCAATGTAAGCAGCAGTATTCTTGTTATTTGTAAAAATGTATACACAAATCACAATACTTATACTACTATATATATTAGCTACTCACCAAGCCCCACGACCTCGACACCTAGCAGGTCCAACAGGTCCTGCTCCCGGTCGAGGATGTCTGACCACCGGTGTGCCAGCTGGTTATGGGTGCGCCGGACCCCTGAGCAGCGAAACACTGCCTGGCGCACCTTCGCCCACCGGCGGTGACGCTCCTGGGTCGGGTACCCGGAGCCTGGCCTGCCGCCTGCTGCCAAGGTCAAGGGGAGGTGGCGCTGAACAAAAAAAACAAGGGCGGCCACCTCCGCCTCACTAAAAAGCTGGCGGGCTTGCACCCCTGCAGGGCGCAGTCTGCCGCAAGGCAGGCGGCTCTTGGGGGCACGCGCCTTGCCCTTCGAGCCATTGCTGCTGCTGCTACCCTTCGCCATGGTTCTGGGGTGGGAGGAGGCGGAAAAGAAAAGTTAGAAGGGAAAAATAAAGTTAGGGGAAGAAGTAGGAGCTTAAAGAAGAAAGTTATATAAAACAGTCGAAAAGTTAAAAAAATACAGTAAAAAGTAGAAAAAAATGCAAAATATAGACTTAGGCAGAGAGAGAGATAGATAAGAAATAAAGAAAAATTGAAAAACAGTGTAAAAAACTAAGGATTGCAAAGATTGAGGTCGGATAGAAAAGCAGGCCCAGAACCATAGCATAGAGTGAAAAACAAGATAGCCGCGCCCAGCGCGACCGCGTGGGTAAGTTCGCACGATATTTCTCCCTGAGCACGCAAAAAACGTCGCGAACACGTACAACGCGTTCCCGAACATGGAATGCGCATCGCGAGCACGCTATACGCGACCCGGAACAGGAAATAAGGGATCGCGAACTGGCGGGACAAGTGAAAAACAAAATGGCCGCGCCCATAGGTGACCGCATGGGTAAGTTCACGCCCCAAGCACGCAAACAGCGTCCCGAACATGCACAACGCGTACCCGAAGAAGAAAAACGCATCGCGAACGGGCGCGACAAGCAGCTACGCACGCTTGCGTAGCTCGCATAGCGCTCCGACGTCTTCGCGTAGCTTCGCGTAGCTTCGCGTAGCGCGACTACGCGAACTACGCCCAGGGTTAAACTTGATCCTAGCTTTCTCTGTATAGAAAAAGTTTCATCAATTGTTTTTAGGTCCTTTAATCTCTTCTTGTTATACACAAGTTTACAATCATCCCAGGATTTTGGGATAAATGCATTTCTATGTTCCAGTGTTTTCTTGTTTCTGTTTTACCATCATCCACATCCACCAGTATACTGACTTATCCATGTTGGTAAGTCCCTGCAGTTTTTTCATTAGTTTTTGTCCCAGTATCTCTTCTTCCATACATCTTCTTCCTCAATCACTCTTCCTCTATTGCACAACTTCTTTGTTTCATACTCTTCGAGTGTCTGCTCTAGGCTGTCCTCTGCATTCAAGCTTCACCTCTCCTATTTTTACAGTACCATTTGTCTCTCTACCTACTTCAATGGATAAAGTTGCTTGGCTTTCTGCCATCTCCTCTCTATTATTAACAGGGAATTATTATATCTTCCTGTTTGGTCTTTTCTCCTCCAGTTTCCTCACTTTTTCTACTTTTTTCTCTCCTTCTTTTTTACCCCTATAACTTACTGCAACTTCTAAATGAATGTGCAGCCACTCGTTGTTGTTTCAATTGCTTATAAATTTGCCTGAGGTTTTTGTCACCCTCAATACAATTATAATGTAACCCTATCAAAAAACAAAGAGTGTTTATCCGCTTATTCAGAGTGAACTGCCAGATTGCTTTAGTAATAGAAACCCATATTAAAGAACAAGACATAGTCCCTTTATGAAGACATTGGGTTGGATACTCTTTTTGTTTTCCTGATGTTAATAACTAAAATGGGTTTGTAATCCTCATTCATAAATCCTTACACATGCAGATTGAAAATGAAGTTAAAGATGATGTTGATACATGGACCCTTTTGAATTTTAGGATAAATGACACCCAGCTACCAATTTGTAGTGTCTATGGCCCCACAGGATTTGATCCACAATTCTGGGATCACTTCTCTACTCTACTATTGTGTTGCCCATTAGATAATCTTATTGTCGGAGGGAACTATAATCAGTTAATGGACACTTTTGTTGATCAGCGCTTTCAGACTAGATATATTCCCACCAAAATACACAAGGTTTTCAAAAATCAACTGTCTCAAGATTTTTGATCGATGCCTGGAGAGCTTCTCATGCGATGTATTGGAATTTGCTTTCTATTCCCCTGTATGCGACTCCTACTCTAAGATAGATTACATATTCGTCACACAAAATGTTTTTCAATCTATGCTGCATGCTGAGATCAGCTCTATCCTCATTTTGGATCATCACCCCTGTTATACTTGAATTCGATATACTAACAGATACTTCTCGCTTCAGTAGATGGAGATTCAACAATGCCTTATTAGGTGATAAGAACTTTTTTCAGCAAGATGAAGTTTTTCTAATGAATTTTTCAATGTCAATCTTATCATCTATACTCGACTGCTGGAGGCTTTATTATAGATTATGTTGCAACCAAAAATTAAAGAGCCCTTAAAGATTCTTCAGAACTGTTACAAATGATTCAAATAATTGAGCATGAATACTTTTCCTCTAAGCAAGAAAATACTTTAGCCCGACTGATTCAGGCCAAATTACAGTATAATATGCAATTCTTAGACAGTGCATGTGGCACTTTACTAAAAATGTATGCTAAATGTTATGGTGGCCTTAATAAAGCTGGCAGTTTAGGAGCCAACTATTTAAAAGTCAAGAAGCAAAAATCCAAGTTCACTGTTATCAATGATAAACATGGAACCAGACATTATAGAGATTCCAACATCTTGGAATGCATCACAGATTTTTATGCTCGGTTCCACTCCAGATTCTTCCCCCACCGAGCAAACTTTGAATGCTTCTTTTCATTCTATACCTAAAAATGCAGATCTTATGGTAGCTCTTTCTTCCCTAGACACTTAAAACTCTGTGACAGAGATTATGACAGCCATTACCAAACTTCCAAAAGATAAAACTCCCAGTCCAGACAGGTTTTCGGTCAAGTTCTACTGCCTATTTTCTCATATTTAATCCCCAAATTATTGCTCTTAATTGAATACTTTCTTACTCATTATAGAGCACATGGCACGTTTCTTGAGGCTATGTTGTGTTTGCTTCCCAAAAAGGACAGGGATCTGTCATTATATGGGAATTATAGAAGTATTTCCCTCATAAATACTGATTGTAAGATTTTTGAGAAAGTACTCACTTTGCACATCACTTAAGTCATTCCAGATCTAATCGGCATAGAGCAGTCAGGTTTTTTAAGGGGGAGATACCTCTTTAGTATCTCAAGAAATGTTTTGAACATTTTTCACTTGTCTTCCAAATAAATCCACATTCCCTATTGCCGCCATTACACTGGGCGCAGAAAAAGCCTTTAACTGTGTTCTCTAGAATTTCATGTTTGGAGCTTTAAAATGGCACAGTTTTAGCCCACATATCCTTAAATATAGTTGCTAATTATGCTCTGCACCCTCCATCTCTATTTTTTTAATGGTAAGCAGTCACATTACTTTCATTTGCATAGCACTCAACAGGAATGCCCACTTTCCCTCTTCTATTTATTTTATCTCTAAAACATTTTGAGAAACAATTTGAAGATCCCCTTCCTTTTTCACTAATGAACCCAATGACATTGTGTTTCAATTTATTGCCTACGGAGACGATATTTGGTTTTTGTCTCAGATCCTCAACATACCATTCCCAATTTTTTTCATCTAGTGAATGATTATTCTGTTGTTTTGGGTAGTAAACTCAAAATAGACAAACCAAAAGTTCTGTCGCTGAATAAATTTTGTTTTCATGACATGTTATGTTATGTTATGTTATCTGAGTTTATATAGCGCACAGCTTCCCCAGCAAAGAGGCGTCCCGGCGCTGCCAGCGTCAGAAGGAACAGGGCTAAGAACACAACAAGTAGGCGTAAGGAATATACAGAAGACAAAAAGGACTAAGCAGAAGGAAAAAGGAAAGTTTTAATTGCTTTCCTGAAGTCCACCATGCGATCCAAGCTGCGAATCTGAGGAGGCAGGGAATTCCATAGCTTGGCAGCTAAGTAACGGAAAGATCGACCTCCGACCCGAAGGCGCTTCACACGGGGGACAATTACCAAATGCTGTCCCAGGGAGCGCAGCTGGCGAGTGGGGACATACAGGGCTAGCAAGTTAGCCAGGAGACTGGGCGAGGCAAGTTTCAGGATCTTAAAAGATAGGCAAAGAGCCTTAAATTGGATCCGTTTGGCCACTGGAAGCCAATGTAACCTCCGGATGGCCCCAGAAGAAGGACAGTTACGTGGGAGCCCTAACAGGGCTCTGGCAGCAGCGTTTTGAACACGCTGCAGTCGCAATATCTCAGCCTGATTAGCTCCCAACAGGAGCGAATTAGCATAATCTAGTCTAGATAGAATGGCTGATTGAACAATCAGTTGGCGAGTAGATGAATCAAAAAACTTCAGCAGGGGCCTAAGTCCCCGCAGGAGGCCAAAACAGGTACCCGCAACTCTTTTGGTATGTTCTTGAAAGCTAAGGGTAGCATCCATCCATACCCCCAAGTTTTTTACCACCAACTTAGGGGTGGGGGTACTACCAAGTACGTTAGGCCACCATTGTTCACTCCAGAGGCTCCTGTCCCTCCCCACCAACAGTAACTCTGTTTTAGTCGCATTCAACTGGAGACAATTTAAAGTCATCCACTCTGCCACAGCGGCCAGGCCGCTCCGAAACCTTGAAGCATCCTGAGTGGAACCATCGGACAGGGCCACCACCAGCTGTGTATCATCTGCATACGAGACCATGGTGAGGCCCATATTCCTAGCCACCTTAGCAAGAGGCTGAACATAAAGATTGAACAATATGGGGCTCAATGCAGAGCCCTGTGGTACCCCCTGCCCGATGGAATGAGCCTGAGAAAGAAACGGGGGGGCCGAAACTCGAAAAGATCTCTCTTTCAGGAATGATCTAAACCATTCTAGTGCTAAGCCCACAACCCCGGCATCCTCCAAACGCTGTAACAGAATTCCATGTGAAACCGTGTCAAATGCGGCACTCAGATCAAGTAGAATCAGTGCCGCTGTATGACCGGAATCGAGAATGGTCCGCAGATATTCTGTCACAGCCAGAAGAGCCGTCTCTGTACTGTGACCAGGGCGGAAACCATTTTGAGAAGGATCCAAGATGTTATTAGTAGTGAGATATTTCATTAAAATATTGTTAACATGGGCCTCAGCAATCTTAGCTACCCAAGGAAGGAGCGATATTGGCCGAAAGTTTTCCAGCTTTGCTGGGTCAAGTGAGGGTTTTTTAAGAATTGGGGACACCCTCGCCTGTTTCCACGGCACAGGGACCACAGCAGTAGTAAAAGAAGTATTAACAACATGGCACAGAGGTGTCAGGAAGAGAGACAGTGAATCCCTGAACTGGGCAGGTTTTAAAGGATCGGCCGGAGAGCCAGATTTAATTTTCCTGCTCAGTAAAGAAAACTCTTCCAGCGTTATACTGGGAATAGCTGCCAAAGAATGTAAAGGAAGGGGCTCATGACGAGCGGCTGGAGGAGAAGACCCTTGCGAAAAAAAACGATAGATGGTATTCACTTTATCAACAAAAAACGTTGCCAAGTCTTCACACTGTTGCTCAGAAGTAATCGTAGAAACAGAGGAGTTACTCCTTACTCTGAGGTCCTTAAGAATTTTAAAAATACATTTGGCCGGATTAGAGCTTAGCTTTATTTCGTTGGCATAGAAAGCTGCTCGGACCGTGCAAATGGTTCTATGATAGTTTTTTATAGCGGACAAATAGCATTTCTTTGCCACAGAGTCATAATCTTTTCTCCATGCGCGCTCTAATTTCTTGCAAGCTTTCCGAAGTGCAGCCAAAGTGTCATTGTACCATGGGCTAGGGTTCAAAGTGCGGCCTTTCAACCATTTCGCTGGAATGAGGGAATCCAGCACTTGAACAATCCAGTTACAAAAGGCTCTATAGCCCACATCTGCATCGTTGTGTGGAGCCGGAATATTAGCAGCAAGAAGCGCATGAAAATCCTCCAATCTCAATTTACGCCAAGGGCGCCTAAAAACGGGGGGAAGAACAGTCTTATTAAGGGGCTCAGGGGCAGGGAAAGACATGGATATCAAAGAGTGGTCAGACCAGCCTACAGGTTTAGGAGTCTCCACCATAGCAAGAGGAATGTTGGAAAAAAAGGGGTCCAACAGATGGCCGGCTGAGTGGGTAGGGCCAGGGACCAATTGAATTAGTTGGCAGGCTGCCAAGTCCGCAAGCAGACTACTGACTGCGGTATCTTGCACAAGATCAAAATGCAAGTTAAGGTCACCGAGAATGCTAAAGTTAGCTGTACTCATTGCAAGCGTGCAGGTGTACTCCAGCAGGGCAGATTTAAATTTCGCAATAGGCCCAGGAGGACGGTATACTAACAGCCCTGAGATAGTCAGATGGGCACTGAGAGTAATACTAAAACGCGCACATTCACAGCCCTCCATAGCTTCTTTAACAAATAGGCACGAATAGCAAGATTTAAAAATAACCGCAATGCCGCCCCCCTGGATTCTCTGTTGATGGTAAAAATGGAATAGCCAGGAGGCAGCGCTAAATTAGGTTCAGCTACCTTATCCTCATTGAGCCAAGTCTCAGTTAGAAAAAACACATCCGGTGATTCCTCCAGAACCAAGTCATAGACTTCTAGATAATGTTTGGCTAAAGACCGCACATTCAGGTGGAGCATTCTTACTGGTGGCCTAGACTGAGAAGGAAGAGGTAAAGGAGGCTCCGGCATAGGTAAAGGAGGCTCCGGCATAGGGGAGACGTACCTACAGCAGGGACATCCAAAGGGCCCTTCCAGGGGACCCAACCGAGGCCTACTACATCCTTCAACCATAGAGTTAACTGCCAATAACTCCGCATTAGAGGAAGTGCGCCGTCCCACAAAGCTCCGGCCAGCATTCCTGGCGAGAGGCGACGTGCAGGCGCGGACGGGTGCAGACGGGCTTGCCTTTGGCGCGCCTTTGGCGTGCCGCCGGCGCTCCCGCGCCATGCCCCGGTTAAATACCGGTGGTGTCAAGAGGCACGAGCACCTGGACCGCTAACTGCCAAAATGGCGGCTGGAGGAGGCCGACCGGAAGTGGGGGTCTCTGGCGGTAATAAAAGCGTTTCACAACACCCTCCACATCAATCAGCCCAAAAAGGCTGCGGTGGACCGGGGTGTGGAAACAGCAAACAGTGCAAACAGTGCCAAACAAAGAAAGCCGGGGAAGGACACAAAGGTAATGGCCGCAATACACAGTAAAAAAGGGGGAATTAAAACAGTAAAGGTCTAAAAAAGCGTAGCAGGCAACTTAAACAGCGCTACCAGCGAAGTGCTCCGCCGCACGACAGCTGGAAATTCAACTGCGCTCCCGCGCCATGCCCCGGTTAAATACCGGTGGTGTCAAGAGGCACGAGCAACTGGACCGCTAACCGCCAAAATGGCGGCTGGAGGAGGCCGACCGGAAGTGGGGGTCTCTGGCGGTAAAAAAAGCGTTTCACAACACCCTCCACATCAATCAGCCCAAAAAGGCTGCGGTGGACCGGGGTGTGGAAACATGTTCAAAGCTACAGGTTTTACTTGCAATTCTAAAAGTATCAAATGCTTAGGCATTTTATATTTCAGCTCTATCAAAGATACTAATCTGATTAATCTCAAAGCAGTTAAATCAAAAAATGTTAACTCTGTCTAACTGATGCTTTCCCCTATCTTTGTTATGGTGGGGGAGGCTAGCCACCATTAAAATGATGTTGGTACCAATCATTAATTTATATTTATCTATGCTTCCTGTTACACTCCCACATACATTTTTTAAATCTCTTAGTAGTTTACTAATACAGTTTTTATGGAATAAGTGGAACGTAAGTATATCTTTAGCTGAGTTACAACAACACAAATACAATGGAGCGATTGGTTTTCCAAACCTTAAGAAGTATCACTCTGCCTTTACACTTAAACAGATTTAGACTTCCCTCTCAAATGATCCCATTATATACCTACTATTTTGCACCAATTGGAACACTCTCTATTTACACATTTGTCTATTTGAGACATGGTTTACATTTTACAACCTCCTAAGTTGTTTCACTCCTCAATACTCACTCACTCTGTTTATTTGGCCAAATCCCTACTCACTTGCTACAACTCTTACTTAGACAATCTTGAGTATACCCCTATCTGGTACAATAAAAAAATCAAATTAAATAATAGAGTCCTTTCTTGGAAAGACTGAATGTGTAAAGGGATTAAAACTATAGGTCAACTATTTTCGGATAGGGCCCCTCTTGAATTTCATGATATTCACCACAAATTCTGAATTTCCTTCCATTATGCTGCCCGATACGAACACCTCAGGGTAATTGTCCTACAACTTCTTTCTTCATCCCCACTGTTACCTTCCAACACTCAAACCTCATTTTATATTCTTGATTTCTTCTTGGAAATAAGTGCATCCTTCATTTGTAAGACTGTAAACACATTCCTGGATGATAGACCAAAGTCTGATGTTGAATTGCAATGGGATAACAATCGTCAACAAGTTTTCTCAACTCATGTCTGTAATAAAATTTGGTCTAAAATCGACTCTATTTCTCATTCAGGTAGTACAACACAAACATTAGACTTTTTTTTACAATAGACTATTTCTTACCCCTATGTTGCTCCATCAGTTTAAACTCTCCAATGACAACAAGTGTTGGTCCTGCCTTATGGACAGTAGTGATTTTCTACATATGTTTTTGAATGTCCTCATGTAAGTGCATTTTGGTTAAAAGTTTGGGATAAAACAAATAATATTTTTTCTATTGATATACCTTTTGCTACACTACACATTTTTTTAGGGGACTCATCTTCTATATGGCATTCTCAAATTATGGTTGGAAAAGGTCCTGACTTATGGATGTGTAGGGGGGCAGGAGGGTGGGCGCTGCAGCGGTTCTTGCTATCTATATCACTCAGACCTCTTTCAAGGGTAGGGGGGTAGAGGGTGTGCCGGGTGGAGGGTGGCACGGGGGGTTTGGGCAGGGGGGTCACGCGGCAAAAAGTTGGTATGTAATTTGCAGCAAAAGTTGTGTTTTTTCCAGAGTTCTGGGTAGTATTAATTGTTAAAGAATACTGTGCAAATAAGAATGGAACAGAGAGCATTTTTGGGCAGAAAAATGCCTGTGTTAATCATGCTGAGGCATTATGGATGGTCAAGATGATTTATCGGTATAATGGCTAAGTTACGCATCGCCACTGTTAATATTTGTGGGCTAAATGACAGTGCTAAAAGAAGAAAGATTCAAGAAGATCTTAAAATTCTACAAGCAGATCTGTATTGCATTCAGGAGACTCACATAGCACGGAATGATAGCAACCTGCTTAATTCTTTGGGGCTAACAGTTGTTGCGTATACAACTCAAGACATTAGGACCAAGGGGGTGGCCATTTTAATGTAAGTAGTGCTATTACGCCTGGGAGAAAGGCTGTGGATAAAAATGGGAGATGGGTAATACTGGAATGTAGAGGAGGTATGGGTTCATTTACATTATGTTCAGTCTACGCTCCTGTATTGGATGACCCTGGTCTATTGAACTTTTTAGCTGTAGAATTACCCTCCTGGCCTGCACCTTACGTAGTCTGTGAGGATATGAATATTAATGGATCTAGAGGTGCTCCAGGGGTTCAGGGGGTCTCTAGTGATGGGCGTAAACCACAGTCCTCTAGGGCAATGGAAAATCTCTTAAGGGATATCAGATTGGTGGCTGCATGGCCTAGTTTAAAATCCCAGGAGCCTGGATACACTTATTACTCTTTTATTTTTTTTATTTTTAGAGTTTTCTATAGCGCGAACAAGACCCTGGGTGGGGTATCAGAGCGCTTTACAAGGAAAGCAGAGTAGGTATAGAACATTTTGCAAAACAACAAAGCAGACAGATTATCAAAAAATATTACTAACAAGGTTTGGCATGTAGCTGCAGCGAAAATGGAGCAGTAGGAACAAGTTTGAGTACGCTAAGTCATAGGGGCGAAGGAGTCATTAAGGGGAGTGATGAACAAGTTTGAAGTTGTGGACTGATTCAGTGCCTTGCGGAATTAAGGGAGGAATTTGCTCATCAGGAATGATTTTGCTTCCCTTTTAAATAGTGGTGTAGAAGAGATTTTTCTAATGCACGGAGGTAGCGAGGTCCATATTCTTGGCGCCGCTCCGGTGAATGCTCTGTCAGATGTTTTTTTCTTGCTGAGACGAGAGGGTTTCAGGAGTAGATTGTCTGTGCTCCTAGAGTGTCTGTTTCCTCCTGACAAGGTAAGTTTTGGGGATAGGTACTAGGGGGTATTGTGGTGTAGAGCTCTATGGGTGATGCAAGCTATCTTTAGGTGGATTCTAGCTTCATAGGGTAGCCAGTTGAGCGCCTTCAGGCGTGGCGATATGTGGTCGAATTTCCTGGATACTGTTAGGAGTCTTGCTGCTGCAGTGAGACAGGCTTTTAAAGGGGCTGTCGAGATTTTGGGAAGCCCTGAGAGGGTGGTACATCCGTACTCCAACCTCGAGATGACTAAGGCCTGAACTGCAGTTTTGAGGTCATGGTTCTCGATGAATGGTTTCATTTTTCTGAGCTAACTGAGGTGAAAGCGGGCATTTTTACCCAACATGTTGATGTGCGTTTGCATGTTGAGGTTCTTATCCAGTGTAATTCCAAGCGATTTGGTGGAGTCCACCAGAGTCGGTGTGCAATTCAGAGCCGTGATCATCTTGGTCCAGTCCTTTATCTCCAGAGAGTTTTTAGGGGGGGAAATTAAAAGAAGTTCAGTTTTTTGCGAGTTTAGCTTGAGGAAGTTGGTCGTTAGCCAGTGAACGGTCTTTTCGAGAGCTTGATTCATCATCTTTATCTCTTCAATGGAAGAGATCTTGATGTAAAGTTGAGTGTCGTCTGCGTACATGTGGTAAGAGATATTTGCTTGCTGTAGTAGCTCGGTTAGTGGTTCGACATATAGGTTGAATAGCGTGGGGGATAGGGTTGAGCCTTGTGGTACTCCAAGTGGGTTGGGTGAGGAGTGAGAAAGATTTTTGTTCACCAAGAATGATTGCGTTCTGTTTTCCAGAAAGGATTTGAACCATTGGAGGACTGTGCCAGATAAACCCATCCTGTATTCCAGTCTTCTCAGCATTTTGTCGTGATTGACCGTGTCGAATGCTGATGAGAGGTCGAGCAGGTCTAGTAGGCAGGTTTCATTACGGTCAAGGGCGAGGAGGGCATCGTCTACTACATGCAGAATGGCTGTTTCTGTGCTATGGCTGGGTCTGAAACCCAATTGCCAGTCGTTCAGCAGTTTGAAATCCGTGATGTGTTGGTTCAGTTGTTGCTGAACGCATTTTCCCAGGACCTTGGCTAGTATGGGAATGTTGGTTATAGGTCGGAAGTTATTCGGGTCGTAGGCGTTTGCTGTCGTTTTTTTAGGATAGGGGTGACTTGACCATTTTTTAGGCAATCCGGGATGTGACCTTGCGTTAGCGAGGCATTGATGATTTTGGTCCAGAGGGAGGAGATGATATGGTGGATGTGGGGTAGGCAGTTTGAGGGGACAGGGTCATTGAAGTGGTTGTTGGGTTTGATAGTTGCTAATGTTTTGGTGATGTCACTGAGGACGTAAGATTTGAAGGTAGACCAGTGAGAGTTATTTTTGGGCAAAGGTAGATCTGGTTGTATAGGATTTTTAGCTTGTGTGTTCTTTGGGGTGGCTGAGTTGATAGCTGCCGTCCTTAGCTCGAGTTGGAGAGAGTTAGTTTTTGCTGTGAAGAATGAGGAAAATTCTTCACTGCTAAGCTGTGATTTTGATGTCAAGAGTGCGGTTTTGGCCAATTTGTTAGACTGTTGTTTTAGCATTTCAAAGAGTTTCTTCGGTCTATTTTTGGCATTGTCTAGTTCTGATCTAAAGAAGTCTTTTTTTGATTGAAGAATACTTTTATTATAGGAGTTTCTAGATTTCCTAAGTAGTTTGAGTTGGAGGGGGGAGGGATGTTGTCTCCATTTGCATTCAGTTAATCTTAATTTACGTCTCTTTTCATTCAGGGCTCCTGTGAACCATGGGTTTTTGTCTTTGTCCGGTATTCTTTTGAGTTTTGGTGGAGCTACATGGTCCAAGATATTGGTCATCGTGGAGTTGTAGTGAGCAGTGAGGTCATTGACGTCTGACATGTTATTGGGAGGAGTAAGAACTTTCTCACAGTGGGAGGCTAGGTCGTTCCAGTTGAGGTTTTTTGTGTCTCTTATCCAGTGTTTAGGCTTAACTTGCTGTGAGTAAGTTTTCTTTCTAGCGGAGGGAATTTGGAAGGTGATAGTGTGATGGTCTGACCAATCACAAGGATTTACAGGATTCCAGGGGTTTGGAGTGAAACTGCGAGATGGTGATGTCGGATCGATGTATGCAAGCGATGCCTCCGCCCTTTTTGTGGGGTCTGTCTAGTCTTATGATGTTGTAATTTGGGGGACTAGAAGGTCAAGGCATGGTGAGGATGATTCAGTGAGCCAAGTTTCCGTGAGGATGGTTATGTCCATTTTCAGGTTTAGGATGAGGTTGGCTATGTCAGAGGCGTGTTTCGGGGCTGAGCGGCAGTTTAGTAGGAGGCAGGAGATCTGGTTTGAGGCGTTCTCTAAAGAAGGCTCATGATTTTTGTAGGTAGGGGATATTGTTTGAAGGTTATTCAGGTTTATCGTTCTGTGATTCGGTTGGGATGTTCTGTTTGGGTTGATGGGGACTGGGGGAATAGGGAATTCTTCCTTATTTGTGTTGGGGCAAGTAGGGGTTTCATAGAGGAGTAGTAAAGTTTGGATTTCCATGTCCGTTAAATAGTTGGGGAGTTTACGAGTACGCAAGTGGCGATTAGTCAGAGGCAGTGGGATAGTGTTTATCATGTCGTTAGCTGCAGCTAGAGAGTTTTGAAGATGATTGAGTTTAGAGAGAGAGTTTTCTGTGAGTTGTAAAATGTTTCTAATTTCTAGGATAATGTTTTGTAGGTTCCGGGAAGTGAGGTTAGTATGGGTTTTGAGTGAGTCTAGTTCAGGTTGGTGAGAGGGGGAGGCAGGATCGGCGAGCAGAGAGAGCTGGGGATAGTATTGTTGGGGGGTTCGAATGCTGTGATGGCAGTGTGGTAGGTTTGAGAGGTTGGGGGAGTGGTAGTCGGGCGTGAGAGGGGTATGCACAGGCTGGGGGCTTTTTTACGATTCGCTGGAGTGGCCTTGTCGTGGATAATTTCTCCGGCGGGCGGGACAGGGTTGTGGAGGGGGGAGAGGGTTATGAGGATAGGGGTGGTGGCGGAATGTGGAGATGCGGAGAGACAGAGAATGGGAATTAAGGGAGGGGCGATGATGTTGCTTCTGTTGATGGTTCTAGTTATGGGTGTCAGTGATATGAGTTCTGAGGGAGGTGAGTTGTGGGTGCTACTTTTGAAGGTTCTAGGTAAGGGTGAAGGGCGCTGGGAGTCAGGAGATGAAGGGATAGAGGGAGTAGTTAGGTCCTGTAGGACACTGGGTAGGGTGTTGGTGTGGGCTTTTAGTGTGCGAAAGTATTTGTCGAATAGATCTAGGTCCTTATTAGCTGCTTGAATAAGAACTGTGCCATTTTTGTAGGAAGTTATATTCAGGGTGGCTCTGAGGTTTTGTGCGGGTGTCGTCGTGATCCTGGTTCCGTAGCGGATATTTTTCTTGCCATGGATGGTTAGTAGCTTGGAGAAGGCAGTTCGCCATTTGGCCATTTCTCCTGTGAAAAATATGAGGTCATTGATTATTACACCTTTCTTGGCATTGAAGGAGTTGTCAAGGAACAGTGTTTCTGGGTTTTTTCTGAAAAGGTTGTGTTTGAAGGTTTTGGAAGCAGTTTTAGATAGATTGGAATATGCGCTGTTTCCTGCGGGTATCATATGTGGTCCGGCCATTACGTGATTTTCTTTGTTCTGTGAAGGGAACAGCAGTTTAGCAGGAGGTTGGGATCCGTTACAAGATGGCTACCACTTTGTTGGGAGCCGTTACACGATGGATGTCACTTTGTGGGTGTCTTCGATAGATATTTCGGTTTAGTGTTGGTAGCCGTTACAAGATGGCTGTCCCTTTGTGGGTGTTTTCAATAGACTTTCTGTTTAGTGTTGGGAGCCATTATAAGATGGCTGCCACTTTGTTGGGGGCCGTTACAAGATGGCTGCCTCTTTGTTGGTGTCTTCAGTCTTTCTGTTTAGTGTTGGGAGCCATTATAAGATGGCTGCCACTTTGTTGGGAGCCGTTACAAGATAGCTGTCATTTTGTGGGTGTTTTCGATAGACTTTCTGTTTAGTGTTGGGAGCCGTTACAAGATGGCTGCTACTTTGTTGGGGGCCATTACAAGATGGCTGCCTCTTTGTGGGTGTCCTCAGTCTTTCTGTTTAGTGTTGGGAGCCATTATAAGATGGCTGCCACTTTGTTGGGAGCCGTTACAAGATGGCTGCCACTTTGTGGGTGTCTTCAGTCTTTCTGTTTAGTGCAGGGAGCCGTTACAAGATGACTGCCACTCTGTTGGGAGCCGTTACAAGATCGCTGCCGCTTTTGTGGGTGTCTTCAGAAGACTTTCTATTTAGTGCAGGGTAGTCCTTTTTTACTTTTGTTTTTATAAGTTCAGCCATTTTGAATGCTGGAAGTTGGAGGAGAAATATCCTGTATGAACATGGATCTCCTTTTTCAAAAGACGGGCATAAAAGCTCCGATACTCCTGAACTGAGGGAGGTGGGGGGTGGGGGTGCAGAATTCAGAGCAGAGGCTTCCTTTCTCCATACACTACACAGTCATAAAATGTGCAATGTATGTATGCATCCTTTCTCAGCCGACTGCAAAATTCTAGGAGTGAATGTATGCAGCGCGCAAAGCAGAGGCTTCTTTCTCAGCCCACTACACAGTTATGAGATGTGCAGTGAATGACCCGCATGTTCTGCGCTGCATTATCTGTCTTGCTCATTCACATCCACACCTGGCATATGAGGCAGGAGTTGCCAGAGATTTGGGCTTTGGTCCCCTGAGCGCGGCAAGACACCGGGAGTTCCCTCCAACTCCACGGGCCAGGCGCTGTCTTGAGAGGAGTAGGTGTGTTTGGTGCCGTGCAGCAGACGCGCTCGACTACTTTCAGCCGGCGCTGGGACTCCCAGAGCTACAGGATGCAGGCAGATTCCGGCGCGCCACAGCACCGGGAGCTTTCCCTAACTCCGGGGGCCTGTTGCTGTGGTGAAGGTGAGAGGTGTGGGTGGATCTAGCGCTGTGTATCAAATGCGCTTGATCCAGTACATCACCCGGCGTTGGGATTCCCTCACGATTCAGCGGGCACGGTGCGGCGGGGGCGAGACAGCCCGAAGAGCCTTTCATGAGTCGGCTCAGCTGGCAAGGCACACAGTCCCTCCTGATGAATCTGGGTCGGTGATCAATGGTGTGTCTCTTCGGTCCCGGCCGGGGGTCACCGCTGTGAGTTCGCGGGGGTCGATCCTCGATGATGAGCTTCGCATCGACGATGAGTCAGGGGTAAGTCCGCCCGGAGTGTTATGGTGGCCGGGCTTGGCGCGGACCAAGCCTCGAGCTGGGGTTCGGCACACCTCAGTCGAGACTTGTAGCGACGAAGCATCCGGGGGCAAGCTCATACGGGACGTTCAAGTGGTGGGGGCTCGGTGAGCGGTCTTCTGGGCAAAACTGAGATTTTACTCCTTAGAGTGATCTGCTCCTCCCCGCAAGTTTGCTAGGCTGGATTATTTTTTAACTTCACCATCTTTACTTCAGGAGGCCCGGGTGGAGCTTTTTCTCAGAGTAATGTCAGATCATAATCCCGTCGTTCTGGAATTCCCCTCTGTGGGACTGAGAAAGGAATATCAGAGGTGGACTTTTGAGAGGGCACTCCTATCTGATCAAGAATACGTTAACTATATGAAATGCTGGATCAGGGAGTTTTTTAATAACAACAAGGATAGTGCCCTCCCCAGGAATGATCTGGGATGCTTTCAAGGCAACAGTAAGAGGAGAAACTCTGCGATATAGTTTGGTCAAACAAAAGAAAAGGGCAGGGCAGATTAAAAGGCTTTATCAAAAAATTGCGCTTCTAGAAACAGAGTTAATTAGTACAGTGACCAGAGGAGGAGATATTTCTCCAGCTCTGAACTCAATAACGGTAATTAAAGCCTGTCTGAATGATTTTAATGCTGAGAAGACAGCACGGAAATACCTTGCCAAGAGACTGGATTGCTACAAATACAGTGAAATCGTTGGGAGATTCTTAGCAGTCAGGGCTAGGCAACAGATGGCAGCAGGGCATATAGAGCAGGTTAGGAACATGCACAGAAAAATAGTCTCAGACCCTGCAGATATTAGAGAGGCCTTCAGGGAATTTTATGAGTATTTATACAGGGCTTCGCCTATAGGAGGCCCCCAACAGTATGGTGAACTGGGGGGCGAATTTACCCCAAAGGGGAGGGTCTCTCAGGAGGAGGGTGCCCTACTGGGGTCGTATATTTCTTGGGAGGAGCTCTATCGGGGTCTCCAAGCCCTCCCATTGGGTAAAGCTACGGGAACTGATTGCATACCTCTGGAATTTTATAAAATCTTTTTTCGAGAGACCTGCCAGGAAATACTTAGACTATTTAAGGAGGTCAGGGATGGGGCTGCGCCACCAGGCTCATGGGGCACTGCCAATATTGTTATTATTTAAAAAAAAGGCAAAGACCCTATCAATATGGGCTCTTATAGACCAATTACACTTTTAAACAGCAATGCTAATTTATATTCAAAGATTTTTGCCAGGACACCCTTGGGTAACCGTTGCGCTTTAAAAATATCCCTAACATAACATAACATAACATAACACACAATTGAATAATGTATTGCAGCATCTTGTGTCTGCTCGGCAGCATGGTTTTATCCATGGGAGGGGGATGGTAGACCATGTTAGGGGGGGTAATATCACTCTTTGACGCTACAGAGGTCCTCATGAACCCTATGGGGGTTGCCTTCTTGGATGCCGAGAAGGCTTTTGACAGAGTGTCATGGAGTTACTTATGGAGGATCTTGGAAGTTAACGGCCTAGGGTTCTCTTTTATTAAGGCAGTACAGGTTTTATATGCTAACCCTATAGCGCGACTGCAAATTATGGGGGAATAATCTGAAACATTTTTAATTGGAAGGGGAACAAGGCAGGGGTGCCCGTCCTCTCCCCTGTTGTTCGCTTTATATATAGATCCTCTCCTTAGACGGCTGGAGGCCTCCACCAATATCATCCCTGTTAGTATACAGGGCTGGGATACTAAGCTGCTGGCATATGCCGATGATGTGGCTATATTTACCTCCAACCCTGATGGAGCGCTGCGAGCAGTGGAAAACATTGCAGAAAATTTCGGGACCCAATCAGGTTTTTCATTGAATAAGGCGAAAACACAGATCCTGATAAATAGATTTACCACTGCCTCTGACAGCAGGATCGTGGAGGATGCAGTTTATCTAGGTATACATATTACAGCTCAGGTGAAGGGTATCGTAGATCTAAACCTGGCCCCTATAATGGGGAAAATTAGGAATGACCTTCGGCGATGGGTCAATTTAAAGCTGTCAATAATGGGGAGGTGCAATTTAATTAAAATGATGATCCTGCCGAAATTCTTGTATATCTTCCGTACGATCCCCCTGGAAATACATAATGATTAGTTCAGGCAAATCGAGAGGGAGGTAGCTAGGTTTATTTGGTCTTATGGCAGGACTAGAAGGGCCAATGTATTTTTGTCCCTTCCTAGGGATAGAGGAGAATGGGGGCTTCCTAATTTCAAACTGTACTACCTCGCCGCAGTCCTGCAATATTATGGGCCTCTCTTTGGTATTAAGCCGAAGGAAGGAAATGACCCTAGCTATGTCCCGTCAATTTTTGAGATTCTGATTGGAACACGGGCCAATGGCTGCCTCTTGAAATTTTGTGAACCAAGCTATTTAAAAAAACACACTTTAAGATCTTAATTGCTGCTTTCCACAATTGGGCAGGCATACGGAAAATACTTGGGGTGGGCAGGTTCAGTAGGTATACCCCCTTGATTGGGAACAATCAGCTTCCTAGGATTTTACAGGACAAGTGTCTGGCAAGGTGGGGAAAAGGGGGCTTTTATAGGATAGGAGACCTCTTGGTTGGGGACAATATAGCATCTTTTGAAGTAGTTAGGGAAATATTTAATATTGGCCCCTGGGACTTTTTTAAGTTTTTACAGTTGAGGGACATCCTTATTAAAAAAGCTGGGGGTGCTGCGGGCTTCGCACAGGTACCTCTAATAAAATTGATAATAAGGGCTTCTGGTTCTTCGATCTCACAACTATATAGATGCTTGTTGGATGGGGTCCCGGATGATCTGGACAAGCATAGGTTGAGATGGCAGGATAGGCTAGGGGTCCTGGACTCCTGTTTTATAAAGTCATTAGACTTAGGAGATTCTGTACTGTGTTCTGCCAACCTGCGGTCTCAGCATTTCAAAACTCTTTTCGATTTATATATAACGCATGCAAAAATTGTTAAGTGGGGAGGTGTGGATGGGACCCAATGCTTCAGGTGTAAGATGCATGGTGCAGATCTGGTTTATATTTTTTCTACATGCCCTAGTATAGAACCGGTGGGACGAGAAATATCTGGTTTCCTGCAGCATGTACTGAAAGAGGATGTCCCTTTGTCACCTCAGCTTATGATACTTGGGGTTACAGAACAAGATGGGAAAATCGGAGAGGAGCTTATTCTTATAGTGATGTCCGTTCTCAGACTTTGCGTGGCCTCAGCCTGGCTCGATCCCCTACCTCCGACCTTCCATCAGTGGAGAGGTCGATTCTTGCACATATATAATTTAGAGAGAGGACTTTATGAGCGGAGAGGTAGAAAGGGAAGGATTAAAGGGAAAAGGATTTGGAGATCATTAACTGCTTGGACTACTTCACTCACCCTTGAAAGGAATGCTGAGGTTTTGTTTAACTATGACTTTGTATATATGATGAATTTTTTTTTATATACTCCCCACCTTATGTTGTGTTTTATGTCTTACAGTAACCTGCTGCTGTTTTACTAGATGGATTGGTTTTTATGATTAATATAATTCAAATGAATTCAACTCTCTGTTTATAGCCAGTATAATTTTACAACCTTCTTTTTTAAAAACCTTGTACTCATGTTTTCATAAGCAAATGAATAACACTGGTTTTATAACAATGTGTAAGCTATATGAACCGTGGATCTCGGAATGAACTTATATGTATTTGACTTTTTGCTGCATTTGCACTGTTTCTGGAAATAAAATGTAAAAAAAAAAAAAATTAAAAAGGGAAAATGTGCTGACTTACTTACTGCTATTGCATTAGAAATCCTCACATCTAATTGGAAGGATAACACCAAAATGTTGTTTTTTTGATGGTGGAACATGCTGTCTCATGATCTTAGAATGGATAGAGATAATGCCACTAGTACTCACTTCGTGATAAAACAAGACTTGCTATGGTTGCCACTCACATCCATCTTATCTAGACAAGCTGTCACCCTTTCAGTTACCAATACTACCTTTGACCCCCTTTAACTTTTTTACAGGATTATTAGGCTGCTTATGTATTATAATGACATTGTTTATGTTTACACCTCTATAATTCTACTATGATGTTTCCCCTCCTTTTCTCTTTCTCTCCCTTCTTTTTCTCTTCTTTTTTGTTCCTTTAGTCTACAAATTCTTATCATGCTATTTGCTTGGATGACCTTATTATAGCACTATTCTACATGTATATTATGCTATGTACTTAATATCTATCTTATATACTTCATGCTCAATTCAATTATCTTTTTCTTGTTCATAAGTGCTTTTACATGCTCATTTCAACTTATAATATTTTATACTATTTGTTTTTCTTCAATAAAGATTACTAAACTTATGAAAAAGAAGCACTTTATCCTTAGAAAAATATATGACTTAATTTACATAAAAATGCTTAGTCATTTTATGAATTATGATGCATTAAAGTCTATCTCTTAATTTAAGTATCACAGTTACAGTGTGGCTTAATCTAGAACTTCAGACCAGCCTACTCTATTCTACTGGGATACAACTACACATCTTTCCGTAAGAAGTCTTCCAATAAGTGCAGCTAAGTGTTCAGTTAATCGGGTCACACAGTCTGATACCTTACTTAGCGCTCAATTTATATGTTGCTGTACGTATACTCCTTTGCAAGGGCACCGGAGACAACATGAAGGTCCACCCACCCGATTAAAATGCAAGCTGACCTTTGGTTTGGCTACGGCGGTAACTACTCTGTAGCCAACATAGCCAAACCTCTCCGATGGTCTGACGGAATAAAGACAGTGGGAAAAACGACTACATGTCAGCTCGTCTAATCAGGGTGGGTGGACATACAGTAATTTGTTTACTTTCAGTTCCTGCCAAGCAATTCCTGGCAGTAAGGCTCAGTAAAAAGCAAATAATGCTCTCCCCACCATGGGAACTGACTCCCATGGTGTGGGGAACATTCATTTTTTTTATTTTCAAAAAGAAAATCCTGTTTGGGAATTGTATTTTTGAAAATAAAAAAATAATACTGTTTGCTGCAGGTTGTGGCATGCTGACGCAGTCCTGCACCAAACAGCAGATTGCATTTGACAGGAACCGCCATGATAGTGGTTCCTGATGATACTTTACAAATGACTGCCAGCATGGCAGCAATTTATAAATTTGGCGGTCGAGACCTCCACCAGGGCGATGGAGGTATTTACTCCATCGCTGAACAATGGCCCAACCACCAAAGTATAAATGAGGTCCTTAGTTTGCAGTAGGGGATGAATATATCAAAGAAATATTCACTGCAGTACTCCAGAGCCCATTTAAATTGAGCCCCGGTCACCGATGTTACAGCCTGTGAGTTCAGGAAAAGCAAAGATCATTCTTCTCTCTGGAAGATTGTGCAGGATGGGCACTATAGCGTGGCTATAGTCATTGCCGTACGAGAACAAACTTGTGAGCTGCAGTGAGCTTAAATTATCTTTTCTTCTCCATTCAGAGAATGTAAATTCAAACCCAGACCATTGCACCTGGCTTTATAATCAATTCCACGGGGATGGGGGAACATGGAGAGCTGCTCTGGTCGACAGGGAGGGAAGGAGACAGCAGCCACCATAAAACACTATGGAGCCCCCACTACTTTAAGAGCTATATACATCCAGAAGGAATTCAGCCAAGGCATACCCTCTACTCATGTACCACAAACTGTCATGCACACAACCAACAATCAGGGGGAGTGAAAGGGCCCAGTCAAGACATACTGCATGGATATACCAGGGAGATCTGGTATTCATCTTCTCATTGGTTGCAGGTCTAAAACCTAACACTATAATCAGCATCAGCAAGTGTTAGTGATGCCATGGCCTGCTATTCCTTTGACAGTACTCCTTTAAACATGAACAGTAGCCACACATATTAAAAAATTCAACTTTTGGTATAACCCTTTCATCCAATAGTTTTGTACTATATTGGAGACTAACATGTCTGTTCACGAGGAATACTTGTCAACAGTCTTGTGAAAAGGTTCTCCCGAACAAGGTAAAATATCAGGTTAGCCAGAATAGGAAACTTACATGCAGATCGCAATATAGACAATGTATTAGAGACTGTCCATGCTATAATACAATCGTATAATATTATGTAACATTAAGGCATAGAAAAGCAAGGTAACCCAACATAGCAATACATTACATAACATAAGCTATCATAATGCTTTATAAGTCCTGGAGACAATTTGTACACCTCTGTTGGTGAACATCTAATTTTAGTTGCAGTGGATGAATCTATACCCACATAATCTTCCTTGCCGGATACCGAGAATGTCACTTATTTGTCCTACACTTGGGCAATAATTAAACCCTCATCTCTCCTTTTAATTTTCCCTAATCTGACCATTTTTTTATAAATCCCAATCTACATCATTGCTCGTGTTTCTGTGTCCTTATTCAATGTACAACTAGAGCATCGTAGTAAATTTCTCAAAATAGAGCTTACATCAGTTACTGTTTTGGAAAACAGAGGTGGTAAGGCTTCAGGGTTGTGCATGCACCAGTCTTCGATTTGACAGAAACTAGTAAAAATGCAGAATGCACAGGAGTACATACACGAAGCACCCCGAAATCACTTTTGTACAGCTGCACTAGCTAGGAGGATATGTGCGTGTAATGTTTGAGAGAACAAAATTGCAAAGTAGAACGTGGAACACAGGAATAAGAAAAAGTAGGCAGTGGTTTTAGGCCCAGGAGTAACATAGTGAAAATTTGAATGATTTCTAAATTATACAATTCACCGAAATGTTTATCTTATCATAAATATTCCAGCCATTGGTGTATCTCATTCTCGTGCACGTTTTTCATTAGGAAAAAGACAATTAATAATTCAGTCTGGGACCTTAGAATGCACCTAACCACCTTCAAAGGATCACATACACACTTTTTGCAAAAGTACAAAAATTCTTAGATTCAGAATTTCAAAACGTAAATTCTGGTATTTCTGCAACAACTATTATACCTGTCGAAATTTGGTCTTTAAACGAAAGCCACTAATTTAAACAATTTATTATATTTTTAAGGGCAGACTTTACTTAAGAGTAAGAGTCCATGGTAGATGAATTGCCCAAGGCCTCAGAGGACATCCTGGTCAAAACTGCAGCAACTCCTTCCTTTTTCTTTCCTACACCAAGTACATTTACAGTCAACTATATCACAGGAAAGAGGGTGGCCGGAAACCTATTAGTATTAGGCAGAGGAGGAAACAAGCATTTAACATCTGTACAATGCATTTCTACAGTGCATGTGGTAGACTGGAGAAGAAGATATTTCCTATCCACTGCACTGCCCTAAATTTCACAGCCCATTGTTTCATTTTCACTTATTGAGTGCAAAAAATGAGTGTTAATTAGGAACACTGAGGGAAGGGGATAGTATTTTTTGAAACTCGAACATTATCAAAGATTCCTGACGTTTAGTGGAATGTTGTTTAGCTGTATGGTGAAAAACTTTGAAAACACAATTCAAGCAACAAAGGTGACTCTGAGATTTGTCAAGTAAGACATGATTGTTGTATCATTTTTGTAAAGTTCAGTTTTTGAGGCGACAGCCAGCCATTATCTTTTGCTAAAAATACTGAGCTCTATAACATAATACGCTAGGTCCTTCTCCTAATGCAAGTCATAATGACAGTCACCATATTCGTAGGGCAGGTATATAAGTATTAGGCCCTTCCTGTCGTTAATGGCAGTAACACCAGTGCTTTAATTTTTAGTTTTGTTGTAATGTGCAATTGAATTTCGTTTTCCAACTTTTGCTGAGCTGCGCATAGCTCGATTCATCAAGTCACAATATGTTCTAATACAGGAAAAACAACAAGCTCACACAGAATAATCATTTAGAACGGTATATCTCAAAAATCTTGCTTACGGCACTTGGACGTTGTAAATCGTAGTATTTGTAAAATAATTACCTCCGTGAAAGCTGTAGTTTATTTGTTAGTACTAAATTAGATAAAAATATAAATAAATGATGGGCCAGCCATTGGTAAAACAAAAATAAATAAAAACAATAATTTACAGTTATTTTAATGTGTGGTGTGGGACTTCAACTCAGACAATAGCAGTTAAACTGTTAAATTCTAATAGCAATTTAAGGTTTTTCATAAGTTTTTCCCAAACATGTAACTACAGCGTACTCATTCAGCCACTTAAAAGGGCTAGGAAATTAAAAACACGAGAGTGCAATGTGTCAGAACTGATCCACTATCCTCATTAATTACCATGCTGCGTCATTGTGAAAATATGTGCACATAATTCTTTAATTAGTTTGATATGTTTTACCAACAATCAACATGAATCACTTGAATTTTTGTATTTCCTCAAATGACAGTTGTTGGACTCAAAATTACCACTTTTCTTGACACTGGTTTAGTGGGGGGTTTTCCCACATCACTGGCAGCAAAGTATTAGTACTGCTGGCTCAAATTTAGTGATTTTACCTCCTGTCAATATATTGTTGTCCATGTAACATAAAACAACAGCTCACTTACAGTAGTGGACCATTTTGTGGCTCAGGATTGAAAACCCAAGGCCTCATTCCCAAAAAGTCAGAAGTGAGTTTCTTTCAACATATGGGGTATATTTTGAAGTTTTTGTGAATTCATAAAGGTTTCCGGGAGTATGCCTGGGAGGCTGCAACAGTTGCAGGTTCCCAGGAATGGACCTTTAAAACTTTTGTGAATTCCTATTTACAACAAAGTAACGCTAACTGTATGTAGTTTACATTTTTACTACTAAAATGCATGAATGTAATTGCACTTTTTCATTAAATTCTTTACTCCTGCTCTCGGTAGAAGTACATTTTTCATTAATTCCAGAGAAGGACTCAGCCTGTAGGGGCAGATTTACAAGCCCCTTGCGCCACTTTAGCGTCACTTTTCCCATGTTAAAAATGACGCAAAAGTGGCGCAAGGGCCTTGTAAATAACCCCCTGAGTTTTTAAAAGAAATTGGAGCATAACCTGCGGAATCAGTTTTTAACACACCGAATTCTGCATGTTTTGCCTTTTTTCCAGGCCTTTTCCCTCATAAATTTTGACAGGTTTGAGTTTTTGGAGACTCTCACAGGAAAACTGCAAGGGTTTGATAG
Organism: Calotriton arnoldi; assembly: GCA_963921515.1. Lineage (NCBI taxonomy): Eukaryota > Metazoa > Chordata > Amphibia > Caudata > Salamandridae > Calotriton > Calotriton arnoldi. Next base: position 205,612 of record CAWUFW010010513.1, read on the forward strand.
TTATCGAGCAACTCGTAATTCCGATATCTGTGCAAACACAGGTTTGCACAGGGATCAACATGTAGCCCTTAACTCACAACAGGGGCATTAGTAGTAAATGTCGGAGGGACAATGGGGAGTGTCTGGAAAATATGGAATGCTTACAGCAACATAGAAAGGGTATACGGTAGAGGTAAGGAGGGGTTTAGGGAGTGACATACTACTACAAACACACACCTACAAAAGAGTAAGAATGTTGATATTCACAAAATACGCTTCAAAGTTAATGCAGCCCCAAAGGTAACAAAACAGTAGTAAATTTACTCCTGACCAGCCGTGGAGTAAGTTGAGCACCACACATGGCCACTCAGAGGTACTGCAAGGCAAGGATTTAAACTATCACCCCATACCAAACATTAAATAAATGCAATTCATTTAAAAATATTTTTCTTAATGCTTTACTTTCTAAGAAATCATCATTAAAAGGCTTCTCTAGTATCATTCCTACCACACCATACCATACTATTGGGGTTACCTTCTGCTCATATGCCTCATTTATAGGGTTTACCAATAATCCACAAAATTCCTTTGTTTAAGGTCCCCTGCTCACGCCTGCTAAAAGTATGTCTATTATTACATTGAACATTTATTAAACCTCAAGGATTGCTTCAACCAATATCAATATCAATATTTATAGAGCACAACAGCTACCTCAAACAGAGGTGTCCCGGCGCTATAGCGGGCAAGCAGGAGAGTGGGGTTGCTAGGAGTCTAGCTTTGGCTAAATAACCAAGTCTTTCTGAACTCCATTTCAGATTGGATTAGGTGCATATTAACAGGCATAGCGTTCCACAGTCTGGCCATCACTACTGTGAGCGATATGCCCCAATGCGTGCCTTTGCATATGGCGGTACGCAGATCAGAGCTGGGCGTTTGATCTCAATGATCGTTTTTGTTGGTAGAGGCATATCCGTTGCTTAAGGTAACTAGGACATCTGCCTCGCAGTGCCTGAAAGGCCATAGTCAGGGCCTTGAATTCTATCCTTTTCGATACAGGTAGCCAATGGAGCTGTCTTATATGCGGAGAGATGTGGTGCCGATACGGTACTCTTCTTATTAATCTCGCAGCCGCATTTTGTACCATCTGCAGTCTCTTAATCAGATAGGCAGGTAGCCCCAGGTTGGAACTATTTGCATAATCCAGCCGTGATGTCACTGTGGCATGGACAATGATTCTGCGGCAGTTCTCAGGTAGTTAATGTAGAAATTTCCTCAAGCTTCTCAGCTTACCAAAGCACGAGGCTGCTATGTGACGTACTTGGGTTGTGAACGTAAGATCCGTTTCCCATTTTACGCCCAGGTTTTTTGTCGTGGTAGTGGGACTAGGTGGCAGTCCCATTTCTGCCGGCCACCACAGTCCGGCAGACGGGGGAGATGTCTTGCCAAAGAACAGGACTTCAGTTTTCTCTGTATTAAGCTTTCACTTGTTATTATTCATCCAACAAGAGATGTCCTTCGAGCACCCCTTGAAACTGGTGAAAGAGTCCACAGAGTGATCCTTGAAGGAGAATACCAACTGGGTGTCATCCGCATAAGATATAGCCTTTACTTCCCAGTTGGCAATGAGCGAAAAAAGGGGTGTCAAATATACATTGAAGAGTAGCGGGATAAAAGCTGAGCCCTGAGGTACCCCACACCACAGTGGTTTAGCTTCCGACTTAAAGGGTTGCATAGTGACCCTTTGCGTGCGGTCACTGAGATGGGACTGTAACCAGGAGCGAGCCGTCCCACCCAGTCCCATCAATTTAAGTCTAGCTAGTAGAATTTGGTGATCCACTGTGTCGAAGGCTGCAGACAGATCCAAGAGCACCAGCATCGCTGAAGCTTCCGTGTCCACAGTCATTCTTACTGACTCCGCCACCTCCAGCAGTGCCGTCTCGGTACTAGAACTGGACCAAAAACCCTACTGCATATCATGCAGAATGTCATACCTATCAATGAAGTTGGTCAGTTGGCGCTGGACCAACTTTTCCAGCATCTTTGCCGGTGCTGGCAGTAATGAAATCGGGGGATAGTTGTTAAGCTCTCCCGGATCCATATTAGGCTTTTTCATGAGGGGCAATAGCATAGCATGCTTCCCTGAATCAGGGAAGATGCCCCTGGAGAGTGAGGTATTCCATATATGATTCAGGGTGGGATTAATCAGGTGAGCCAATGTCCTCCACAGTTTTGGGGGGCACAGATTCTCTGGGGACCCTGATTTACATTTCAGGATCTCCACCATTGATCCTGCTGTGAGATGGGGAGGAATTCTGAAAAAGAATCCTCAATGTCGCAGATTCCCACGGCTTCCATTTCAGCTATTTCCATCCCTGTCATGAAGGTGACATAGACCTTCTGAATTTTGTTCTCAAAGAAGTCCGATAACTTTAAACACAATGAAGGGGACGGTAATATCTTACTCTCAAGTGCCACAGGCTTAGTGAAGGAGCTAATTAGCCTGAAGATTTCTTTTCTCGAGTTCTGCGCATTATTTATGCGCTTTACAAAGTAGTCCCTTTTTGCCACCCTCATTGATTTGTGTAGCTCTTTTAGAGCTTCCTTATAGGCCAATTTGGCCGATGGACTATAGTCTTTCCTCCATAGGCGTTCTTTTCTTTCACATTTGCTTTTTTCCACTCTGAGGTCCTCGGAGAACCATGGGGCCGATGGAGAATTTCTCGAGATTCTGCCTAATCTGGCCGGAGCTATGTTGTCCATGGCAGCAGAGATCCACCTGGTCATAGCAGGCGTGTCTACATTAGGGTTATTAGTTAATTGTGGTTGACTCTCCAACAGCACTGGATCCGGGTATTCAGCCGTTAGCTTCTTCCAATTTCTTTTTGGCATTTTGCGGATCTCTCCACCAGGTTGTAGTATTTCCATACTAAACGAAGAAGGGACCAAGTAGTGGTCTGTCCAGACCACTTGTTGCAGGGACTCAGCAACCAAGGACGGAATATTCGAGAATACTAGATCTAAAATGTGGCCTGCACAATGGATCTATCCTTTTGGTAGAGTTATGACTCAAGTCAGATAGTCCCTAATGGACATAGTTCTACAGAATGTTATTGGTGGCCGATTGACCAAATTGTCCCTAGCAATTGCACCCCTCTTCAAAAGGTTCTAGTGTTTACTTATGAGCTTATGAATTTGATTGTGTTTTCTGCTGTATTTTATAACAAATCTATGGACATTGTGCATGTCAACATGGGGTTGGTATCAAATAAGAGTTCATTTCTAGCTTTGGAATTTACCTTCACCTTAGCCTGATTCAATTATAGCCTCTTGCATTATAATCTAGCTATGAAGATATCCTGTTCCTTTTCAAATGATTCTGGTGTGTTACAATTGTGTTTAACTTGGAAGCACTCCCTATGTGGTATGTTATTTTTTTGTAGATAATGGACGGAAACTCTGGGAATCAAAGAGACTCCCAACCAGCCGATTTTTGCCTAAACAATGAGGCATGGTTCTTATTATCAATGTATCAATGGCAGAAACTATCCCATCCAAGCAGTCATGTTTGTGGCCACTGACTGTACTTTCAAATTTAAATTCAAATTGCTCTTATTCAATATATTGATACATTTCCTAGCATCATCCGCTGTACCTTTCCCTATAAGGAAGAGGTCATCAATACAGCACAACTATATGATTATACACTGTATACATTTTGTTAGATCACATTCATATTTATGTTATATACTTATATATTTGTAGTACATGTTGGGATGCTGTTATTACATAAAATGCAGTGGTATTAAAACACATATTTTGCACTGAGCCATCAATTATTGGAAATATGTCACAGTTTTCTGTGAAATATGAATTTCGACTTTATACTGACAGCCACCAAACCACTCTGTAGAGCTTTGACAGTGTTTGTGCTACTAGGATTATGCAGCATGGAAGACAAAGTTATGTAATCAGGTCTTCAGAATCATGTGTCAAAATTGCAAACTATATGGTATATTCTCTCAGAGCATTATTTTCATATATTTTAGCTAGAACCCGCATTTATTTGTGAAATCTACAAATTTTGCAATTTATGCAGGGAATTGCATGGCAACATTAGAAAATCCGCAATTATGTGGTAAATGGTGCAGCCATAGAATCACATAAATCCTCTGTCTCTCACCATTATTCATTGTGTTAGCAATTTTTGTGTTTAATTTATTAATGAATGGTAAATCTACGTATTCTAATTGCAATTATTACTAGTTAGCGCAATGTGGAGAAACACCCTTTTCAAGATAACTGAGTTAAACTAAAGATGTAATCTGAAAATACATAATGGTGACATTTAATATGGTCTTTTATTGCTATCTAAGGGTTCTGGTGACATCTACAAACCACTTGGCCCTCGTATATATAGAAAAAATGTAAATGTATGGAACCCTTTCTGTTGATGCCTCTAGTCAAACTACCTCTAAGTTTATAAAGTGCAAACCTTGTCATGGACACTTTTACACCAAGATAGAGTTTAGTGTGTTGTGTACACATTGCAAATCAATAAATAGAAATAAAAAGTTAGAAGTAGAAAACACATCTTATCCTTCCTCAATGCTCAAGCAAGAACAACATTATTGATCAGTAACCATATATATGATCCATATACATTATAGTAACTCAAGACACTTACTTTTTCCAGTCTGCACCCTCACAAGGTTTCACCAGGTACAAAAAAAGCAGTGTGAACCATCAGCAACATCAAAGCTTTTAAACATGATGATGTTTAGTTTAAGCTCTCATGGTGTCCCACAGAACAGTTTGGGGGAAAGACCATATCTATATCCACAGAGAAATAATCAGTGCTAAATTGAGTCAGTGGTTTCTGCTGCTCGGCACCGGCACTTTACTGTCAACACCGGCGGTTGTGGCAGTCTGCCACAAGGTGATGCTGTCTCAGATGACCACATCCAAAGCAAAGGGGTAACCCAGTATCCCTCAGGACCTGTATGATACAAACAACAATTGGTTCTGTCGGGTCGTACAACTTCTTTGTGGTTATACGCATTTAAGTAAAGTAACGAATCTGAGAACGGCGCTAGAACACAATTACAGTAACAAAGTTATTCATGATTTCAAGAAGAAGAATATTTTACTTAAACTTACAAAGATTCAAAATAAGATTCAAAACAAGAGAAGTTTTTGGTTCACAATACAAAATTACCATAAGAGCAGGCTGTCTGGTAATTCAGTTAATGAAGAGGCGCACGTGAGAATGATTCAGAGTGACATGGTGAATAAAGTGACAAGGTGACAAAATCAGTGTGTTATACATGTAAGTGACAACATCAGTAATGTACAAATATTTACAAGTGAAAAAGTTTGAACACAGGTCCAATTTCGTAATATAACAGAAGTGTCTCAGGCTCAGGAATTAATCCACATTGATTTTTAAGCTAGGAGACCTATTGAAATATGGACAGATAAAACCGTCGACGTTTCGACCCTGACAGGAGCCTTAATGGGGATTGTCAATACGGGTCTTCTTCAGGACAAGGAGTTAAACGAACAGCCGGTTCTTCAAACTAATCGAAGGACATGTGTTGAGTATTACGGAGGACATGGAATTCCTAACGCCTGGAATGGGCTGAGACCAATGAGGCGCGTAGGGCAAAATGATTACAGCTCCTGGTAGTGAGATGAAAACCAGGAAATCCTGCGCTCCTGGTGAAGGAGCGGGTCGGTATTGCCTCCTGTTTTGCTGGCAAACACCGGCGTCACGAAGAAATTGTGAGAAATATTTGTTGCTTGTTAGTTGAACACCGCAGATCCTAGGGGCTCTAGAGGTTAAGCGCGGTTGGCATGCGGTGTTCAACTAACAAGCAACAAATATTTCTCACGATTTCTTCATGACTCCGGTTTAACTCCTTGTCCTGAAGAAGACCCGTATTGACAATCCTCCATTAATGCTCCTGTCAGGGTCGAAACGTTGACTTGTTTTATCTGTCCATATTTCAATAGGTCTCCTAGCTTAAAAATCAATGTGGATTAATTCCTGAGCCTGAGACACTTCTGTTATATTACGAAATTGGACCTGTGTTCAAACTTTTTCACTTGTAAATATTTGTACATTACTGATGTTGTCACTTACATGTATAATACACTGATTTTGTCACCTTGTCACTTTATTCACCATGTCACTCTGAATCAAAGTCAAAGAAAGCTTTATTCGATTGCTATATCAAACAATCATAAAAGCACATAAGAATAAACACATCAATCGTTTCCTAAATTAAGAATATCATACAATTAAGAAATATTGTCCATGGTTCATAGTAAAATTTAAGCATAATAAAATTGTCATAGTTCCAATTTCCAATAAAAATTGATTAAATAGGCATACATTTCCTTTGACTCAATACTCTCTTTTAAAAAGTTACAATCCTAAAAACACTGTGCTCATTATCCAAATGTTGCAATGCAAGGAGAGCAGGTCGACATTGACGAAGCCCCAAGGATTTTAAAACTGGTAGTATGCAAATTTTCCTTACATAAGTATAAAACCTGCAAAAGAGAGCAACATGTATCGTAGACTGTGCTGAGTAGTTGTCACAAGGGCACATTTGAAGGTCTTGAGCCCAGTCGTTCATTTTTGGAAGGGTAACAAGTCTGTGAAAAACCCCCAACCTAAATCTAGTTAGTAAAAAGCTATCAAAAACACCTGGTACAAAAATTAAATAGGGTTGAATGTTAAAAGTAGTTAAAATCAGCTGATTGTGCAGGACAGTAGGTTTAGTAATCTCGGATGACATTCTAATACTGTCCAATAACAGAAGGCCCTCTTTTTTTAATTCCTTCCTCGTTATCATCTGGGTAGTTCTTGGATTGGTAAAATATTCTATGCGACCTAAATCTTGTAAAAAGTCTCGAACGTATCTTATCCATGGGATCTTTAGGGCCCCTTCCAATTTCAGACTATCTATAAGAATGTCTCTGTTTAACTTAGCTTCTTCTTTAGTCCAATGCCTGTGCCATAAGAGAACAGGCTCTAGCTTTATTAAGTCAGAAATGAAGGGAAGACCCAGCTCGGCATGACATATGTACGATGAAGTAGTGTTCGGTACAGATAGAATATATCTTAAAAAAGAATTTTCCACTCTTTGAATCAAAAGCAGATCAGCGAAACCCCAGACCCCAGCACCATACACCGCAGTGGAGACACACTTAGCTTTGTAAATTTTAATGAGCTCTTCAGGTGGTCTCCTACCCAGTTTTCTTGCAAAGTTGGTAAGGGCAGTTGTTGTTCTTAAGAGTGCTAGTTTTTTTGCTGCTACTGCTTGTACCCAGGTGTCATTTTGGTCAAAGAGAATTCCCAAATACGAGAATCTCTTGGTGACCCCAATCTTCTGTCCTGTCACAAACATGTCCTTATATCTCTTGATACCATGGCCGCACCGCATAATAAAAGTCTTCGAGGAGTTCACTCTTAGACCGAGATCTTTCATACTTGTGTACGGGACATCAATACCGCGTCGTCCGCGTATAGGAGAGCTGGTATTGGGTGTTCGGCTACTTGAGGAAAATCTTGGTTGTCTTTCAGGAGTGCCTCGCCCAGACCATTAATATAAGTTTGAAAAGAAACGGGGCCAGGACACAACCTTGCCTGACCCCTCTCCTTATTGGAAATGCGGCCGAGCACTCTCCATTCAAGCCACAGCATACACGTGCCTTGGCATCATTGTAAAAACTCTTAAGAAAATAAATAATCTGAACATCAACCCCCATAACTTCTAATATTGACCAGAGTTTGCTCTGGATCACACAGTCAAAAGCGGCTGTGAGGTCCACAAACGCAAAGAACAGCTTCCCCTTCTTCGCCCTTGTGTATTTCCCCATTAAAATTGATAGGTTTAAACTCTGTTCTACCATCCCCAAACCCACACGAAAGCCATATTGTAGGTCAGATAGGACCGCGTTCTCCTCCGCCCAATCCTGAAGACGTTCTAATATTATTCGACCTGCTATTTTTGTTAGGGCATCCAGTAAGGAAATAGGCCTATAACATCCAGGATCCTGTCGATCCCCCTTTTTAAAAATTGGCACAATGGTGGATTCTATCCAAGTGGGTAAAAAAGGGGTACGGCAGCTACCAGCAATTACCTGGACAATAATTGGCCCCCACAAAGAGGTATTTTACTTAAATAAGTCTACGAGTACCCCGTCTGGACCCGGGGCCTTACCGCCCTGACTTACAGGAAGTGCCCGATTCACTTCACCTAAAGTAAACTGCAGGTCTGAATAATGAAGTAAGGAGACCAAATTATGTTCCCCTTGACCATTATTGCCCATCACGTCAGAATTTCCCTCGCCATTATATACTTTTGAAAAATATTGAATCCATTGTTCCTCGGTAATGGCAATTTCAATAGACGGACCGCCTTCATCGGTCAAAAAAGGTACTTTAACCGCCTTCCAAAAGGCCGAACTGTCTTTCGCTATCGAGGCCTTATGCAATGCCTCCCAGGCCTCGTTTCTCAGAGTAATTTTTCTATCCCTGATTGCTCGCTTATAGTCCCCTCTAGCCTGCCTCACTCCAATCAAGTTTCTAGGTGTCTTATGTAGCTCGTTTTTTAAATTAGAATATGCTAGAGTACACCTAGAGTCAAACCATCCACGTGAATGACCCTTACTACTTTTCCGAGTAAACAAGGATTCTCTTATTACATTAGATAACAACTGGAAATAGGCTAAAATACTGTCTGGGGCGGCTGTTTCACTCAAGCATATCTCTAAAGCAGATTTACATTTATCAACTGTTGTATCTTAGCAACTGTACCTTAGTTACCATGTTGCTGGATGACATGTTCACTGGATTCTGGATTGTAGAATCCAGGGGACACAGAGAAGACCAGCAGTTACTGAGAGAGGAAGGACCTCTGTGCCCAGGGGTTGTATACTACAAATAAACTACTTCTTGCCTCCATAAAGTCTCTTGTGAACCTTAAAAGTGGCGACGAGGATGGGATGCTACTGATGGAGTAGTCACATCAAGCAAGAAGACATTTTTGGTCATTTTCATCGTTTTTAACGGAAACCAACAACCCCTGAGGCGTGTTGCAACTTTCACCTCTTATTCTACAAATCCATTGTATTAGGACGTCTGCACGACTTGCTGGAGGTAAAGTTTAAACATTTCTACCAAGAATTGGACTTTTTTTTATGCAATGCGACCGTTTAAATTAAGTATTCAACTAAACTGAACGTGGATTTTGCCGAGTCGCTGTACTATTTGCGTGGTTTTGTGCCGATCTGCTCGGAGTCTGCGTGTAGCAGTTTGCCAAGCTGCTGGAGGCAAACGCGAAAGTCGTACTTAAAAGTAAATAAAAAGGAAACGGTTTGCCTACTTGTTGTCCTTTGAAATAGACCGCAACTGATTTCTGAGGTTCGGCCGTCATTTTTCCTGAAGAACCTTCAGATTTGTGGCGTCAGTTTGGAATCTTCTTCTGCTCCATTCTCAATTTCTATGAGCTGGTAAGCGCAGGAAGCGTTCAATGCGAGGTGCGCTGTGCGTTGAGCGCGAGTCACGTTGTGCGAGTGATTCGTCATTCCGCTTACGCCCTGATTGCCATGGATACCGTAACACGCTGAAATTGCGTGCAACGTAGTACGTCTTCTGCTGCTGTTGTTCGAGCATTTCTACACGCCGGATGAAACAATACATCGCTGCGCAGTAGTAAAACTGTTTTACATTAATCGGAACTGCCTAATCTTGTCAACGCGACTCTGCTGTGGATTTTGACAACGTTGACCACTTCTTTTATTTTAATTTATTGTGTTGCTAAATACTGTCACTCTTGGATTATAAGTAATACTGTTACTAATATTGTTATTCCTCTTAAAGTTTAATTTGTGCAACAGCATTTAAAGAAATTTTGAGTTACAGTATATTTATATACCATGAATTCCACATCATCTGTGTTACCTCCACCTAAATTTTAACAAGGACCTGGGGTTCCTGCCATGGTATGGGAAGATTGGTGTGAATCTTTTGAAACCTACCTTGAAGCTATAGGTGGAGAAACTTTCATACCATCTTGCATTATTAAAACATAAATTAGGTGTAGAAGGTAGGAAAGTTCTAAAAACCTTACCTAAACCGTTACGTGCCACTTCCACCATTTTAGAAGCTGAAGGTGAGGGGAGTGAAACTGGTTCTAATGATACATCTATTGATGAATATGTTGAAGCTTTAAAAGCTCTAGAAGAAAATTATGGTAAAAAAACAAGTATTGTCGTAGAAAGACACAAATGTTTCTCAAGAGTGCAATTAATAGGAGAAAAGTGTAGAACAGTATGTCGCAATTTTAAGAACCTTAGCTGCCACGTGCAAATTTAGAGATTTACATAAAGAGATCATTAGAGATCAATTTATTAATCAAACCATTAATATGAAAATCCAAGAACGACTACTTGAGCTTAAAGATCCTTCTTTACAAAAAACCATTGACACTGCTAGGAGGATAGAAAATACCTCCCGTTATGTTAAAGAACTCAATAATGAACAAAGTAAAGATAAAGTAGACACTCGCAATGTTAGTGTAGTAAACAAGGGAAAAAAGGTTGTAGATGAACCAAAAAACCCTAACCGTTCTAAACCATTTGTGGAGAGAGGACAGCCAAATAAAAACAGACGTATATGCTACAGGTGTGGAAGTCCCAGACACACTGCTGATTTTGAAAGGTGCCTTGCTTCTAAAATTACATGCTTCAAATGCAAAAAACTAGGTCATTTTTCCAGATGGTGCAAAACCAGTAACAATGAAGGCTGGAAACGTTCTGTAAATGTTGTAAGAACACATGATAATGATGAATATTATGATGATGAACAAGATGACGATGATGTAGAAGTTATGGTGATATGTGATGACAATGTTAATGAAATATCCGAAGGGTATCAACCTCCCAGATGTGATGTGTCACTCAACCAAGTCATCACATCATTATGGGCAGATTCATGTTCACCGTACACTATAATTAATAGGCGAATGTGGAAACCACGGGAAAATGTGTGTTATCACCACCCGATGTAGAACCTGAAGGGTATTGTGGTACTAAATTACCCTTACTAGGATATTTTATGTGACATTTATCATACAAGGACAGATCCACCCAGGGCAAGGTTTACGTTGTGGAACAAGGGAGAGCTTTATTGGGTTGGAGAGAACAAAAGAATTTAGGCATCATATTAGATCCGAATCACCCCGACCAAGTGTTATTGACTAATGAGTGTGCAATATCGAACTGGCAAGCAAAGTTTCCCAAGCTATTTAGTGACAAACTGGGATGTTTAGTCAAGTTTGAACATCGCATTGTACTAAAAGCTGGTAGTGTTCCAGTTGTCCATAAAGTTTGAAATGTGCCATTTGTACTGCGCAATCAACTCAAAGAAGAATTAAACAGGTTATGTGAAGCTAAAGTAATGAACCCATAGAAGCTTCAGAATGGCTTAGTCCCATTGTTTTGGCACGCAAACCCAATGGCAAGTTGCGCATGTGTGTGGACTTGAGAGATTTAAATCATAACATCTGGGTTGATCGCCATCCATTACCACGCATCAATGAGATGGTAGCCAGTATTAAGAACGCCATGTATTTTTCTTCCATAGACTTATCCAATGCTTACCATCAAGTTAAGTTGCACTCCGATTCTAAACACCTAACTTCATTCATAACACCCGAAGGTGCGTTCCAATATTTACGCATGCCATTTGGATTAGCATCCGCGGTCTTTCAGAGGCTAATGAGCAGTATTCTAATGGGTGTTGCCAATGTGAGAGTGTTCCAAGATGATGTTTTGGTGTGGGGTGATAATTTGTGCAACCATAATGATATTTTAAATGAGGTTTTAAACAGATTGCAAGAGGCTGGTTTGACTGTGTGTGCAGAAAAATGTAAATTTGGTGTCAAGCAGATAGATTATTTGGGTCACACGATATCTAAAGATGGAGTCAAACCTAAAATGAACTTATTAGAAGCTATTGAAAAAGCTCCGGCACCTTCCAACAAGGAACAATTGCTTTCCTTTCTAGGGCTCGCTGAATATTATTCTAAATTTGTTCAGCATTTTGCAAGCAAGGTGCATGATTTAAGACTTTTAATGAAAAAGGGTACATTGTTTGCATGGTCAGAAGTGTGTCAACGTGCGTTTGAGAAAATCAAGTTTGACATAGTGAAGGCAGTAGCTCTCAAGCTGTATGATCCCCGTGATGCATCCATAGTAGTGGTGGATGCCAGCGCGTATGGTTTAGGCGCTGTACTCATGCAAAGGAAAGATGGGATTGAACGCATCATAGCTTTTGCCTCACGCACTCTTAAAGGGGCTGAAGCAACTTATTCAGTAATCGAAAAAGAAGCGTTAGCATGCTGGTGGGGCATCAATCACTTTAAGACATATGTTTGGGGGACAACATTTGAACTTAGAACTGATCACAGACCCCTTATCGACATTTTTACTACCAAGGGTGCGTCCAGAGCAACGCCAATGATTGCAAAATGGCTGTATCGTCTGCAAGAGTATGATTTTCAGTTGAAGTATGTGCCAGGTCACAAAAAGATTAATGCTGATTGTCTGTCTCGTTTGCCCTTGCCTCATCGTGATGATGATTTTCAAGAGGACAAAGAAGAATGGCTTGTGGCAAGTGTAGAGGAATCTTGCAAAGGTGCTGTAAGTGAACAGGAATGGAAACAAGCAGTAGCTGGGGATGATGTTTTGCAACAAATTGTGACGAGTCTATCTGCAAATACGAATCAACTAATCCTTGTAAAAAGGGAACTCACAGATTAAAGAATGATATGGTCTGAGTTATCTTTTGTAGACGGTATCATTAGAAGAGGGGACAAATTAGTAGTACCTTCAGAGTTACGTGCCAGACTGTTGACATTATTGCATGAAGGTCACAGTGGTATGACAAGTATGAAGAGAAGAGCCAGGTGCGACTTTTGGTGGCCTGGCATGGACAAGGAAATAGAAAGATGTGTACGTAATTGTGTAGCATGCATGTGCAGTGATAAATCACACAAATCTCATGAAACTACCATATTGCCCACTATCTTGCCTTCTAAACCGTGGGAAAAAGTTGCAATCGAAATATGTGGTCCATTTTACGTCAGAGGATTTGACAATAAATATGCCATAGTTTTAATGGACTATTTTACCAAATGGCCGGAAGTTGCATTTGTTAGGGAGATTAAGTCTTCCAACGTGATTGATTTTTGCGAAGATGTGTTTCGCAGGGAAGGGTATCCAAATTCTATTCTAACTGACAATGGACCACAATTTGTGGCTGGTGAATTTGCTAGATACGTGGAGGAAGCAGCAGTTAAACATCTCACCACAGCAGTTTATAATCCCAGAGAAAACGGTCTTGTGGAAAGGTTTAACCACGTGTTAAAAGAGTGTGTACAGTTAGCCAATACGTGTGGTGATGAATGTAAAAATGCTGTGAAGGAGATGTTATGGTGTTATCGGAATACACCTCATACGGCTACTGGGGAGACTCCTTTTAGTCTTCTTAAAGGTCGTGTAGCATGTACCAAAGTGAAACCAGCGTGGATGTGCAATTCTAATTTTAAAAAAGTAACTAGGGGAAACTTATTGTGCAGAGTACAAGATTATCAAGGCAAATACACATGCAGACACAATTACAGAATTAAAGACTGTGCCCACAAATGTATTAATGGTGAATGGGTAAGAACACACCTATATGGTAATCAAAGAACAAGCTTATCTAGATGGTCCAAACCTAAGCAAGTTACTAAGGTTGTAGGTAACAGTGTATGGCTGAGCGATGGAAAGCGGTGGAATGTGAGGAGTGTAACCAAATGCACTGAGTTGGAGCGTGACGTTTGGTTAAAGGACCAATGTTTCGTATCTTCCCACACCAATTCACCCAATACACAAGAACGCAAAAGATTGGAACGTGTTAGATCCAAACCTGTTTGGCTGAAGGATTACGTTTGCACTTAGTTGTAAATTTTTCCTGTGGATCTAATGTTTTGTTTTCTTAACATTAGTCATCTCCATGTATATAGTTTTGTTTGTTTTTTATTTTGTTAGGAAGGAAGATATGTTGTATCTTAGCAACTGTACCTTAGTTACCATGTTGCTGAATGACATGTTCACTGGATTCTGGATTGTAGAATCCAGGGGACACAGAGAAGACCAGCAGTTACTGAGAGAGAAAGGACCTCTGTGCCCAGGGGTTGTATACTACAAATAAACTACTTCTTGCCTCCATAAAGTCTCTTGTGAACCTTAAAATCAACCACAGTCTTGGTTATCACTGCTGGGTCTACCATTGACCAACGCAAAGAATACCCATTTGTTCTCCCAATGACTATATTTTCTAACAGCTGGTCATTTTTTTAGGTCTAACTGATTTACTTGATGATAATATGATTGAAAGACACAGGGGAAAATGATCACTCAGAGAGTTATCTGCAACACCAAACGAGTAAAGACTATGCGTGTGGTTATTTGACATTAATATATAGTCGATAGTAGAACATAGACCCCTACCATTAAAAGTCCAGGGCATGGGGGCAGGTAATGGCATAGTTCATTTATGAAACCCAAATCAAGACTGAAGATGACTTCATTAAGCAGCTCTCCCAACACAGAATGCCGAAAATGGGAAGCACTTGCCCCTTCTTCATTTAAAAGACCACATGAATTGTCATTAGCATTAGCACATAATGCGCAATTAAAATCCCCTGCCAGGATTAACGTTGTATCTTTGGCTTTGTTATTACTGACAGACTTTAAATCCCTGGCCAATTTTTTTACAATAACCCCAACTTTATCTGAAGGGATGTTATTATAAAAATTAGCCAAAGCAATGCAGTGTTTCACATCTACATCAATTACAACTATTTGATAATAAGGTTCATCAGCAAGCATAGTTATCTCCTTCACTTTCAGACTGCTCGATATGTAAATACATAGGCCGCCCTTAGCCCTTCCACTCAACCCGTCTATTGCCGGAGTATGGTACGTCCTATACCCATTTATGTGAAACACTTCCTTGGCCCATGTTTCCTGGAAACACAGTATCTCAAAGTTTAAAATAAAGTCCCACCACAGATGGTTATTTAGCTTGGAACGTATAACAGCGATATTCCACGAAGCGATGTTACAGAGGGCTACGTTGCTAATATCTGCAACGTTAATAGGAGCTACTGTTTTAGGTGGTACTTCATCTATATTTTTATGTGCATAGTCTGATCTTGGGCATCCCAGGGATTCAGTTAAGACTTCCAGGTTCAAGTCGATTATCCCTGAATCCTCATCCCTGTGCCGTATGATGGTTGAAGAGGGAAGGCAATCATCTTTTTCTGCCTGGGTCAATCCAGAATTACTATTCTGTATGCGGACGTAATCGCCCTTACCTTCAGACGGGCCATATTTAAGATTAAAGTAGGCATCAATCCCCGGGGTCAGTCAGTCGATATCTTCCAGTGAGTTCAGAATATCATAGCAATTGCTCACTGGAACCATATATCTAGGCTGGCTGCTCCCTATGAAATTCTCCTCCGCGGGTATAAACCAACGAGGTCTGGGGGGTTGATAAAAAAAGGCAAGGGGTAATATGTTTATGCCCTGGGCATTGACAGACCGATTGCCTCCCCTTTCCAGGATTGTTTGCACCAGATTTGGTGAGCTAAAGGTTAGTACTACACAGTCTCCCTGTAAGGATTTTGCTAAGTTACCCACCCACCCTATTCTCCGGGCCATTTTAAATTCTGAAAAGAGAGTATTATTTATGCCAGTCCTTGTACTTAAAAGGTGCAGTGACTTATTCTTTAAGGTAGACCAATGTTCAGAGACATTGTGTGGTAGGGATGGAACATTAGCCAGAACAACTGTATAAGGGGTTGCTTCTGGCGGTAGATTCAAGTTTCGTATTGAGTTGGAAAAATTTCCTTGATGGTTTTGAACATTTCTACCTCTCCCTGCTTCCTCAATTCTGGAGTTCATCGTAGCACTGGGTACACCGTTTCCTAAGTTAACAGTATGTCCACCAATCGTATTGAGTTCAATTATACAATGTGAGTGTCCCTGGGGATCTACTGAGGGGTGACCCACTTTTGGAGGTGGATGCCCAGTCCGAGTAGGGGCATTAGCTGTGCTAAGGGTAATGTTATTAGAAGTAATCAAATTATGCACATGCCCACTGAGAGAGGTACTTACTGGTTGGCCATCCCCCTTATCCATCCCCCCGTTACACATCGTATCAGAGCTTATATTTGAACTGATAACCGATAAGGCCGGGGGTTTGATATTAGCATGCTCCTCCAGTTTAGTTAGTCTGGCTTCAACCATAGTTATTCTTTGCAATATTGGATCCAGTAATACTGATATCAGCATTTCTAATCTACCTCAATAATCCTTCTCTTGTACACAAACAGGTATCCTCTCTATTACTGTATGTGAAGCGGCTGTGGGGGGCCCCTTATTAAAATCTCTTTGATTAATAGCAGTTCTAGTTTTCCGCCCAGTTACTTTTAGTCCGGGTTTACTCTGTTTCTGGGGTCCTCGACTCTTCCTTTTTTTGGATGGAGGTTCAGTAGTATTTTCCTCACTTAATTTGGCTTTCTGACCTCTAGTGGTTACAGTAGGCCTGTCAGATCTACACTCTAAATCAGAAGATATAAAGGAAACTATTTCCGTCTCTATCTCTGTCTCTATGTGTTGCAACGTAGTAGTTCGAGGAGAAGACACTTCGTGACTACTTGACATAAAAGGTTCTGCGTGAACAGGGGCAGTAGGGAGTCTAAACTGAGAGGGCAAGGGCTCTAGAGATAGTCTACGTTCTGTGAGTTTAATCTCATTGATAAGTGCTGACTCCGCCCTCAATAAAAAAGCGTCAAGTGTCCCAACGACACCCTGTCCTGTGCCTAATTTCCGCTTACTCATGTTAAAGGTGCAGAGTTAATGACAATGGGAAAGGAAAATATAAAGAGCACTTTACCACGAAATTGCAAATTGTCCCATTATCAAGGTTCTTGGAGAATTGGCCCTGCCCGGCCTCCGTCAGTCTTGGACGGGCGCAGACGGGCCCACCCTTGGCCTGGGCTTCCCCCGAACGCGTCCCACGCTGCGGGAGCCCTGACTGCGTTTTAAGCGCCTCCAGGCGCGTTAGAAATGATGTTGGCGGCGAGCGTGCCGCTTGGAATGCTGGCAATTGCAGTCCCCTCCTTTGAAGACTGCAGGATCGGGCAGAGTAATAGCAGGCAAGTATCCAAGTAAAATTTAACTCCCGCGCTGTGGGAGCCCTGACTGCGTGTTAAGCGCCTCCAGGCGCGTTAGAAATTACGTTGGCGGCGAGCGCGCCACTTGGAATGCTGGCAATTGCAGTCCCCTCCTTTGAAGACCGCAGGACCGGGCAGAGTAATAGCAGGCAAGTATCCAAGTAATATTGAGCTCCCGCGCTGCAGGAGCCCTGACTGCGTTTTAAGCGCCTCCAGGCGCGTTAGAAATGACATTGGCGGGGAGCGCGCCGCTTGGAATGCTGGCAATTGCAGTCCCCTCCTTTGAAGACCGCAGGACCGGGCAGAGTAATAGCAGGCAAGTATCTAAGTAAAATTGAGCATTCTGAATCATTCTCACGTGCGCCGCTTCATTAACTGAATTACCAGACAGCCTGCTCTTATGGTAATTTTGTATTGTGAACCAAAAACGTCTCTTGTTTTGAATCTTATTTTGAATCTTTGTAAGTTTAAGTAAAATATTCTTCTTCTTGAAATCATGAATAACTTTGTTACTGTAATTGTGTTCTAGCTCCGTTCTCAGATTCATTACTTTACTTAAATGCGTATAACCACAAAGAAATTGTACGACCCGACAGAACCAATTGTTGTATGTCTCAGATGACCACAACAACAGTCAATTATTTATTCAATATACATTCAAAATGACTATTACCTGTCGTCCAAGTCATTCTTATAGCTTTGGGGGCCTGGAATAGTCTGAAATGTCACACTTGTAAGAGTGTAATGCTTAGTAGTTTTGTTGTTACTATCACTGGCAGCATGAGGCAATATGTGGTGCAAGCTGCAGTGGTCTCTGACGAGAGCCCTGGCACTTATTTTTTTTTTACAAATTAAGCACTGGAAATAATAATGATGTATGCATTTGCTTAAGACTTAGAGTGTCTTCTACCATTAAAATACTCACATCTGGAAGAGTGCAACTGCAGCTAGTTTGTGGCTAACCTTTGGAATCCCATGCTAAATGTACTTTCAGAGGTGGTAAGCTAACTTAATTTCCAGAGAGCCTGACAAACTGCTTGTTTTCATTGTTTTTAAAAGGAAGTGCATCAATGGATAGTTTATCTTAACCTAGTGCTTCTTTGTTTGTGTTGGGAGGCATTGAGCTATATTTTATCTTGCATCCTTTTTCAATGCAAACATCAGATGATCTGGAAAAACACATTATTATAAAAAAACATAACATTAACAGTTATATTCCTTCCCGCTATTAAATATACTGAATGTCTCCTCATACAAAGATCTTGTTTTGCATCCATCTTCCTCCACTGCCAATTTTTCATACATGTGAACACATTGTAAAGATGAAAATGGGCACACATTTTAGTCAACAGCCTTTTATTCAGAAACCTTATACACATGGCATATTCTTGTCTGCCTTGAGTAGAAGCAAAATCATGTAAATAGCTGTTTCTCAGGTAAAAGCCTTTAAGGACAGAGGGTACCTTCACAGCCAAAAATGTCAGACCTATGACCATTCCTCTGAAGGACCGATACAATGGAGCAGTAATCCATAAACAGAGCACATATTGATTTAGCAAATAAGGCTGGATTTGGCTGCTTAGCACTGGTTTTACAAAAGTATAATTAAAAGCATTAAAAAATGCATACCAATGTGTGCTGCTTCATGGGCAGCCATCTTGGAAAGATTTGGGCTTAACTTTGTCAAACATCATTATAAGATGGCCCTTATGCGTACTCATGCTACCCACATATAGGCGGCCATCTTTGAACAGTTGACAATGGCAGTATCATTTTGAAAGCTATGGCAAATGGAGGGTATTTGAGAATGCTCTGTTTAACTATTGCATTAACCTGACTGCAAGATTTTCTTAACCAGAAATAGGTAGTCCACAGCTTGATGAGCACCTGCCAGAGGATTTTCATACATTTTAGTCCTCTCCTAAGAGCCCAGAAGTGCTTGAGATCTTTCAGCTCCCTTGTAAAGTTTCCAAAAAATCTTTCAAATATGTGATGGTAACCCAGTGGAACCCCATCTTCTATATACTGCAATGCATGTTTAAGATGTGCAAATCTGTAAATGATTATGTGAGGAGGTGCTACTGCCAAAGCCAATAACAAAACCTATTTAAAGATGGCAGCCGTATGTGCATGCAGTTAGACAAATGAACACAGATGGGCAGCCTTGGAATTGTTATACAGCCCATTTTTTCATTTTATGAAGAGAATCACTTGCAGTACCTATCAGGATGCATAGTGAGAGCCAAGCAGCAGTGCCTGGGGAACTAAGTGCCAGGCCTTTGCAAAAGAAAAAGAATAGGTGAATAGGGGCATATTCAGCTACCAGTGCCTGGTACTGATGGGGATTACATTTTGGAATATGTGCACAATGCTGTCACTAACAGTGATGGGAAACAATGGATAAAGTGGCCTGAACCATCACACTTTACTGTATGCTGTGTTAGGTGGAAACATAATGTGAATGACACTACAACATACCAATGGATGAAGTGGGCTGACTGAAAGCCCACCCCTCTGGCATGCAGGTGGATGACCACCATGAGTGGAACCTTGGTGAAGCATGAGGGAGAGGAAGAAAGACCAAAGAGAAGACAGCAGAATTACCACATTTGATGCTTTCATTGAACCTTTAGAAAGGGCTGTTGGTCTTGGAAAATCAGAAATGATCATAACTATTCTTGCAATCGAATCTGAGTAACCAGTCTCTGGGCAGGGTATTATTCCACAGGAGAGGGATGCTATCACTTTATTTTCTTTTGCAAAGTATATTGGAGTGTACCAAATACAATATAGGGATACAACATCATATTGTAGAAAAGAATGAAATGTAACCACACAATAGTACAAATACAGTAATGTCAGAAGTTATAAAAGAACAACATTTTACATACGTCTCATGTTTCAACCTGGTTGCTTTGGCCTGTCTTGCAGCCGAAAGCTTGCCCAAGCCCAGTGCAGTACTTCTAATAGAAATTACCAGACCTGATCAATGATCCCCACTTTACCATTGCCCAGTAAGACAAGTATTGAGTATGTTTTAAGAGATGAGGTAAGAAGAGGCGAGGGAACCCAGTAATAATGCCGGTCCTTGTGGGATTTGGGCATCTGTTTTTGGTTAGTTCACAAAAGATCATGTCCAGGGTTGAAGGTAGGGCTGGAGCTATTTTTTCAGTAGTAACGTACATTAAAACTGATAGGAATCAAAAGGAGTATGAAAAGAAAAAGCTGGTGATGGTTAGACCGCGCTGCAGGCTGAAACAGGTCCGGATATGTGATTTATGTAAAACACTTGCCACAGATGTTGTTAAAGACGTCCAGCTGATCATTCAGTTTATATATAAATTTCTCATGAGATTCCACATCTGCTAGGGCTGTCATCCGTTCTTCAACTGATGGAGATGTGGCAGATTTCCAATGTCACAGAATACAGATCATGCCTACCACTAGGGTGGTGTCCAACCAATGTGTTTGATGATTGGACATGCCCTCTATGTCCTGTGTTGCATGCAGGAGGGTCAAATCGAGGAATGGCTGAAGCTGAATGTCAGTTACACTTTCAAGTATGTCCCTGACTGTCTCTCAGTAAGGTTGGATGATTGGACAGTCCCAAAACATATGTATCATATCTCCCCTCATATGGGTGCAGCTCCAGCAGTTGGGAGAGGCTGTCAGTTTTGCCATGTGTAGTTTAAATAGTAACCAATGCAAGTTGTAAAGGATTTGAAAATAGCAAAAGTTTAGCTTAGCTTCTCATAGACTTTTATCATGAGAATGAATAACTTCCAGCCAGTCAATATCCAGTGAATCCAAGAAGTGTGGAATCCATCAGTTATATAGTGAATTCACTGCGTGTTTCGAGTATAGGTGATCAATGAGGGTTGCGTAGATGCCTGAGATATATTTTTTGTGGTCAGGTACCATTGTAGAGTTGAGTCACCCTGGGCCTGTGGGTCATTGCCTAGTTTTCAGAGAGGGATTAACTCAATTGACGATATTGGAGGAATTGCTTTGGCTCCAAATGAAATTCCTGTTGGAGGTCTTCGAAGGTAGTTATTTTGTAGCATGTGACTCACTGTCAGAATGCCTTTTGGGGACCATAGTGGCAAAGCAATCGGTCGACTGTCTAGGAGGATATCCACATTGTTCCAGATGGGAGCAGAGAAGTGGAGAAATCACTTTTGCTTCAGAAATGCATTGCTCAATTCCCAGACCTTTCGTATGCCCTGAAGGATAGGGTTAGATCAGGAAAGGGATGTCACTCTCCCTTTGTATAGAGTCGAGATGGCGTTTGATGTGCTTTGTAGATTTATCTCCAGGAGTAACCAATCTGGGGCTTCAAGTGTTGGGTGAAAGCAGTATGTGTACTGAGAGAGGTGTATAGCCCTATGGTACTCCTCAAGACTAGGTAGACGCAAAACCTCTAGCTGCTGTGCTGGCATGAAGCTTAATGGTGGCCATTCTTGGAAATTCCCCCTGCCAGGCATAGCACCAAATCTGGGAGTCAAGTTGTTGCATCTGAAGCATTTTGATTGTTTGTACTCTTCTTCAGAGTGAACTCTGTGGATGCTTTCATTGCACAAAGTCTCTTTGTATTTATTCAATAATGTTTTTGATGTTGTCAATCACCAGGGCTAGTGCTGATCAATATGCCCAGGTATCTCATTCTTGTCGGCATCCACTGAATTTGTAGGCCATGAAGACATGCCAAGCCAACATTAGCTTAAACTCACTCGTTGGCATGTGTATCCCTTCAATTTAGGGCGCTCTTCAGATGGCACCCACTGGCTTGTGTATCCCTTCTATTGGGGAGCCGTTCAGATGACAATCGGTAGAGTTTTGTCAGCACGCAGATCTGTCGGTGCACAAATCTGCCACCCTTTGAAATGCCCAAGGTGCACCAACAGCTCGGACCGGGAGTTGTGTAGTCCCTGTATGGATTTTGGTGCTCCCTGATTGGACCTGTCTCTCTATTGTAGATCTTACACATCAGGATATAGCTGTAACATTCTGAATAAGAATCACAGACACAAGTTAAAGTTTAAAAGTTTATCTATAGAATATAAAAGAAGAAATACATGAGCTGGACTTTCAATCAGCTAGTATAGTGGTGCATAAATCATAAGTACAAAGAACTCAGTAATGTTTAACAGAAAATCCAGCAGGGATTCACCTCCTGAATCGGGAAAAATGGTTGCTTACCAACAATAAAGAAGTGGGTCTTTTTATAGGACTTTAGACAAAGGATTTCATACATTCACTACATCAGAACATGGTTCCCAGGTTTTACACCCATGGAAAACGAGCATTAAGAAACATTTTACTGCAAAATACATTTGAAGATTCTCTTATAATGCTATTACATTAGATTCAGTGTTTCTCAGAGTCTATTCAGTTAACATGAGTTGATACAAAGCATGAATACTGTTGTGTGGTTCCTATAAAACCTATACAGGATCTGCACATTCGGACGACATACAAGGTAGGGTTGAAGTCAGACTGATTCTAGACACCCCCACCGGGTATGTTGGCCTTCTGTATCAGCTAGCTCACAGTGCCACTAGAATCTCCTTTTACCAAGGAGAGAATAGCTCTTGGCAACCTTCGAACATGACAACCCTGATCGCTCAGGACCGTGGAAGCAGTGTATTGATTTTCGCTCAGTCACTCGTACTCACTTAGTTTCAGAGAGATAGACAGAATAAACGGTCTGGACGTTTTTCAATAAGCATTTATTGAACAGTCGTTATTCTAGTGTAAAATAGATGAGCTGCAACAACCACTAGACAGTAACAGATATAAATGATTAGAAGCACTATGAAAGTGAAAGGATGATAGAGTTCTACCATCTTGCAATAATCATGAATACATACGAGTCTATGAAATACATGATAATAAAAGTGCGTACTCCTACGATGCCTCCCTAACTAGATGTACCTAAGTGTACCTAGCATGTGTGTAGGTGTTAAGCCAAGAATCCCTCTAGGATATAGTCAACCCCATTACCTGGATTGAGAGACTGTGGGACCCCGTCCTGGTCTCGGGTTGGACACCCCTCAAGGGATGTTAGGCCACTGCGAGCTGGAGTGTCTGCATGCAGGAACTTCAGCATCTTTGGTCAGTGTGTCGGCCGGGAAGTCCTGGTCTCCTCTGCCTGTCTTAGCAAGATGTGATGTATATATACCCATCGGTCTCTCCGGGGGTTCTACCTTGCTGTATTACTTTGTCGGACTTAGGATGACGTCGGGAATGAACTTTGTACATAGTTATTATGCCGGAGATGGTAGTCCTGCTGTGCTTCCAAGAATCCTCCTCATCCGACTGGCTGACTAGGCACTGGTATGGAAATAACTATAGTAGTCGTGCTAATAAAATGTTTACATTTTTTTTTAAAGTCTTTAAAAAATGAAAAAAGGAAGTTGTCACTCAAGCCATAGCTCCAATATAGCTCTAATATATACCTATGTATAGTTCAAACTACTACAAGCGTCCGAAAGCCATGCATGTCTATAAAAAGTGTCAATTTGTTTTTGCATTCCAATTTTATTTTGTTTAAAAAGGCCGAATTTCTTCCAGCACACAATGAAGCAATTGTTTATGTGTCCTGGCTGGTAGACGCAACATTACTGTTGCCTGCCTTCGCAGACGACGATCCCTGTAACACCTCGCAGATTACGTCGATTGAGCACAGATGATTTTCCGTACTGCCTGCAGCCGATGCTGGGGCAGCCTGTGCGCCGTCCAAGGCCTGGGTGTCAGTGGAGGAGCCGGTATCCATTCCAACAGGAGACGTGAGTACCTGTGGAGGCTCTAGGAATGCCGCCATCAACATTGGAATACACTGGGGACACTGCAGAACATGGGCCGTTATCGGGTCCAGTTAAGCATCAACGTCCGGTAGCGCACATGATGGGAGTGTCAGACAGAAATCCAACACGCATTCTTTTCCGCAAAACAGGCATCGGAGGACAGGTAAGATGCAGTCCATCCAGACTGGTCTAAATGAAAAGAACCAAGATGCACTTAGTTCTCTCAGGCGAGGTGTGCCCAGATGTTGTACCATGCGATCACAGTATTTACGCTCCTGGAGTGCTTCTTCCATCTCCTTGGTGACTAGACGTCTATTGCGTACCAGTAAAATGACAATCAGGATACCTGCTATTAGAAACAGGATTTGCGGAAGTCCTCCAAAAATGCTTCCGAATACGTAGTGTAGAAAGTTTGGTATAACTCCAAGAACCGTCTGAAAGGTGCTTAATAGTCCTGAACCTATGTTCTTAAATAGGTGGACGATACCCGTCGTATCAGACATGTTAAAGATACGATTTACCATTTCTGCGAAATGGAAGGGGCAGTTCGTACGTATGAGTGCCTGTATCTCGACTGAGGACCTTGCGAGCTGGAGATCAAAAGTCTCTTGCGCGGAGGTTAAGGGCACGGTCTTCTGTAGAAGCATGGCTTTCATTCTGCTCAAAGTATCAAACCGTATTAAAGAAACATTTAGTGAAGGCCATACAGCGCCTCCCTGACTGTATGTGTTGGTGGAAACAATATTTGGATACAGCAAGTAACCCTGGAGCTCACGGTTACCAGATATGCGATGCCCGGAAGCATCCCACAACATCCTTGATCATTCAGCATCAAGTAGCTCCCATTCAAAAGTAGCTTGAACACTGGAGTAACCATGGCTGCCGGGGCACCCCTCAAGTAAAAGGATAAGTTAGCTACTGAACCATTACAGGCCCCGTGCAGCATTATATCCTGGCATATGAGAGATCCACTCAAAGCGTTCACACAGTTTGTACTGCTTAGAAACACTTCTAGATCCCCACTCCTGCATCGAAATCTGTATGGTAATTCCCAAGATCCCTTGATGAATTTCCTACCCATTTCTTCATATCTGCCTGCCTGCTGTTGTTCTAGGCAATACTGAAATTGGAAAGTTGTGACCAGTGGAAGGGGCAGTTCGTACGTATGAGTGCCTGTATCTCGACTGAGGACCTTGCGAGCTGGAGATCAAAAGTCTCTTGCGCGGAGGTTAAGGGCACGGTCTTCTGTAGAAGCATGGCTTTCATTCTGCTCAAAGTATCAAACCGTATTAAAGAAACATTTAGTGAAGGCCATACAGCGCCTCCCTGACTGTATGTGTTGGTGGAAACAATATTTGGATACAGCAAGTAACCCTGGAGCTCACGGTTACCAGATATGCGATGCCCAGAAGCATCCCACAACATCCTTGATCATTCAGCATCAAGTAGCTCCCATTCAAAAGTAGCATGAACACTGGAGTAACCATGGCTGCCGGGGCACCCCTCAAGTAAAAGGATAAGTTAGCTACTGAACCATTACAGGCCCCGTGCAGCATTATATCCTGGCATATGAGAGATCCACTCCAAGCGTTCACACAGTTTGTACTGCTTAGAAACACTTCTAGATCCCCACTCCTGCATCGAAATCTGTATGGTAATTCCCAAAATCCCTTGATGAATTTCCTACCCATTTCTTCATATCTGCCTGCCTGCTGTTGTTCTAGGCAATACTGAAATTGGAAAGTTGTGACCAGTGGAGTTATATGGCCATGGATTAACCATTCTGTGGACGGTGATTCTGCCACTGTAAAAGCTAATCTGTCCAGTTTTTCAATACGCAGCATTGTATATTTTGCTCCCCATTGTGCCATTGTTGTCTGTTTTTCTGTCAGATCGTATGCAGAAAACAGACCTACTGTTGGTAAAACGCCAAGGCACATAGCCTGCGCGCAAAGATTGCAGCATCCAGCTCAATAACATAATAGAACGCAATTGTGACTGCCCTTGCTGTAGTATGGACGAATCTTGTTCAAGGACATCAATAGCAGAAGATACAATGTTGCCAAGTGAATATATCCTGGAAGTTAATGTAGTCATACCATTGTAAACTACGGCTAAAGCTTAAGTTAATCCGATCTATTTCTCGTAACCTCTCCGCAGCTTCTTGTTGGGAGATTTTCCAGATTTCGTTATAGACAGCATAATAGAAACGTTTTTGACGTGGCTTTCTGGGAAAAAATCCTGTAGGTTCACATCCTCTGTAAGTAAGGATAAGTGTTGTTTCACCTGTGTAAGTGTTGAGGTTTTTAGCCAATCTAGGCATAACTTCCCAACACTGTATGACGTCACTACCCCTGGATGTTCTCTCTGTACATAGCGTGGATCTGGCCTGTGGATACTAAACCCTTTGGTTTTACCTTTGAATCTTCCCTGACATCTATTAGTGTCTGTGGGCCAAACCAACCATCCCTTCCAATTGGGGTCTGATCTATTGTATTGCATGATGTCATCTAGCGTAATCCCTTCTCGTGATGTAAGGTTACCCTCAGTATGTGATGGTGTTGGAATCCGAGGTGAGTTCAAATCCTTATTCTTGGCTATTCCAAGACAGGTAGTTTGTTGCACAGTATCATTCAGAAACATAATCTGCTGAGGAATGAGGCATGCTCTAGATAGCGCTTCTGTTCCCTGGACCTGCCAATCTCTAGAACCCCAGACTGATTTTGTGTCTTTCCATAACTCGAAACCTTGTTTAGACATCTGGGTAATAAAGGAAGCAGAGTAAATATGTTTGGTGTTTGTCAACATATTTTTCTGTGCTGATGTCGGTGCAACCTTATAATAATATGAGGCTGGGTCAGACATATTAAACCCTGAAAAATATGAACATTTATGTGCAAATGTTTTTTAACTGCTTTTCGGCAGTGTTAGGCAATGTTCCCATTGGTGATTTGTGAAAACATTTCTGGGACTAGAAGATTTGTGCAAAAAATGATGACCATAATGTTGATAGCAATACATTGTGTTGAAATCTGATGTTTCTTCCAACATTTCATTATTAGAAAAGGCAGTAGATTGTTCTAAATCAGACAACATATTATTTACAGTTTCATAATCCCAATCATCGGAGAACGTACTGGAGGTAATGATATCATTTAAGGATATTTTAAATAAATGTGGTATTTTTAAAATTTTGGTCGGACCAAATATATCCTAATCAACCTTGTCCCACACTATACCATCTGGTATAGGAACTGCTGTAATGTTCACTGACGACAAGTCTCTTTGTTCACGATGTGATGAAAAGTGAGGTTTCAGAATCATATTCACTTTTGATGCTGCAGAGCTTTGTCTGAGATATGTTCCAATAATAAGCATGCTAAAAACAGTTACTAAGCCTATCCAGAAAAGAAAGAAAAGTATCCCGGTGATTAACCAAAGTTCTATCCAAGGTGATACCAGGTATGTTTGTTTAAGAAAGATGAAAAAGTCTTGGATTTGCTGGTGACCAGTTTTTTGGGCTGGCATCGTTTCAGGTTCACTTGGATCCAATGAAAAGGTATCGAAGTCGATGAAATAGCCAAATGCAGTTTGATCTATTTTTGGTAGTTCCGTAGGTTTTGTTGAACTTGTAGATGGCTCTTGTTGAGGCATGTTGATGCAGACATCAGTGTTTGGTCGAATAGAAATGTGTCTTTCATTTTGATTTTGAATTTGAGTTTGAACTTCATTTTCAAGAGGAACAAGTTACATAGCATTATTGCCTAGTCCATCATTCCGTGCTGGGGACTCTTTGAACGTGATGAGTCTTTCTGTTTGAACTTGCTGTATAGTAGCGAGAGGAGGGCGTCGGCTACTCAGGAGTCCACGAGGCCTACTATTCAGTATCGGCCACATAGTGTGGTTTTATCCGGTCAATGGAGACAAATCTTTTTTCCCTTTTCCTGGCAAGAGGCTTCAGAAGTACAGTTCTTGTTCCTTCAACGGCCAGGACAGGTACAGGCTTTCTGTATGATGGCCCAAATTCTTTTTTTGTCTGCTATTTTTTATCTGACCAGATCCCCAACTTTTGGGACCCAGACAGGTCTGGCCGTGACTGCCTTGACTTCCCCAGTGGCGGTTCTCTTTACCTGAACATTGCTTTGTAGTGCCCTAGATTCATTCAGATCCTGTAAAACAGCCAAACATTTATGGATGTCAAAAGGTTTTTCATCCAACACTGTGCCTTCATAATCAAGATCAGGTACCCACATTCTCGTCCCAAATAGGATCTCATAAGGAGTGACACCCCCTAGAGAACTTCTTGGCATGTTGTTCAAGGCTCTTTGTACTCCATATAAGTGTTTGACCCAACTACGACCCAAACTAATACTCTAGCTGTCAAAGATTGCTTTAAGTCCCAGTTTTCCTCTCCACAACCGAATTTCCCTCGGGATGGTATGGAGAGGAGTACCGCAATGCTACACCCAAACCTCCAATGGCTTCCTTGTAAGCCTGAGAGCTAAACGCGGGGCCACTGTCAGAATGTAATGTGCCAATTGCGTATGTCCCTCTAAAGACTCGCAAATCTTTGATAACAGTTTGAGCATCAGCCGAGCGCTGGGGCCACACCCATAAGAATCTTGAGCAGGAATCCACTGCAACCATGATATACCTGTAAGCCCATCTGTTTGTAAGGGGCTGCAGTGGTCCAAATATACACATGCGAGTGGTTTGTCTGATATTAATAATGGTGTCTGCGCTGGACGTGTGGAGCCTTTCATCTGCTGGCAGATGTCGCATTTCAAGACATAATCCTTAGTCTGTTTTGTTAATCCTGGCCACCAATAGCGTTGTTTCAGCAAGGAAACAGTCGCCGTAACCCCTGCATGTGCGGAACCCAGACCTTCGTGTGCAGCTAATAGTAAGCCTAATCTGCGATCCATGTTTGGTATTACTCTACCCCCCACTCCAGGAATCTGAGCAAATTGAACATTGTTTGCATCTAACTTGTGGGAGTACTTGAGTGGAAATCTTTTCGTAAGTGCCGATTTATTGCGTGTTGCAATAATTGCAACTATAATCTCAGCCTCTATTCTCGTTTTTGAACGAATGATTGCAGCTACGGAAGCCGTGCGTACAGCCCCCCTTGCGGCTTCATCAGCCAATGAATTCCCTTCAACGTGAACGCTATCACGTTGATGACTCAGTGTGTGTATCACGTGAGCTCTCTGTAGTTCGTTTTTCAACTCCACTACCTGTTCCCATAGCGTTTTGTGCTCAATTGTGCCACCTTTTGCATCTTTGAACCCATTTTGACCCCAGTGGGGTAAGTACTCATTGTACGACTGTACACAGTAAAACGAATCACACACAATAAGTGTGGGGAATTCTCGATCCGTATTTACCAGTGCCAGTAACAGAGCTTTTAATTCTGCTAGCTGCGCCGTGCAATGTCCTAGAGACTGTGTTTTTGTACAACTTGGATGACATTTTCCATCCTGCATGCGTCATTTAACGATTGCGCATACAGCGCTGTATTGTTGTTTACTTCCAATGGCCTGCTGAGCAGATCCGTCAGTGTAAATTATGTATTCATACTGATCCAGAGGCATTATTTCATTCGGGAGAGGATATTCTTGTTCGTATTGCAGGAATGCTTGTGTTTTTAGACTTGGTTCGTACCTGTATTCTACGTCTGTTGCAGTGAGAGAATTAGCCCATTGTATCCATCTTGGATGTAAGGCTTTTGCGTTAGGGACGCTTGCCTTTGTCGCAGCCTCTAAGGCCGGTACTGGATTTACGACAATTATTTGTTTTCCCTGAGCCAATGCTCTTTCTCTCACTACAGCAGTCTGCACCGCTGTCAGAATTTTTTCTGTTGATGTGAAACGCATCTCAGCATTTGTGTACAAATGTGATTTGTATGCTATTGGTACTGTTTCACCTTCATTGTATGTTAGGTAGGTGTACCCTGATTCACCCGCAACTATACGGATCACCAGGTTGTGGACATTCATGCGTGTTTTTAAATGTTTAGACGCTATCATGTCCGCTTGTAGGGAACGTAGGATATCTGTGTGTTCCTGTGTCCATTGCCTAACTGAAAAATCAGGTCTTATTAGATCGTAGAAAGGTTTAACCCTTTCTGCGTAATCCAAAATGTATGTTCTGCCAAAATTCAGGAATTCCAGGATTGATTGTAAATTTTTTAATGATTTTGGAGGTTGGAGCAGCGCACACTTTTCTAAAAAGTTAGCTGCTAAGCTTTTCCCTTCACTTGAGAGCTCATATCCCAGAAATAGTACATTGAGGTGGGCTATCTTTGATTTCTTAAAATTAAATTTATAGCCTTCAGAGGCGAATCCCAATATTATGGTATTCACTCTGGTCAAGTGTTCTTCCAGGTCATCATCAGTTAAATAAATATCATCCACATAGGACAATGCCTCTTCATCCAGATTTTGAAGTAATTCAGTTACTCTGGCTGAGAACAACTCCGGGCTTATACCCATGGGGGAGTCGACAAAATTGACGCTCGGAGCCTAACGCGGAAAATGCTGTTAAATACCTGCTTTCAGGCGCTATATTTTGGCAGAAGAATCCATTTGAGATGTCTAGTGTGGTTTTGTATTTTTTCCGCACAATGTTATTCATTGTGTGCATTTTGTACTGCAAATGTTTTTGTGCAAGTGTTTAAATGTCTGTAATCCAAAACTAGACGATATGAGTTGTCAGGTTTCATTACGGGAAACAAAGGATTATTCATTTGAGAGGTGCAAGTTTCAATCACCCCATGGTATTCAAGCTGATCTAAGATCTCCCCGACCTGTTTTTTAACTTCTTGCTTTATTGGATACTGCCTGTGGAGTCGGAGTAGTTTTTAATGGTATTATGTGGTGGGTTGAATCCTCATCCCATCCAACATGGTTTCGATATAATGCAGGGGCTAGGACTGCTGCATACTCCCGTGCGTATGTGTATTTTAGATACTTGGGAACAGGGTCGGAAAAGGCTGGAAAAATTACTGTTTCCCCCCTAGGGCAATCCATAACGAATGCTGGCGGCCAATCTTGTTCAGCTGAAAGAATGTCATAGCCAAACGTCAAGTTCCCCCAAAAGAGACTTCTAACTTTCCTGGGCTTGTCCCCTTCCATCTGGAGTGTTATTTCATATAACTTATGTGGGACGCTTACCCTAGTATCAAGTGTTTCCACCGTAAAATAATCATTCAAGTCCGCTGTCACCAGAAATTCCATCATGTTCTGGCGAGCTATTATTACTTCTGCCACACTGTCTGGCATCGTCAGAGCCCATTCCCCGTTCGGTAGTTGAGTCCTCAGAATTCTGGGCATGTCTGATCTTTAGACCTGCAACTTTCTTCTTTTTGAATTGAGGTTTTGTTTTTTGTTTGTCTTCTTTTTCGGAAGTATACTCTGGAGCGTGTTGCTTGTCTCTGGACTTTGTACGCTCTTCTTGTATGTCTGACCTCTCGGAGTTTTTCGTTGAACCCTGAAAGGAACAAGAGGAACGTGTATCAGTATCCTGAAACCAGTCAGGTTTTCTAATATTGTCCCTTTTCCTACGGTTATACTTCCTTTCGGAGGGCTCCTGTGGAAGAGACCTACCTCTGGATTGAGTTCTATTTTCTTTATTCTTTTGCTTTTTGTTATTGTCCCACTTCTTCTTCGAAGAAGCAGGTGCCTGTTTGAAGGTGTCCTTTTCTGGACCACCCATCAGCTGAGGTTTTACTGCTTTTCCCCCCAAACTGTCTCTGCCTAATTCTGCATATGCCGTCTCAATTATTTTTGGCAATTCATGTTCCTGTTGTAAAGGACTGAACTCCCTTAGGCGTTGACGGATTGCCACTGATGCTGCTTCCCCCTTAATATTTGCTATTATTATTGCTGATACCTGGGAAAAATTACCAAGTAATTTCATCCCTAAGTTTGGAGCAGGTTCTGCTCTGTACTCATTCTGTATTTGTCTTAATACATCTGGTATTACTGCTAATGACGGGATACCATGAGTTCTGGTATATATGGCAGCGAAAACTGGACCCCAAGAGGTACAATCCTCTATTTGTGGTGTTATCCCCATGGGCAAGCAGATTGTTAACATTCTGTGTTTTTCAAATGGGCTTGTATTCGGGAATACTGCTTCTAGCTGTGTTATTTTTTGAGCTACCCAGAATGGCATTTGTTCATGTTTTGCAGGCATTTTATCCATTACTGCGTGTAACATTTGTGGTGTTATTTTAGTTGCTGAATTCTGAATTGGACTTGTTATTGTAGCCGTTGCTGGCTGAACCGTGAGTGTCCTCATCATGAACTGTGTCATATTTCTGTACAGTTTTATCAGTTCTTTATGAAGTGTGAGTAAGTCTCCTCCTGGCATTGTTTCAATGTCAGGATGAGGTGTGTAGGCTGCTAATACCCGCCATGTTGCACCGTCTCTTCCCAGCGGGCCAAGACTTACTCTATTTCTTGTATGGGGGAGGGCACCTTTAAACTAGTATAAGTGTTCCTGGTAAGTTAGTGGAACTTCAATGTCCTCATAGGGAAAATATTCGTCCGGTATTTCATTTTCTGTGTAGTAATGAAATGTCTTTGTTATTGCATTCACAACTGGGACTGTAACCCATGAATAGAATACCTCTGTTCTATATGATTTGTGTGCCTCAATCACGAATGTTACTTGTCCACCCCTGGCTGTTAAACCATGTGCACCTAGTTTTATGGTGACGGCATTCCTAACAGTTTCTGCAATGTGAATAGCATCTTCATCTTCTTCTCCGGCTGAGAGGTGTAGATCTTGTACTACGTTATCTACTGGCTCAGTCATTGTTTTAGTAAAGAAGAGCTTTCCAAGGGAACTAAGATAAGGTGTTATGCACAAATCAGGAACAATGTGTCCTTCAAGCTTGATTAACCAACAGCCAATAAATAGGATTTTTCCTACTCAGCTGCGGCGGATTTTGTACCCTCCCACTCCAGACATCTCTGGGGAAATGTGAGTAGGGGTCTCTGAAAATAGCACGACTGAACTACTCAGTTTTGGCTGTTAAATAAGTACCCAACCAACGTTGGTGGCGCCATGTCGTGTAATTCCTATAAACCTATACAGGATCTGCTCATTCGGACGACATACACTGTAGGATTGGTGTCAGACTGATTCTAGACACCCCTACCGGGTATGTTGGCCTTCTGTATCAGCTAGCTCACAGTGCCACTAGAATCTCCTCTTACCAAGGAGAGAATAGTTCTTGGCAACCTTCGAACCTGACAACCCTGATCCCTCAGGATCGTGGAAAAAGTGTATTACTTTTCGCTCAGTCACTTGTGCTCACTTAGTTTCAGAGAGATACACAGAATAAACGGTCTGGACGTTTTTCAATAAGCATTTATTAAACAGTCGTTATTCTAATGTAAAATAGATGAGCTGCAACAACCACTAGACAGTAACAGATATAAATGATTAGAAGCACTATGAAAGTAAAAGGATGACAGAGTTCTATCATCTTGCAAAAATCATGAATACATACGAGTCTATGAAATACATGATAATAAAAGTGCGTACTCCTATGATGCCTCCCTAACTAGATGTACCTCAGTGTACCTAGCATGTGTGTAGGTGTTAAGCCAAGAATCCCTCTAGGATAAAGTCAACCCCATTACCTGAATTGAGAGACTGTGGGATCCCGTCCTGGTCTCAGGTTGGACACCCCGCAAGAGATGTTAGGCCATTGCGAGCTGGAGTGTCTGCATGCAGGAACTTCAGCGTCTTTGGTCAGTGTGTCGGCCGGGAAGTCCTGGTCTCTTCTGCCTGTCTTAGCAAGATGTGATGTATATATACCCATAGGTCTCCCTGGGGGTTCTACCTCGCTGTATTACTTTGTCGAACTTAGGATGACGTCAGGAATGAACTTTGTACATAGATATTATACTGGAGATGGTAGTCCTGCTGTGCATCCAAGAATCCTCATGCATAATGAATGAGGCTTTTACCAGGAAAAATCCTGCGTTTTGTGTGCAGTGTTGCATCTAGGTAAAATGTCAGTCCCTAAGAACCGTTATGTAATGTAGGAGAGTATATAGGTGAAGGGTTATGATGCTACCTGAGCCTATATTAGGGTACCTATATGGAATATAACAATACAGCCTGGGACAGCCAGTCTGGCCTTAGTTAGATTCATTGCGTCCAGTATGCCCGAGAAAGCTTCAGTCTTTTCAATGTAAAGAACACAATTATTTATTACAGTAAGGAAAATACCAGCAGAAGTGATCCTGTGGTGTACTACGGTGTCACATTCAAAATGAAAGAAAACATGAAAGTGGTTTAAGTCAGTGTACGTTCGATTTCTAATTCATTAAACACTACAAATCAGAAAGAAATGATTCCATAGGTTCCAGGGCCAGTATGAAGAAGAGGGGGGAGAGTAGGCATCCCTTTCAGGTTCCTCTGTAGATAATCAGTGGGGTACAGTAAAAGTCTTTGTAGCTTATCAATGCTGTTGGAGCATGGTATAGCCATCTAGGTCAAGCCAGGAAGGTCAGTCCTATGCATATTTTCCCTAGTGTCCTGTATAGCTAGCCTACACTCCACCTGATTAAAGGCCTACTCGGCGTCTAGAGACAGGGCTATCTGTGGGGTATGTTGTTGGATTGCTGTCCAGAATAAGTGGGACAGGGTCAGTAGGTGGTTACGCGATGAGCATCCCGGGACATACCCAATTGATTCTTATGGACTAAGAATGGAATGTATTTTTCAGTCTGTTTACCAGAACCTTGGCTAGAATCTTCACGTCCAAATTAATATAGGGAGATCAGGTGTTAGTTCTCACATTTCTGGTGATATTTTCTGGCTTTCCAAATTAGAGAGGGAGCGGCCTGGGTGAATTCCAGCAGCGGAAGCCCCTAAGAGACAGCTTCTCGAAACAATCGTCCATTGAATGGGATGGAGTGTTTAGCAGTGATCTTGTAAAACTCAATCTAAGATCCATCCACTTCCGCTGCCTTGCTGGAGGACATGTTTTTGATGGCCTCTGCTATTTCCCTATCCTTGATGTTGTGGTCTGCCATAAGTTTTGGGATTGATAGATCTCTTAAGAATCGGAGTTCCTTCAGTTGGGGCCTCTGAAGTATGCAGTGAATTTCTCAAGGATGTTTTCCAGATGTGTGAACAGTCTACCATCTCATTCTCATATTATTGGAATGGAAGTTTGCACTGATTGTTGCCCCAATTGGAAGGCAAGGAATCTGCCTGCATTTTCCACCTGTTCATAGTGTCAGTTTCTAAGGCGTTAAATCTCTTTCTTTTTCTTACTGTGAGTAGTGAATTAAAATTGTATTTTTTTCCATGAGGTTGCAGAGATTTATTTTTTGTCGGGTTGCACAGATATTCACGGGTGAGGGTGGTGACTTCGCCCTCTAGGTCTATTGTTCATTGTCGGGCCTATTTACTAGCTATCGTTGAGTCCCGAAACATCAGCCCTCCTCATTTTAGCCTTGCTTGCAGCCCATAATGTTGGTGGGGAGGATGCCGTTCCCTCATTAAGTTTCACAGCTTCCTGTAGTTAGCTGGAAAGTATTGCAAGGAATCCATCCTTCAGATCCCATCCCATGGAGCTTGTAAATTAAAATTTAGGGTTAGCGATATTGGTGCGTGATTCGATATGCACTGCTGTCCTATTGCGCATGATGTGATCCTTGGTAGAAGAGAGGTATACAGTAAAAAGCAGTCAATGCGGGTTTCCACTTTATGGGGACATGAATAGAAGGTGTAATCTTTTTCCATTGGATGGATCAGTTAGTCTGTTATTGGCTAGTAAATCACACATGGTGCTTTGATCAGTATTGTGTCTCAGGAAGGGATGGCCAGGGCGGTCCAGGACGGGGTCTAGGACCAAGTTCCAATCCCCTCCCACTTCTAGAGGATGCTCCCCTATTTCTATTAGGAGTCTTATTAGTCTTATAAGGAAGTCTTTTTTCCTCTCCTGTTGATGCGTAGATGGAATCTACCACACATATGTGAGTTTGAAACATCAGGCATGTAAATACATAATGCCCCAGTGGGTCAACCCATGTTTTACGAACTGTGGCCGCAAAGCGTTTATGCAAGAGAATGGCCATACCTCCTTTCCTGTACAGGTGAATGTTTGTGACTGTGTACAGTGGTGAGTAAGGACCCATATCTAAGGCAGCAATTTCACTCCCTACCTAGTCTCTCTTCAATCTATCAGTTTCCAGTAAAGACATGCAGGTCTCTTGAATCAGTGCAATGTCCTGTTTCTTGGGTCATAAAAAGGACAGCATTTTCCTACGTCAAACAAACGTAAGAGGTACCGTGGACGTTAAGGGACCAGATCGACAGAGGTTTCGCCAGATTAGTCACCTTCTCCCCACTGTTGGGGAGGTTCTAGGATGCTGACAGTGCTCAGGGAAGGGCGGGTGGGCAAAACCTTTTGAAGATGGGCAAAGAAGTGGTCCAGGATTAGTAAGGAATGAGCCTGTGCCACTGCAGAGGGTAGGGGCAGTGGTTTATTCAAAGGACAGCAATAATATAACCTAGTTGTGGGTAAGTATGTTGTGGCGTGCTACTATGAAAACTTTATACGTGTGAGCTACTGTTTCGATGCCTTGGCTGGAACCTCAGGTAGCCGAGTTTGAGCATGGGGGGTATAAAGGTTACATTTTTGAAAGGTGGATGGCATTTGCACATCGATGATGTGGTGAAGTGAAGACATGGGGGGTTTTGAGGGGTAGGAGCGATCCGTAGGATTTGTCAATAGGAGTGAGGGAATTCCTAGGGTTTCAAAGAGGACCTGGATTTTTTCTGGTCTCTGATCCCTTGATCTGTGGGCTGATAGGAAAGATTTTTTTGTAAGTGTTGCATCCTATTGGGTACCTGATCTGTGTCATTCCTGAGTGTGTCGACTGTATCCTGGGAGTGTTTCAACCCCTCAGTGGTATTCATTGGTGGGGATATTGCTGCTTCCATTCAAGCATTTTCAAGTGTATTTAGAAGATTTTCCAGGAGTTGTGGATCTGTGAATTGATGAGTATGGCATCAATAGTCAGAATCATCGTGGTTGGTTCCAACAGGATGTAGCAAATCTCCTTTTGCTTTAGGAGGGGACAGAGGGCGAGAATTTCTTAATTAGAATATGCATGTCATATGAAAAGTCTGCAAAGAAGGTAATGTAGTTCCCTTTGTAGTCATAGGGGCCATTTTGCCATGCCAGTAGTAGGATTTGTCTGGTTTGCGTAAGGCCCGAGTGGAAAATGTAATTACACTCTCGGAATTGGAGGAATTTGGTGACTCCGCATTACTCTTATAACGCGGAGTTTCGGACATTTTTTCTCCATGAAGGCTCCAGAAATGTGAGCTGGCGAACAAGAGCAATATTTGGCTTCTACTAGCATAATTTCCAGTCGCTAGGAAAACTTCTGGCAAAATTGTTGCAGTCAGAAGGCTGCTTCTTGAGTAGATTTTCCACTCAAGCGGCAGTAAAATCAACTTGAATGGCTGCACTTCTTGCACACTGTGTGGTGCAGTTCCTGCTGATTTTCCAGCATTGAACGTGCTACTGACGCTAAATTGCAGCTTGAGCAGTGCGACCTGCATATTTCTGCCCATTGGCAAAACACCGTGGAATCTTGCAGAGTTTTTATGTAACCCTGCAGAATTCTGCGTAGTGAAATTCCGCATGTTTTGCCCTCCCCTAGTTTGTGTATGGCACAGAAGACACATGAGTATCAGGCAGGGCAGTTCCATCCATATAAGTGGCACTGTTTCATCCTGTGGGCCCTTTCAAACTCCAGAGGTATTGAAAAGTATATGCATATTATTCTTGGGAGGAAGTCACGCAGAAAAATGTGGATGTCCTCACTCTCTTCGCTTTCCGGAAGGCCATACAGTTGGATATTCTTGCATTAACTGCGATCCTCCAGATCTGTAATCTTCCGTTGTAAATCCAATGTGAATGGTACAATTTATCGTCCATGCTGTGACCCTGGTATCTGTCGCATCAAGTTTAGATTTAAAGGAGGATAATTCGGAATGGATAATCTTTCGTTTGCTCATGGTGGTTGACAAGTCCTCTTTAGTTTTCATTGTGCTTCTAATTCTTCAGTTCTTTCATTGGCGTCTCCAGGGTGATAGCCTGATCCGCTGCCATAGTTGGTGCATGAGGACTTTCCTATGCACCAGTAAGCACTTCGGAAAACATCAATTGTCATGATGTTTTGCCCTTTTAAATCAGAGAATAGGATGTATGCCCAGGATCTTGAGTACTGCTGGGTGGGCCCTTTCTTATAGCCAGCTTCCACCAATGTGTGTTGCAATTCAAGGAGCGATACAGGGCTTCAGGACAGGTACAGTGGCATCACATTGTGTAGGAGTATGGTCTAATTGTGTCACTGTCCAGTATGTCCTCCTAAGAATCTGTTATCGCTTCCCCCAAAGATGGCGGCCTCAGGGTCCAAGAAGTATATGTCAGGGTGGGCCTATTTACATGAATGGTCAGAAGTCCTTTGGAAGGGAGATCATGTTGGTCCGCTTCAGAAGTCAGCGCCACTCCCAGCTTGCCAGGGTCTCAGTGTGTGGCAGCATCAGTACCTCCCTTCCAACAATGTATGGAGGCAACCAAAGGGGATCAAGGTTGGGCATATAAAAGTGTTCTCATTCTTCAGTCGATACACCTGTTTAGAGAAAGGCACTTCCTGTCCTGTTCCCAATCCAAGATAGCCACCATCAGGGTTTTGCAGACTCCGGCGGGCGTTCAGGCGGGTGAATGGCAATTACAATATAGGTGATCATGGCTGCAACAGGTGTGCGGCCAAAGATCTTGGTACCTGGTCTTCGGAAGTGCACGCAGTTGTCCTTTCTCATGGCCTGGTTCCACACTGGGATTGCAGATGTGTGCCTTGCCAGGGGCGGCTTGCCATTGTAATGATTCCCCGCAGCACCTGCACCCCCTGACGGATCTCAGACATAAAGATGGTACTTGTAAATGTACTTTGTGAATTTCCAAAGTCATAAACTTAGGCATTTGGTCTACGTTTAGACCAAACGTCTACGTTTACCTTTGTGAATCGGGACCATTTTGCTTCTTTTGCATCATGTACAGCTACATATTTTATCCCTTTTGAACCTCAGTTACACCATTAGCACCCTAGTATTTATTTAACACACATGTTTGGTCAACAAGGTCATGTGGCATATAATTGACCCCAGAGATAGAGATTCTGTGTTGTACGACATTACCACCATGCCTTTACTACAAAAACCTTAGCAACACTTATTTTACCACTCATGCCTTTACCACACATTTACATTCCTTAACACTAAAATGAACTTTACCATGCATAACAATTCAATGCATGCATTTTACCAACCAAGCCTTTACCT
The DNA here is from genome assembly GCA_963921515.1 of Calotriton arnoldi. Classification (NCBI taxonomy): domain Eukaryota; kingdom Metazoa; phylum Chordata; class Amphibia; order Caudata; family Salamandridae; genus Calotriton; species Calotriton arnoldi. The sequence continues at coordinate 245,087 of CAWUFW010010513.1, forward strand.
TTTTTTAAAATACATTTTCTTAAATAAATACTATGCACCTCATTATGATGTTGGCCCGACGTGGTAGGTTTACAGTCCAACCTCCGCATTAGGAAGACAGCAGTCAGAGTTAAACCTGTGGGGGATTCCGATGTGGCTCTGGCAGTGCATCAGAAAGACAGCATAATCCCTTAATGACGGTGGTTCCGTCATCAGGATTATGATGTTGGTTTCCGACAGCCATTCCATGTCAGCCTTTCTGACATTGAAAGGCTGTCAGAAAGCAACATTGGGGGCCCATAGCAAGGCCCCCTTCCCCTCTGGCCCGCCGCAATGGGGCCTGGAACATCACTGCACCGTGTAGCAGGCACCGCATGGTGCCTGTCATACAGTGCAGGGATGTTCACAAACATCCATTTTTCAATGGAAGCTTGTGCTGTGGGCCTTTTCTGCCCACCGCACAAGCTTCCGTTGGAAAATGGATGTTTAGGCGGTCGCATCATAATCATGTAGTCAGAACCGCCGACCTAAGGTCGGGCGTTTCCAAACTGCAACGGTATCCCCAATATCGTAATCAGGCCCTGTATTTTTAAATCAAATTTGTCTTGAGTGCAGTGGTAATATAACTTTATAAATAATATAGAGCATTTATAGTGCATTTTAAATGTGCCCTTAACAAGATGTCAGACCCCTGTAGCCAAGAAGGTAAAAACAAAAATGTCTAAAATCAAACCATAAGCTATATACTTAAATTAAGGGTTAAGTCATTTATTTACTGCAAAAATTACAAGAATCCAATTGTATATTTTGTTTAAAATTATTGTTTCACAACAAGATTACTATTAAAATGGGCATCCACCATTTTGAGATCAGTGGTACACTGACCTGTGAGGTGACCAAACACACTAAATTGAATAGGAGAGTCTACCAGACCTACAATACATAGACACCGATCTGAAAAGGTGTGTATTACTAATCAATTTCTATAAGTAATATACAGATAATCTCTATAGATATCTTATAATTTTTGTTCCAAAATTATTTTTTGTAAACCTTCAAACAAATTGTGACAGAGGTCTGCACATTTCCTCAAAGAACATCAATACCTTGGAAGTCATAAGATTATTGTTAAAGTAAATTTAGTTATAAATTAAACACTCATATGTTAGTAAATGTAATTTTTGTTTTAAAATTGCATATTTACTATTCTAACTTGAGTGAGTGCACCTTTGGGGAAGTGCTGGAGACTAAATGAGGTTGATTTGCAATTCTAACTCCAGTAAAGGCCACCTCGGGGAAGGTACTGGACACTAAGCAGGCATATTTACTATTCTTTCTCCGGTGAGGGCCACCTCAGGGAAGGTAATGCAAACTAAATGGAGTAGATTTACTATTCTAACTCCAGTAAGGGCCATCTCAGGAAGGTGCAGATTTACTATTCTAAATCCAGTGAGGACCACCTCTGGGAAGGGACTGGACACTGAAGGGGGCACATTTACAATTCTAACTCCAGTGATGGTCACTTTGTGAAAGGTGCTGGACACTGAAGGGGGCAGATTTACTATTCTACCTCCAGTAAGAGCCACCCATGGGAAGGTGCAGAGCACTGAATAAGGGAGATTTCTTTTTCTAACTGGAGTGAAGTTGTTACAAATACTTCACTCAGCAGTGGTCAAAAACACACTATTAGTGGAACATTTGTAAACCTAGTTTTAAATTGATTAAAATATAAATATCTTAAATGATATTTACATTTTTCATCCTTCAATGTATGCGCAATCCAATAGAAAATTAACATAGAGGCTCTTTTTGAAAAGCAGACATAGAAACTTTGCAAAAATGTTAAAGGTAAGTATATTGCGAAACACATAGGCTAATGAACTCTGAAAAATCCTTTCAAAATGAAATACATTTTTCCTTTTTGTATGAACAGCAAAACACAACTTCATCCAAAAAAAAATACCAAATAGGGGAAAATCCAACATCTCAAATAGGGAAAACAATCCCAACAAACGCCCCAAGTGACAATCTCAAGGTAACTATATTTGCATTTTTCACAGCAAATCAATGATCAATGTTCCATTCCAAAAAGGTAATTAGTCACCAAAATGTTTTTCTTCCAACAGAACACAACAAACCAATGCATGTTTTTTCAAATTACATGGGTGAAAGTTTATAAAAATGTATTTCTCTCACCAGGTTTGAACAGAAACTAACAAAGATATCCAGACAAAATGCAAAACTATCACCAACTATCACCAACATCTCCAAAAAAGAACGAATCTCTGCAAAGTCACAAAATGAAAATTGCAAGGCAACTCTTTACTATTTATATGCAGTAAATAAGTAAACAAAATGTAATTTCCTACTTTTTTTAACAGAACTCAACTCATTAGCTATTGTTTTATCTTCCGGCAGGTTAATTCAAGTCTAAAACACTTTCTTTTTCTCTACAGGATAAAACTGAACGGGATAAAAAAATTTAACAACATATTTTCTTTGAACTTAACACATTTTTGTCTTTTTTTCAGATCTTGGAATTATGGAAAACCCATACCATCTAAATATGTGAGATTGAAAAGAAAAAAGCATCTACTTAATATTGTAGGTACATTTATTGTAAGGATAAATTAACTGAGCTCAGGAGTCGTTGGAGGTGTGTTGATTATTTCTGAACCTGTTGCAAAGGCAGAGCAGTTATCCTTGGTGACAATGTTGAGAGGACCACCAAGCATAACCTCTCTACCTCTGTGTTAAAAATGGGGTCTCTAGTTGGCAAAGGTATGCACCCTGTCCAAGTGAGGACCACCAATATCGATCAACCATAAACCCACTGCCTGAAAATTATTAATAAATAAGCTATACATCAAGGATCAAAAGAAAGGAAATACATTATCCCATCCCTGTAAGGCATGGAACAGTGTGCACAAGAAAAGAGGAAAAACTGTACAACTACACCATATAGCAATTATTTTTGGACAAATGCCTTAAGTTTATTATGCAAATTAATAATATGTCAAAGTATCATAATTACATTAATACATATTATAATAAATACAATGACAGATCGATAAACAGTTGTACATACTATGGTGCCCAGGAGCAAAAACATACAGGTCAAATATACCATACTACCAACTAGCCACGCAAACCATTCAGAACCATACTCATTCACTCACACAACACACTGCACAATGGCACCCCACTACATCAGACGCCAATAACCTCAACAGGGACTGGCCCAAGATGTCATACAAATAATTACAAACAGGAACCATAATAGTTGTTCCATTAAGCACAATTTCCACAGTTTGACAGTTTTTATCCAATGGATAGTTAATGCATATTTTTTGAGAACTTCAAATGCAGACAAAATGGAGACATGAAATGATGATTATAATGAGGAGGTCGTGCTGATCAGTTGGGGACCTGCGCCGACGCGCATTTTGGTGGAAGATCCAGGTACGGGTCACACCTTCTTCAGGGCGCTAAAACGTAATGCAGCAGAGGCTGCAGGCGCCTGGGGAACCTAATATAATAATAAAAGACACAGCTAGAGCATCTCCACAACTTGTCAAAAATAAGCACACTGATGCCAAAGGGGTGGGAACAAAAAATCCCACATGATACCAAAGGGGCAGAGACGTGCAGAGGAGGAGAAAGATGAACCTTATATCCCTAAATAAGTGAAAGCGTGCCAACTGAGGAAAGTGGTGAGGTAAAGTGATAAGAAAACACCACAGTTGCCCACAGGCTAAATAATCACACCCATCGTGATCGTATTCAATTAAAAGCTACCTGGGCTAATGCAAGCTCGATAATAACCAAATGAGGAGGCCTCCTCTCATAGGTGAGGCTTCTAGGGCCGAGGCTCCCTAGATGGAGAATATAGGGGGACACTGGAATTAGAACAACCACCAATAAGGTAAGAACGATTTAAAACCCTAGGTCCAAGAATACAATTACTTAACAAACCTCAAAGGTAGCTATGAAGTGCCAACTGCATAACACCGGCAGCAGAGATGGGTAAAGGAGTCTTCTATCCACGAAATGAGGGGAAATGGGAGTCCGTTCAAGTCGGGTACCGGGGCAAAAGACCCGAATCAAATCATTTGCGTCACCAACACTCCAGAAGAACAAGATATACACATGTCCAATTCATGGAAAGACAAAAAACAGGTGAAGCAGGTTCCTCATCTCTAAAGAGAAATCTAAAATCAAAATGGAGGAATTGGTAGCACATACCCTTTAACCGTGCTCAAAATACTCAAAGACGGGGGCTATCAATGGAGTAACATCCAAGGGGAGACCTCGTAAAATTGAAACAAGCTTCAAGAGGGGAACATCCTGTCCCTGATTCCTATATATCAGCAAGCTATATATAGATATTACAATATTTAAGAAACAGAAAAATAACCATAAAATAATTAGCGGACTGGGGAAAACGGCAGGAGGTCCCTGATAGCTGGATAATAGAGGGCCTTCCTGACCAGGCAAGAGTTAAAAACGGAGGCCACAAAGCATAGTCACGAAATCTCGAAAGAAAAGGAATTGTATCTAAACCTCCTGGACGATACGAGTCGAAAGGCAAAGCTCCAAGCTACTTACCTGCTGGGATATCAACTGCAGGCATCGTGACTTGACCGGATGGGGACCACCACTCTAGTCAGGGTAAGTGTAGTACACACTAAAAGCTTACCTGTGCTCACCCACTGGTAGCTTGGTACAGAGCTGTCAGGCTAAACTCAAGAGGCAATGTGTAAAGTATTTGTGCAGAAACACACACACACATAAAGTAAGACAGTGAAAACACCCCAAACGTACTCCACACCAGTTTAGAACAATAACCAATATTTATCTGAGTAAAACAAGACCAAAACCACACAATCCAACATGCACAATTCAAGATTAAATCAAAATGCAGTGCTTAGAAGTTAATAGCTCCATGTGGGGTTATCTGGTCATGCTTCACCAGAAAAAAACAAAAGTTCAGTCTGACCATGACGGAGTGTGGGCCAGATACAGGAGTCACGCAGACCCACTGACAGTACCTTGGCTGCGTCGGAAATCATAGATGATCTGGTGCGCAAAGGAGGTGGTGCGTCATGGATGCAGGTGATGCTTCGATTCCTGGAGGCGGTGCAAAGTTGTTGAGGCATTGACGCTTGGGAACGATGTGGTGTGCAATGTAGGAGATATGTTGGTTGCTGGTGCGAGGCCTCAGTTCCTGAAGGCGACACAGTATTGATGATGCCAAGAGCCCGGTGTGGCTGTTCCACGAAGTTGATGTCAAACAACTGGGCTGAAGGCAATGCGTCCGTTGGAAGCCACGCAAGACCATGGAATACTTCAGAGTCGGGATGGTGCACCACGGATATCGGTGATGCTGTGTCCGAGACTCAAGCAGCAGCGGTTCTTCAGAGGCGCTGCAGCAAAGTCGAGAATGCGTTGTAAGTTGAGGTTGTTGCATTGCGCACTCTTTGAGCGATGACCCCGGCTTCGGTGCAGGCAGTGGTGCTGTGTTGACAAAGTCAAGCCGTGTTGTAAGTCAGGGTTGAATGCGTCTCACACTCAGCAAGCGGGGACCATGGCTTTGGTGCAGGCCGCGACGATCTGTTGATTTCTCAGGGATGCGCTGGTTCTAAAAGGACACTTTGGATTAAATGCATCTTGTGTTGCAGCACAAACACTCACTTCCAAGGGCCCAGGACTGGATTTGGAACCACTTGGTAGAGCAGGACTCACAGCAGACTAGCTCAGGTGCTGTTAGCAAGATGCAGGTGAAGTCTGTGCTGTCTCCGAGACTTCAGCAACAGGGGGCAAGCCCAAACAAGCCCTTGGAGAACCTTTAGATGCAGGAAGTAAAGAGTAAGGTCCAGTCCTCTCACTCTCAGGCAAGAAGCAGCAGGTAGCAGGCCAACACAGCAAAGCAAGCAGCAAAGTGGCAGTCCCTCCTGGCAGCACAACAGCTCTTCCTCCTGGCAGAATGTCTTCATTCCAAAAGTGTTCTGAGTATATGGTGTATGAGGTTCAGTTCTTGTGCCCATTTTAGCCTTTGAAGTAGGGAGACTGCAAAGGAAGCTCTTTGTAGTGCACAAGACCCTTCCATTCCTGGCCCTAGCTTCGGACACACTAAAGGGGGAATGCAGCTCTTTATGTGGAGAGGCACAGTCCTATTCAAGTGCAAGACTGACTTGCATATGGCTACGTCCAAACTGGGATGGCGAGGTGAGCAAAAAAACGATGGATTAAACCCAGATCTGTAACTGGGGGTGAATATTTGATAATTTGTTCAGCATTCCATCCATCATTTGTTCCTTCAACTTTCTAAAAGTGGCATTTTCAGACCTTCAATTTAAAAACCAACTTCACTAAAAGATGTATTTTTAAATTGTGAGTGCAGAGACACAAAACATGCACTTTCTATCTTTTCCCAATTGGAAGTTACACTTGTAAAGTGCTACAAGGCAGCTCCAATGCTAAACTATGGGATTGATAGGCCTTGCTGGAGTGAAAAATGTATTTAGCAGTTTTTCACTACCAGGACATGTAAAACTTAACAGCACATGTCCTACCTTTTAAATACACTGCACCATGCCCAAAGGGTTACCTAGGGCCTAACTTAGTAGTGCCTTACATGGAATAAAAGGGAAGGTTTGGGCCTGGCAAGTAGTTGAACTTGCCAGGCTTTCTACACACACATAACCCTAGAGCTTGCTAGGGGGGGAACTAGAGGCTACGGGGTGTTCAGGGTGAGCTGGCCTCCAAGTTCAATATGTGCACACAAAAGAAGCTACCCTGAATAAATATCTGATTCTATATGTGAAAATAGGCACACTACACTTGATTAAGTGAGTTGCAGGGCATCTCAAAAAATGTGTAGGACTGTCCTCACACACCACCAGGTGTCATGCTTCATCAATAGCAGTCCTCGCTCTCTAGAAACTGCGTTTGGCAGAGAGCGGGCCTTCACCTGGAGACAAGGAGGCACTTCTCAGAACTAAGTTGGGGCCCGTGATAAAGTGAGAGGTTGAAAATCAATGAAAACGCCAAATGCAATTTATTTGTTAGGTGTTTGCTTGATATTAAAAATCAAGCAATGAGAAATGGGGAGTTAACCTCTCACTTTATCACGGGCCCCCACTTAGATAGAGACTATTCGAAAAGTCAAGTCGGGAGGTGACCAATGCATGGACCACTGTCTTCCTGCAGTCCATTGGAAGGAAGTGGAGGAATTTCAGCTTTCAGAAGCATGAGGAGGAGACCTGGCAAATCTGGGTTTTGCATGAGAGGTCATTATCGAATTTAAACCCCAAGTTTCTGGCCGAATCCACCAGAATTGGTGGGGGGTTCAGCTCTGCGGGCCACCAGAGCTTTGAAGGTGGAGGTGTTGGCTGGTTGAAGAATAAGACCTCTGTTTTCCCGGTGTTAAGCTTGAAGCAATTCTCAGTCATCCAGGCTGAGATGTTGCTCAGGCATTGCTTAAAGTTGACAAAGGCAGCCTCCGAGTGTTCTTTGAAAGAGAACACCAGCTGAGTGTCATCAGCGTAGAAGACCACTCTCACTCCCCATGTCTCAACCAAGGTCACAAGAGGAGTTAGGTATACATTAAATAGTAAGGGGCTCAGTGCAGAACCCTGGGGTACCCCACAGATAAAGGGTTTCTTGGAGGAGGCGTACGGGCATAAGAATACTTGTTGTGAGCGGTTCTCTAAGAATGACTGGAGCAGGATAAAGAAGTTCCCCTCACTCCCATGTGTCTTAGTCTCTCCAAGAGAATCGGGTGGGCCACGGTGTTGAATGCTGCAGACAGGTCAAGGAGCACCAACATAGCTGAGCTGCCCTGGTCCATAGATTCACGCACGGATTCAGCAACTTCCAAAAGTGCTGTCTCCGTGCTGTGTCCTGTTCTAAAACCAGATTGTGAATCATGGAAACAATTGTTAGATTCAAGGAATTCAGAAAGCTGTTTCTTCGCTGGAGCAGGCAGCAGGGAAATGGGCCTAAAATTATTGTGTTCTGCTGGGTCAGTATAGGCAGTAAGTAGGCTTGTTTCCAGGCATCTGGGTAGATACCAGTTGTCAGGGAGGAGTTCCAGATCTGGTTCAGGGGCGAATTGAAACAAGGGGCAAGCAGGTAAAAAACTTATAAAGGTACTTTGTGGTAATGAGTGCGTGGTAAAGACTGTTTTCCTTTTTGTTCAGGTTCTTGGCTGCAGCCATTTAATCCCACACTGACTTTTCAAATTCATAAAAAACTTTTGTACCTTACATATTTCTTCCCCAGATTTGGGGTGCCTCAGCACTTTTCCCTTTTACCAGATCTATTTAGATTCTTTACAGCCCCCTATTCTGCCTTTTATTTAATGCTGATAATGCACTTCCTGTAAAATATTTGTTGTAGTCTCAACACTGAATTGTATAGTGACAACCACATTATATGTTCCCTACCTCTGAAGGTTTTCAGCGCCTACACATCCCCTGCCATCTTATCACGCTGCCAATTCCAGTTTTTTACCAGTAATAGTGACACTAGCACAATATTATACTAATTTATTAAACCAAATTTGCAGGGGTAGCTTCCCACTGGTTATATTGCACCATATTCCAGAAACGTTTCGTTTGCAATTGCTTCATTGTTCTAATTTAAGACATGTATCTGTCACGGTTTTGGGCTGACTCATGTCTTAAAGACTTGAAAGCTTGGTGTAGTGCTATTTTGCCACCTTAAGACACTGTTACATGTTTGCTTCTGAAGGGTATTTTAACAATCTGCTGCTTTTAGTTGGGTAACAATATTTATTGACATAGCTGTAAGAACATGAGTTTTAGCTGAGTGGGGTGGAAGGACCCACTCAAATAATAAACAAAATCCTCTTCAGTGTGCACCACAAAAGTCACAAAATTAACCTGTGCTTACTCCTCTTGTATCTTGGAATAAAACAGTCAGATTTAACTTAGAAACAATGTTTAAAGTATATGTGCAGCACTCAAACAATAATAAAGTGGAAACAACACACAAGAAAAATTCCAAACCAATTTAGAAAAAATAAAGAATATTTTAATGAATAAAATGACACTCTAAAGAAAAAATCCAATCAGTAGAATCGGAGATTCCAGTGTTTAAAGTTTGGAGTGAAAAGAGCACCCAGAAACATAAAGTGCCATTGGCGGTAATCTGGTCTTGCTGAACTAGGGGAAAGTTACAAGCTTAGGCAGACCACGAGGGAGCGCAGGTCAGATACAAGGACCTGGGGGCTGATTAGGATGGCGGGTGGACTTTCGTCGACCCGCCACCCTATCGTAAACTGGACCGCCTGACAGGATGTCGTCAGCCTCGACAGAGGCATTACAATGCAACCGCCACAACGGCGGTCGCAATGCCTATATTTTACATTGCGGCGAGTGCTGCTGGCTGCAGCACACATAGCAATGCAAAAATGGGATACTTTACATATCCCTGCACTACGTGGCAGGCACCATGTGGTGCCTGCCACATGTTTCAGGAAAATGTAGGGGGGCACCATAGATGCCCCCACAACCTACAGCTTGGGGCAAGGTGGTAAGGGGGGCCAGCTACGGGCCCTCAAGGTCCCTTTCCACCAGCCTTTTTCATGGCGGATTAACCGCCATAAAAAGGTGGGCGGAAAGGGACATTGTAATCCTTTGTAGGGCATACAACCCCCTCCACTGCACTGGCAGGCTCAAGGAGCCTGTCAGATGCGTGGCGGACGGTCTTTATGACCGCCAACAAACCGCCCACCATTGTAATATTCGGGGCTGGGAACTTGCTTGAGATGGTGGTGAGAACACAACCGACGAGCTGTCGGTGGCGGTCTCACCGCCATTGAAATCGCCCCCCTAGTTAGTCCTGCTGAAGAGTTACATTCTCAATTCCTGCGTGAAGGGTGCTGTTTGCATTGGTTGGGGGTCCAGGAGGAGGAGGCTGTTGGCGCAAGGAGCAGGTTGAGCGTAGCAAAGATTAATTGCTGTAGTGCAAAGAGCTAGTTGTGCATCCTGAACTGTTGCTGGTGTAGTGCGAAGAGCTGGTCGTCGCTGGAGCTTTGCATTTGCAATAATCGCAGGCTGTCACTATTGGTGCAAAGTGCAGGTCTAGTGTTGCTGGTCAACATGGACAGTCGCTGTTGGCATGAAGAGAAGGTCCCACTGGAGCTTTGCGCTGACTGTTGTTGCGGGCAGTCTATTCTTGGTTCAAAGACGTCACATCGTGGTCACTAGGAGCATCTAGTGGAACATCTGTATCTTCACCTTTTCTTCAAAAGGAGTTACACTGGTGCCAGCCAAGGGTCCAGAACCTGGGGGCACCACTTGGGAATCAGGACTCACTCCAGAAGAGGAGAGCTGCAGGCCTCTTTCAGATCCAGTCAGATCCAGTTGGTGCTGTTAAGCTAGGCAGTTGCAGGGAGGACTTTGGAAGGTTGTTGTGTCCCTGTAGCTCACTCAGCCAACTGACCATTAGAGTCACTCTGGGTAGCCTCAGTTCAAGCAAGGAGGTCCAAACTTCCTTCTTTAGTCAGCAGGGCAGTCCTTCTTTCTTAGACAGCAGGGCAGTCCTTCTTCTCAATCTTCCACAGGTCCAGGAGTGTTCTGATGAGATGTTGTGAAGGTCTCATTTTTATACCTGGTGCCTACTTTTGTGTGGGGGAAATCCCTATCCTACCCCCAAAACTGTTTATGGTCAGTTCCTCCCCTTCCACTGGTTCACAACTGTCTAAATTGACAGAAGTAAGGGCAGGCCTGGTGTCAGGTTCCTTTTTGTGTGCTGCAGGCAGAGCCCTTTGAGTTGTATCAGTGTAGGCTGACGCAGCTCTCCAGCCATCATATCAGGAAGACTCACACTCCTCACACAAAGGCCCTCTATGTTTCCATGCCTTGAAGCAAAACACAACACACAACAGATGAACGAACCATTGACAGTCTTGTGACCCAGGACACTGGCAGAAAGGCACAGTTCATTTGGACAGACAAATGGCACCTTTCTAAAAGTGGCATTTACAAAATTTTAACTTAAAATCTGACTTCACCATTAAAGAGGATTTTAAATTAAAATTAATTTGTGTGTAAACATCATATCTCTAGCTGGTCCCAAACTGATGTTAGTGCTTATTAAGTGTAATAAGTAACCAAGTGTTGGTCTATGGAAGTGGTGTGCCTTACAACAGTGAAAAACAACATTAGGAGTATTTCACTGTCAGCACATAAAAAACATAAGCACACATGTCCTACTTTTTAAATACCATGCATCCTGTCCTATGAGACCTTATAGCCTACCTTGTGGGTGACTTATATGTATTAAAAAGGAAGATTTAGGCCTGGCAAAAGATTAAAACTGTACAACGTGTTGCAGTACCAGACCTGAGACATATTTTACAGGGCTACTTTAGTGGGTGATACAAGAAGTCCTTCAGTCCCATTAGTAGCATTTAATTTACATGCGCTGGCCACATGCAGTAACATTTACTAGGGACTTACAAGTAAATAGAATGCACAAATCAGGTGTAAGCCAATTTTACCATGTTTTCAAGGGAGAGTACAAGCTCTGTACCACTAATTAACAGGAAAAAAGTACACAGAATCCTAAAAGCTAACAAAAACTGGTTAAGGCAAAGGAATGCAAAATCTGGGATGACCCTGCAGAAAGGGCCAGGCCCAACAATATCTAAACTAAACAATAGAACATATCATTATAACATAACAAAGCAAATATTACAAAGGCCAACAAAACAGTCAAAACAGAACACAACACATCAACCGCAATACAACACAAAAGCTTCACATTGCAGCAAAAAACACATTAGCACAAAAAAAGAACAGAACACATCACTACTGCAACAAGATGCCACACAACATTCTTGTCACTCATTGAACGGTCCATAATCTTGCTTAAATTATATGGCAGTAAAAGGCGTTTGCACCAACACTAAGGACCTCATTACGAGTCTGGCGGTCCGAGGACCGCCAGACTAGTGATGGCTCGGCTGTGTAGCCAGCCACTGCCGCATCGGCGGTCCGACCGCCCGATTATGACTCGGTCAGTCTGACCACACTAGGACTGCTGGCTCCGCCAGGGAACCGCCGTTCCCTGGTTTACGAGCAGCAATCAGAGGCTGCAATATGCTTGGCGGGAGCGCCACTGTCCCACCAAGCATATTACGAGTTTCCTCTCAGCCTGCCTGAGAGGAAACAAAAGGGGCCCTACAGGGCCCCCTGTGCCTCAGACCTATGTGGATGAACACAGAGGGGCATAGCATGTGCCCCCCTGTGTGCATGCACATAGGTTCCTACACAGCATTGACTTTCGAATCCATGCCATGCAGGAACCTTGTAAGGCGTTCCCATTGAGGTGCCTTTTTAAAAGGCACCACTGCCTTTGAAAGGGCACCGCAGAGGGAACCGCCACGCCACCCGCCCACCAGACCACTGGAAAATAGTACCCTGGCGGGCAGGCAGAGACCAAGTTCGGCAGAGGGATGGTGCGGCGGTTTCCACCACCATGCCATCGCTCTGCTGAAAGGTCGTAATTTTGCCCTTAGTATACTTTATCATCAAAGGAATGCAATAGGGCCAGTCAAAAACTTTTTGTGATCTGGTCAACGACTGTCTCCTACATGCTCTTGCGGGCACATGCAGACAGTCACCATTAGAGTGTCAGCTGTATACTGCACATTTTTAGGTAATGGTGAGCATGCTTGGTGTGAACTTGGAACACAGGGGGCTGACTCCAGTGCACATCAGCACAATATGTCTCTTTAGCTTGTACAGTGCAGAGTTGTCTAGTGGTCAAAAACTGTAATCATTGGAACCCTGGAACTGGGGTGTATATACCAGCTAAAGGCAGTTCCATTGGCACCATCTGTTAAAAAAATAAAATTATTTCAAACATCCAAAATATTGCAATATGAGTTATTCATCTTAGTGGCAAGTTGAAACAATGGCTTGAACAATTATCACATCAAATGCCACCGTCTTACATGTTAATCTTACATGTAAATCTTCAACTGATATGAATCAAGATATATCATTATATGGTGTAAGGCACTACAGTTTAGACAATTGTTTTTAAAGAAGGGTTTGACAATTTTTATAACAGTTTAAGTAAGAAAGATGTATTTTATTCAAGGTATGAAATAATAAAATGAGAGGAGGAACTCCATGATTTTTATCAAATGATGACTGTTCATATCTGTAGGATAGAAGGCAAGTGTAGCTGTGTTGCAACTGGTAGTGCTGGCAGACCATGCATAATTTAGGGGGATGGAGTTACTACTAATAAATCCATTTTAATTGGACTTAAAGAGTCTGATTCACAAAGAGGCTCCACACTCGCTGTGGAGGCCCTGCAGTTGTGGGGGAGTCTCTGCACTTGGGTCCGAACCTCCACAATGAGAATTCTCTGTAGTGCCTCACACCATATAATGATATCTATCTTGATTCATATCCATCTAGTTGAAGATTTACTGTGGGAATGAGAATTCTCATTGCGGAGATTCTGCCCCCGGCTGCAGGCCTCTACCACGAGTGTGGAGGCCCTTTGTGAATCAGGCCCAAAGATTTCTGGACAAGAACAAAATATTACATGTGAACAGTGTTAGTAACAGATCAAGATGACCATATGCGTGACAATTTCCAAGGCTTGTGAACTCAGCAGAACAAGTATGTGGCAGACACAAATTAATATTTACTTTTACGGTTTTATATCCTGCAGTACTGGCTAGGAAAGAGACAACACGGATTTTTAAACTCTGAATTGTTGTTTATCATGCGAGGACCTCACAAATTGTTTCTGAGTGTAATCTCCTATCCTTATTTTTTCACTGGAGTTTGTTATGCTCCTGTTTCCCCACTAGTCCTGTACACTGTCTTTCCTATATTAGCTTAAGCTACTTTTTCACTCCATGACCAACGCCCTTCTCCCACCTGTCCCACACTTTGACCCTGATTATGATTGTACTGGTTTTGGTTCTGGGATAACAGAGGGATGGCATTCTGATTCCAGGTAGTATTCCCTCACCCAAACCATTTATTATGAGTTTTATCCTCAGAATACGGAATAACCACAAGCAACTGGAGATACTGGGCCCTTTTCCTTGTGGTTTCCCTGATTCCAGAGGGAAAACCATTAACATTTTTCATTTGTTCTGATCAGGTAGAAAGTATAAGCGGGAGGGCCGGTGCTACTACAGGTGTCTGGGGGGACCAGTCTGGGATTCTGTCAGCAGCCACTTCCCTGCAGCTTTTGACAAGTTTATGGTGTCTCTGGGCCCAAACTTATTGAGTGCAGGGTTTGGGGACCTGAAAATTCCAGGTTCCCTTACACTCAGAATGGCGGATGGCAAAATTTCACCTGAAGTGTTCCCTCCAGTAGAAATTCAGCCACTCCTAATAATGGCCCTTATGTATATTCTGGAATGGTGGAGGATGCTTTGATGTGCAGTGTTTCCCTTGCTGGATACGGTTACTAACAGAGGGTGCTTCCAGCATTCACCTTATATAGATTGAGGGTGAAGCAAACAACCTTGTCATGGTGGCAGGGGAAAGAATGACAAGGATCAAGAGACAGTTTGGAACTGGAAGAAAAGGAAAAAGTGAAATATAACAAATCCAAGCACTCACTTTTATCATGTAAAGGTAAGATAGATCATGTAACTGGATATACCTAGAGGAAGATAAGGTGTCAGTCAGTATTGACTCCTCCGGTAATAATACAAAAAAGGAAAGGAGTAGGTCAGAAAGGGACACCCTTGTAAATGCAGGAGTCAGTTAGAGATGAGAAAGCCTGCTGAAGGAAGGTAGTACTTTCTGTATGCTTCTCATAATGCGTACAAAATATTTTTGAGAAGTTAAAGGCTCAGGGGCAGATTACAATGTCAGTCGGAAAGCATTCCGACCGACTCGGTTTCGGAATGGTTTCCGACCGACTCAGGTTCGGGAGTCCGACTGATTACGATGATTCCAAACACTGTTCAGTCGGACTCTCCTTGACTTCAATGGGAGCCTGTGTTCAGAACGACTACACAGGTTCCCATCAAAAAATGGGGTGGACGCGTAAAACCTTGCACCCAGTGGCGCCCATGGTGCCTGCCACACTGTGCATGGTTGGAAAGAGGGGACCCATGGGTTCCCCCACGGGCCCCAACCGGAAAGGCTGTCCGAATCGTAATCGCTCGGTCGGAAACGCAGCCCGTAGAGTCGTACGAGTTAGCTCCGACCGGCTCGGTGTCTCCGAATGCCGTTCGGACGCAAGTTGGAACCGAGTCGAACAGTCTGAATGGCTTCCGACCATCGTAATCTGTCGGTCGGAAATGTTTCCGAGTCAGTCGTAAACAAGGCTTCCGAATCGGATTCAGACAAACCGAATGCCGTTCGAAACCTTTTCGACCGACATCGTAATCGGCCCCTCAGTGAAATGTGAATAGTAACTGGAATGGGCTAAATTAAGGGAAACTGCCCATGCAGCCTAATGAGGGCATTAAAATTTGTTTTTAAAAACATAATAAAAAGGGAATTTTCCTTATTTGTTTTTTCTGGCTGGCATATGAATGGTCTATTTGTTGTCTAGGGAACTGAAGTAAAATTTGTAATTTCCATTTTGTATGCCCATAATGCACTGCGTAGCAAGCTTGGTTTTTAATCCTTCTTCGAGAACATCAAAGGGTGCTTTAGGAATGGATTCACTGCACATATTAGGTTGAATAACCAGGAGACATTTTATAAGGTGAACCAATGTTTAGGTATTTTTATAACGTTTTGTTTGATATGACTTAAGTAATATTAAACTGAATTGATAAATGGTTGTATGTTGGGTCTCATCAGTGAGTCATATGACACATTGACTACTGGACCAATGTCTGGGCATACTTGCCCTGCTTAAGATATCTCAATTAGAAAAATAAAACATGTGCCAGAGGAACCTACACAACCCTGGTTCTGGCAGTCCTTAAAGGAGGGGTCAAATGTCTGGCAACCCTTCACCTAAAATACTTCCATATATCTGCTCTTTTTGTCAAGAGAATCCTTCAAAAAAAGTGCAGAATGAAACCCCTTCCATGTGCTGAAAAAGTGTCTAAATCCATGGGAGGATGTACCTTAAGGAAGAGTAGGACTTTTTCAAATATTCAGAATTTTTCTCTTGTGTTTTTTTCATCGGCTGGACAGTACAGATTGTGAGGCATACCTCCAGCAAAGGGTTTTGTAGGCTAGGGGTGAAAGGAGCCAGAGGTGTCATTGGTGTTCTCAGCTATAGTATCTAAAACAATTTGAAGGATTTCTTCTTGAGACCTAAATGGCAATGATGGTTTTCCTTATAATCCTGTTTAAAACCTTTATCTACAGAAGATACCCTGGGGATGACTGTGTCTGAAGGCTTTAAACTTTAAGACCATCAGTCTGCAACTGAAATACAGGATTTATCCAAAAGGGGAAGATCTGTAGGCTACAGAGTCTTGTGATCTGCAGGCTCAAGAGTCTTGCAGTGGAACATAACCATAGATCGAAACTTATATTCATGAAGTTGAAAGACCTTTTTATCCCATGGACTGAAATTTGCCTCTAGTGAAGTCGCATTCTCTACGGGTAGGAAAAAATAATCTCGGTGTCTCTTTTTGTTTTTAGTTTGCAGTAATAGATGCTTCCTGACCTAAAAATCTTTTAATTCGACTATACAAATTATTTTAACATTTTCCTGAGGAAATTCTTGCCTTGCTCAAACATTCAGATCCAATTATCTTTTCTTCACAGTTGAAACATGCCATTCTGCTTCATTAAACTATAATGTATTGACAGCTTAACCAAAATGATAGAAGAAATATGCTAAGACCAAAATACGTAATCTTGTCACTTTGGTGACCACCCCTTTCTTCTTACTGCCAGTCAGTGGGACAACTCTGCTTCAGCATCAACACCATTGATGGTCGCTTTCCCATCAAGACCTAGCTCCTTAGGCTATCCCTTTGGAAGTGTAACAAAAACCTTTCTGGCTCTCTCTCTATCTCTTTTTTTCTCTATATGTCTGTCATTTTCTTATCCTCTATCGCTCTGTTTCTCTTCGTCTCACTTTTTCTCTTTTTCTCTTCCAGATATCCCAGTGGTAACTGTTATGTGTTGCAAATTTTCTAAATAGATTGAGGCAATTAAATACATAGCTCAGAAAGTTTCTGGTAAGGGTTGGTCTTGAATTATATTAGAATACTTACTGGGCATGAAAAGACTGTTAAAAACAGAGGTTGCCATACTAACGATCAATGAAGAGAGGCTTTGATTAAAATACTTGGTAATGATTTGGCAAAAGGAATAAATGTTTTAATATTTAGATAGCTTTCATTTGCTCTACTATAGAGATCTGCACGCTCTTATGCCATTGTGACTATTGATAACTCACTATCAGATAATACTGGGCTGAAGTGAAGGCTGTGACAAGACCTTTCGCTCTTCAATATAATTTCTACTTAAAGTTTGAACATACGGTGGATTTGATTGCAGCAAACAATTTAAAGACTTAATTCATGCATGATAAAAACCATCAGCAGCAGTGAGGGCTGAGTAAAAGGGAAAAGAGGGAGTTAGCTATGGCCCTTTTTGCAGCTTGAATTTACGCCAAGCTATGCCAACTAATGGGGAATCAAAGGGAGTTGATGTTCATAAACTTGTGGAGACAGAAATTGTCCCAAGCCCATGTTTTCCTTTTTCCTCTCACCAGGGTGCCTCACAGTGTAGGGGAAGGACACATCTATAAGATGGCAAGGCAACTAAACATCTCCACACCCTTTACATCAATCAGATACAACCAGACCACTACCAATTACCTCTCAGAGATTCACAGGAGGGTGGGGCTATACAGGTAAACCCCTGTACCAGGGTGGTCAGAGATGTGCTGACAGGACCCCCTTCTCTTCTTTCTGAGGCTAAATGGAATTTAAATTGGAATACCACAGTAGACGGGGGAAGATAATTGTATGGTTAGAGGTCTGTGTACAATAGCCTATTTTCTTTTTCCACAGGATCAGTGAGGCTCACCTTGAAGTTTTGAATATCCATATAGACCCACACTTGGGAAACTTACTATGGTGTGGCACCAGAGCTGAACTACTGTGACATGAGGGAATGTTTCTTAACAGTATTTAAAAGTCACTGTGAATAAAAAGCATGATCCCCCGCACTTACCTGTCTTCATGTGATCCCTACCAAAGATTGTTACATTCCATTTTACCAACCATTTGGTATTAAAGCATTAGAAAAGTCATGAAGTGTTAAATGTAATCAGTTAATCTAATCCCTTTGACCAGTTTCAGTAATCCCATTAACTAGTTCATCACTAATCAGGGCTTGAACTGCTGTTCAAGCCCTAGTTCATCTCACATTTCACGTCTGACTGGTGATAAAGACCTGCCCACTGGCCTTCTCTAATTAGGTCCTTCTACCCCCCCACAGCATTCCTCAAATTATCAACAGCATGATAGAATATCCCTGGCTCCACTAGCTGGCCTGCACTATGTACAAAATCAACTGTACCATCTATAAACACTCTCCCTTGCACTATGTACTAAACCAACTGCATCATCTACAAACACCCTCCACAAGCCACCACATTCACTGGCTCTCAGCACACTTGCAGCCAGGACACCATCAGATTGGAAACAAAGAAGTGCAAAAAAAGTAAGAGCAAAGTAAAAGCAAGGGTAGCAGCATCCCTGTATCAGTAAGGACTACCAGAACCCTGCTCTAATTTAGGTAAGAGTTGAAAACACACCTCTTTAAAGAACACTACATTACAATGAAGTAATATAATAGTCCATTTCCACTCTCAGAACTACCCTTCCAATTACTCATTGACTGAATCTTTGCCTTTGACTCTCCACAGCGTTCAGCTGCCGTGGGCTCATTTAGGGCTACACAAATACCACATACATAACAGACAGAGACAGCAGAAGCATTAATAAACTACACATATGGATATGGCTACATTGGTGATCTAAATGTAAATGAGTTGAAAAGATGAAGGCGTTCCCCTTGGTTTTACTTATGGGGATAATCATTTTCAATGAGATTACAGCATTGTCTAAGATTAATATAGATGCCTCCGTTGGCACAAATGCCTCAAACCGAATCAGAACAGTGGGAACAGTTTGCAATGAGCCTCTGGCTTAATGAGACCTGCCTCCATTTCAGCTACATTAACATTTGATTTAGAGACACTAGACTAACAATAGCACCACAGCTGGACTTGGTGAGTGGAACATATGACCCGCATGTTGATTGCAGAACACTATAAACAATGGAAGACAGAATCAGATATGTGAAGATGCCTTTTAGGAAGTCCGACTAATAAAAAGATTCATAAAATGCTAGTCTAGTATGTTTGCCAATTCTTTGCAGTATATTTATATTTATTCCAATTACAACCAAGTCTCCCAAGTTGAATTTCTCAAATAAAATTTTTGAAGTGTACACAATGCTGTACGTACATTGTTGAAATACTTTTGAAAGTATCATCGAAATGATGTGGAGTGTGGAAAGGAACAGGAAAAAAAAGGCATGACCTTCTACACCGCTCCTTTTTCCTACCATTAAAAAAAACATCACTAAATATAGTAAAAAGTGACTGCCAGCTACTTAGTCTGAATCTGTATGGTTGCATATAGAGAAGTAGACGTTTCTGTCTTTGGAATTGTTGATGACAGCCGCAAATAAGCATGTACTCCATTAACACTTAATACCGTAGCAGGAAGAGATAGTAGCCTTTGCAAGTGTAGCATTGTCTATGAAGCAAGCAAGGAAATTGGGTCTCTAATTCCTAGCTTCATGGTAAAAAACAGCTTCTAACTAGGGTGAAGTGGGCCCCTCACACCCTTGGGACCCTAGTGCCACTTCATATACTGCACTATTATTAACTACGACCTGCGTGAGGAATATGTGAACTGTGTTATGCAGAGACATCTCACTCATGTGCATTCAATACATACACTTATATTCGATTATAAAAGGTAAGATGGAATCATAAGGATTGCCCCACTATGAGGTAGCACAGATTTCACCAGGAAATTGCAGGAGGGAATTTGCTATCAGGGATGGGGTCTTGATAAGTTTAAAGCAGTTCATAGAGCATGGCATTGTCAAATATTTTGATGATGTGAAGGAATAATTTAGTTTGCCACAGACCCATTTTCATAACAACCTCCAGGTCTGACACTGTTTGAAATCCCAACAGCGGGAAAACAAGCCCATGGAGGGCGTTGGCTCTTGTAGTCCTCCTCAGACACCTCAATGAATAGAGGTAATGTGATTAAGAAATTTCTCTCCTGTTACTATACGACTTTGTAACAACTCACAAAATAAGATGCTTTGACAACAGGTAGAAATTGATGGGAATTAGATCTTGGCAATATTTATGATGAGGAGGAACAGGACAGGTCTTTCCTTTGGCTCATGCCAAACACTGCATCCTCGATTGAGTTCTAATGGAAAGAGGTGATTTGAAATTTTGAGTCTCAGTGTAAACCTGGTGCTACACGGACGGCTAGGATTTAGGTAATTGTGGTCAGCAGGGAACCTAAGACTATGTTTATTGAATGTGCCAAAGGATTCGTGTGTTCAGGTCCCAACATCACAGGGAGTTGCAGGACTTGTTAGGCTTGTAACTACCAAATGAACAGTCTCCAATTCAATTGTTTTAGGAGCGTGGAAATGTGGTGAAGGCGCACTAAAATGTTGTGACAATTGTGTATGTGGAAACGAGTTTCTCTATTTAGGTTGGGAGGAGATGTATGACAGTATAAATAGATAGGAAATGTTAAAATACCTGTATGAGACTGTACCTGTGTATGTTACCGCTAAAAACACAATAAAACATATGTTAAAAAAGACATCTTGGTAAATCTATAACATGTCACTGCTAACGGTGGGAGATAGGCTATCAGTCTTGAAACATCCAGGACATTACATTCTTCAAATTGGTCATTGGTTGTTACACTGCCTGCACACAAGCAATTTATTTCCTGATTGAAGAAAACTTGGGGGCATATTTACAATGCCCCTGAGACACTTTTATGCCACCAGAGCATAACATTTGTGATGTTCTGGAGGTGCAGTGTGCTGAACCATATTTATAAGGCCACTTAAAGCTACCCTGTGTGCCCATGTAAATATCAATCAATCAATCACAGAATTTGTAGAGCGCACTACTTACCCGCGAGGGTCTCAAGGCGCTGGGGAGAGGGAAGTGGGGGGGGGGTGCTGCTACTCGTCGAACAGCCAGGTCTTGAGTAGCCTCCTGAAGGTCAGCAGGTCTTGGGTCTGTCGTAGGCTTAGTGGAAGGGTGTTCCAGGTCTTGGCGGCGAGGTGTGAGAAGGATCTGCCGCCGGTGGTTGTTCTTCGAATGCGAGGGACGGTGGCGAGGGAGAGGTCGGCGGAGCGGAGCTGGCAGTTGGGGACGTAGAAGAAGAGTCGTCTGTTGAGGTAGGCTGGGCCAGTTTTGTGGAGTGCCTTGTGTGCGTGGATGAGGAGTTCGAAGGTGATCCTCCTGTCGACGGGGAGCCAGTGCAGGTTCCTCAGGTGGGGGTGATGTGGCTGTGGCGTGGTACGTCGAGGATCAGGCGTGCGGAGGCGTTTTGTATGCGTTGCAGTCGCTTGATGAGCTTGGCCGGGGCTCCCGCGTAGAGGGCGTTCCCATAGTCAAGTCTGCTACTGACGAGGGCCTGAGTGACTGTTCTTCTTGTGTCTGTCGGGATCCACCTGTAGATCTTGCGAAGCATGCGGAGGGTGTTGAAGCAGGAGGAGGAGACTGCGTTGACTTGCTTGGCCATGGAGAGCGTTGAGTCGAGGATGACTCCCAGGTTGCGTGCGTGGTCGGTGGGTGTCGGGGCTGCTCCCAGCGTCGTTGGCCACCAGGAGTCGTCCCAGGCTGAGGGGTTGGAGCCGAGGATGACCCCCTTTCACGCATTACTCTACATGAAAGGGGTGTTTCCAAGCAGCACCCATGGAATCTGACGCATTTCCAGGTCTACAAGGTTTCGTGAACCTGGTAATGCGTCAGATTCTAACGCCTCCCCAGGGGAGTGATTAAAGTGGAGCAATGAGGAGAAATACCTTTATTTCTACTTGTTTTATGCTCTTTCTATGTGTGCTGCAGAAGCACACACAGAAGGAGGAAACGCCATCACTTATTGTTTTTGTACAGGCCGGCTTGGGTACAAAAGTGCTAAAATCCGCGTTATTCCCCATTTGGAAATGAGTTATTTCTCAGCCCCTATAAATGATGATCTCCTCAGACTCAGTATGTATTAGGTCTAATAACTGACCTACCCCAGATGCTCAAACTGTAATGGGAGTCTTAGACTTACCATCGCTGGTAATCTTAATAATAATTATTTATCCCACTCATGTTTTATATACCAGTTTATACACGTCCTGCCACTGCCCCAATTTCTATAGTATCAGACCATTAAGCCACTAGAGTGTGAAATTATGTGCTATTTTTTAATTTAAGTTGTTATGTTATTTTCAAATAATTGCATTAAAGTGCTCTGGTGTCCTGCTAAATAGGGTGCAGAAACCCTCAAATTAATGTATCATGATTAAAAAAAGACATTAGACTACGAGTATTCCCAGGTTCTAGCTTTTTGGTATCTTTGCCCTGCTCAGGGCGTTCATTCTTAAATTAAGTCTTTCTTATCTTTTTTACGTCCTTTATTGTGAATGAGGGCACTCGTTTGTTTCCAAGAATGTTCATATGCTCTTAGAGCTCAGGGCGCATGACCTATCTTTAAATCACAAAACACAGCCAAAAGAAGCTCGGATGGTCTCTGAGGCTTCAACTTTTAAGAGTTCATTTCAAAACCAGGTCTCCAATGAGTAGTTTTTCCTACTTTTATTAGTTTCACTGTAGCCATTCTTTAGTCAACAACATACCTTAGAATAACTGTAGCAGAACTACTAACGATTGCTCTGGGTAAGTTTGCCAGTTTATCTATGGAGTGAGACATTCAACTTTATCATATTATTGAACAGATCCCTGCACCATGCAGTGCTTTTCCCAACCCGGTCTGTTTTCATTGACTGGAAAAAAAGGGCCTGGAGAGAGGCTCAAAATTCTGTGGAGCAAAAGGAATTCACGCAGATGCTCCTCGTCCAAGGAAATCTCTGTAAACAATCTAACTTGTTAACATTTCATAGACACATTGATATCAGGAAAGTGCATTGCAATTGATGTTATTATGGCAAATACCAGAACAATTTATTCGAATCAGATCATTACCAGATTTTATTTAAGTGCATTAGGCATGGATTCAAGGAAAATAGACTAATCGTTAAAGGCCCCTTTTGTACTTGCTTTTTTCTCCCCAGCTATGTCTGGACAACTTGTAACAGATAGATAGCTTATACAACAAAAAATGGAAATTAAAAGTAAACTGTTTTTATCCTTCATTAATCATATTAGAAAAACAATCAGATATGTTTGGCGGTCTTTAATAAAACTTAATAGCAATTGCTTTAGAGATGTTAGGGCAAGTAAATGCATTTACTAAATAAACGTTCTTTAGTCAATAGTGCAAAGAGGAAAAGTAGGGCAGCGTGAACTGATAAAAGTCATTGTATAAATTAAGAGTAAGCTTGCCTGTCCTACCTATGCTTCCTAGAAATCACTTTTTGTCTGCACTGTCTGTTAAAAGGGCAAAATGAAGTCAACGTGGTACAGCAAAGCAAGTGACAGTCATACATACCCTTGCTCATGCTGATGGGGAAATGGTTTCAGAAAAAGGTAGTGAAGGAAGCTGGCTCTTTATATAGTGGACCAAAAAGAGGTACACTGTGTAAAGAGTCCAGGCAAACCCCAAAGGAATTACAGAGCATAAATGACACCCAAATGCTCTCTTTTGTGGTATTGTGGGCGAGCAATTAGGCATATCAGAGGTTAGTGGTAAGCATTTACTGCACACACAAAGGCAGTAAATGAGACACACAGTCAAGAAAGAAATATGACACAAATTTATAAAAATAGCACATACTTTTCTATGAATTTAGATACCAAGATCATTGGAATCAGGTAAACACTTTTCGAGTTATGAACTTTTACAGTTTTTCAGAAGTTGGCTGCAGTTTGTTTGAGTGGTAATGTTATCCTATAAGGGAAAAACAAGTTCTACATTCAGGCACTTTACAGTGACGTCTGGGACTGTTCTTTGGGACTTAAGGTGAGTATGAGACAAGGTCCAAGGCCATAACAACATGTCACCTCCGGAGCTCTGGGCGTTCAGGGGCATTGGTGAGTTACTGCATCGGGGGTCCCATTCACTTCAATGAAGAACGGTCCGATTGCAAAGAGGCTGCAAGCAAGGACAGGGGGGATATTCTGGGGTAACCCATAGGGGGGCTCGACCCTTGGGATCCTCAGGCACGTGGGGGCACCACTGGGCCACTTCTCCTCAGGCTGCGGGGCTCGGGTGCAGTGCTGTCTTTTGGTGTCGGATTTTTGTGCTGGAGTCACTCACGGTTGGAGGGGGCCTGCAGAAAGAGGCCACAGGCTGCAACCAGAAGTCCAGTCTGGGCAAACCCAAGGATGGGTTTAGCTCCTGTGGGTCTGGGGACCCTGCTGGCACCGTCACCTCCCTTGGACTCGGGCTTTGGAGCGCCGGTGCTTTGAGACGTCTAGTGGTGTAGTTGCAGACTCACTACTCGTCTTTTGTTCTGCTACAGAGAGGCAACCAGGACAGCTAGGCCACTCTCTATGTGTGTTTCACTGCCCTTGAAGTTCCTCAATATGCAAGTTAGTCTGTCTCAGCGTTGGTGTCCGGACTGACACAACAAACTTTGGTTGCTGCAAGGGTCCTGGTACCCCAGGTATTGGTGTTGTGCTGCTACAGTCAGTCCTGGCATCCCCACACTTGGAGGGAGGGCAAATCTGACCAGACAGAGCACTACTATCTCAACCTGGGCAGCTGCTGCATCAGAATTCCCCATAGGCGGCAGGTCGGTGTACCTGGTCTTGCTTCTTTGGTGCCAGCAGCTGCAGGGCAGTAGCTCCTCTACTCCAAGGGAGTTTCTTTGGCCATTAGCGAAACACTGGCAGCCCTCCGGGTTTCTTGGAGTCTGCACAGTGGCAGGACAAGTTGGTTGATCCACGAGGGTCAGGTGCAGCAGGCAGGCTGGCAGGGTTGGCGCCAAGTCAGTCGTGCTCCTTGGTTCTCTGGTCAGAAGTGTTCTTTGTCCACTAGTTCTTTTGTATCCATTGACATCTGAAGTTCTGGTATCAGGGGGTCCCCTAAATACTCAATGTAGGGGTGTTTAGGGGAGTGAGGGTTTGTAACCAATGTGCTATTTACCCCTAGGGTCACTGCACCCCCCCTAGATGACCACTTCCTTTGGAGAGTGGGCATCACCTTTTCCTAGAATTCCTAATTCTAAACACACAAGATGGTGGAATTGCTTTTGGATGACAGGGGCTGGAGAGGGGCAGCGGCCTCAGAAGTCTGATGAGTCAGGGCTGGACTAAATAGACCTGGGATGCATTTAGCGTAGGGGAAGGAGATTTCCTTTCACCTGAATGGGCCTGGTCTGCCTTCAACAATGCTGTCTCCACCTCCTGCCAGGAAGCTGTACCAGTGAGGACAGAACTGGTTTTGGCTGGGTACAGACACTCTCTGCCTTAAGAGAACAAAGGATTTTGGTGTATAAAAAGAGGGGCCCAGACTTTTAGATCATTTCTGGGAAATCAAGAGGAACCTTTGCCAAGGAGAAGAGCCGGAGAAGCTGAGGAGGAATACTACCCCTCTGCTGTTTGCTGTCTGGGGTTGGCCTGCAGTGGCTGCTTGTTGCCAAGGAAAGGAGAAAAGGACTTTGCTGTTTGCTTTGTCACCTGCTTGAAAGAAGTTCTACAAGGGCTTGAAACTGAGCTTGCCTCCTGTTCTGAAGCCTCAGGGACACAAAGACTTCACCACCAGCTCCTTGCTGGGAATTCCAACCTGCAAAGAGGTGCCTGCTGCTGTTTAGGACCTCTAGAGACTGTTTGTCGCTCGGAGTTAGAAAATCGACGCAACATCGAAGAATCGTGTTGCATCCGCACCTGTTTCCGACGCATCGCTGAAGAAACCGTTGCACCGCCTGCCGCGGCTCAAGAAATCGCCGCACGATGCATCGGGCACCAATCTCTGAAGTCAGAGGTCACGGCACCAATCCTGATGCAAGCCTGCTGTGCGGCTGCACAAAACCACGCATCGTACCGGATAGACGCATCGCATCGAGATGCCAAGGCTGTCGCATCGTTGGGGGACGCAGTAAGAAACCGACACATCACGTCCCCATGCAGTAAGAAACCGACGCATCACCTCCTCTCCGGAAAGGAACTGATGCATCAACTCCCCTGCGCTGCAGTAAGGAACCGACGCATCACCTCCCCCGAAGCAAGGAACCCACGCACCACCTTCCCTGCAGCCATTTTGTTTGTTTTGCTTGACCCATCCAAGGTACTTTGTGAGAAAAGTGTCACACTTACAACTTGCATTGAACTGAACTACTTCTACCATTTGAAAGCCTTATTTTTAATACTGTATTGTGGATTTTTGTCGTTTGGTCTTGTTTTGGTTTAGACAAAGATTACTTATTTTTCTAAACTGTTGTCGTGTCCATTTGTAGTGTTTTCACTGTGTTACTGCATGTGTTCACAAATGCTTTACACACTGCCTCTGAGATAAGCCTGTCTGCTTGTGCCAAGCTACCAAGCGGGTGAGCAGGGGTTATTTTAGGAGTGTATCCCCCTTTCCCTGACTAGAAGTAAGGGTCCCTATTTGGGCAAAGGTACCTACCTCTGCCAACTAGAGACCCCCCATTTCTAACACACATGGACTAGATTGTCTCCACCATATTGATAACTGTAAATAGACTTGTTTTTTGTATTTTTGTGTGTGTTTGATCTGGGTCTACATTCTGTTTATGAGGGTTGCATGAGGACAGAATCACCAGCAGTCATTGCAGCAGCACCATAATTGCTCATATATGCATATGTTATTATGAGATCTGATGTGGTTTAGATGAAGTGCCTTCTCCTATTATGCACCATTACAGAGGAAGATATTGTAGCATTTGTATTTAATCCTGTATTTTTTTTCTTTACCATTTGTATGCATGTTTGTAGGTGGAACTCATAGTGCAGAACAAATCACAGAAGTCCTACCTCATTTTCTCATTAGAAATACTCACGGTGGAATCTTAGCCCTCGTCCTTTGCTCATTAGGAAAACACATCATTACTAAAATATAGTGATAGCTTAGGATATTAGTAAGGATATCTTGGAGAACTGTGTGGTATTTCAAAGTATGGGCAACTATTGCACTGAAACCAAGTTTATGTAAAGAA
Organism: Calotriton arnoldi; assembly: GCA_963921515.1. Classification (NCBI taxonomy): domain Eukaryota; kingdom Metazoa; phylum Chordata; class Amphibia; order Caudata; family Salamandridae; genus Calotriton; species Calotriton arnoldi. The sequence goes on from CAWUFW010010513.1 coordinate 272,428, forward strand.
CTGCGACATAGAATTTTCAATTTGCGTTACTAAATATAGTAATACAACCAGGAATTTGATATATGGAAGGAGAAAATGTTTGCAAACCATGTTTTTTTAAACAAACTTTATTAAATTGTGGCTTATTTTCAGCAGTGAAATACATACATTTCGTTTCGTGGGAGCACCTGGGATGTTAACCCATTCTAAATATCATTACGCATAGTAACAGACCGGACAAATTTTCAATCTCGGAATTTAGAATTCAAATCGAATAAAGAAGACACGGCGCCGCAACAGCGGCGATAACATTTGTCTGTCATGGTTTTCACTCTGCCTTGTTCAAACCAATTCAAAATCCCCCCACCCCTCATTAACTGGACATCTCCCCTATAAATACACTCTTATTGTAAAATGTGAATATAAATTCGGATGGTGGTTAGCAATATCTTTAAGGACGTGGAATGTCGTGGTGTACAAATCATGGTATGATTGTGCAACATATATGTCGGGGCACGCTTAAGGGCCCCCTCTCAGGTTGTCCAGGTGGCATGACAATGCTGGTGCCGCCTGCGTATATAATTATGATGTGGACAGGGGCTCCCCAGCAGGGAAGGGATCAGATATCAGTAGTGGCCTGTGCTTTTTAATGTTCCAACAAAGCATCCCACTCCACTGCTATTGGATTTTTCCTCAATCCCCTATACTCTTCTCTGCGCAAAGATGAACTTTCTGCCAAATCCCTTCTCTCTACCTCCTCCGTCTGTTGTGTTATAGTGGGTGCAGTCGCTGACTTCCACCGCCTGGTCAAGAGGCATTTAGCCAGTAGTTCTGACAGGTCTGAAAATCGGGCCATCACTTTTGTGCCCTCGGGTCTGGGATACAGTCCAAGTATACAATGTGCCAGGTCTCACTTCCAGAGAAGTCCATCAGTGACGTCCAATTCTGCAACCAGTAGGAAGTCAACGCAAGTCCATAACATATCTGAGTTATCAGCATGAAACCAGGACATGCCAAGGACACTGCAGGATACATTACATTAAGCCTACGTGGAGTGAAGTATGCTCTGTGTAATATTGAGAACCGAATAAACATAAACCGGGAGTTAAGAGATATTTTTTTAAGATATTCGAGCAGGAAGGGCCATTCCTCAACCCAGAGCTTCCGACCCAGGTCCTCCTCCCATTTAACACGCAAAGGTGTTAGTGAAATCGCTGAATGTTCGCTGAGCCCCCTATACAGCCACCGAATCAAATGCTTATGTGGCCCATGGTATGCATTGCCCACACACACTTGTACGTGGGCGGTTCCCACCCTTCCGGGGCCCAATACTGTTTAATTTATTGTGTGATACTTGCATGTCTTGAAAACAAAGAACCTGATATGTTCTGAGCGTTAGTGAAATCTGCATGACTCAAGAGAATGCCATCTCCGAACAGGTCTCCAACCTGCATGACCACACCCCGCTCCCACAAGTGCAGCCTGTGGCTTGATAGTACTCCAGCGGTCGTGTGAAGGCCCATTAAGGTGATATTGAGGGCCTCTGGTGTTGTCGGTGCTGTCTAGCGCATGGCTAGTTTCCAGTATGCAAGGGCAATACGCAGCAACAGGGGGGACGCGCATGGTGGAGGGGATCCAGGGCAGATCAGCCTGTGGAGCTTACTCTGGTTGATCATAGTTGTGGTGTATCCTATCTCTTGTAGGTTCCTCCCTACCAGCCAGTACAATAGCCACTGCAGCTGGTCTGCCAAGCAATAGGCTTTAAAGTCTGGGGCCCCAGTCTACCCCTGTCAGAAGGCAGCTGCAATTTAGCAAGCCTGACTCTCCAGCATCCAACCCCCTACACCAGGTCTATACGCAGGGTATTCAGTGCCTTAGAAAAACAGGATGGGATCACCACAGGTGGGAGGGATTGTAATTAATGAATCTTTGTCCTACTTATTGTTGCTCTATACAATGGACAGCTTTAAAAACATGGCATAATCCTTTAAAAGTGATTGTTTTTTTCACTGTGTCGCTAATGAAGAACATTCAGGGCTCCAGAAGCAGAGGAGTAACATGAAAGGCGTAGGCCAGTTTGGATGCTTCATTTTGGACATTCTGTAGCCTACTCAAAAGGCCTTGGTCCAGTCATAAGAAAAGGAAATTACAGTAATCGAAGTGACTCAACATGGTAGCCTGAATTACTACACGATGGATATTCTTGGGAAGGTAGGGCAAGATTTTCCTTATAATTTCAGGAATAAAAAACAGGTTGACAACATATGTTTCACCTGTTCTAATAATGACTAGTCATGCTTCATGTAAATTCCCAGATCTTTGACATATTTGGCTGGGGTAGGTAAAGTATGCCAAGATGGTGGCCAGAAGTCTAGTGGCTTCGGGTTTGGGAAGCAAGAGTGTTTGATCCACAGGTCCCCTGTCTTGTCTTCATTAAAATTCAATGAGTTCTGTTGTAGCCAGATAGACACTGCATTCAAGCATTCATGGAAAGGTCTGAAAGGGTCACTGCCCGCCTTGTCAAGAGTGATGATCAATTTGGCATCATCTGCGTAGTTCACACAGCAGAGGCTTTAGGATCTGATTAACTTCACCAATGCACATATGTATATATTGAAGAGGGGTGGGCATAGTGAGGCCCCTTGAGGAACCTCTTGCTACAGTGTCTTGTATTTGGACATGTATGGTAGTAAATAGAATGCCAGAGAACTCCCTGTGAGGCAGGACATGCACCAGTCCAATACCTTTCCTTCAACACCAGTTTCCTGCAGCCACTCAAGTAGACTGGTATAGGAAACAGAACACAGCGGACAGATCAAGTAACACCAGAGCAGAAAACTCAGTATTCGTAGGTCATCCACCGCAGCTAGCAGGGTGGTTTCTGTGCTATGTGATGGGTGAAAACCTGACTGGGCAGGATCTAAGATTTGATCTTCCATCAAACGCTCAGATAAAAGTCCTCCACGATCATCACCGAACTTTGAGAGAATGGATGGATCTGCATTCTGTGTTTTAGTATTGGTAATGTCAAACCTTTGTTCCACCCATCCATGACCTGCCCACTGATAAGCCAGTTATTAAAGACTTCTAATAATGATAGGGGCCAAATCTCATATAAAGATTTCCACTGAGCTGGTGATAAAAGGGCTTAGCTGTGAGCCCAACAAGATGGAGCATGCAAGAGGGGATGGAACTGTATGAGAGACATAGGTATCCATTGGTCCGGGGACAACTTCCGACTCATGCTGATAGTCTGTGAACCCAGCTCCCTCCCAACTATATGGTTAGGCCTACTTAGTATGTCAGCTGCTGTGACAGAACCTTCTTGGTGAGAGCTAAGGAGTTTAGAATGGGGAAAAATGTGTTTTCAAAGAAGTTGGAGAGTTTGTCAGCGATCTTTACCACAAATGCCGCTGCACATTTAGGTGTAGAAAAATCTGTACTATTTGAAGCATTTCCTTTGCAGTACTTTCTGCCCTCACAGTTTTGTTGGTGTAGACGTCTGCTTTTGCAGTTATCAGTATTTTTTTACATTCTCTCAGGGCCTTTTTTAATGCCTCTCTTGCACAACTGGAATAATACTGACGAGATAAGTGTTTCAACTTTTTGCAACCCAGCTTGCTTCTCTTAAAGTTCACAAATGCCATGGAGCAGAGGGAGTAGATCTTTTATTATTAATCGGCTTGCTCTGTAGGACAGTGTGAATAGCATTTTGTAATTGGTTTGTCCAGCCGTAGTTGGCTGTTGAAAGTGTTTGTGATTGGAGTCCAGGAGGCTGCTAGCCAAATCAGGAGTAAAGAGTGTCTTTTCTATGGTCATTTCATTTTTATATTAGGTAGTGGCTTCTTTTTATCCATCAATATGGGCACCAGATTAATTGAAGAAAGGATCAGGGAGTTATCTGCTCATATCAAAGGAGTACTTTCCAAACAGCAAACCTGTTTTTTTTTTCACCACAAATTAGGCATAATGTGTGAATGTTTGTGTGAGTAGGACCCTTGACTAGCATAGCGAGGCCATAAGCAGCCAGCCGAGTTATTCATTTGCCCACTATAGAGTTAAGTGGGACATAAGCCCAAATATTAAAATCCCTAACTATTATAAAGTTAGCATATTCCAACAAGAGTGGTAATACCAAGTCCTAGAATGTTTCAATAAATGCATCTGTAGCACCAGGGGGACAACAGCATAATATCCCTTTAAGCAATGTTATGGTAGGGAAAGAAATAGGTGACACTAAATGGCCACTTTCCTACGATGTACCAACTGATCAACCTTTCATGATTATGGAGTTTTAAGTATTATCAATTGCGTCTTCATCTCAGTTAGATTCTTTAGACCTGAAAGTGATCACAATTCTATGGTGACCAGGATGTACTTTAGACTGTGCAACAGCATAGCCTAGGAAATGGTGGATTAGACTACAGGAAGAGTTGAGATTATGTCATATGGCCATCAAGACTTCACACAATTTTGCAAAAGAGCATTCAATACACTTCAAGCCTTGCTCCACTTTTCAGTAGAGCCCTGGTTACCCAACTACCATAATTACACATTATGATCTATGTAGTTAATTTCTGGCTGCAACTTTTTCCATATCATTCTGGAGGAAGAGACCAGATTGCCCTTGTGTTTCCTGGTACCTACAGATTTATTGAGCCTTACAAGCACAACTACCTCACTTTCCTCTCTTTCTCCTCGAAGCTGTATTCTGTTTCTAGTGTCCCTACTTCCCATCTTATACTATTTGGCTGCTGCAATCTTTCCCTCTCCAAGACTTAGTGAAACTTTCCCTCAGTAGGTGGAGCTCTCATTCCCAGCACAGGCTAATTACTCATGCTGTGTTCTCTCCCGACACCTGTGCTTCTCCCTTAAGTAGCAAACTACATATTCCCTGTAAGCTCAGTGCTCGGTTTTTACCACCGTCTTACTACTGAGAAGCTACATTAATCTGGTTTGATTTTCTGCTGTGCTTGAAAGCCCATTCCTGGTTCCCCTGTGAATTTTCACGTTCATTGTTACTTGCGTTTCCAGCACCTGTCTCACTGCTAAGTGTTTCTGTTCCTGTTCCTTGCTCTTTGAAGCCATAGCTCCTATGTCGCTGTTCTTTCATACTGTAGTCACTGCTCCTTGTTCTGTCTGTCTATTTCAAGTTCTTGGACTGTCCGCATACTTGCAGTCCTGTTCTTGTTTGTATTGCAGATTCTTTTCCTGTATTAAGGAGTTCCTTGTTCTGTCTGTATACCAACAATCCTTGCTCCTCATATTACCTTTCCTAGTTTTATGTGTCTTTCTTGTTTTCCAGTTAGTTAGGTTGGTTTATTTGCTCTTTCTGTATGCTGTCATGCTTCCCTATTTCAAGAATCTAGTCCTGCATTTGCTGAGGGGTGTTTTTGTACTTTTACTTGGCCCATTCCCTGTTTCTTAGGAGCAGATTTACTAATATTCAGCCCAACGCAGTGCAGCAAGACAACTTCTTGAACTGTGTCAAATAGAGAGGGCTAAAATGCACCACATCTACTAAGAAATGGGGCCTTCCTCCTCTCCCTTTCCACTGGCACACTTGTGGCTGCCAAGTGTCAATGCAGGCACCCTTGTACCATGGTGCAATGTACCTTCGTTACAGTCAGGATTGTTTTTGTGCAGGAAGTGACATCTTTTCCACAAAACAATCCTTTGAGGCTTTCTCCTCTTTCTATGTGTGCTGCAGAATGCTGCACATGTAGAAAGTGGAAAGAATGAGGAGAAATATATATGTTTCTCCGTGTTAGGCCTTCCCTTTAAAGGTGTACCATTTCCAGATTAACTCATTGTTGGACCTGGTATCCTTAAGGTGGTCTTCCCCCAGACTTTATGCCTGCTTACCTCCTCTTTTTGCTGATTCTTCTTGTTGGCCTTAGGACTATGCACACTTTACCACTATCAACTAGTGGTACAGTGCATGTGCTTCTCCCCATGAACATGTTATTTTGATTTATCCACAATTGGCACATTTAATTTACCTGTAAGGCCCTAGTACAGTGCAATACATGGGCCCAGGTCCTGTAAATGAAATGCTACTAGTGGGCCTGCAGCACTGACTGTGCCACCAACTTTAAACATGTCTCAGGCCTGCCTTGGGTGAGCGTTTTGTCATGCTTCTTTTGTGTAGCCCCAAACACCAGGATATCATTATGTAGTTACAAACATGTGTGACAGTTTGAATCACTTGACGGATGACTTCCTGAATGATTTCTTCAGCTTACGACCGACCAAAACCTTTATATCTGAACAAACCAATATGAGTAAAAAAAGTAGCAATCGACCTACAGTTTTCTCTCAGCTCAAGTTGATGTTAACCTTTGTTCAAATCAAAACGGGAAAAGACTTTGGTGCCATTCAGTCGTGCGATCATGTCTGCGAGGTGTGACCTGGATGTCTCTCTCTCTCAATTGCTTTGTTAGCCTGGCGCTTATCAAAAGAGATGCACACTGAACTTTCACTGTCCTTTTTTTGGCACCACCACAATGGGTGAGACCCATGGCGAGGAACCAGTCGAGTGTTCGATGATGTCATGCTTTAACAGTGCTTAGAGTTCCTTCTGAAGGGCATCCTGTTGGGAGAAAGCGATTCGGCTGTGTCCGAAGCCCATGAAACAATAAGGGGAATTGGCTCACTATCTCAGAGTGCGCATTTAGGTTGTAGTTAATAGAGATCAGTCCAATGTCAGCAACAGTGCTGAAACTGAGAAAACATGCACTTGACGGAGTAACTCGTAGGACATGAATTGGCGTTTGCACTGTTTTTTTCTTATGTTGCACGGTCGCAACAAATGATCCTTGACTCCACAGTGGCATAGAAGTTGTCCATGTGTACACCTTGATTTTTGACGATGTAAGACGTGGTGTCGGGGACAGTTTGTTGTTTTTTTTGGCCGGAATGATGTTCATCGATGCACCACTGTCTATAATAAATGCTGAAGGACCCCAATTTACCTTGAGCGTGATATTAGGATAATCTCCAAATGAACATGGTTCCTTCACATGCCGATTCCTTTTAGATTTGTGTTCCTCTCTGCAGGCGGCCAATCCTATATGTGCACATCGTTAGATGACCAACATCATCATCACACATTCATCTTCATCATTGTCCCTCACTGAAGACGTTAAAGAATCTTTGGACGATGACTTTGATGATGATCGACTTCGTTTTGTTTCCATTTACCTCAGTTGATGTTGCCACGTGGCCTTGTAGGAGTGGCTAGAGTGTTTCTAAAGTTTTCGAGCATTCATTTTCTCTTCTTGTAGTGACATGGTTTTCCTTCCCGCAGCCTATGCACTTCTGACCGATGGCAGGAAATTTGCTTTCATATGGAAAGGAGAATCCACCACGGAAATACAACTTCTTTTCCTTCTGAGACATCACCTTATGGGCCTCTCTCATGAGTTTTTGCGTACTTTTCACGCTTAACACTGAACGCTGAGTCACTCTGAGCTACTTAGCCCTTCATATTAGCAGCTTGTCAATCTGCACATTATTTTTGGGGATTGGATGGCCAAGGTGCCCCCTCGCATTGAGAGGTTGAGGTTACAACTGCAGGAGAACGACTATATCATTGTGCATAAGCCGGGGAAGGATCAAAACCCCACAGACTACTTTTCACGAGTGCCGTTATAATGTCACAGCACAACAGCTAAAGCAGCAGAAGCTTATGTTAACTTCATACTAAAGTCTAGCACACCCACAGCTTTATCTATTGAACAAATCACCCCTGCTACCAATGATGATCAAAACATGTTCACTCTCGAAGACAATAGTTATACCTGAGAGCTTGAGGCAACAAGCAATTGAACAAGCACACGAAGGGCACCGTGGTATTGCTGCCACCAAGACAACCCTCAGGGATCTACCTTTCACCAAAAATGACCCAGCATCCACTAAATATGTCTGACCATCCTAAACAGGCATGAGAGAAACTTGAGCTTGACTTCTTTGGGCCCCTCAGTAATGCACATCATCTCATGGTAGTTATAGATGAGTACTCACATTTTCCCCTAGTGCAAGATTTATCGTCATCCACCTGTGACAGAGTTGTTGAGAGGCAGGATAACATTTTTGCTGTGTGTGGTGTTCCTTCTGTTCTTAAATCTGACAATGGCCCACCCTTCAATAGCAGAGAGTTTAAGGAAAAGTACGCCTCTTTGACCCCAGGCAAATGTCGTGGTCAAACAATTTATAGGTACCTTAAAGAGAGCAATTCAGCGAGCTGCGCTAGAAGGAATTGATCTCAAATCAGCGCTGTGTTCAGCCCTCGTGCTTACCGATCCACTTCCCAAATTTTACAACCAGAAAATTCCTACCACCTTGTTGTTCGGGAGAGCCCTTGGAACAAAGCTTCCACAATGGACCACTAGCTGATCAATCGACCCGGACGAGGTTCGTGTTACTGAGACTTCCAACAAGATCAAGATGAAGGCTTATGCCAATAAGCGCCAATGCGCTCGGTACACGGTTTTTAAAAATGAGACCGGGTCCTTGTCAAGCAAAAATGAACCATTAAAGTGATGCTCCATTTGACGCTGAGCCACTGAAAGTTGTGGCCAGTAAAGGACAAATGGTGACCGCTCAGTGACCTGGAAAGGCCATAACCTGAGACTCGTTGCACCTTAAGCATCTACCTCAATGTTCGTCAGTTCCATAGCTCACGAGTGAGGCAATTCCACCTAAGTGCCCAAGTCAAGCATTTGGTTCATCATCTGAGATACCAGATGAGGGCCCCCCCTCCTCTACCTAATACAACGCGATGTGGAAGTCTGGTGTGAGCACCTAGACGACTCCATAAGGAGATCTAATGTATACATGTTATCTGAACTTCTTATTTAACAAAGGGGGAGATGTTGTGTTGTGTGCATATGTGCACAAGGACTCTAGTGGTCCTCAGCTAACTCCTTGCCAGCATTACATAATTGATTGGAAGGTATATGGGTGTGTCTGGGCGTGGTCAATAAAGTTCATGATGCAGTACGTTTGGTTAATTGATGAATGCAGTGGAATATTGATGTGCAAACCAGAGCTCCATGTGTGTCATGGTCCTTTGCATGCTCCCGGGCTAGGGATGATGCTACAGTAATGACAAATTCTCTTTAATGGTGAAAGTGTTTTTGGAGTTACCTTTCTGAAAATGCCACTTCTTTAAAGTTGGATATTTTATTGCTCTTAGCTCTTTGGTGTCTGCTGCCTGTCTCTGATTGATCACAGGCTGGGCTGGGTGACAATTAACTTTATGTGTTCCAACCAGCTAGTCCCTGTAAGACCTGTTGTCCTTAGGGTGGTCTTTCCCCCAACTTTTTGTCTTTTACCTCACATTTTTTCTGTTTCTTTTTGTTGGCCTTAGGACTCTGTGCACTTTACCACTGCTGTCCAGACCTAAAGTGCATGTGCTTCTCCCTTAAACATGATTACATTGGTCTATACCTGCTTGGCATATTTGTTGTACTGGTAAGTCCTTTGTAAAGTGGTATAACATATACCCAAGGCCTGTGCTTCAAATGCTACTAGTGGGCTGCAGCACTGATTGTGCCATCCACAGAAGTAGCCTGTCAAACCGGTCTCAGTCCTGCCACTGCAGTGCCTGTGTGTGCAATTTACTGCTACTTCAACTTGGCAATTAAAATGACTTGACAAGCCTTAAATCCTGCTTTTATTAAATACATTACCCCTAAGGTAGGCCTTAAGTAACCCTAAGGGCAGGGTGCTAGGTAAATAAAAGGTTGGACATGTACTTGTATGTTTTTGCATGCCATGGTAGTGACAAACAGCCTATTTAGATTTTCACTACTGTGAGGCCAACCCCTCTCATAGTCTATCCTTGGGAGTTCTTTAATACACTTTTTAGCTGTAATTCCTGATCAGAGAGGAGCAGCTTTTTCATGTTTCATATGTTTGGAATGGTAATGATATAATGATAAATCCTCCTTACTAATGAAGTTGGATTTAACATTACTGTTTTAGAAATGCCACTTTTAGAAAGTGGGCATTGCTCTGTACTTACTGCTCTTTGTGCCTGACAGCATGTCTCCAATGCAATTCTGGGTTGGGTGACAGCTACACTTTGTGCATTCCTTCTAGACAGCCACAAACACTTTAAGGTGAAGCACATCTGCATTCTGAGTACTCATCTGCATTCTGATGGGTCTTCCTGGGCATGGGCGGATGGGAGGGTTTGGCACTTACACTTCAATTGGTAGTGTACTGTCCACACACAAAGGACAGATTACCCCCACAGACAGCCTGGCAAACAGGACTGGGTTGAAAGGGATCCTTTTGCACTCCAGAGAACTCCTCTGAAGTCACCCACCACATAAAAGGCACTTTTGGGTATAAGTACTGGGTCTCTGACCCCCACAAATAAGACACTTCTGGATCTTGAACTGAACCTCTATCTGACGGACTGCTGTGCTGCTTAAAGGACTCAACTGCTTTTCTGGAAGGACTGCTTTCCTGCTTGTTGCCCTGCTGCCTACTGCTCCCTGACTCTGCTGAAAGGAGAGTTGAACTCTGCCTTCCCCCAAGTGATCTCCATTGGCTTGCTGACTTTCTTCCTGTTTTCTGAAGTCTCAAGGGCACCAAAAGCTTTCTTCAGTTCTGCTAGTGCTGCTGGACTCTGCCTTCTGCAAGTCCTACCCTTGCCTGAGGTGCCGCCACCAAGTTCTGTGCCTCAAAAGTTGGTTCTGCAGCTGTTTTCTACAAAAACCGACGCATCGCCCCGAGTGCGTGAGAAATTCTGCCTCATCACACTTCGGCGCCGTCCCAGAGGCTGCTCAACAACAACGGACCACAGCCTGCGGGGCTTGATGACGCCATTTGGTGCGGGTCGGTGATGACACATTGCATTCACTTCAGTGGAGCTCGACGATGACGAGGGACCCCCTTGCGCGGCTGGACACAGTAGGCTCTCGACATTGACACTTGCTCCAGCCAAGGTATTTCTTCAGCAGGACCTTTCTGGGTCCTGTAACTGGCCTGCCATCGATCGCGGTCAGTCTGAACTATGGATTTGCATATCTGTTCAACCTTCAGGAGAATAACTGTTCCTTGCCTTATGGTGATCTCTTTTCCATTACAGACCAATCCTTTTTGGAGGCATAGGACAGGAAGAGTCCATGTCCAGTAACAGGAAAATACATTAAAAAATTATTTAGATTCTGGAACTAAATTAATCATGTTGTGAAAATGACCTTGTTGAAACAGCCACACATAGTAACAATGTATCTGTGTATTACTCGTATAGTACAGCAAACCATGACTGCTCCATCTGTTACCAGAAATAAAGTACTGAAGGAGTGCTGATTTGACAAAGTTTGAGAGATATATCAGAACATTATCTAAAAGGAGCTAAAAAAAATCGAAATATAATGCTGAGGGTGTTGCCATTACACCAACATCTTACAAAACATCTTGCTAAGATTGCAAAATGACTTTGCAACAGCAGACATGGGAGATGCTGAAATCATTGAACATCTTGAGTGACTCAGGCAGATTTTTTAGAAATTAGTTACTTTACATAGTATTGTAGCATGTCCTTGATGCAACATTCTCAAGTCCACTTTATGAAGCATTTTGATAACTTACATGAGGAGGCTCTACCAGTGAACCCTATGTGAGAATTTCAAGTACCATTAGCGATATGCACCTATGCATTTATGATTACACTTTTGTGATTCTCAATATCCCCTATGCGGTCTCTTTAGTGCTGTTCATCAAGTCATCCATAAATATGTGACTTTAGAGCTTTATGGAAGAGAGGAGAGCGGGTAGCCCGCTTGAGATGTTTAGGAAGGGAGTTCCACAGTGAAAAAGCTTGTTCCTCTTTGGATTTGAGTTTAGCCCGAGGGATCGAAAAGAGGTTTAGGGCTTGATTGCACAATGTACAGGACAGATTATACTGGGAATCGTGTCTGAAGAAATGTGTTTAGAGTTACTCAATGCCAGCATTTAATCATCTAACATACAAGTTAAAATTCAATGTGTTTTTATAACTGGCAGCCAGTAGAGTGAGCTTTTAGCAAACGTGATATGATGTTTCTTGGAAGGTCCTTTATAAGTCTAATGCTGGCATTTTGGGTCCTTTGTAATTGATTAATCTTCGTTTCTGGGCGACCTGCAAAGAAGTATTAAAGGAATCTGTCCTGATGTTAGTGCTGTGCAGAGGGGAGCAGAGGCAAGATTAATCTAAGTTTAGCAAGTTGGTGAAAGCAGGTGCTAATTATATTCCAATCTGAGTGTTAAGTGCCATGTCTGTATAAAAAATTGATCCATAGATTTTTAACCTGTGAGGTGGCTGACAGGCTCTGCGTAAAATGATTGAGAAACATGGTGAATTTACCCTTGATGGTGTGCAAATGCCATCACTCTCAACCCAGCCTGCAAACGCCCTAGCCCAGATGGGGTCCAAGAGGTTCCCATTAAGAGTAATATAAATATATGGGGGTCCGTATTGACCAAAAGTCTTCAATTCCATCATAAAATTGTGTGCCCTGATTTATTGTTATTTCAATTATCAAAAAAAGGTGACAGATCTGGTCCAGTTTTTTACAGGCCTATCTATTTGAAATATTTTTCTGTTAAACTCATAGGGAGAAAATGCTCCACATGCGTACAAACACACATAACTACTAATGTGTAGTTTGCAGTTATAGGCTATTGATAAGCTATCCTTGGATGATATCTAGATATTTCGCACTTTGGGATGCCTGTCTTGTTTACATCCCTGTACACAGTCACCTTACAGAACACAATTGCCTAAGTACCTTTTTTGAATGTAGCACCTGTGTCCCATGAGTCCCATGGGACATGGGAAAAGTAAATATTCATAAAAACACAGGTAGGTCCTGAGTTGTACCTGATGTCGGTTCGTAGATATCTGTGAGAGAGACTTCCTCAGCAGGCTTAGGTTGTCTGATTAAGCACATTCTTGGTTTTGAGCTTGTATGGTCCTGATTTCTCAAACTTCAATGCTTTGCCCATACAACAAATCTTCGACCCAAACCAATTTTCAGTTTGTGTATTTTTTGATAGTTTTTATGAAGAGCCCCAGAAAAAAAAATGTGGCTATTGATGCCCCATCTTCAATCTAGAATGTGCAGTCTTATATTTGATCATGATTTTAAAAAAATTAGTTTGTCTTAAAATGGGAAGATTTGTGTAGTGGCAGCTAAACAATGATCTGTAATTGGGGAGTTGTGGGACTCCCATGTTTATATTTTAGTCTCATAAAGGTCATAGTTTTACAGTTACAGTTGAAAACCCTTTATTCTACAGCTAAATTAGCATTACAACAGATATATTTTTGCATAAAAAGAAGCACAAATTAAAAAATGACAACTTCTAAAAGCCAATTGTAAAGAGGTGTCTGACAAGTAAAACAATTGATCAGATTCAAATCTAAAATTTAAAGAAAAACTCTAAATGTTTAATAGAAAATGTTTCCTAGCTTCCCTGAACAGCGGATCATGGATGTCACATTCCTTTACGTACCCAATTGGGTCCCATCACACAGGCACACCCTTTAGTTAGATGGTATATTTTCACAAAGATTTCTCTAATTTCTGTGTTAAAAATGGGGCCTCTAGTTGGCAGTGGTTTGCACCCTGTCCAAGTAGGGACCCTCACTCTAGTCAGGGTAAGGGAGTCACACAGCTAAGATATAACTCCTACTCACTTCCTTGGTAGCTTGGCACGAGCAGTCAGGCTTATCTCAGAGGCAATGTGTAAAGCATACACACACAGTAACACTGTGAAAACACTACAAATTTGTCCTCACCAGTTTAGAAAAATAGCCAATATTTATCTGAATAAAACAAGACCAAAACAACGAAAATCCAACATACACAAGTAAAGATATCACTTTTCAATGGTTCAGCAAATGTAGTAGATAGAAATCTATGGATGCATCACTTTTAACACAAAGTACTTAGGACGCGTCAAAAATTTTAAGACGAAAACAGACGCAGGGGAGTTGAGGCACCGGCAAAACAAAGCGATGCGTCGGTTCCTTACTCCCAGGTGAGGTGATGCGTCGGTTCCTTACTGCCAAGGGAGGTGGGGCATAGGGCATACATCAGCTCCCTTTGTGTGACTGTCTAGAGTGAATGCACAAGAGCCCAACTGTCATCCTAACCCAGACGTGGATTCTACAGACAGGCAGAGGCACAGAATAGTTAAGTAAGAAAAGGCCCACTTTAAAAAAGTGTCATTTCAAACACGCAATTTAAAAAACAACTTCACCAAAAGATGCACTTTTAAATTGTGAGTTCAGAGAACCCAAACTCCAAATCTCTATTCTGCTCCCAATGGGAAATTACACGTAAAAGATGTTTCAAGGCATTCCCCATATTACCCTATGAGAGAGATAGTCCTTGTAATAGTGAAAAACAAAATTCGCAGTATTTCACTATTAGGACATATAAAACACACCAGTACATGTCCTACCTTTTAAATACACTGCAACCTGTCCATGGGGCAGCCTGGGCCTACCTTAGGAGTGACTTACATGTAGTAAACGGGAAGGTTTGGGCCTAGCAAGTGGGTGCACTTGCCAAGTCGAAATGGCAGTTCAAAACTGCACACACAGGCTATGCAGTGGCAAGTCAGAGACATGTCTGCAGGGCTACTCATGTGGGTGACACAATCAGTGCTGTAGGCCCACTAGTAGCATTTGGCTTACAGGCCCTGGGCACAGCTGGTGCACCTAACTAGGGACTTACTAGGAAATCAAATATGCCAATCATGGATAAACCAATCACCAATACTATTTACACAAGGAGCACTTTCACTTTAGCACTTCTCAGCAGCAGTAAAGTGCCCACAGTCCTAAACCCAGCAAAAACGAGATACAGAAAAATACAGGAGAAAGGCAAAAAGTCTGGGGATAACCCTACAAAAACGGGCATGCCCAACATTATGGATTTGCAAACATACACAACCTTAATTGTAGACAAGTTCCTGATTTATATATTCAGTAAATGAATTAAATACGATTGTATCTTCTCATGAATATCCATACTAAAGTATTGATTCAAGGAATCTAAGGCCAAGAGAAAATCCTTGATTATGTTGCTAAGGGATTACTTTATTCAAGTACATTTTTCATGCACATTAGCTGCATTTACATGTATCAATGTAAAATATTAACTTTCTTCACTTTGTACAACATTTTTGTACATTTGACAATTAATTGAAATACCATTACCATCATGAGTGGCACTGCCTGTAAGTCCCCTGCTCACTGCATTAGTTCTTATCTATGATTCAGAGCATCCGGTGTAAAAGAACACATTTCAATGTGACCAGACGCACATTGTATGGCAACAGAGTGTATTTAAACAGTTAATACCAACAATTTAGTATTAATCAAAAGATTGCTTCTTCTCCCCTTTCTGTAATTGCAGACTACTAACTACAAGTTGGTGAACAACTACTCAGATGAAATGAGAGTAGTTTAGATACTTGATACCTCACTTCCCAAATACCCTGCTAAGGTACTTGAGTCATACACACTAAAGATATGTTTCCAGTTTGCTCCCTAGGTGCTGCCAGAGTGTGGTCACCCCTCTGGTATGCCAGGTATTCTATGTGACTACCAACGGTACAAGGATCACTTACACCGTCTTATTTTTCAGGACAAGAAAAACAGGAAGTGTAATGTCTGGTTGAATAGATAAATTGAGGGAATGTATGTACTCTGGTGGAAGCTAGGTAATAATTCCATCCCTACCACAGAGCTACGCTTCTTAGAAAATCTAACCTATCCTGTCACAACTCTGTGGCAGGACACAAGGAAATCCTCAGGTTTTCTTCAGACATGGGGCTCTATGAACCATGTATGCTGTTGCAGGCAGTCATGGGAAGGAAAAGATGCACCACCCTCTACTCTACCTAAAAGCCATACACTTTTGCCTGAAAGGGAAGGAAAAGCACCTGGTGGAAGAACATCTACTTTGAGGTGCCTCCATACTGGCCGTATGTGCCAACTACCTAAATAAAATATTGCTTCTTGTCCACTTTCTGGCCAAATGACTCGAAAGAGAGGAGCTGCTGAAACAATAATTTGCCAGGAGCTAAATAAGAGCCTTTGATAGTGATGGGAGCAGAATGAGCAGATCAATTTTGGTGCTCACATTATCTTGTCATGAGCCCCTAAATTTTGTGCACTCTGTCACTGTCCTCTTCTGTCAGAATGATGTTCTAATAGACTGCTGTGGTTCATGTCAGAATGATTTGGCATGAGTATGGAGGGTGGATAACATGCCTGAACATAAATATTCTCAATTGTACATATCAACAGCATTTTCTCACAGATCAATATTGCACATTATTCTAAAGATTAAAATACATATTAAACAGACAACATTCACACCAACCATACCATGAATCATACTTTTATATTCAATTTTCCTCCTCATCCTTCAATAAAATCATGTGACGCCTAGCAAGATAACAGTACAGATAGGTCTTATATAAACCAGCAATAATAATTTTTCATCTTCAATCAATGTTTAGTAACACAATCAATGTTTTATCTTTATGTGCCTTTGGTATACAATATATTTATTTCCGCACATGACTCTAGAATGTTCAAGCAGTGTGACTCTTGTGAGAGAGATAAAGGATACAGACTCTGAGCCACACTGATTGAACATTCTAGAGTCATATCTGGAAATAAATATATTGTATATAAAGGGACATAAAGATGAATTGTGTTACTAAAAAATGATTGAAGATAGAAAATTATTATTACCTATCTGTACTGTTATCTTGCTAGGCGTCATATGATTTTATCGAAGGATGAGGGTGTAAAACTGAATATAAAGACATGATAGATGGTATGTTTGGTGTGAATGTTGTTTGGTTAACATGTATTTTAATCTTTAGAGTAACATGCAATATTGATCTATGAGACACTGCTGTTGACATATAAAAATCAGAATATTCATGTTTAGGAACTTTTCTATTTGTTGATTGTCAATAAGGATATGAATATATAGAAGATTTACTTTCTCTGACCCATAATTTTTGGATGAAGTTATAAATTAATGAGTAAGGTTGCCAGGGTTTTTCTTTGCAATATTCATATTTTCCCAGCCCTAGGAACCATTATTTATAGCAAGGGGTCCCTTCTTTTCGATAAAAAGGGTGGATAACATGCACCAGGGTTCCCATGTCATATACTGCCTTCTGTTTAGTGTTAGGTGTACAGCACTACTATGCTTGGGCACAAGTGGCTCATGAGTGAACGTGCAGCCTATTTGCTTGCCTGCTTACATTTTGTCAACAGCCGTGGTTGCATTGGACATGCAGGCTTTCAAGGATTTCCCATGTGGTATGGAGACCCGTGGACTGCCTTAAGGCATAACAAGCAGATGGACCCTTAGCCCGTCTAGCTACAAATATGCACATTGAAGCTTCAGCTCCTATCCCCTGGCTTAGCCGTATTCTCGCTCCAATTATTTATTTGTTAACTTTACAGGAAGCTTTGCATTTCCAACTGGAATAGCAACCTGCCAGTGCTGTGTGGTGCTGTCTAGTGCTGCTTCCTCTATAGTTCATATGCACACATGTGCTGCAGAACTTTACTTTGTGGACAACCAGGTTGTGTTCATCATCATCAAATCTCTTTATTTCGGTAAAATATCATGAAAGAAACAAAGATTCAAAATAGGCTTCATGCATATAAAGTCCGACAATGCATATAATTAATTTGAACAGCACAATTAAAAGATGGCAATTCGTTAAAAACATAATAACAAGCAGTAAAAAGGTTAAAAACTACAGGTACTGTACAAATCATAGTTTACATTGCAAGTTTTAACCAACAAGATGAGTTAATGTGCAAATTTGGCAAAGTCCCGTTTCTAAAGTGCGAATGCATTAAATGCTAGTGGTTACATTCACCAGTCGTCACAGCAAAGACAGTAAAAACAGCAATTTGGGTTTGCTTGTGAACAGAAATAAAGGGCACTTTGCGTTTTTAGAATTAATACCCATCGTGGCAATTACGCTTAATGAGGCAGATGGTTATGTCAGCAACTCTCAAGAGTAGGCCGGGAGGCTGTCAACGCTCTCCTTCTGATCACCCATGAGTGGCCCAGAAATTTCGCAGTAGCACACGCAAATAGAGGTCTTGCATCAGATTTTAGTATGCGCAGGGCCGCTCTGTGATCTCGGGTACCAAGTTGCCTACAAACAGGAGACAGCCATTTGCTCCTGGGTTTTGCATATGCTATGCAGGCAAAAAGGAAATGGGCAATGGATTTCTGAAGACTGGGACAACAGGGGCAACCCTTTGGCTGTGCTATGTTGACCAACCATACGTTTGTAAATGCGTTAATTGGCAGGCTACCAAACCTGAACTGGATATATAACTTCCTTACTTTGATAATATCAAGGTAGCTTTCTAGAGTGCGTTTGATCTTACAGCCTCTAAATTCTTCAGTCAATGTGCCCTGGCTGCCATCTCTATATGCATTTTGCTCAACCCCTTCCCAGTAGAGTATTTTGATCTGTCTTCTAGTGTAGGATGTTGGACAGGCAATATTGTGACCTGCGAGGCCTATGCTAGACAAAAGGCTTTTAACATGTTTGATCCAGCCTATTTTGTGCGTGGTGTCTAAAGCACAAACCTCCTGGAAGGCAGCGGCTTAGGACAACAGTTCCGGGGTGGTGACCATCCGCTGCCAAAACAGCAGGGGGCGGATCTTCGCTAGATCACGAATGGGTTTGATGCCCATATCGAGCAATAGTGGGCAAAGAGGAGTGCTCTGCGGCAAGGAAACCAAGTTTCTGAGGAACTTGTTCTCCAAGGTTGTCAGGTCACCTACTCTTGCCGTGCCCCACAACTCAGCCCCATAAAGTGCGCTACTCACAGCCTTGCAACTATATAATTTCAGTGCTGGTGCAATTGGCTTAGTGTAGGAGAGACAGTGTTCTTTACTCAGAGCCCCGGTTAGCTGGGAAAATTTGAGGAAGGCCTTGCTGAGATGGGACTTCCAGGCCATATCCTCTGATAGTTTAATTCCCAGGTATTCGAAGGAGCTGACTCTCTCCAAAGGGGTGTTGTCTAGGAGCAGATTTCCCTTAAAGGACTTGTGGGGATTCAATAGCATAAGCTTGGTTTTAGATGTATTTATTTCAAGCCCCCTCCCATCGCAAAAGAGCTTGAATTGATCTAATAATTTTTGCAAGCCCATTGGGGTCTTCGAGAAGAGAAGAGTGTCGTCCGCAAATAGGAGGGTGGCGATTCTTTGCCTAGCTATAGAAGGGGCATCTGCTGGTATGGCGGATAAGAGCTCAGCAACGTAATTGATGTAAAGTGAAAATAAGGTTGGAGCCAGGACACATCCTTGGCGGACAACCCCCCGGTGTACTTTAATGGGATCGGTGACCTGTTCCTGGCTACCCCACTGAACCCTGGCAAAGTTCTCTTCATGGAGCCTGATCAGAAGTGCAAGGATGCCCGGTGGCAAACCCATCTCTCTGAGCACCTGCCATAGGTTGTCCCAGGGAACGAGATCAGATGCAGTTTTTAGATCTATAAATGCAATATATAGGCTCCCTTTACCCAGCAGGACCACCTTCCAGTACAACATAAAGAGCCGAAAAACCTGGTCGATTGTGCCAGTTTTTCGTCGAAAGCCCGCTTGGAGGGGAGAGAGAATATCATTCTCTTCCATCCACTCTGTGATTTTAGATAAAAGCGAGCGGCAGAGGACTTTCTGGACACAATCGATCAGGCTGATTGGTCGATAGTTGGAAGAGATAGACCTGTCGCCCTTTTTAAAGATGGGAATCACTTTGGCCCCTTTCCAAGATTCTGGGATCCTTCCTCCTCCCGCGATGTCGTTTGCAAGGGTCAGTATGTAGGTTGCCCAGTTTTCTCTGTCGGATCGGAAGAGATCCCCTGGGATACCATCCGGGCAGGGAGCCTTGGCGGGTACGATTGCATCCAGAGAGGCCAATATTTCCTCTCCGGTAAATGAAAGATCATATGTTGGTTGAAGTAAGTCAAGGAGTACTGGTTGCATATCGTAACTAGTAAGGGTTGAATACAGGGCTCCAAAATGATCTTTCCACGCATAGGCCGAGATGTTATTAGCCAGGGGCGGAGACCTTTCATGGTTACCCTTGCCCACAAATACCCAGAACAATCTGGCGTCTGGACTTGAGATGGACTCCCCGAGTTCTGCCCACCTCCGTTCGTCCCATTCCCTCTTCGCCTGTAATTGGGCCAGTTTGTATTGCCTCCTCAATTCTCGAATTGACGGAATATCCCTTTGCCTTAAGGCTAGGGACAGCCGTCTTTTAAGGGATCTGCATTCTTTTGAGAACCATGAGGTCATTTTAGTTGGTTTCGCCTGGTTGGAACTGGACTTATGTTGATGAACAATAAAGTTTCTTGCCCAATGGTTAAAAAACTTAGAATGTTGATCACTACAACTTACTCGTGGAGACGGGTCGCTTGGCCGGGATAGCAACACCCCCAGGTGGCTCTCAAGATCATGTTTTAAGATGCTGAGCTTGGATTCATCCGCCAAGATTGTAGGCCATTTGAGCCGGCGATTATCATTTGACGGAGTCACCTCCCTTGTGATGAAAAGATCATGGGCTGCCCTTGCCTTTTCGCCCCACGGATACTCAATTATAAGGCTAAGAGGATTGTGGTCACTCTCGCAGGTCTGAATAATGGATATATCTACTACAAGTGGCATAGACTAAGGTTCACTAGTATATTGTCTATCTGGCTGGATCCGTTGGGCCCAACAAAAGTCATTCCCCCATTTTTATCGGAGGTGATCCTTCCATTAGCAGCCCGTAGCCTATGCGCTAAGGTTATAGAGTTTAACTGCAGGGCTGCTTGGGACCACTTCTTGATTGGTGGTAGTTCCAATGAAGGAACTAACCACCTATTGTCCTCCTCGTTGGCCTCTAGGATGTCTTCTCGATCAATGGGCTCGAAAGTTACATTAAAATCGCCAGCCACAATTAAGGGGTGGGTGGCCTGCTTTGCATCCAATTCATCGTCTAGGGCCTGCAGGGTAGGAGACCTACCAGCTCTAAAGCTCCTTGCATAGACATTAAGACTGTCAATGCACTTTCCCAGTGGGCCTTTGAGTCTAACCCAAAGAATATCGCTGTTATTAGTGGAAAGCTCCTCTATTCCACAATTTAGTGCAGTTTTGACCAGGATGAGGAGCTCTCCTGAGGGGCGGCCATGTTTAGAGGGGATTGCTGGTTTGTGAAACGTTACAAACTCTGGGATAAAAGTGGGAGTCAAGCTCCAGGTTTCCTGTAAAATACAGATCTCATGCTGATTAATAAGCTCAAGCCAGTGAGGGAGACCTAATTTCCCCCTTATGCCTGCCACATTCCACAAGGCTATTTTGAGTTTCCTTATGTCTAGATGGTGCGGGGGTGGGGGACGATGGCGCTAGAACAGAATCGGTCAAGTCAATGGTCGACTGAGCATCTAAAATGTTGTCACCTTCCTGGGCGTCATCTCCTATTTGGAAGGCGAATTCAACATGTAAGGGAGAATGGGGGCTAGATGACTCTACCTCATATCCAGGTGGACGGTCCTCTGGGCCCATGGGCAGCAATGTATAGTTTGTATGAGAGTCGATGTCAAAGAGACACACGCGTTCCTGTGGAGGTTCTGGGGACAGTCAGTCGTTCTGTGATAGAGATGATGATGGTAGATCCCTTTGAGGCATCGTTACAATCTTGTGAGTGGCTGCGGTTGAAGGGATGTTTAACTTCAATTGGATATTGGTGGTACGTGGGGGACACGATCTAGCTTCCAGAGCGACAAGATTGTTCACTAAGTTTGCACCTGTCAGGGTGAGTTCTACTGCGTCAACCGAACTATTATTTAGGACACATCTTCGCGCCCTCAAGATGTCGTCCCTTATCACCAATCGGCAACCCCTTACATGCCTAATCCAGTGGATGGCTTTGTTCTTTAGGGCCTCACCATGTTCGTATTTGTTGTTGAAGTCAAGCTTTGGTACATTGGTCATATAGATAATGGACTAGGGAGCCTTGTGGGGGATTGGGCGAGGCCCAAAAAGTGGAGGCACCACACTATGGCCTGCGGTCTGATGGAATGAATCTTTCACCGTGGCCGTCATGGGTCCAGTCTGACCCGTAAGGTTTTCCCTGGGGCTTTCTTGGTGTTTGTCATAGGTAGAGAATTTGTTACGAAGGTCCCCTTGGCAGACACCTCGATTTTCAGCCAGGGATGCAGGATTAGTGCATGTTATTTGTGTGCTATGGATATTGGAGTGATTGGTTTTCATGATCATGCAAGTGCTCGGGGGGCGCTTGGGTAATAGCGTCTCAGGGTTGCTGCGATCTTCTATGATGTGATATAGTTTTGAAATGAGGGTGGTTAGAGTCCCTATTGTTTCCTTAAGAGCTAGAATTTCCCTCTGGAGTTCTACATTAGTTAATGTTGGTTCATTACCCGCCACCCTGCAACTCCCGCAAAGAGAATTCGCGTCCGCCCCGCTAGACGCTATACCCATGGGTCCCACGCACTCCTTGTACGTGTGTGCATCAAGCGTGTCTGTATGTTCCACAATCTGTTGCTCAACAGTAGATCTGCTGGGGTCCTGCCTTGGGCTTCGCTATTGTTGACCGGGGGCTAGTGGGGAGCACTTCAGTATCTTTGGGGACTTTCGCTGGCCTTTTCTTGCTAGCTGCCTTTTTGAATAGGCTAGGTATACTGCCTGGGCCTCTACTAACAGCTGCAGCAGTGGAAGAGGTGGAAATTTGGGGAACCTTAGGTAAGGGGGCAGGTGTAACAGTAGGTGGTGCAGATGTCGTGAGCAGGCCCTCACAGTCAGATATTAAAGATTCAATTCGATCTATCACATTCCCCCCACATTCCCCATCCCTCTCAACCTCCGGACCGGGATTCTGTTTCCGTTTCTTTGTCTTTTTCTTCAGGGCACACTCCAGATCCTCCCTCAATTACTTTCCGTTTCCCCATGATTAGGCAGGAATGCGGTTGAGTGGAACAAAAAAAGAGAATGGTTTGCTACTGAGGGATCTAATTATAGCTTTATGGGCTTGAGGGTTAGTCACAGTACCTCTAGAGTAGGCAGTCCATAGTCCGTATTTCTTCAATTGGAGATATCAGAGGGGTGGCCCAGCCCAGCCTTCTCCGGGCGCAGACGGGGGCAGACAGGCCCGCCCTTGGCACGGGCGCGGCACGGGCACGGCCATGCGCGGCCCACACCGTGGGAGCCCCTAGCACTCTTCTGGCACAAAGGACCTTGGGGCTTGAAGTCCCCCGATGTAGCAGCAACTGGTGGTGGTGGCCTGTATGGGCTCCCGCGCCGCGGGAGCCCCGAGCACTCTTGTGCGCCCCTGGGCGTGGTTGCTGGCGTCGGCGCGGCACCTCCTGGCGCAAAGGACCTTGGGGCTTGAAGTCCCCCGATGTAGCAGCAACTGGTGGTGGTGGCTTGTATGGGCTCTCGCACTGCGGGAGCCCCGAGCACTCTTGTGCGCCTCTGGGTGCGTTTGCTGGTGTCGGCGCAGCGTCTCCAGGTGCAAAGGACCTTGGGGCTTGAAGTCCCCCGATGTAACAGCAACTGGTGGTGGTGGCTTGTATGGGTTGTGTTCATTACGCTGCCATCTGTTCATGACACTTCAATATGGGCTGTCATTTTCAGATGGTGTGGATAGTGCCATTGTAGGCACAGTTTAGTAAAATAGAAGGGTGAATTTGAGTGCGAAGAATGGATGGGAGCATGCTAGGCAAACTAAGGATGTGGAACCTGCTATGGAAATTCTGTTCTATATACTGAGAGAATACATAAACATTTAAATGGTGCTGTACACACTGACATTAAATGGAGAAACTTACATTACAGTAGTACTTTATATACTTGTAGCAATGTGCATACTTGTATGATCATTGTGCTTCATATACTAAGGGCAATGTGGGTATTGAAAAACATGATGGTTTGCTTACTTAGGGGCATTTGGAAGCTAGAATGGCAGTCATACTTCACGTTCTGGTTGCAGAGTAGAAATTGCTTTGGTAATGGTGGTCTACAAACTTGGTAATGTATATTTTACAAACAGTAGTCAGTGTGACATTAGGGTATATCCCTTTATTTTATTACTTCGAAAGCTGTCCATGATGAGAAACACTTGTGAAATCATGTAATGGGCTGTGAACAGCCCGAGGTCAGATTGCAATGAGAGATTTCAGCTGATGAAGGTTATGCAGTTCAGAATGACAGTGTTCGTTTTGAAGAGATGAATTACAACCAGACACATAACCAAAAGCACATTGTAATATGTTATGCAAATACAGGCAGCCGCAGGGATTTGTTCTACTGGGTTAGGTTCTTGCCAGTGGCATAGTAGTATTTTTATAAAGATAAGAGTCCTGTATTCTGATTAAACAAAAAAGAATGCAAGCTCTGGCAGGGTGTTTGGGGGTGGGGGGCGAAGGGAGGCAATAGGGTAAGCAACAGACAGTGCTTTTTTATCATGAATAAAACATCCACAATGATGGAATTTCTAATGTTCCTGCCAAGTGCTGTACTAGGTGATTGTAGAACCCATCATACAACTGCACTTTACAAATTGTGGGTAATATTGATACAAGCATGTTAATGATGTGTTACATCAGGGAACAATTATATTTTTAGTTCAGACCACCAACCAGCCTGAGGATTGAACCAATAATATCAGTGCCTTTATGGTGATATGTCACCTGCACCAGCCCCACCACCCTTAGTGACATGCCCATCGGCAGTAGGTACCCAGAAGCACAGTCAGCAGCCCATTAAACAAAAGACAGCCACAAGTATTTTTAGTATAGGCGGTCCTCAGCCAGGCCACGAGAGTCCTCAGATGTACCATAATACCTAAAGAGACATTCATTTAGCTTCAAGTACACGGGCCATACTTACTAAAGTTTCATGCAACACAGAGCAGCAATCAAAGTTGCTGCACTGTGCTATGTAAAAAGGAAAGAACAGAAATGCACCACATATATTAAGATATAGTGCACTTCTGCTCCTTCTTAGTGCTGGCGCACTGTGTGCTGCCTAACGCCAGTGCAGGCCCACTTGTGCCATGCTTCAATGGTGCCTGTGTTAAAAAGCAGGAATGATGTTTTGCAGTAAGGGATACCTTCCTGCACAAAAAGAATCCTTAGAGGCAATTTCCTCCTTTTATGTGTGCTGAAGAATGAAGGACAAGTTGAAAGAGAAAGCAACATGGAGAAGTAATGACATTTCTCCTTGTTAGGCTTCTTTGTGATAAGTGCACCATTTTGCCCTGCAAAGTTGCTTTGCTGTGTTGTGTGAAACGGAAAGAGCAGAAATGTGCCATATCTACTAAGATATGGTTTACTTCTGCTCCTTCCTAGAGCTGGCGCAGTGTGTGCTGCCTATCGTCAGACCCAAGCAAACTTGTGCCATGCTGCAAGGGTGTCTGAATTCCAGGCAGGATTGTTTTTCTGCAGTAAGGGGTGCCTTCCTGCACAAAAACAATCCTTAGAGGCAATGTCCTCTTTCTATGTGTGCTGCAGAATGCAGCAAAGATGGAAAGAAAAAATAACGAGGAGAAATAAAGATACTTCCCTTCGTTAGGCCTCTCTGTGATAAGTTCACCATTTTGGTGCAATCATAGGTTTACTACCTTTAAGAAGTGTGGGTATGGGGCAAATTTAATGGGTGGATGCATGGGAGCGTCCATACCCTACCTACCACAACAAAATGTAACGCAACGCAGCGCATGTCCCTGCATTGTGTTACATTTCTTTACAAAGTCACACACGTCACTGCAAATAGCCCCTTGATTGGCTTTGTGAATAACACTTAAGGATTTGTATTGCCTTGTAATGACTTGTGTTGCGCAATGATAACACAAGTCCTTGATAAATCTAGGCCTAAGTTTTGAAGAGGACAAACACAGAGAAGGATGATAAAGAAGAAACTGTTGGGAATGGATCACTGACAGAATATCGGAAACAGAAATATTGTGTGGAAATAATATCATGTCAAAAATTTCGAGGACCAAAATATCAAGAAGGTAAGTGCAATTGGTAATATAGATTTACTATTCTTAACTCCACATCTATGTACCTTGACGATCTACATACCGTCAAGGTACATAGATGTGGAGTTATATATAGAAAAACTTTGCTTACCCATAGAAAGTTACCTTCAATTTATTTGTGTCTTCGATATTCTTGACATGATATTTTGGTCCACGATATTTCATTTTCCGATATTTTGTCTAAATACCGTTGGGATCAGAGTATTGAAACAAGAAGACATAATATTATTATAATTGATTAGCTAGGTCTTTTCTTAATATTAAGCTATCTGTGGACACTTTAGAAGGATGTTCCATGAAGATAATGAAGTTGAGTTTTCATGTTTTACTTATCCAATTACTTTGGCTGGATTAATTAAACTGATGTTGCAGATTGATAACCAAATGAGTTAGTCATTTATCAAGTCTATGCCTACAGTTGTTGATGGAGCTTTCTCATTCTAAGGACCTGTGCAGTTAGGAAGTATCAACGAGTCTCTCTCAGATGAAGGGAACTCTCAGAGATGCCTTTATTTGTTGTACTTTATGGTTGTACCTTACTACGTAATGTGATAAATGACTACGTTGATTCTAGACGATCCTACCAAGGATTTTTCTTGCATCAGGAGATGTCAGAAAGTGTGAGGATCAATTCTGACTTAAGGAGGAACTTTGACAATGATAAAAACTTTGGTTGTTAGAAAGATGCTTCAATTTGTCCAATTTTGGCTGTCATGTTAAAAGTAAAGGATGGTGATAATCAGGAATATCCTATTATTTACCATCTACTATATTGATCTTTCCTTCTGTGAATAGAGATAGTCCTTTACTCAGGACGGAGTCCCTGCTTTGAAAACAGTGTGTTCTGAGTGGAGATTTAACTATTAAATTAACTAACCGAATGAGTGCTTTTCTGAATTATGTGCATAGAGATAACAGGAACTGTGAGTTTTATGCTTGAATTTGTGTTGTAAAGGTCGAAGTGAATAGTTTATTCCTAGTAAAAAATTGCCATAACAAGTACACCAGGAACAGGTTGCATTGTGTTTGATACCTTATGGAAACGTAACCCTGAATAATTTTCTCTTGCAAGAAAGGACTTATGTGTTTTTCAATGCTATTACCCGAACATTCCTAATGCCATAGAAAGTTTTCCCATGGTTGAATGATTCTTGTCAGCTGATTTTGGTGTCTATTTGTCAAGTGTACATCTATTTATTTTAGCACTCACCATACATGTGGATAGTAAATCTTATATTAAGACTCGTCCAATATAGCATCCAATATATGCTAACTTTGTTGTGACATTTCCAGTAGATTAAGGATGTACAATAGTTAAGGTGATTATTCTTATTATTGTAAATTGTAAATGTATTAATAAGCAGTGCAAAAAAGTAAATCAACAAAACACAATGTACAGAAGTCATTCCAATGTACACAAAATCAAATATTTAAAAGCCAGCATAAAAAATGTTAGGTTTTGAGTAGGTTCATCTATAACACTTGAAGTATTTGCTTGTATATGTGCTGCTTACCTTGTCTACATTAGCTAAATCTCATTGTCCAATTTAATAAATGGCATGAGTATTTCAATAACAAAGCAATGCAAGAGTTTATTTTACCATTTGAGAAAAGTGAGGACTCAAATGGTTTTCTGTAATGATGTCAAAGATGAAGAGAAGGTATTGTGGTGGCAGAGAATATGAAGTGCGTATTTGTAATCTTAGTCCTAATTCATAAACAAATGACACAGGCAGTTTTTATTTTTAACATTTGTGGGATAATTGCTACACTTGCTCAGCCTGGCACACCTACTCTACCCTTGTTTAGAGCTAACGGGTGCAATCCCTTGATGGAGCGTGGATGTTAGTTGGCATCTACCTTTATCGATTCTTACCTGGAGGAAATGATTATGACTCTTTTTACTGGAATGCGACATGTTCCCCTATGTAGACGAAATATAAGTTCAAATACTGCATCGTAAAAGTATGCAGAGTTATTTGACAATGATGTTATGAAAATTAAAATTGAGTGGGAAAATCGAGAACTTAATGCTGACGCACTTATGTGTTGTAAAAGAAATGAAAAGTGAAAAACGAGCCCAAACGTTTTCGAGAATAAACTCATAAATGTACCTTAACATAAACGCATAGTGGTATTAAAAGATAATGTAGAAAATGCTTTTATTTTGCAAGAAGAAAAAACTGACTTAGAAAAAATGCGTATTTGTAACGCATGAGAAAATTAAAATGTGTGTGTTGAAAAGTGTTACGTTAAGAATTTTAATACCTGGCATTGAACTAATGCGACTATAAATAACATTTTAGTAGTACCTAATATTGACATGTATATCATGATGAGAAATTATAACTGAATTAATGAGAAAATTAAATGCATTTGTGAAAATGAGTTCTTCAATAAATATTAACACAACCGTTATTTTAGCTGTTTTCTGTGTAGGCGTCAAAGCTTTTCATTCCTTAACGCTAATGTAAAATCCTGTGAGACAAGTCATCTAAGCCCTATGAGAACTTTCTGTAAAGTTTCACTTCTGTTCAGGCTCACAATGGACTCTGTTCTCACTAGTAGTGAGATCGATAGAACTGTAATGTTCATTGTTGCAAACTCAGGGAAAAGCGCCTGGGAACGAACTGACGACAGATGAGTAAAGGTACCGTCTATTCCAGAGGATGGCACTAGACACTAACAAATTAGAATATAATGATTTTAAAGAAAAACGTGAGAAATGGATTACCTAATTCTTCAGGATTTGTATAATTTACTGATCACCACATAACAGCCCATCGTGAAAGACCAATGACACCCCACGGACTGAAAAATTAGATACTTTAAGGGTGTGAACTGGAACTTATTGGAGTATAATTGCCCCATCTGGTGAGGAGATGAGGGCTGGCTATCATTCATCTTTTCCACCTAACATGCTGTCATTCTGACTTTTGATTTCCTTTATTCATTTATGACCCTCTTCCACTCTTTCGTGTGGATTTGCCCCAAACAAACTGAACCTTGAATCGAACTGCGACTCCTAATCTTGTACCTTGCCAGCTGGCAGAGTGCGAGAAATAACCTTTCAGCTGAGAGGTTAACTGACTCCTGCTATGGCATGTAGTGCTGTAGCTCGATCTTGATCTGAAAGACTTTGAAGACAGACGTGAAGCGAATTCCCTTGCTTGGTTTGTATGCTAATAAATGTATCTGTATTTTCTCCCTATGCTCTATTTTAGGCTGAATTGTGCTGTCCATGAACGATTTGTGCTGAACTGCATATTTACTTATATTAGCAAATGTCATTAAATCTGATATTGAAATTGTTTCTTGATCTGACTATCCAATTTGAGGCACTACATAAATGTTTTCCATGAATTATCTTTATAGATTCTGTCTCATTCTGTTGGTTATATCTGTTATCTCTAGGAGTCTATGGGCCTGATTCACAGAACTAACTTACGTCAAAATCCTAAACTTACAACAATTTTGGTATTCACAGAATGAACTTACACATTTGGGTATTCACAGAATGAACTTACACATTTGGGTATTCACAGAATGAACTTACAACAATTTTGGTATTCACAGAATGAACTTACACATTTGGGTATTCACAGAATGAACTTACAACAATTTTGGTATTCACAGAATGAACTTACACATTTGGGTATTCACAGAATGAACTTACAACAATTTTGGTATTCACAGAATTAACTTACTCATTTTGGTATTCACAGAAGGCACTTACTCATCAATGAGTAAGTGCCTTCTGTGAATACCAAAATGTGTAAATTACACAAATGTGTAAGTTACACAAAATGAGTAAGTTACACAAAATGTGTAAGTTACACAAAATGTGTAAGTGTCTTCTGTGAATACCAAAATGAGTAAGTTTATTCTGTGAATACCAAAATGAGTAAGTTCATTCTGTGAATACCAAAATGGTAGTAAGTTTAGGATTTTGTCGTAAGTTAGTTCTGTGAATCGGGCCCAGCATCTGTGGCTAAAGAACGTTTTATTGCAGGTTTGAGTAGATTTTGGCCAGAGTATCAATTATGTATTCCAGGTCCTCATAGATTTATTGATTGCATCCCCAAGTATTCTAGTTCCCTATCAGCTCAACAATAAAGATGACCTACGTTAGGGAAATACATCTGGTAAGGTAAGGGGCCAGTTGAGGTTAAGTGGTGAAGAGGCTAAATTATAATTTATAAACAAATGACACAGGCCATTTTTATTTTGGGCATTTGTGGGTTAACTGCTACACTTGCTCAGCCTGGTACACCTACTCATACCATTGTTTAGAGCTAACATGTGCAATCCCTCATCCCTGTTTCTGAGCTGTGATGCCTCCTGCTTATTGAAGCATCTTCAACCTCCACATCGAGAATATTAAGGCTCTGCTCACATTAGCATTAAAAGTCACTAATAGGCCAACGCTTAAGCAGACTTGGTTGCCCAGTGCCTACCTAATGCTCAGCACCACCAAAACAGAACTTCTGTTACTTGCCAAGAACAACAAGCAAGCAATAGTGTGAACCTGATTCAATGCATGAACCTTGACTGCCTCAAACACAAATTTTTACGGAATGCCAGGTGTTGGACCTGTCCCTTTTTGCAGGTTTATACCCTGACTTTTTGCCTTTTACCTCTGATAGAATGGAAATCGCATTTTATTTGTAGGGGTGCATTATAATCACGAGTAGATCACACCTGCATATAATCCTTTGTTGTATTAACCTAAAGTGTTAGAATTGTGAAACGTATTAACATGAATGCATGGCGTATTTTAGGCCATTGAAAAGTAGCATGGAGAATCAATGTAGAAAATAAATGTAAGTAGCAGAAATCATTAACATGAAAAACACATGTTGTGTAACTGACCACTGTTTATATATTAACTGTGTTTATTAATTATGTAATTTCATGCGTAGGTAAATGCAGTAGTTGTAAGTGCCTTAATGTTATGTGAATTCATAAAGCTTATATGAAGCTTTCTTATGTTAGCTGAATTTTGTAGGCCTGAAATGCAAGTCCCTGAAAACTCTTGCTTTAGAATTAACAGTTTGAATTTTTGGTGTGCTGTGGAATCTGTTCTTTCTCACGTTTTGTATTGCAGGTGAAGAGGCGCTCTTGTTAGATAGAATAATGTCTTTGTTTTATTAGTTAGTCAGTGAGAGAAGAAGTTACAATTGTGTGGCTCGAGTCGATAAAGGAAGGTTGTTGTGCTTCACACAGGAGAAGGCCTGGGAACCAAGGACAAATTGTAACAAGGAAGGTACATCATCGCCACCATGGAAAAATACCTTCAGGACTGTACCCAGAGCAGATGGCATGATTCGCTTTGCACTGTGGGAATGCTACCTGCGGATAACTGGTTGTTGGACTTAGGGATAGAGCGCCACTTCTTTCTTGCCCTCAGAGAGAGAGCATCTTAGTAAGAGCTCTGTCTTTGGTAGCTTTATGCTACATGACCAAGTGATCGTGGAGAGACTTCTTAGGAAGACTCCACGTGCTGACAACTTTTATTCTTCCTTCTGAAAATGCTTAAGTAGGGATGTTACCTTAGTGGTAGAGTAGGAATAGATTTAATGCTTTTCACTCACCAACCCCCAATGCAGGGAAACTTGGACTCATGCTTCCTGATCCTCTGTATCATACTTCTTGAACTAATTGTATTGCTTATGCTGCACCATCTAAACTGGATGCGCAGATTTGGCTTCATGTTAATTCCTATGTATTTCTACACCCTCATGTTGAGTTGTCTCTATGTTCAGTTATTTTTGGCTTTGTAATAAATCAAACTAACCTTAAGTAGTTGTCCGTGGATTATTATGTATCCAAGAGAATAATTGTCTAATTGATTGGTCTCCTAACAACTTTTCTCCTCTCTTCACTTTCATGCTGCGAAAAAGAACCATCAAATTGTGACTCTAGAACAGGTCTAGAACTTATGGGCCCGGCCCTTTCACCTCCTATTTTCTGACCCTCTTTTTGTGGGCTTTAGGACTCTGGGCACTTTACCACTGGTGATCAATGCTAAAGTGCATATGCTGTCTCTGTAAATTGTAATTCTGATTGGTTCTTCATGATTGGCATATGTGATTTACTGATACGTCCCTAGTAAAGTGTACTGTATGTGCCCAGGGCCTGTAAATCTAATGCCACTAGTAGGCCTGCAGCACTGGATGTGCTACTCACATGAGTAGCCCTGTAAACCTGTCTCAAGCCTGCCATTGCAGCATCTGTGAGAGCAGTTTTAATCTGCTGCATCGACCTGGCAAGTGCACCCACTTGCCAGGCCCAAACCTTTCCTTTTACTACATGTAAGGTAGGCCCAGGGTACCCCCATGGGCAGGCTGCAGTGTATGTGAAAGGGTGGACATGTACTAGTGTGTTTTACATGTCCTGATAGTGAAATATTGCCAATTTAATTTTTCACTATTGCAAGGACTAGCTCTCCCATAGGCTATCATTGGAGCTGCCGTGTAACATTTTACTAGTATAACTTTTCATTGGGAACAGCTAGAGATTTGGAGTTTTGGTCCCCTGAACTCAGAAATTAAAAATACATCTTTTAGTGAAGATTGCTTTTAAATTGTGTGTTTGAAAATGCCCCTTTAGAAAGTGGGTATTTTCTTGCTTTACCATTCTGTGTGCCTCTGCCTGCTTGTGGAATCAATGTCTGGTTTAGACTGACATGGGTTTTTTGTGTATTCACTCCAGAGACTCACACAAATGGAGCTGAGGTGTGCCCTGCATATCCTGATGGGTCTTCCTGAGCTAGAGTGGTGGGAGGAGTTGTCACTGACATCTGAATAGGGCTGTGTCTGCTTTTCACAATGCTGTCTCCACCCCCTGTAGTGTGGCTGGACCAGGGAGTACAGAACTGGGTCTATGTAGTATGGTCCAAAAGCAGATATCAAAACTCCAAATATATTTAATGAATAAATGGATTTATTCAGGAGATAAGAAATCCACGACAACTCCAGTGGAAGAACAAGTAAGATATGACATAATCAAGTACAAGAATCTAGATCTCTGGAAATATCATAATACAAAATGAGACAACTTTATTAATAAAAGAAAGCAAACAATCACAACTTACCACATACCCCCTTCCTATAACAAAGTGAACCTAAAGAAAGAACATTTAGTAATAAACAAAATCATCAAAACGAAAAGGAGAAGATCTAATACGAGAACTACTCCTCAGTTGCTTATCGTCACCAGAAGCGTTGGTAAGGTTACGGTTATTGGATGAAGCATTGCCATCAATAAAGACAGAGCTATCAGGAAAGCTTGTGACATTGTTATCCCCTCTATCCCTTAAAGGAGGTGAGGAACTAACATTATTTTCACTACTGTTACAAACAGCAGTCAAATCACCTAAATCAAACCATTCTTTATCAGGCTGAGTTTTAAACTTGTGGAGGATGATTTTTGCTTGTTCGTTGGTTAATTTGATTAATGCATTACGGTTCCACCATCCACGATCTTGTAACAGAACAGCCATACGAGCAACTTTCAGTATTTTTACCGGTTCTGTAAATTTAGATTGACCTTTTGTGACTTTAATTGGTTTCTTAATAAGAACCCACTCACCAGGAGACAATGTGCCTTCTTTTACATGTTTTCTTTCGTCATAGTTTCTTTTATAAGAAGCTTGCTTGTACTCCACATGTTTTCTAACTTTGTGTAAATCTAAGCTGGATGTATAATCAATTTTATCAATCAACCAGGAAGGATTGAGAGAAGAAATAGGTTTTCTACCTCTGAGTAATACATAGGGTGAAACATCGGTAGTTGTGTGAGGAGTAGTGTTGTAGCTCCAGACTTTTTGACTTATATACTTAGATACATCTAACTTATTGGCAATGGCAGTTTGTACACCCTCCTTTAACATTTTGTTTGCACGCTCAACTAAACCATTGGACGCTGGACTGTACAAAGGTGCTAGTGTGTGATTAATCATATTTTCACCAAGAAAATTCTCAAACTAATTAGAAACAAAGTGTGTACCATTGTCAGTGACAATTTCCTTGGGCAAACCCTCAATTAAAAATACATGCTGCAAGAAGGCAATGGCAGAACTAGAGACTGAATTTTTCACAAATGCAAAGTACAGCCATTTTGAGAAATAATCAATTACAACAACTAAAAATTTGGTGTCACTCCCTAATAAATTGAAGGGACCAGAAAAATCCAAACCCAATTTCTGCCAAGGACCTTTTGGCCAATCAACCGGACATAAAGGAGAAGTAGAAGAGTGCCAATGTTTATCTTAACATAAACATTCTGGACACTTGTCAATATAGGATTTGACCTGAGTGTCAATTCCAGGCCACCAGTAAGTTTCTTTGATCTTACGAACTGTACAAGAAATACCTAAGTGACCTTGGTGGGCAAGTGCAATAATTTTGTCTCTAATACCTTCTGGTGGAACAAACTTGTCTTGCCTAACAAGAATATCGTTAACAATAGATAATTCATGAGCCACTTGAGAAAATGATCTATCTTGCATGGACATACTTCGGTCACACGGCCATCCATAGACCAAGAATTTTTTGACTCTTTTTAAGCATAAATCTTGATCATAGCATTCAATCCACTCTTCTTCAGAAAGTTTTACATCTTGTACCACATCAGTCATAGAGAAGACACAATCAAAATCATCATTGTTAGTATGATCATCTGCATGAACGTCATTCTCAAGAGGCATACGCGAAAGACAGTCCGCTCTTATATTCTTACCTCCGGGAATATATTTAATGTCGAAATTGAATTCCTGTAACCTCGCAAGAAGTCTAATTAGCCTGGAGGAAGCTTTATTTGATGAACTGTCCCCTAACATGTACATGAGTGGTTTGTGATCGGTATATACCTGAAATTTAGACCCCAAAATATACATCCTAAATTTTTCCACTGCCCATGAACATGCTAGGGCTTCTCGCTCAATGGTACTATAATTGAGCTCAGCACCACTTAAAGTCCTAGATGCAAACGCCACTGTAAATTCTTGACCATCTATCATTTGACTGAGAACAGCTCCTAAACCCTTTGAACTGGCATCAACTGTTATAATGCTCATACGTCCATGTGTAAAGGGTCTGATGGCAGGGGCCTCGAGAATCAATTTCTTAACCGAGTCAAATGAACGTTGAGTATCTTCAGACCAAACATACTTTGCATTCTTCCTTAATAAATTCCTCAAAGGTTGTACAATAATGGCATAGCCTTGCACGAAACGTGCATAATACTCACTTAAACCTAAAAACGCCCTCAAGGAATCTTTGTCTAGAGGTTTAGGTGCATACTTAATGGCATTGAGAAGAGATAATTTAGGTTTTATACCCTCCTCAGAAATGTTGTGACCTAAGTAATCTACCTGCTGAGTAATAAATGTACATTTGTTTTTATTCACAGTCATACCATGCTTTTCCAATTTCTGTAATACCTCTTCTAGAAGAACGTAATGGTCTTCTACTGTTTTGGTGTGAATCAATATGTCATCTTGGAATGCCTGGATACCACTGCACTGAGCAAACATTTGATCCATTAGTCTCTGGAACACGCTTGCCGCAGATGCTAATCCAAAAGGCAAGCGTTTGTACATGTAAACCCCAAAGGGGGTCACAAAAGTAGTAAGATGCTGTGACTCTTCAGATAGGGGAATCTGATGATAAGCTGAACGCAAATCAATCGTAGTGAAAAACTTGCTGCTACCCAACTTAGCAAGCATCTCTTGGATTCTCGGTAAGGGATGGCAATCTACCACGATGTTGCGGTTCAGGACTCTTAGATCAGCACACAGACGAATATCGCCTGAGCTCTTGCGTGCGATCACCGCTGCAGAAACCCATTCAGAAGATACTATTGGTGCAATGATGTCTTGTGAACTCATTTCTTGAAGAAGTTTCTGTAAATCATCTCTAGCAGAAAGGGGAATAGGTCTACATTTTTGAATCACAGGAATACATTTTTTTTTAGTTTAATAGTGTGTTTGAAACCTTTGACCAATCCTACTTTATCGAAAAATACACTAGAGTATTTGGAACAAAGATTTGTTAAAGTAGAGTCCGCATGAGAAGATGATTGTAAGGAATTCAAAGGTTCTTGTACAGTAGCTACAACAGGTAGATCTCCCAAAACAACAGGTTCAGAATGACCGGGTTTGAGAATCATACCAAATTTTGCTTGATCTTGCCAACCAAGAATATCGCGTCCATTGAGAGCTACATAAATTTTTGTGTAAATCAGTCGGTCTTCAAATTTGATAGAATCACAGAAATAACCAAACATTACTATGTCATACTCGCCAAACGCCTTGGGATTCACATCAGTAGGTTTAAGAATTGATTTACAACAAAATTTAGCAAAAGTTTTTTCATCTAAAATAGTTATCGGAGATCCAGAATCTGCCATAACATTGATTTCTATAGAACCAATTAATACGTTGCAAATAGGTCCTTTACACCTTTTAGTATCGCTATGCAAAACATTAACTTCAATTGAAGATAAGATATTATTCATGTCCTGACAAAGTGTATCTTCTTCTACATTGAGAAAATTAACCTTATTTCTTGGCTTGAAAGATTTGCATACCGTGTAAAAATGTCCTATTTTTTTACAGGTATTGCATCTTTACCTTGTGCAGGACAATTTACATAATTTCCCATATGAAATTTAGATCCACAACGGTAACAAGTACCCTTTTTATCAAAAGGTCGGTTAACCTTGGGTTTGATGGTAATGGCATTTACATC
The DNA here is from genome assembly GCA_963921515.1 of Calotriton arnoldi. NCBI lineage: Eukaryota > Metazoa > Chordata > Amphibia > Caudata > Salamandridae > Calotriton > Calotriton arnoldi. The sequence goes on from CAWUFW010010513.1 coordinate 309,279, forward strand.
AGAATTATCTGTTGTGTATGCTATCACTTTGGAATCTTCAGATTGTTTGCAAACATCTTGAGTGAAAATTTTAGAAGAAACAACAGATCTCTCAATACTACGTGCTATATCCATTACTTCATCTAGTGGTGGATTTTTACAGGTTAAGATTCTTTCCTGAATCTTTTTATTAAAACAATTAAATACAAGTTGGTCACGTAAGGCAGTATCTAGATAAGTACCAAACTGGCATTTAGAAGCAAGAACACGCAAGACAGCCAGATAGTCCTCAATTGACTCATCTTGGGCCTGCTTACGTTTGAAGAACATATGTCGCTCAACCATGACAGAAGGTTCATCAACATATTGTTTACCCATCCGAGCCAGAGCCTCACTAAATACGTTCCAGTTTTCATCACCAGAGGGAGCAGGTACCAAAGGTAAATTATCAAACACCTCCTGACCAGCGTTACCAAGGTGATTGAATAAGAGGGGTCTTTTCCTGAAAGCAGAATACTTGGATGCATCAATAGCTTCCATGTAATTGTCAAAGTTTCTTTCCCATTTGTGCCAAGGAGTAGTGGGTTTACCAGGTTTTTCTAGAAAAGGAGGTGGTTGCATGACATTGTTGGATGAAGAAGACATTACTAAATGGAACAGAAATTCTAGCAATAACAAAAATATTTTAAAATGCAGTAAATGAGTATTACCGATATAAATAATGTACAATATTTAAATACTTTTTTTTTTTTAAACTTGTAGGTTGAGTTACGTTGCTCGTAAGAGAGACGATCGATACACAATGGGCGTGTGTATCGCTGTGTAGTACCTTATTTTCCTTGTTGCGTTTTTGTGTACCTTATTTTCCTTGTTGTGTCTTTGTTGTTTGTAAGAAGACAATCGATACACAGCTGGCGTGCGTATCGCCGTAAAATGCTTCTGTTTATCCTTTGCGCTTTTTGGAAGATTTAAGTTGGAAGTTAATATGTTCACTACAGAGAAACAGGAGGTTATCGTTAAGAGATTGCCATAACGACGAGAAATCCAAGATGGCTGCCAGAAACGTAAATAACGTGGTGACGAAAGGACGTAGGATACGTGTTCTTTCTACAGTCAGTGGGGCACATCAAAGGAGTGCAGTAAAGGTTCCAGAAACGAAGGCTGAAAGATGTTGTGCGCAGCAGAACACAAGTTGAAAGATGCAATGTCGTGCGCACAGGAATGCAAAGGTCAATTCAAGAGGACACAAAACGGCAACGGCACAAGCGACAAACTGACATGAAGGTAACTTACAGTTTGAAGTGAAAATGCCGATTTAAATTACGCCAAGTTAAAGTTGCAGATTAAACAATCTGATCGAAGATTTCAAAGTTCAATTGACCAATTCCAAAATCGAAAATAAGGTTTAGAAGTGAAGTTGAAATGATGGCACAGTACCTTGAGTGCAGTGCTTAGCGATTTCAATAAAATGTAGCCAATCCGTATCCAATCTGTAGTACATCCGTAGCAAGTAATTTGAAGATGAAGCATGAAACGATGCGAAAATATAATCCTTCTATTGTAGAGTCTTTTAAAAGAATCCAACATACGAAGAAGGTAGAAATAAGTAAAATAATAGGTCGGTGGGTTCAATAAGACCAAAAATCAATCGTCGCCAATAAATGTAGTATGGTCCAAAAGCAGATATCAAAACTCCAAATATATTTAATGGATAAATGGATTTATTCAGGAGATAAGAAACCCACGACAACTCCAGTGGAAGAACAAGTAAGATATGACATAATCAAGTACAAGAATCTAGATCTCTGGAAACAGAGAACCTAGAGATTCTAATTACATCATAATACAAAATGAGACAACTTTATTAATAAAAGAAAGCAAACAATCACAACTTACCACAGTCTAGTAAGCAAGAGAGACTTTCTTTGAAACCTGCACACTTCAAAGGCTCAAAGTAGTTTAAGTAGCGGGGCCCTGCCCCAGAACTTCGGAACACTTTTGGACCAAGAGGAACTTCTGCCAAGGAGAAGAGCTGAAGAGCTGTGAGGAGGAGTACTGCCCCTTTACTGTGTGTCGCTTTGCTGGGTTGTCCTGCAGTTGCTGCTTCTGCTTTGGAGAGGACAAAGAATGAACTTTGCTGTGTATCCTGCTTGAGAAGATTCTCCAAGGGCTTGATGTAGAGCTTGCCTCCTGTTAAGAAGTCTCCAGGACACAAAGACTTCACCTGCAGCATCCCTGGACTGCACTGCTCGGAGTTCTGACCTGCCTTATTGTGCAAGCTCCAGTTCTGGGCCGATGGAGGTTGTTTTGCTGCTCCTGTAAATCTACGCATTGCCCTTCCAGCCCTGTTTTCCTGCCGCAAGCTGCCGTGCGGTTGAAAAACACAAGCATCGCCATAGCAGAAAATATGGATGCAGCGCCTGTCAGCGGCCAAAGAAACCCATGCATCCGAGTCCTGAGAACCGAGTCTCTAAAGTCTGAAACTCCTGCTCCGACGCAGGCCGGACTGTGCGCCTGGAAAATCAACGCATCACCTGTCTGTGACTGAAAAAAACCACGATGCAGCACCTGGATCGCCACTGCATCGACCCGTAGTGCCTGGATTTTTGCATGCATTGCACCTGTGCACCAAATCTTTCAGTAAGAAACCGATCCATCACCTCCCCTCACAGTATGAAACTGATGCATCACCTCCTCTCCACTAAGGAACCAACGCATCACCTCCCCTGTGTGGCAGTAAGGAACCGACGCATCACTTCCCCTTGGGCAAGGAACCAACGCATCACCTTCTCTGTGATTAAGGAACCTTTCCTGCGCCTGTTTTCGTCCTGTAATCCCAGGTACTTTGTGCTAAAAATGAAGCATCTATTGTTTTCTATGGACAGAACAGTTTTTACCTTTTAAAAGTCATAGGTTGATATCTGTATGTTGGATTGTTGTCGTTTTGGTCTAGTTTTGTTTAGATACAGATACTTTACTTTACTAAACTGGTGTGGTTTCCAGATATAAGCCTGACTGCTCGTGCCAAGCTACCAAGGGGGTGAGCAGGGGTTATTTTAGGTGTGTAACTCCCTTATCCTGATTAGAAGAAAGGGTCCCTACTTGGACAGGGTACAAACCTGCCAAACAGAGACCCCCATAACTAATACCAGGCCACTGGACACCAACCTCAACCTCAAGGAACACATTGCCAAAAAATAAGTACTAGCTCTCTGTTCTAAAGTAAGGTAACATGTTTCTTCCAGAAAACAACTTCAGAACTGCTGCTCAAACCCTGGAATTTGGATGGTGATAATGCCCTACTACATGTCCTACTAAGCTCCACTCTGGCCCCCACGCCACCTTATGGGCATCCTACATGCCACAGCACGTCTCATTCTTACCCTGAAGAAATGTGATCAAACCTCCCTCATCCTGATAGAACCACATTGACTACCCTTGCTGGTGTACCCCTCTTTGAAAATAAACTGCATCATTTACAAAGCCATCATGAGCTGACCCTCTCTTATCTTGCAGCCAGGACACTATCAGACTGGAGACTACAAAGTGTAAAAAACAGGAAAAAGAATAAGTCAAGAGGTATTTGCCAACTATCTAGTGTGGACCTGGAGCAATACCTTTGCATCCATCAGTACCACCCTAATGTTGCTCCAATTCCAAGAGCATTACATCACAATGCACTAACAGTGCACTTCTGCTTCCAGAACTCAGTTAGTTCTTTTAGAAGTCAGCTATATCTTCTAAAACTTGTTACTGAATCCTCGCTTTTGACACTGTTCAGCAGTACGCTGCCTTTTGACTAGATTTGCACTGTTCAAATCCCACCATAGATACATGCATAGATACATGCATTACTGACATACAAACACATTGCTCAAAAATGCCATATTCATTTGGGCTGTGCACAGAGAAGGAAAACATTTTCCTAGTACATAGCAAATAGTGATTGTTGCCTGAACTTGTCTGAGCGCTAGTTCCTATCATTATATTAGACAGAGGGCCTGATTCACAAAGATAAACTTACACGTTTGTGTAAGTTTCCTCTTTTTCACTATTAAACAACTGCAATTTAATAGTACGTTTACGACTGCGGCATCTCCGAAGTCGGGTTTGAGATCTTCGCACATTAAAAAGATAGGTCTTTCATATCTCTTTATATGAGGAGTTCTCTACCCCGACTGCAGAGACTCTGCAGTCGTAAACTTACTATTAAACTGCAGTTTTGTGAACTCTACAAAAAAGAAGTTTACCTTTGTGAATCAGGCCCAGAATTCCTAATTCCTGTTAATAACAGAGGCTGATAGCAACTTGCACGCTTGTGAAAACCTGTGATCTGACAATTACTGAATAACATGTTTTTGATGTGTTGGCATTTTTAGTTTCTGCCCCCACTGTTGATGACTCATGCAAAGAAATAAATTAGATTACAAAATATGCTTATGATACTTTTGATGCTATGAGTGGCTAACTGGCATTCCAAACTGTGGTGCAGCTATCTCAATTTCTGCCTTATGAAAGTACGTCAAATGAAAGCTGGGAAGCATCCAATGTGCAACATCGCAATCTTTGAAACATGTTTTGCAGATGGGAAGGCAGCCAAAGACCTGCCTACCCTTTTCTCATGAACATTGCAAGTTTTTAACCATTCAATGAAATATATGAGTGAGTGCGTGTGAGCGAGTGGTTGACTGACTGAGGAAACTGTTATCATGCATCCCAGCTAAAGGAATAGTCTGTGATCGCCTGTAGTCTGACAGAATTCACACAGTATTTTCACCTGTATGGTCAACTCACATGTGCAAAGAAGTCCGTTGTAATGGTAAATTTCCAGTTCTGTTAAGCAGAAGTCTGCCACTGTAAAGTCCATTTGTGAGTGCTGAAATTCAACCATTTTGGTGGAATTGCCTCATTTAAAAAGTTGCGTAAGCGGTTGTTTTCTGAGCAGGTGAATACCTACCAACTTGTACATTTGAGGTAATCTCATTTTTTACTGTTTCACAGCACACTCTGTGAATCAGGACAGTGCTGGTATTTAATGAGGGGCATATTTATCAAAGAGTTGCGTCACCCTTGCGCCACACAATGGTTAGATTTATCAAGCCACTCAGGGCTAAGCCAGGTTTGATAAATCTAGAGTAATGCAATGCAGCCCAAATTGCTGTGTTGCGTTACTGTGCCCCAGGAAGGCATTCCATGGGTGGAGCGTTGGTGTCCCCACGTATCACCTCATGCATTTTGGCACATTTCCATATTTACCATTATTGGTAGACCTGGGAATACGTCAAAATGCTATGCCTCCCCAGGTGAGGCGTAACAAGGAGAAATATCGTTATTTCTCCTCATTTTTTCCTCTTTCTATGTTTGCATTCTGCAGCACACATAGAAAGAGGAAATGCCTCAGAGGATTGTTTTTGTGCAGGAAAGTATCCTTTCCTGCACAAAAACAATCCTGCTTACAACGAAGGCATCCTTGCACCATGGTGCATGGGTGCCTGTGTTGGCGCAGAGAAAAGACAGGAATGCACTGTATAATGTTAAATGCAGCGCATTGCTGCCCATTCCCTATCATGCAGTGCAGCGCAGCAAGGTGGCTTGCTGTGCGATTTCTTGGTACATGTGCCCCTTAGTTTCTAAATGCTCAACGTTTGACAGATAAAAGAAATGATGGAGATAAATGGAACTAGTAACAAAGTAATTTAAGACTGAGAGGCAGAGTTACTAACATTTTACACCAGGTTTGCATCACAAAAGTGACACAAACCGACAAAAAATGTTAATCTGCGATGTATTCTCCAGTGCAAACAGTTATTTGTGCTTGCATGTTGCTCTAAAGTGACACCAAGTAGCACTAGCACTGCTTTGCGTTCCTTTGCACGAAGGGGGCTTACCATGGGTGGTATATGGGCTCTCCCATCCAACCTCCCATGGTTTTGAAACAAACCCTATCTACTAACATTAGTAGGCAGGACTTTGTGCCAAATAATAACACCTCTTTGAGGCTGACATTAAAAAGGAGAAACATTTTCAAATCTTCAAACTTTTCTGACTTTGCATATGCGCTGAACTGTTTTGCACACATCCAAAGTAGGAAGAGTTTTAACATTTTACTGAACATAGCATTTTGTACTGAAAGGATGCCCTTCCAATACAAAATATATGTTAGATATCCTGCAAACACCTTAGCACTATGGCGCAATGTGTGTGCTTCGCACTAGGTAGCCTGATTGCTAGGAAAAAAGCAAGAGTGTCATATCTTAGTAAAAATGGAGCTGCCACGCTCTCTCCCTCTCACACAATGCACGACAGATGCATTGCAAGACAGCTTTGCAAATCTCTGTCTATATCTCCTATTGCAGTCGACCCAGAGGAGGGCATGCTATTAATCCCACTTAGTATCTTTTGGCACCACAGGAGCCGGAATTTATTGATTGTGATTAATGGCACCCTATTATAATTATTGCCCTCACAGAGAATCATTACATACCGATTTTGGTGCTTACCACAAGAAAATCCTTATGTCCTATTTTTTTACCTGCCATCTTTTTAACATAACATTTTGGCAGGTTTGTACAGCCATAATCTAACTAAGCAAATATGCAGGCTGGGGCTGCGGTGCTAATTTCACAACTTGTAATCGCAATATGCACCATAACAGTACTTACCATGCATGTGGCCGACTGCAGTCATGGTCTAGGAGTCATAAATGCAAGTTGCACAGGTGCAGGTGTGGATGTACACTTATTCCAGTAGTAGCGCTTATATGTGGAGCTCAATGTTGAAAGTGGATGGAGAAAGGGGGAATATCTACCACAAAGTGAAAAGAGGAAAGGGAAAAATTAAGAGTTCTACAGACCACCTAGGCTCAGATCTGCCCCACCAAAACCTTGGGGTAAGTCAAACACCACACATGCCCAAACACAGGTACTGCAAGGAAATCATATAAAAAACAATGGAGTAAGGGAATCCCACTACCAGCAAAACTCCCAGCGCAAGCACAAAACAAATTGTCAAAATACACACCACAGACACCCGCACAAAGCAAATTGTAAAAAAGTCAAATAAAGTTAGGAAAATGCAAGAAAAAAATTGTAAAGAAATAAATAAATAATAGACATACACTTAAATATCATAGTAGAAATGTTAAAAAATAAGAAAATAACGTTTATTGAAAGATGATAGCTGGCTCTATCGCAGCACAAGCAGAAGAGAGCAGAGCCCAGTGTGTGATCTGTATTGTGTGGTTTCAATTATGATGATTGTCAGGTGAATAGTACTTGCCTCAGGAAATGCCTCTTTGGCTGTACTTTTCAATTCAAAGTTCTATATAGAATAGGTGGAAATCTCTGCCTACTCTATGTTGACCTACATTTGTATCTTAGGCACTCATATATTAAGTCAAAAATATTTGTATGGAGGGGGGCGTGGCCAACTGCCGAAGGGAATGGCCGCACGGTAGCCGAGCTCAGCTGCGCCACTCCCGATCAATCCGACATTCTACATTGTGCCCCGGCCAGACATGCTAGTGGGTGAGCCTACCTGGCCCTGAAGCTGTACCCTGCTGCTGTACGAGGAGCGACCTTGATCGAGGAAGCCTCTGCGGAGAAATCGCGCTCCAAGTTTTTGGCGGCTGCGGCTGCCTGAGAGTGCTCTGCTGATTCTCCGGGTGTGAGTGCTAATCCGTGCCGCGGCTGCGGCCTTCCGCCGAGTCTGTCCCTGATCTGAGGTGGCGAAGCGGTGCTGTCTACATCGGTGGGGTCGGCGGTGAGTGTGCCGCCCCCACTACTGCTCTCCTTTGGTGCGGCTGAATTGCTCGAGGGTCGCGAGCACTGCAGCCTGCTGCCGGAGGTCTGCGACCTGCGCACTTTGACTCGGTGGGCCCCGGGCTGACGGGGGGCCGGATTTGCCTGTGGCTGGGTCGGCGCCGCACGCTGCCTTATCCGTGATCTGTGAGAGGAGCGCAAATAGATTATCTGCGGCTCCGGCGGTGCCGGAGTGCCCCGCTGACTCCCCCAGAGGAGAGACTTAATTTATACCGCGGCCACGGGCTACTTGTGGAGGGAACGACGCCTGAGGTAGGGGGGCCGTGCTGGCGGCTCCGTGCCGACTGAATCTGCAGTGGGTGCGCTGCCTCAAATAGTGCCTCCTTTCCACCAGCTGGATTGCCGGGGGGCTGAGTGTTTAACTGTTTGTGCCTGGCCCTTTGTTTTCTGTGGGCCTGTAAGGTGAGGTGCCGGTATATCATGGCCGCCTTGTCTCCGACGGGGGTTGGGTGTGCTACGTTGGGCCCCTCCTATGATTAGTAGCTGCGCCATGGACTGCAGCGTTGGTCCCTGACCTGAGCTTGTGCTCCCTTGACTACCCCAGTGCTAGAGGTCGATTTAAGTGCCTGGGCCGCTCCTGGGCTCCGGTGGTGGAGTCAGGGGCGTAGACTGTCTCTTGAGGACCACAATTCCACACTTCCAGTCCCCTGAAGACTACACAAAGTCACTGCATTAATTGTGCGGTGCGAGCAGGACATCCAATTATAATGAGGTCTGGGTGCTGCTGGTAAAAGCCGACAGGCCGGTGTGGGCGAGGCCCACTGCAGGCGGCGGTGAGTAACTGGCAGGGCTCGACCTGCTTTCTAGCACCTCTCACCCACCTGCATCATCATGGCAAGCGGCCGCAGTAGTCGTAACGCAGTGCAAGCAAAACTGGAGAAATTTGCGTGGCAGAAGGGCCAAGATGGGGACAATGCTAACCCCAAATCGCAGGGGGAACAACCAGATCCCACGTTGCAGGACATTTTAACTGCTATAACCACGGTGAGAACCTCACTTGAAGCCCGCATTGATACGGTCGCCACAGAGGTTTCTTTGATCCGTGCTGACATGCGGAAGATGTCTGACCGCATTAGCTCAGTTGAGAGTACAACCAAGGAACTGAGTAATGACTCGGAGCTTCTTAAGCGTCAAGTAACCGAACTTCGAACTAATCAGGAGGCACTCACACTACAGCTGGACGATTATGAAGGCAGCATGAGACGAAATAACATAAGAATTTTGGGGGTGCCAGAATGAGCAGAGGGTCAGGCTGCTGATCTCTTTGTCGAGGAATTGATCCCCCAGCAGCTTCAGCCAAGGGGCCTTTCCAAATGCTTTTCGATTGAGCGAGCGCAAGGTGTCCCGGGGGGCAGACCGAAGCCTGGGGCACCTCCCCGACCTCTCCTCGCAAGAGTTTTTAATTTTCGAGATAGAGATGCCATTCTCCAGACGGCGAGGGCGGCCCCTCTGTTGACGATCGACAATAGCAAAGTCACTTTTTTCCCAGATTTCACCCTGAGGGTTCAGAAACAGAGGAGTAGCTTCCTGGACGTGAAGCGTGCGCTAAGGGGCCAAGAAATTAAATACGCCATGTTGTTTCCGGCGAAGCTGCGAGTCGAGTCAGAGGGTAAACTGTGGTTCTTCAACAGGCCTGAGGACGCTTGGGACTGGCTCGATGGCTGGCGAACTGTTGGTAAGCGTCCACACAAACCTGTGGGCGACGCTGGTAATGCTAGCAACCGATGCTAGAGGCAGGGGTCCCCACCCGACGGTGACTTGGTGGCACAGACTCCGAAGGGATGAAGATTGGAGATCGGCAAGTATAAGTGACTGCCCCCTGAATCATATGGCTTCCTAAACGGGCATTTGGTAGTGACTCTCAATTTTAAAGTGCCTCACCTTGTGCATGGTTCCCAATTGAATGGTGTTCATGCTGACTTACTTCTGTTTTGTTCCTAGTTTATAGGGTGCACTGTAATGCTTTCTTGACTATTGCGACAATTTATTTACTGTGCTTATATACCGTGTTATTGGATAATAGGCCGGGGATATTCCTATCTCTATGAACCGTAGCCCCAGGGAGTGGGGTTGTTCACGTTCCCGACACTGTTGAGGGAGGGCGACAGGCACTCTGCAAATTGGGGGTGGCGGGTGGTTTTGTACCCGTTGTGCAGGGAGGCAGGGTGGGGGGTGGGCGTTGAGTTCTAGGGGGAGGGGGGATTGTTGTCTTTGGGGTTTTGTTTATGGTACTCGTGCAATGCTATTATTTGTTTTTCCTTTCATCAATGGGTCCAATCGTCCTATGCACCTAGTCGCTTTCTCTGTTACATACTATGCTCACCGCCAGACTACAGTGGCTTCATGATGGGGAGCACTGGGGATGTCTGGAGTTCAGCACACATGTCCACTCGTGGGGGCAGCTGGAGCCCTATCCGTCGCATTACCAGGTGGCGGGCTCATCCGCTTCCGCTGTCCCGATGTCATAACCCTGATCATATCCTTTGAATCCCATCTGATTGTTGCCCACCCATATCACCCACATGGCTTCGCACTTAGTTCTTAAGCTCCTCACGTAGAATGTCAATGGCCTGGGTGACAAGATCAAGCGAGGGATAGTACTTCAATACCTGAAGCGACAGGCGCCAGATATTGTCCTACTCAGGGATACACACTTAGTCGGGAATTCCTGTGGGTCACTGAATAGGTGGGGGCCGCTCATTCTGGATGTACCTCGGGTTCGAGGGGAGCGGGGATCCACCTCCGCAGGGGCTGCCCATATGTGGTCCACAGGACTTGGACAAATGAACAGGGTAGATATGTGGCACTGTCTGGCACCTGGGAGGGGCAGATTCTCAATGTCATATCCATATATGTTCCCCCTGGGTTACAGCATCCTGCGTTGAGAGACTTGGGAGCGCTCATACTCGACTTGCTGCTGGGCTTACTGGTGCTGGGGGGGACTTCAATCTGGCGTTGGACGGCTCCAGGGATCGCCTCCCGCCCCGTAGAGACCCCTTGGGGGGATCCCAACTGACTGAGTTTTCGTCGGCCATGGGCTTGGTGGATATCTGGAGATGGCTTAACCCGAACACAATCATATTTACGTTTCAATCTGGGGCCCATAATAGTCAATCTCGTATCGACCACATGTTCACACACGCCCAAGACATACATGTTTTTTCTGAGTCCCGGTGCCTCGCGCGGGGAATCTCTGACCACTCCCCCATCTTCATGACTTTAACCTTGGGGCAGACTAAGCGCTGTCTCACCCTCACTATCACTCCTTGGGCTCTTAAAGTACCACACATCAGGGAAGCGCTGCTTAAAGACACTGACTCTTATTTCACAGAAAATGTGGTGTTGGTTGCTTCCGCCTGTATACTGTGGGGGGCGTTTGGCGCTGTCATTAAGGGCCTAGCCGTATCACTAATGGTGGGGCATAGAAGGGAACTTGCCAAGCGTGTGGTGGCATTGGAGGAGGACATCCTGGTTAAGGAAAAAGCCCTAGCGTCTGCTCCTGACCCCGACGCACAGCATGTATTAAACATGGTGCGCCTGGACTTTCGGCAACTACTGACGAAAGCTGCCACAGCGCGCTATATTGCCACTCGTCACAAGATTTACGAACATGGCGAGCGAACGGGTAAACTCCTGGCCTGGCTAGAAAAAAGGGAGCGGGCATCCCGGTGGGTTCACTCGATAACTGGTGCGGACTGTGTACTCCTCACTGATCCTCAACAGATTGCCGAAACGTTCGCCACTTACTTCTCATCGGTGTATACTTCTGCCGTGACGTCCCAGGCCCCTATGGCTGCGGACCTCCTGTCTACTATACCAGTGGCTCGTTTGTCCAAACCCGACAGCGACTCCTTAGAGATTGCCATTACAGAGACTGAAATTCAAAAGCAATTCAGGACGTACGTTCGGGTAAAGCTATGGGACCCAACGGGCTCCCAATTGAACTTTTTAAGCCAATGGCGTCCAAGCTCTCTCCCCATTTATTGCGCATGTATACCGAAAGCTTTGACGCCACTATGGCGTTTGACACCATAGAGTGAGAATTTCTTTTCGCGGTCCTGGCTCGGATGGGCTTTGGGCCCAACTTTATCAAGTGGATCCAGCTACTTTATACCCAACCGACTGCGCAGGTAACAGTCAACAATAACGTCTCTAGGAATTTCCCATTGCAGAGGGGCACGAGGCAGGGGTGCCCCCTGTTGCCCCTACTCTTCGCCCTTGTATTGGAGCCACTGGCTGTCTGGATCAGGGGCGACCCGGAGATAAGGGGACTTAAGTGGACAAAGGATCACGAGGATCGCATTTCGCTTTATGCGGATGACATCCTCCTCTATTTGGCCTCACCCTCGCGGTCCCTACGTCGGGTCCTCCACATATTTCACATATTTGGTGCCCACTCGAGGTATACGATTAATTGGACCAAGTCCCAACTGTACGTCTTGTGGGGGGAACCGCCTCATAGCCCTAGGGGATACGACATACCTGTGGCATCACAGGGCTTCAAGTATCTCGGTATCTTCATTACCCCCGATCCGACTCTATTTTATGACTCAAATCTGCTAGGGCCCTTACCCGTCTGAGATCAGACGGCAAACATTGGCAAACTCTCCCGTTGACCCTTCTGGGGCGGGCAGCACTTTTCAAGATGCTAGCGCTACCGCGCTTCCTATACGCACTACAAAATACCCCCATGTGATCTCCGATGCACACTTTACCAGTATTGACAGCGTTGTGCGAGGACTACTATAGGTGGGGCAGGCGCCGCATATAGCCATGAACAAGCTTACAATGGGGTGGTATGACGGAGGTATTTCCTTGCCCGATATGCGGCTCTATTACCAGGCGTCTCAACTGGTTGCGGTTAATAGGTGGGTTCATGGGGAGTACGATGATCCAAACTTTCGCACAGATCGCTGGCTTTTGGGACGGGGAGGGTACAACAAAGCACTGTACACGAACCCCTGAAAGCTTCACCTCACGGGGCCCACCGCACGCACAGTGGAGGTCTGGCATGGTATCACTAAGAAATGGGGCTGGCACAACCGACTTACAAAAGCTACACCACTCTTGGAACCGGACATGTTGAGTCAGCTTAGTAAGTGTCCTGGATTTGACAGGTGGGATATGATAGGCATTTCAACAGTTGGGGACATGTGGGTGAGGGGGAGACTGGCCACATTTGCCGACCTGCAAACCAAGTTTCAGTTGGCGCCCACCGAGACCTTCAGATATCTTCAGATCAGCCACGCGGTCACGGCTGCCATGCCCAAGGAGCTTCCTCTGCCTGAATCCTCTCCACTGGAAGACAGACTGATTCTAGACCCTATGCCCACAAAGGCTATCTCCCTTACCTATAAAAAACTGCTAAATAATCGACCTGATCCTATGCTACGTCTGCGGCATGGGTGGGAGTCGGACCTGGGGAGCATTGATGATGAGGACTGGCGTGATGTACTGGCTTCTCCTAGAGAAGTGGCTATCCCAATGAGACTGCGCCTAGTCCAACTGAAAATCCTCCACCTCCGTACTTTGATGCAAAACTTTTGTTTAAGTTGGGTAGGAGGCCTGATTCCTTATGCATTCGAAATTGTAACCAGACGGGCACCTTCTTCCATTTTCTATGGGAATGTCCAATAGTGGGACAATACTGGGATAAAGTCACTAAACAGATGGAGAGGGCGGGCGGCAAGAATTTGAAGGCCTCCCCCCAGCTGTGCCTCCTTAACGTGTGGGAGGCCACGGACCTCACGCAGATTGAACAAACATGGGCCTCATTGGGGTGGGCCATCGCAAAATGTAACATTGCGCAGAGGTGGGGGTGGGGACGGCCCCGTGTTTGCGAGATTGGGCTATCGACATGGATAGGGCAATGGTTGCTGAAAAGGATGTGTTCAAACATAGAGGGTGCCCCAAGAAATGGGACCATAAGTGGGGGAAGTGGAACAAATATAGAGGCGATATATGTTTGTCTCCTTCAGTTGAACTGCAACGTGAAAGACGCCTATTGTTGGATGAACCTGGAAGTGATTAGACGATCTTGCCCTAAACCATGCACTACCGATTTGAAAGTGAGATACCACTTGCTATGTACGTTGCTTGTATTCCCCTGTCCCTTAATACCGGATGTTCACGTCACAGGCTTGACACTGTCACTCTGGCTTATCCTTGGGAAATGTATGGTGCTTATCGATTGATTCCTATATTGCACTATGTGTCGTTTTATTGTAGACCCGACTATTGTTTTATCATTGCCTTGTACCTTATTTTTCTTTCCCTAATAAAATTGTTTACAAAAAAAATATATATATTTGTATGGGCTGTCATAAGATACTGGATTATTATTTGAGGTGGATGACTACCCACCTCAAGGAAAAATCATTGTCTTTGTCAGGGCAAATGTTCACTCACTACATTAACTTGAGCTCAACCCCCTGGTGGCTGTGGCACAGAGCAGACTGGCTTAAATTAGGATAATGTGTAAAGTATTTATGCACTACCAAACTAGTAATAAAGCCAAAATGCCAAACAATAAAAATCCCATGCCCAGTTAGAGTACCCAGCTAATGAGTGGCAGATTTACTCAGTTTGAGTGAAATTTAATAAACAATATGACAAAAATCCAATAAGGGCATCCAGCGATCTTAGTTTTTAAAGATTTAAGAGATAATAGCACAAAAAGCACAACGCGTCAATGATAGTCTATGGTTGTGGTCAACCGGGACCTAGCTGTAATTTCAGGCTAACTGTGATGGAGCATAGGTCAGATACACCAACCAGGTTTGTCCCGATCCAAGATTTTAACTCCTGATTTTGTCTTCTAAGATCCAATCAACCTCACGAATACACTTCTAAGGCCATCAGAACCTAAGGAAGTGGTTTAGAGATTTAGAGGGAGTCTGGCAGAGGCCAACAGTAGCGTTCAGTCCATGCCCAGTTGCCACTCGTTAGCTGGGTACTCCCAGGAAAAGGCCTCTTGCAATTTCTCTCCCTGTAGTGCCAATTGACGTTTAGAGTCCACTTTTTTGTCCTGGGTACAAAAGAGAGCAGATCTTGTCCTTCCAGGATCCTCTCAGGTTACAGATAGCAGGTTGAGTCCTCTTCTGATTCTCGCAGGTGCAGAAAGTGTTCTGCACAGGGTGCCTTGGGATGCAACATTTATGCCTTCCAGCAGTGTTTGGAGGTGACCCCAGGCCCCTCCGTAACCAATTGGGTAAATGTTTCAAGGCCCTGACCTACCTACTTTTCCAGTAGTTCCTGTTTGCCCTACTGCAAACAGGCCCTAAAAGTCATTAGCCAGGGCATTTTTAAGATGGCGAAAGTCTACCGCCACATTAAACGTGGGTTGTGAGGGTTAGGGTGTGCGTGGGGAGTGTATGAAGAAAATCCTACTGTCCTCTCACATCTAACACTACAATACAATTTGAGGCAGGCACTGTATCTACAACAAAGTGAGAGACAAAAGTTTGGGAGAAAAGAAAGCATGGTCCTTCAGCAACCCAACAGGTGATCCACAATAATAGCCTTGGCATCCTGTTTTCTCCCTTTCAAGGGTGCACTATCTATTACTTGTGGCTCAACAGCTTTGTCAAGCAGGATTTGACACTGTGCTGTCAAAAGGAGGCTTACAGTCTTCACCCTGCATATTCTGTTGGGGTAAGAAGAGTGGGGGTGGGCGGTGAACTCCGCTCCGCCAGCGAAGTTTGCCGAGTTTTGCCAACTCTGCGTTTTGCTGAAAACGCAGAGGTCGGAAAAAAAAGTCTGATTCCGCCGCATGGCGGAGTTTTCCCCCACCGCACACCCCTAGCTGCTGAGCATTGCCTCAATAGGCCAATGAGTCAGAGTTTGCCTTGTTAAGGCGGATGGGACAGGCTGCTCGTATCATGGCAGGAGTGCCCAGAGCTGACACGGTGACCCTCCTGGAGTATTGGCACTACAGATTAAAAAGCAAACATTTGAATTGATCAGCAGGTGAGAATCTAAGCACACAGGTTACACTATAATGGGTAATTGTAAAAAAGAAATCTGCTTAAGGATATTAACATTTAAGGCTACTGCAAAAACAAACCAGATGTAATAACGCTGTACTGCCATCTTAACAGAACAAAGGTCACTCACTAACTTTATTTTCAAAATTAAGGTTGTGCAAAATCATGTCCTGTTTTTTTGTATGCACCTAAGGAGCAGCGCGCACCCCGAACCTTACCTGACCCGCAATCACAAGCTCAGAGAGGCACTTATGTTCTCGTCACGTGATGTGAGTCGTTCCTAAGGACGCCTGTTGGGCTTTCCTTTACTTGGAGCTAGATACCAGTCTTGCAAATCAGTCACTCGATTCCTCTGCTGGACAAATGTATGTTGGACGCAGGTGGGGCTGGACATGGAGGCTCGGCGGCTGCTTTGAGCAGTAGGTATGCGCAGGTCTAGAACAGTAGTATGGCGGAAGATGAGAGCGACCAGGAGTGGTAGCAGATAGGCGAGGAGCTTGTCTTCCTGCAGGAGCCTCCACGGATTAGCAGCCAAGAGACTGTCGTCAGTTTTGTGAGGTGAGAAGGGGATGAGCTGTGCCAATTATGTGTATGGCGAGTGCATAGTAAAAGGCACTTCTGCCGTCCATGGACATAGTACGGGGGCTCACTATGTGCAGGTGGCAGTTATCCGCCCCTTTTACTTATTCCCCTTGTGTTGCTGGTCACGTACGGCTGAGCGGAACTCAGCAGAATTCCATGGAGTTTTTATGCAAAACCGCAGAATTCCGCATAGTGCAACTCCGCAAACTCCACCCATCCCTAAAGAAGAGTCATTTCTGTCCATGCAGGTCTGCCTATTATTTGCTTCTGGGAGGCATTTCACAAGTATTTCACACCTATTCGAGGCTGGGCACAGGCTGAGACCTGACTGAGGTTTATGCTAATTAGTGTCCTGACAATTCAAGCAGGTAAATGCTAACTTTCTAAAAGTTAAGTTTTCTTAATATTTATTAAAGATTCAACTTCACCATTGAAGTGGATGTTTTAATAGCTATTAAAAATAGTTGTTTCATTATTTTTCCAGCTGGTCTCATTCCTGAGATACACAATTAGGATTTTACTACATACTATGGTTTTCTACATAGGACACTTAGGCTGCTACAGTGACCAGAGCTGTTAGGACATCGTCACTGTAGGGCATAGTAATATTATTTCCTACATGTCCCACTTTTAATTAACATGCAACTTACCTTGTGGGCTACAAGGCCTACATGGGATGGCTTACTAATTTTTAAAACGGTTGTCTTTACCTGTTTAAAATAGTTATTTTAACATGTTTAACAGGTACTGCAGGTTTACACTGCAACAGTCAGGATCAGGTAACACAGGGCATGCCCAAAGCCATGTTTGCACTGCCACTATAGTAGATTGCACAATAGATGCTCCTGCGCACAAGTGGCATTTAACTTCTAGTCACTGAGTGCACTTTTGGCACCATATACTAGGGACATATAGGCAAGTTACATGTGACAATCGGCAATAAGACAATTCAACCATGCTTAAAGGGGGAGCACAGGCAGGTTTGTTCCTGTTAGCAGAGGTAAAGTGCACAGAGTTCTAAAGGCTGTAAAAAATATGAGGTTCAGTAAAAGGCAAAAAATCTGAGGTGACCATGCAGAAAAGGCAGATTTCTTGCATGTGCATTTCCCACACCTACCAGCACATGTCAGTCAAAACTGGGATGTCCAGATGTTTCAGAAAGTGTGTGGGAAAGTGCAGCAATCGCCTATGTTTTAACAGGGAGCATAGAGGAAGACAGAACAATAGTGAGAGGATAAAGGGTTTCTTGTACTAAGTGAAAAATTAGTACATTTCCTAATCTTAAAATGTTGTATTTTGTGTTTATACGCATAAACAAACAGTTATAGATGACTTAAACTGCTCATTAAGACAGTCTTAAGTAACAGAAACCAATACTTTGCATTTCTAGTTGCTATATATTTATGTATAAAATTAACATTTTCAGCCTGGTAGCAGTCAAAAAAACAATTTTTTTCATGAACGAGGTAACTTTTGCCTCATTGTTGTACGATGAGTTGTCGACTTCCAAATAAGACTGTTAAATTATCATAGAGCACACTTTCTCCCCAGTGGCTTAAATCCTAAAACCTCTGTGATATTATACCATATGTATCATTTGGTCTTTTGTAAATATAATGTGCAGTGAACGTACAGCATGTAAAAGGGTTTTTATGACATATAATTACACAAGAAGATGTCTAACTATTGCATTAATTGCAAGCGTACCCTAGTCCATGTCCCACAGTCGGACTAGAGCACACGCGAGAATAACATCTTTAACATTACGTTTTTTTAGTAAAGCCAGCACTATCCTTTATTTCCCCTCTAACTTGGCCTGACTCAGTTAAGGTCACCTTTTAACAAACAGTACAAAGAGTAACAGTTTAGATTAAAACACAGGATGCTATTTTTCTTCGGAAATACAAAATATGAATCCCACCCAGGTCTTTCTAAAATTGGCTTGGCCTGAACTACAAAATGCTTTCTGTCCCGCCAAGCAAAAGGCGGTCTGGAAAGGATTCATCCCACTAATATACACAGAAGATCGCCGTCTTGGATCTATAAACCAAGCCTTTTAAATTCCTTTGTAATTACTGCACAGACATAAATACATGAGATACAATCCATGGCATTTTAGACAGCCCTTTCCGAGTGATGCATGCTTCTTCTTTACAGCAGGTCCCCATATACAGTGCTGTCTGTGCACAGTGGCAGCTGCCTGAAAAGGAGACCTGGTTGAAGTTCATTGCAGGAAGGAATGCCATTGATAACTTCATATCTTAGGTTTCAATCTTGTGGCTACCTTTAGCAAAATATGCTGGTACATGAAAACTGAGGGCCTCATTTATGACAACTGTCGCATCGCTGCGACAAAACAGCGATGCAACAGTTTTCACGGCGCCCTCCTTGTGGCACTATGGATGCGCCGTATTTAATGTACGGTGTTCCATGTCGCAAGGAAAGACAGATACGTCTGGAATCCTGACGTATCTGTTGGCGTAAAAGTCAGGCATTGCTGGAGTTGTGTCGCAAGCATGACGCACCTCTAGCAATGCATGGGGTAGGCCTGTGCCTATGGCATTGCGCCACCCTTACGCCTGCCGCATTGGCGTCCTAGAAGTGTTGCAGTGAAATCTCATAGATTTCACTGCAACACTTCTACGATACTTTCTTGCGGTGGAAAGCCCACCCTGCATATTTTATACCTGACGCAGGTATAATGTGGCACAGGGCTTTACAAGGTGACGCATCTGCCTAGATGCATCACTTTGTAAATATGGCGCAACGTGGAGCATTGTTTACGCCGCCGCTGCGTCATGTGTGGTGGCACAAAAGTGTCTCAAGGCCTTCATAAATAAGGCCCTGACTTTTCACAGAAACGGCCCATGGTTTCTTGCATTTAATTTGTAAAACAATAAGTGCTGAGGCCCAAAGTTTTGCTCAGAAGCTCGTGGCCAGTGCAATTGAAGAACGGGGTGCCGAATACTAAGGTGCATAGTCTTGATTCCACTTCATGCTTCTTTAATACACCTCTAGATACTCCCTGTCCCCTTTTTCTACTTTTGCAGTTTATTTTATTATTCCTGCTTTCTTCCTTTTGTCACTTTTTCTGTCCTTCTCTTCCCCTTTCATTCTCCCCTTTTGTGTTTTTCTCTCAATGACTTTGGGTGAAAATCTGATGAGGAAAAAGTGCCCGACATTAAAAATTTGTGCTGGTGGGCCACACCTGCAAGCACCAGCTGACATTATGCACTGGTTTCATGAATATATGTGTACATAAACATCGGTCTTCTATCATAGGCATAAACCTTTTATTTTTTGTACAGAGGCGAGACATTATCAGCTAGTTTTTATGTAGTACATCAGTGAGTTTGGTTTCGTAACAATACAATTTAACATGTTCTTGTGCATTGGTGTTATCCATAAAATGCAATACAAGAAAGAACTATGTACATCAAAACAAATGATGCACTTGAAGTACATATAATTGCAGGAACTGCAAACAAGCGAAAATTAGCACAGAGATTGGGCATTACTCTCATTTCACCCAACTCAATGCCAGGTCACGAGAGGTGATGAACCTGAAACGTTTGCTGAGTATCTATGGACCTTAATGGGCTCTGTTGGATATGGGAAAAACAGGAGAAAAGAAATTAGTGTAGTTAAATTAAGGTAATTACAAGAAGCTTAGTCTCAAATTTGTAAATGACTCACTAGGTCAAGGGGATTCATCAGCCTAAAAATATGAAATGGGGGTCACAGTAGTGAAAAATAGAAACATTCAGAAAGTTCAATCTGATCTGGGGTTAAAAGATACAGCAAGATGTTGGCCATTCTGGGGGCAAAGATGAAGCAAAGCAAACAATGCAGGAAATTACAATTAAATCTGCTGGAGGATATCGAAATTTCCATGTTCAAAATCCAGTGACCTCAACAATTGAGGTCCACAAGACTCATGGAAGGAACAATGGTCAGGTCCATACAGTATGCACATCATCATAGATGTTTTCAAGTGAACTGATCCTGGAGTCATTGAAACCCCCTACAAAGCCAAGCCAAAGCTCAACTCAACCCTCACTCTCAAGAATAGCCATCACAAATCAGGCATTTGCTGCTCCTACACATACTTAGGCTCTTCTTGTCTACTGGCCACTGGATATTTTTTTAGACTCTTCTTGTCTACTGGCCACTGGATACTTTTTTAGACTCTTCTTGTCTACTGCCCACTAGATACTTTTAGAAGGCTAGCTTCAAACTCCTACACACACACACACACACACACACTCATGCACGCATGCATGCACGCACGCACACGCAAACACACTCACTCACACACACACACACACACAGGCACATATACCTTTAGAAAACCTGTGGCCTCCTTGAAAAATGTCAGGAATTCAGGAGATAGTCAGGTTAATAGCACAGGAATTAAACACTGAGAGTATGGCCACTGAAGACAAGGGTGAAGAGAAAGGCAGACTACATTTCTCATATTCCTAGGCATATAATAGGGGATCAGGTAAAAAGGTCGGTTAACCCCCCTGTGCACTCACTTCTCAGTTTGAAAGTCCATATTCAGGGCAGCATATGTAACAAGACTATTGAAGCCTGAGGAAAGTATAAGTAACTGCCTGGAAACATTCTGTTCACTGTGTGGCTCAACATTGCTGGCTAGTTCTGCACCTCATTCTGATTTCCCATACCTGTGGCATTTTCTCCCTTTACCAGTTCCCTCAGATTAGTGAGATTAGGCAGGTTCTATTCTCCTTGCTTGCTTTTTGTACAATACCTCCTCCTAAAGTGTGAATCTTTCTGTTTTTGGAATTTCCCAAATGTATCCAGGTCCGCGAGGGAGTCATAACAGCTAAGCCTGCCAAGGAGTTTGGCATTCAATGAAGATTCTTGTCAATTTATTTGGATACTTCCTGCTCTATATTTTCCTAACTGTTGTGTGTCCTTTTACCCTCAAAACTTCTTTACCGGCTGAGTCTTTCAATCCTCTTAACAAACAAAAAAAGCAAAAGAGGGCCACCTGTGTGTGTGTCTCTGTCTCTCATTCTTTCTCTCTCTCTAGAGGTCTGCCTTCACCCATGTTCTCCTCATTGTTGTGCACATGAATGTCATCACCAACACAGAGTGAGCAGTAACATTAAGATTGTCAACAGCATCACAGCTCTCCAGTCTAAGCTTGACATAACACCACCAACCCCTTTGCATCTCCCTTAGACACAATCCAATCTCTTCCCATCATCATTATCACTCACCATTCAAAATCCCTATCCACACCAAATTGCTCCCATTTTCCCTAACCTCACCTACCACCCACCAGCCATCGCAACCCTTTCTTTACTACATTTTCTATCCCTAACTATTTCTAAACTCAAACTTTCCTCTCCCAACCACTGAGTTTCCTGATTTGTGCCAGGTCTATTTGTAACACCTGCTACCACATGCTTGATCTTCTTAGTAGTCAGAAACCTGAAGTACTCTTCAATGTGACATCTTACTGGAAAAGGATGTGACCCTAATTATCTTTGAAGAGATGCATGAAGCTATGAAATCATCCTCCATTTCAGATTTAATTAAGACTCTGGTTTTTATAACTCTTCACCATCAGTCCTCATGTTTCAGCAAGATAACTGTGAGTGTAAATCTTTTATAGTAAGGTGCTAGTTTATCCTCAATTGTATCTATCTTTTCTTCAAAACTATCAACCTCCATCATTCAACTCTGACTACCTTCCACCACTCATTAACCCCTTTTCCCAATTATAGGATTTCTTTGACCTCAGAGACTGTGGCCTAGTAATGAGATCAAGCCTTATACACAGATCAGCCTGACACTCTCCTTTGGACTCACCAATACAGTTTAGCATTTGTCATCCACCAACCTTCTAGGTTTGCTCAATTAGCAACATGATGCACCACTGGAGTACTTTGAGCTGTTCCACCATCTGAGATGTCTTGAAATATTACGAAGAGTAATCACACGCCATCTCCACATGGGAACACACAATTCCTTTTTTCAGTCACTAATAATAAACCCCACTCTCACGTAAAAAATACCTATTCATGAAATAATATACTAAAATTATCTTGTCTCTATTCCCAGGTAGTCACCAATAAAAGTCGGTAATAAGAAGTAAGGTGCAATATTCTTTCAGTGCATGCTGCTGACCTTATTAATTTATTATGGCAAACTCCACTGTAGGTCTAACTATATCCATGTTGTCATACTCACCAGACATCAACATAGAGAAGATTGTGCATTCTAAAGGAGAAGGCCCAATGTTCATAATTCTCTGAACATATGATTGCAATATAATCACTTATTAAACTGGCTTCCCTGGCAGTTATTCTATTTGGACTGTGACATCCTGAATGCCGTACATAAATATTATCCCTGCACTTGGCTAGTACACAGAATAGGTCCGTGTCTCAAACAAGAAACGGCCTGCAAATGCGGAGGGTTCATATCATCCTTACTTGCATAATGCTGGAATATTGACCAGGACAATTTTAGCTCTTCAGAGCATACAGATGGCCAGATGGAATTAGCCAGTCAGATGGAATTAGCCAGCTAGCAAACAGAGTATCAATGTCGATTTCCTTGCAGTTGTTCAGTTCTTTTATTGCTAGATTGTTATTCAGCACCCTGCAGATTAATTGGCGGACTGTACGTATTCCCAGTCCCATTCTTATCAAGCAGGGCCATAAACCCTTCCTACAAAAATCTAGCAAAAAGGAATATAAGCATATAACATTCTACAGGATTTACACAATGTTTCTATATTTGATTGACTTCTGATATTAAAAGCTAACACTGGGATAAGGGTGAATCTCAATCTAATGTACCTCAGTCTCATAGTTTGTTCTAGTGGCGTGATCAGGTAAGGGTGTGGCAACAGGGAGGAAAGTCTTGCCAATAATGCAGTTCCTCCAGAGAATTTGGATAAACCCTCAATGTCCTTGGCAAATAAGGTAGCGATTGCTGGAATTCAAAAAGCACATTTGAAAGACTTATAGGCTGGGTTTGTTTTCCATTCAACCTTTAATCTCAGCCCCTCTAATATTTTGTCAAGATTAGATATACAGTTTATTATATGAACCTTTGGTTGATCACATAGTCCTTTCTATATGCAACATATTAAAGATTTTGGATCTGAATTCTTCAGTCTGAAACAATATTTGATACGCTGAAGATCTACAATAGTTTCCAAATTATTTAATCTAAATTCTAGTCTGAGTTGACTGACTGGAGTATAGTTTGAGAGACTAAACACTGCTCTAGCTAATGCAGAAAGAGTTAGTTTTAGTTCTGTATGCAGTTTGGCTCCATAATAAGGTGAGCCATAAGTTATTGCAGGGATACAATTTACCCAAAAGAACTCTAAAATAGAGTACTCCAACAGGCTCCTGTTGACTCTTCAGTTTTTGCTTTCTAGCCTGTCATATGCTCCAGTATATTTAGTTGTCTAAGTGAGTTATGTTTTCTCTTCCGATTCAAAATGTCTCACAGCATCTCAATCTTCCAAAGTGCACTATCTTGGTTTTTGCATGCTGTGTTTTAATTCATATTCCTCGTTGTATTTCTAGAGGCAAGAAAGCGCCCTTTATAGTCCTATACAGATATGGTCCAAGAGGATAGTATCATCAGCAAACTGTAGAGCTGAGATGTGTAAGTTACTCACTTTAGGTGGAATCAATATAGTTTTAAGAGAAGACATTATCAGCCGTTTACAAGTTAAATAAGAGAGGAGCGGGGGCGTGGCTAGCAGCCAACAGAAATGGCCGCTGCCTAAAGGAGCTCCGGAACCCCCTCGGGCGTCTCTGTAAATCCGCATATGAATCCGGCCACCTCTGCTGTCCCTGAGCGGTGTAATTGACATCGGAGAGCCCCGGGCACCAAGCGACCGGTCTGCAACGACAAACGGACGATCGAGGCAGAACAATATCGAGTGTAGTATTTGCGGCCTATGCGCTGGAGGAAAGCGGGACCTCGAGTAAGCCACGAGTATGGAGGTCTGTGGTGATAGGCTTGAGGAGCCCCAGATCGCACGCCAAATGAGCTCCACCGGGACCGCAGCACTAAAGAACGTCTAGCACAGCTCCTGAGCACAGACGAACGGAATCGGTGAGTGTGCTACTGACGGCCGTACATTTCATTGTTAGACGGCCCGGCCCCCATCAGACTCGGCATCGGCGGCCCGAGACGCAGGGGCGCCAAACTGAGAAGGAGCACGCACAGAGGGAACTCCACGCGCTGCAAGCAACTAACCTGCAATACAGAAACCCACGGGGCGCAGTGGGAGAGGGCCCCCCCACCAGAAGACTTATATAACCCCCCTCCCCGCACTTATTTCAGGGCCGCAGCCCTAATTAACGCCGCACTGGCCATACCGTGCGCACACCCGTGGAGGGCAGCGGTGCTAATCGGCATGGGCTCACGCAGCACAATATTCGCCCCCTGCAGTGGTGAGGGACGTATAAGGGGGCTGACTGCTAACAGCGGCGTGGCGCAACCTGCGGACGACAGGTGCTGAACGTCTGAGGTGAAACTAAGACTCCACAGAAAACGGCAGCCAGGTGAGACAGCCAGCATTGTGGAGGGGGGAAAAAGCGGTGAAGCCACCCGGGGGCAGGAAACCCAAAAGGCCGCAGGTAATGTAGTGTTGCCTAGGCAGGCAGCGGTGAGTACTGCCACCCGCGTGATTGCCTGGAGTACAACGCAAACCAGCCGAGCAACTATGGGGGGCCGAGGACAGCGCACCACGCAACAGAACAAAGTAGAAAAGTATGCCTACACTAAAGCTCAACAGGACACGACAGAACAGTTAACTGCGCAAACATCAGAGGTGGCCTCTGGGGAGGGGGCCGAAGTCACCTTACAAGACATCCTCACCACCCTAAATAGGGTGCACACGGCTCTGGACTCCCGCATTGGCACAATATCACTTGAACTCTCCCTGCTCAGGGCAGACTTTAAGAACATGAGCGCAAGAGTCAAAGATGTCGAGACCACCACGGAGAGCCTCTGTGGCGAGACTAAAGAACTTAAACGTCAGGTACGCCTCCTGGAAGCAGAAACCAAAGTAATGGCCGAGAAACTAGATGACTATGAAGGACGGTCCCGGCGCAACAACGTTCGAATAATTGGAGTGCCGGAAGGGGCTGGACCGCAAGCCACGGACCTCTTCGTGGAAGATCTCATCACACAATATCTACAACCCAGAGGCCTCTCGAAACACTTCTCAGTGGAAAGGGCGCACCGTGTTCCTGGAGGTAGTCCGAGACCGGGCGCTCCGCCCAGACCGATCCTAGCCCGCATTTTCAATTTCAGGGACCGTGATTTAATTCTTCAGTAGGCCTGGGCGGGAAAATCCGCTCCGCTCGTGGAATTTGTGGAATTTTGGCAGTTCTGCGTTCCGCGGAGAATGCGGAATTGCCGAAAATTCCGCGATCCGCGGCGTATGCGGAATTTTTTTCTTGTTCGCGCTTTCAAAATGCGTGTTCGCGCACGCGGTAGCGACTTACCGGGATCCCTGTGTTCGCCGACGAGTTTTCCTATCCGTTCGCGTGCGCCACGAGATTTTGGTAGCCGGCCGTGCGATCCCGCAAGAGTGTGTGATCGCGAACACGTCATTCGGACGCGCCATCAGACATCCACGTTCGCGAACAGGAAACACGCATCGCGAACTGGCGGGACAAGTGAAACAAGATGGCCGCGCCAATTGGCGACCGCATGGGCAAGTTCGCGAGATATTTCCCCCCGAGCACGCAAACAGCGTCCCCGAACAGGAAAAACGCATCGCGAACGGGCGGAACAAGCAATTCCGCATGCTCGCGGAATTCTGCGTAGCTCACGGAGATTTTTTACATCTTCGCGGAACTTTGCGGAACGCAACTACGCAAGTTCCGCCCACGCCTATTCTTCAGACAGCGAGAGCCAGCCCACTGGTCCGCTTCGAGAATAAAACAATCACTTTCTTACCCGATTATACAGCCTCAGTAACCAAGCAACGGCGCGGCTTTCTGGAGGTCAAGAAAGAACTGAGAAATAGAGAACTAAAATACTCCATGCTGTTTCCGGCGAGGTTAAGGGTCGAGGCGGAAGGAAAAGTATGGTTCCTTGCTACACCAGCAGAAGCACAGGAATGGCTTGAGGGATGGCGTCAAGTCAGAGCACCAGGGAAGAAGAACAAAAAGTTGCGCCGAATGCAACGATCCAACCGGGGACCGAGGACAACATAGCAACATAGAAAGACTCGCCGGACAGAGACTGAACACGGGCGAAGATACCACCGACAGGACAGTATCTGGGGCAAAACAGACTCCTCTACCTCATGGACATAGGAACCTCCATAACTCATGCCGCTCACTAGACTGGAAACGACGATGTGGGACGACTGTCCATGGAGTGAACAACACTTCGTATAAACTGAAAATGTCAATGCACGCTCAACTATCTGTATGTGCTTAATACTTTTTCTCGAGGTGATAAGCAACTGTCGAAGAGATGATCTGGGGGGGTCCACTGGAGAAACTTCCCCCTGTAAAGGTAACGGGGAATGGGATATAAGCACTCTGCACTGTTGGGGTGGCGGGTAGTTCTCAGTCCGTCATGCAGGGAGGCAGGGAGGGGTGGGACGTATTTCGGGGGTTGTTCAATTTGTTTCTGCATTATTTCTTGTTGTTTATTTTATCTTTTCAAAGACTTGCAAACGCTCACATACAGTTTCCACGAGTTACAATAGTGACACTACCTCACAGACCCGGCCCCACTATCGCAATCGTTCGTTCCCATTACCTCTGCTATTTCCATGACACACCGCACACAAGTACCGACATTATCATTCATCCCCTGGAACGTGAACGGCCTAAGGGATAAGGTAAAGAGAGGGCTAGTGCTGCAATATCTTAAACGAAAGGCACCAGCTGTGACAATGCTCCAGGAAACACACTTAGTGGGATCAACATGTAAGGCGCTGGACCAATGGGGGTTTAAATTAGCGGTACATTCAGAATTCACTTCGGGTTCCCGCGGGGTCGGAATCCTGATTAAAAAAACTTCCCGTTTATTGTTAATCCCACCTTTAGGGACGACCAAGGCCGATTAGCGGCAGTCACTGGCCAATGGAAAGGCCGCACAATCAACTTAGTAACTGTCTACATCCCCCCTGCATTACACTCGCTGGCTTTCCCAGCATTGGGTACATTTCTACTTGCACTGCCAGAGGGAGAACTCCTAATCGGAGGTGACCTTAACACAACTTTAGATGACACTTTAGACCGAACCCCCCCCCCCCGAGACCGCAACACCGTACACGCTCAAGCTTAGCGGATTTCCTAGATGCATACGGCCTGCTAGACGCATGGCGGTTCAAATTTCCACAGATACTACAATTCACTTATCATTCAGGGGCTCACAATAGTCTTTCGCGAATAGATTATATACTCACGGCCACAGATAGTGTAGGGAGGATCAGAGAAGTGTCGCATCTACCTAGAGGAATCTCCGACCACTCCCCGGTATCAGCGACCTATACCCTACAGATTAACACATGACAGCGTATGTACCCCATCTATCCCGGTTATCTAGATAACCCCAAGATTAGAAAAGGATTGCTCACCACTACAACACACTATTTCACCGAAAATGCACCATCGGCCTCCTCCCCATTGATCCTTTGGGAAGCATACAAGCCGGTCCTACAGGCACAAGCCATATCCCTCATCTCAGGTCACAAACAAGAACAAACGAAAGTAGTAGAGGCCCTAGAACAGGAGGTACATCAATTGGAGCAACTCCATGCTCAAGATCAATCAGACATTACCGCTCAATCAATTAATCAATCAATAATAACTTTATTCAATCTTAAAAATTAAGATCATAAAAGTACAAGGAAAATACATTGATAGTTAAAATACATCACCAACAATTTCAATAAAAAAGATCGCAAAAAGTGCAGGCAAGAAAACAAAGTAATAAAAAAGCAGATAGGAACTTCAGTAGCTCATAAAGGGCTTTGTGCAAAAAAAGCAGCATACCATGTAAAAGTGCTAAACAGTGCCATTACCGCTCATAGGCTACGCACAAAACAACAAGAATACAAAGAACACATATGGGCAGACGCCAAAACCCGATTAACTGCAGTACGACACAGGGTCTACGAGTCCAGGGACAAAGCAGGCAAACTACTCGCTTGGCTGGACAAACGGGCTCGGGCGGACAGATGGGTGGCGGAGCTCCTAATAGGTGATAGTGACTCCACGTCAGATCCGCAAGAGATAGTAGACACATTAGCGGCACACTTTGAACGCGTTTATGCGCCCACAACCACGACCGATGTGCAGGACGTATTAGCATTCCTAAGAGATATACACTTGCCTACGCTCACAACGGACGAGGCCCAAACATTAGACACAGAACTAACAGCGGACAAATTAACATTGGCCATTAACAAGATACAGTCGGGTAAAGCTGTGGGTCCGAACGGCATACCAATAGAACTTTACATGCGAGCAGCTAATAAACTGACCCCTCATCTTTTAAAAATGTACGAGGCAAGCCTGGCTGGGGGGGTACTCCCCAGAGACCAATGCATAGCCACTATAGTAGCCATCCATAAACCAGGCAAGCCACCTTCTGAATGCACCTCCTATCGGCCCATCTCGCTGATCAACACAGAAGCCAAGATACTGGCCAAAACGTTAGCTCTCCGACTGACGCCCTACCTCTCTAAACTAGTCCACCCAGACCAATCGGGATTTATGCCGGGGAGAAACACAGCCCTAAACCTCAGATGCCTACATAACGTCCTGGGCCGCAAACACACCATACGGGAAGATGCAGCTATACTGTCCCTCGACGCAAGGATTGGCTTCGACTCCGTCGAATGGCCATTCCTCTTTGCAACCCTGTAACATCTGGGGTTCGGGCCTAAATTTTGCTCATGGGTCCGCCTACTATACGCCAGCCCTCTTGCGCATGTGGTAGCTAACGGGGTCACATCTCACGTGAATTCTCCTTGGGACGCGGAACGCGGCAAGGCTGCCCACTGTCGCCACTCCTTTTTGCGTTGGTTCTCGAACCGTTGGCTGCTTGGATAAGAGGAGACCCAATAATCCGTGGCCTCAGCTGGATGGAGGGATGAAAGATCGAATATCCCTCTATGCGGACGACATTCTGGTATATGTTGCATCCCCCACGCGTTCCATACATAGACTACTAAACATATGTGAAGTGTATGGGACAGTTTCTGGGTACACCATCAACTGGGGGAAGTCTGTATTGTATATTCTACATGGGCCTTATCCAGTGTTGCCAAGGAATTGCACAGTGAAGGTGGTAACGGACGACTTCAAATACCTAGGGATTTCTGTTACGTACAACCCGGATGACTTCCTGACACAAAACCTCAAGGAACCGCTGCAGAGACTGCGGCGTGATGCTAAACATTGCAAATCGCTGCCACTCACACTTCTGGGTAGAGCGGTGCTTTATAAAATGATGGCGCTACCCAGATTTCTATACGCCCTCCACAACACACCCTACCGTGTCCCCACTTCATATTTCAAAGCAATAGACTCAGAGGTCAACAACCTCCTATGGGATGGGAAGCGAGCCAGGATAGCGGCAGTAAAACTGGTTAGGAGCTGGTATGATGACGGTATCGCCCTTCCCAACATCCAGGCGTATTACTGGGCCTCTCAACTAGTGGCGATTAATCAATGGGTTCACTTGCCTCACACCGACCCTGCGTACCGATTGGACAGGCATGCCCTGGGAGAGGGTGGGTTTAATCGAGTACTCTTTAACAAAAAGCGAACATCGGGCCTTGTGGGACTGCCTGCACATACGGTCCACGTGTGGCACATGGTGACAAGACACCTGGGATGGACAGACAAACTGACACAACACACCCCACTTTGGGACACTGGCAAATTAGGCACGTTGGGCAAGAGTAAGGGGTTCAAAAAGTGGGATGCGATAGGGATCTCTCGACTGGGCGACCTCTGGAGGGGGGACAAAGTCGTCACCTTTGCTCACCTGCAAGAACAATATGAAATGGCCCCTACTGAGATGTTCCGCTACATTCAAGTCAAACACGCAATAGAGGCGGCTGTACCATTGGAGCATACCCTTCCTGAGGTCTCCCCCTTAGAGGACAGACTGCTAACGGAATACATGGACAAAAGAGCGATCTCCCTCACGTACCGTAAAATTATTAACAATCAACCAGACCCTTTGCAAAAGCTCCGAGTAAAATGGCAGAGTGAGTTGCGTGAGCTGGACGACACTGACTGGCAGGAGGCGATTGAATCTCCTAGGGTGGTGGCGGTTCCCTCTAGGCTACGCCTTATACAACTTAAAGTGCTGCATAGGGCATACTTTACTAGAGTAACGCTATGCAAGATAGGGAAAGTCACCGATCAGCACTGCATACATCAATGTGGTGACATAGGCACCTATTATCACACACTTTGGGAATGCCCAGTTATCAAGCTTTACTGGACAGCAGTAATGAGTACCATCACAGAGGTTACACCCACCCGGTCCCACCTGAGCCCAAACGATGTCTCTTGAATATTTGGGAACCAACTGATATGAATCATGCAGCCCAAGCTTGGGCAACACTTGGTATGATGATAGCTAAACGAAATATTGCCCAACATTGGGGGGCGGCGGGTGCCCCGGTTCTTGAAGATTGGTGTAGAGATATGGACATGACCATGGTAGCCGAAAAAGCTACATACGTCCACAGAGGATGCCCTAAAAAATGGGAGCGAATGTGGGGTAAATGGAATAACTTTAGAGGAGGGATATGTACCCCCCCAGCAACTGAGCCAGTCTCAGAGGAGGACGACTAATGCCACAACAGCTTATGTACTGTACAAGGAACAACGTTTACTGACTGTATGATGTATCTATGATGTGGAATACAATATTGGAAATTGTAATCATACTAATGTACCGCAGATATGTGTTAAACTGCAAGTCTTTCTTCAATAAAAATTGTTTTATAAAAAAATAAATAAGAGAGGAGCGCATACTCTGCACTGCTTAAGCTGCCTGTTAGTTGGTATGCACTTCTGTCATTTCCAAGTTTCAGCCTCAACCATGTAATTATATGAAGCAATCAGATAGTGGTGTGACTTGAAGCAATCGGATAGTGGTGTGACTTTCTGAAGCTTGTCGCCTCCAGCCAGACTTTAAGATAAATCTGCCATCTTAAATAAGTTCGTTTTCACATCCCATAATCACTTTTACCCTAAAAGAGAGCTACCCCGAGACTGGAAGACCTCCAACTAAAACCCCTTGATCTTGGTCTCATAAAGTCCATGCTTAATACTTTCAGTGTCACCACCAGAGATGATTTCAACACTCAAGTAGACAAAAATGGATTTGCCACCCAGATACTCTGGACCTCTTGTTTTCTTTGGTATGGTTCATCACCCCATGCTCCTCATACATTTCTGACATATTGGAAACCAGCAAACAATAAGAACGAGCTCAAAATATAGTTTGATAAACCAAACAGTCAAGGTCATCAGAGAAGTCTCCCTTGCAGGGAACCCATTTGGTTTTTTAAAAGAACCCTCACCTACCAACTTAGTTGGTGGCATGCTTCATCACTGTGTTCCCACCCAGGGGGCCAA
The DNA here is from genome assembly GCA_963921515.1 of Calotriton arnoldi. Classification (NCBI taxonomy): domain Eukaryota; kingdom Metazoa; phylum Chordata; class Amphibia; order Caudata; family Salamandridae; genus Calotriton; species Calotriton arnoldi. The sequence goes on from CAWUFW010010513.1 coordinate 341,289, forward strand.
GTGCCTCCTGGGTGTGCTTCGACGCCTGATTACAGCGGAGCTGGTTTTTGTTTTGAGTGAGGAAGTGAATACCATGAGAGTGAGTTTTAAAACTACCTCCAGGGTACCAAAATCTTTATTATGCGGTCCCTGGGGTAGGGTTAAAAGTGAATCATTGGACGTGGGTGAGAGGATATGGTCTTGCACGTCTCAAAAAAATTGTGAAAATGGTCAGAGTGATGTGGTCTACATGTTTCAGCCAATATGCTCCCAATTGATTGGCTTTCTTCAGGACCAGTGGTTCAAGGTAAAATTGCCCTGAGCTTGCGTGAAACTATGCACACATGCTAAGGTGTGCATAGGTGAGTTAAGTGCATAACTTACGAAGTTCACCATCAATTTTAAACACATTTTTCGTAACATGGATCCCAGCGGGAGGAAGTGCCTGTTGTCACTCTTGCGTCAAGGTCAGCCGCCTGCATCGTTACCTACTGTTCGTATCTTCTGGGACCCTGTAAGAAAGCTAAGGGACCATCTTTTTCATTGTACTTTACCCAATTCTCTAACCAGGTACAAGTGTGATATCCCTTCTCTAGAGACATATGCAGAGCTGGTGTACCCTCCGGAGCTACAGGAACACCTTTTCTAGTAGGAATAGGCTTATCCTTGTGTATTAAAGTCCTTAATCGCCTAAAAAGTTTCATGATTTCTTCCTTTCACAGTAGTTTGATTTTATTTCTGTAGAAGTCTCTTCCGTGTTATTGTTTAAGCTTCCAATCACTACTTTATTTCAACAACCAATCCGAGCGCGGCTCCACACCAACCAACCAATCCCAGCACAGCACTTATATTTCGTCAGTCTAACTCTTCACAGCAACTGACCCTCCCTTTACAATTCTCGTCAACGTTTTTCTTTTAGTCGATTTAACGCAAAACAACACAAAACATAAAACAACTCTTGTCTGCTCCACTAAGAAAAAGTATAGATACCCAACAACCGAAGATTTCCATTCACTCCCAGTAAAATCTCAACCTGCGTGATTTCACCCTGTAAGTAAAAAATCCTTAGAATTCCTCCTGGTGCACTCTAGAAGAAATCCCAATAAGATTTTAACTCGATACACTCTCAAAAAGTTCCCTTCCCTTCTCTGGTGGCACTAGCAACGACATCTCAAGCACAGCACCCTCGTAACAGCAGACAAACGTACTCAGTGTATGCCACATTGAGACCCAACCGTAGGTACATATCCAGGGATCTTAGGCCTTGACGGACCCGTACTCAACTTCAATACAATACAAACATACACATTTCACAATATGACATAACACTTCTGTAATCAAAATTCCACACTAGTCTCATTAAGTCAATTTTTATCGTCAATTGAAAACTCACTGAACCTCAAAGCTAGAAATCTTTATGACCACGTCTCCTCATATCCCAGTTTCAATCAGTCAAACTAACCATCCGACCCGCTACCAGAAAACTAATGCAGCGCTAAGCTTACCAAATTTGTCTTTACCCTACAAACAACTTTATCTCACTAGACCCATCTCATCAACAAACCCTCAGTCACACAATAGTCTCAATAATTTCTCTGAATCCTACAAGCCATGGTCCTCCAAAGGATCGTTTGTTGAGCTGCCAAGGAATGGAATACTAAGAAATGTGAACAATTATTCTATGAGGACCTGGAATAAAATAATTGTTACCTCAAACCAAATCTATACACTTTCTCAGCCACAGGAAGGAGACAAAATCAATAAAGATAACTCACGAAAAACATTTATCTAAAGCCTCGTATTGCATGGACAAGTCAAGAAAATACATATCAATTAAGATTTAATAACATGATTATCATTACAAGTAGCTTCACAACACTGAACAGAACATTATTAGACAGCTGGAAAATCCTCTATGGAGAGAAACAGGATACATTTTCAGGTTCAGTTATTAATCATACAAACCAAAGCCAAGCTGAGCGATTCAAGTTCATCCTCAGTTGGATCTGGTCAAGTCTGATCTGCAGCACCATGTGCCACAGTCGGAGTCAGTTAACCACTCAGCCGAAAGGTTATTTCCCTGCAAAGTACAGAACTCGAGGTCGCAGTTAGATATAATTAAGTTCATAAACGTCTATTCCACCCAGTGTGGATGGAAAGGGGGAAATAGGAAAGATAATAGGGATCAAAAGTCTGTCCAACAGCATGCCAGGCAGGAAAGGAAAATGATAGCCAGCCCCCACTCCTCCTCTGATGTGGCCCCCAATGTTCCAGGTTTACACCCCTTAATGTATCCATTCTATCAGTCCATGGGGTTCTCATTGGTCACTCATAGTGGGCTGTTGTAGGGTGATCAGTGAAACACACAAATCCGAGGGAATTAAGTAATCCTTTTGCAAATTTAATTAAGTTTCATTAAGTTCATTTGTGTTCCCATTTCGTCATTTCCACTGAAGTAGGTGGAGCTTTACTTTGCTTACAGTTCGTCTGTTCCCAGGCGCCTTTCCCTGGGTTTGCAACAATACTGTTACATTTCTATCAAATATGCTTCTTCTTGAGAAGTGAATCCTTTGTTAGCAAATACAGAAATTAAACTCCACAGAAAGTTCTCATAGGGCTTAGGTGACTGCCTCACATGATTTTACATTAACGCAGGGAAAAAAAGAAGAATTTGAGGCCTACATGAAAATTTAGCTGAATCATTAGCTACCGGTTCATTCCGTTATAAATAACACATTTTCATATATGCATTTCGAATCTCTCCATTATAGCAGTTATAGTTCCTCTCAGGTTCTACATCTCAATATTAGGTACTACTAAAAAAAATTCTAAGGCATTATTTGCACGTTGTCTTTTATCAACTCATATTATTAACGTGTCACTTTGAACACATGTGTTATTAAGTAGACATTAAAAAAAGCTAAAATTTCAACCACGTAAAATCTCTTTAGTTTAAACGATTTTGCAGTTCAAGAACTTCATTATGCGTACATATATTTTCAGGTACGATACACTTTTGAATGTTATTATCACACAACTCTATATGTTAACATTGTTTTATTTTCTCACAACTCGTAAATACATTCATGTGTAGTTCTCATGTTATCTCTTTTATTTGGTTTACATCTTCGTATCATCATTTAAAACACGTTGCATGCTTTTATGATGCAGTATGTATTCCCATGTTTTTCGACTTAGCAGGTTAAGATGTCTTCATCAGGAAACATTTGTCGTAATGATCTTTTACAGGTGATAATTGATAAAGGTAGACATCAGATAATATCTACGCTCCATCACTGCACTGCATCCAGATCTTGACTCATCACGCTCCATGAGTAGGTGACTAGCAGACATTCGGAGATACACACCATAAAGACAAAAATACTCCAACTGGAGACCTTTGAGGAACATAATAGCTACAGACTGGTAACACATGGAACTTTGCCTACCACCCACACTGACACCCATAATGAAATTAGTAGCTTAACCCTGGACTTTACTTCAGCCTCATCATATTGATCAAGCCCTTTTCTCAGTTTCCATCGCCTTTATCAAAGTACTCACTCTCGTTGTGCTATCAGCTACATGGATATTTGTATGTTAATCTACAATGGCTACATACCACTGTAGCAGGACCGTGCTTCCATCTGCAACCATAAGATCACATCAGACAGTTCTGTTATTGCCAGACTACAAGCTGCATGAAGGATATCCTTCAAATCCATCTGCATTACCCATAATCATCTAAATGGAATTGGCCCATCATTCCTATAAAGGAATTTTTTTATACAAGTCAACCTAGACTCAAGCATGCAACTCAGAATCAAAGTACCAATATGCAAGTGATAGGTTTAAGGGTTTCTGTTCAGACAGCAAAGCATTTGAGTCATCACTCTGCTCAGTTGAGGAATCTTGAATATCTCCTGCCTTTACCCAAAGCAATTAAGACAAAGGTGCCGATTGTGATGTTGGTCAGAAAGCCTCCGACCACAGGTCTCCGATGTCAATTCCAACCGCTTAATAGCAATGTAGGCGGTCGGAATTGAAACCGTCCGGTCATTGCGGCTGGATTCCAACGCGGCCAGTCGGAGGTGCAACGTAATCCCTGAGGACAGCGTTTACTCCGTCGGGATTACGATGTCTGTAACATACAAAGCCTGTCAGAAAGTGACTTTGGGGGCCCCTAGCAGGGCCCCCATTCCTCCACGGCCTCCGGTTGGGGGCCGAGGGGGCAACTATGGTTCCCCCCTACTAATCCCTGCACCATGTGGCAGGCAGCTTGAGGTGCCTGCCACGCGGTGCAGGGATTAACAGAATCTCCCATTTCTCCATGGGAGCTTGTGCTATGGCTGGTTTACGGCTGCAGCACTAGCTCCAATAGAGAAATGGGAGTATGCAGCCGCACCATGTGCAGTTGCATTGTAGTGGTGGTGTCGGGCAGACGTGAGTCCACCCAACATCGTAATCAGGCCCTTAGTTGTTTCCATACACCTGAGCACACCATACCTCTATTCTTCAGGCATGTTCATTCTTAAATGGAACTTCAAGCCAAGTGACACCTCCTTTTATGATATTCAACTAAAATTTCTCAACCCGATGACCATAATTGACTACCCTTCAAAGAACTCACCTCCCTCACACCTGGAATCCATCACAAGAAAATAGTTTCTTTGTAAATTTCATTGTTGGCATTAGGAATTTTGTGGATAGTTGTGTAAAACATTTTGTTTTAAATATTGGATTTTATAGGGGTTTTTGTTTATATGTACTCTATTATCCTTGCTGAACTACGAGGATGTCCTTTTGTGGGTGTACTAATACAACTATTGTTCATTTAAAAAAAAAAAATTTTTTAGATAGTGTAAGCCAGATCCAAAGGATAAAACACTGTTGTACAAGAATGAATATGGCATCAGAGAAATATACAAATAAGCGATGCACAAAGGATTTTCTGACTGTACAAAAGTACTATTGGTACTTTTGAGCATCTGGTCATTCTCAGGGGCGGTTTCTCCATAGGGGCGTAAAGGCTTTGACCCCGACTGTGAGTCATTGCTAACATTCCCATATACATCATGTATGCCACCACAGAGCTGCCTCTCCCAGCAGACACCAGGTGTACTGCTTTGACTAGTAAGCATGGTTTATTGGCAGGTGGGGATGTTTAACTGAACTGCACATGTCAGATTGAGCGATATTTTGTTTATGGCCAGCCGGACATGCGCAGTTCAGGCATCACCGTCATCACTGTCAGGGAGCTGGGGAAACAAAGATACTGCCCAATTGGTATTAGATGGAGCACTGTGGTCACCTGTCGCAGCCAATTCTTGCACTGCTCTTATTCTGTTTACTTTTATAAACAGTATGAGAGCAGTGCTTTCATTGGCTGAGATGCATGGGACTTAGTTTCACTTTGCCCGCCTGGCATGCCTTGCTCAGGTTTTCAATCACCGTGCAGTGCCGGTTGATTTAAAAGAGTTGGCCAGAGGGATTGCAAAGTAGACCGACTCAGGTAAGTTCATTGTTTATTTATTATGTTCATATATATTATGTCATTGTCCTGTGCCTTATGTCATGTAATGGTACTCATGCACATACCCTCTAATACTGTTGGTCGAGTTTGCGCTGTATAAAAACAGCACAAAAAATAAAATAAACAATGTTAATGTAGCAGCAGCAGCAAGTACCCTATAAATGCCTCATCATTTTCGAGTCACCATCCGCCACTGGTCATTCCATAATGAAGGATAGGGCAATATATAAATGTAAAATTGCACGCAAAGCAAATTAATTTAACATAAGATAAATAAAAAACATATACGATGTTCAGAGAAATGCTTGAAATACAAAAGTACTATACATGGTAGTCTCCTGCATCAGGACAATGTAAAATGAGATGTAAGACAAAACATGGTATTCTTGGTTGGGATATTCAATCAGAAAATGCTCATGATGACCACTAGTAATGTTCAGCATGCTCTTTTGTAACCTACCCATTGCCTTTTTTTATTATTTTTTCTTTATTTTTGTCCTTGCGTTTTTATTTTGTCATTTTATATTGTAATTTTTACTTTGTAATTGTCAGCGCTCTCAATGTCAGAGAGTGGCTAAGTCTTCTACATCCATAGGCTGCACAAACAATTTTCTATGGAAATGTGGCAGTGACAAAATTATTTGTGTCAAAACACCTCGCCCTGGGAATGGCTATCTCTTCTCCGAGAGGCAGGACCACTAATGGCATGGGTGTGGGGGCAAGCACTAGATAAGAGGAATTGCATACTCCCAGCACTATCTCATCTTCCTCAAATATTTTTCTAATGTATCGATTTAAATATGTGCATGTGATCAATACAAATTCACAGTTGTTAAAATGTTTCTTGGTGGTACAGAGTTATTTCTCTATTCAAACACGCTTTTCAACATAGTAATGGGAAAAAGAAGGAGCTTTCTAACATGAGAATTCACGAAGATCTCAATATATTGTTTGTTAAGGTAAGGAACAATAGTTGAGGATAGGGGAACTTTGAAAGTGGGAGATTGACCAGGTTGATTGTCAGTGTCTGTCCCTGCAGAAAGAGACTCTGAGGAGGGGAGCGAGGGGGAAAGAGAGACATTCATCATTAATTATTGTAGGTGAAAGCCACAGAAGGCTCTAGGAATGTTGAATGGGCTGGAGTAGCAACACTTATTGAGGAAGGGAGAAAGAGGGAGAGGGATAGGGAGGAGTTAGTGTCCATGGTGAACGTTCCTGGAATGTGGGTGAGGCTTTGAAGAGAAATGTGACAGTGGAAGCAAACAGAAGTAAACCGGAGTTCCACAGTGGGGCAGACAGTTGCAGAGGTTGGTTCAGGGAGGAAGGGTTAAACACACTTTCACACATTCATCACTGTTTACTGACTCACAGACTGCATACAAAACTATATTACACAGGGCCACAACACTTCTTATAGTGTCGAGGTCTCTTCAATGTAATTTGACTTTACTGCATAACTTTAATCCCTTGCATACTGGCGCTTTGGTTGAATACCATTGTTACAACACTAAAAAATGCTGTTCTATGAATCTGAACATAACTTTAAAAAAAAGTTTGTGCAATTTAGGTTTGTCATGTCAAGTGTTCTGCAGCTTCCTAGCAGAACCAAGAAAAAGGACAGGTCCAAAAAGTGTCATTTCCCATTTTAGTTTAGGAAGGATTCTTTGATCTTCAATGCAAAAAAATGACTAAGAAAGAATTACACCAAATTTGGCACAAAGATAGAACTTTGATCAAGGATTGTGCTTTTGTTCATTTGGTGTAAATCTGTTCGGTAGTTTGTGAGAGATTATTGTTTAAAGATTTTCTCAGGTAACACACTAAGAGGTTGAATTTTTGTGATCTCTGGACAGTTTACTCATAGACCTTCAGCTGATAAGCAAATAGACAGAGGACTCAAAACTCCACTAAAATAAAGGCATCATTTTCCTTTTTGCATTGTGAATTAACAACTCCAGAATGATGAATCCACCATGTTCTCATTAGCTGAGCTTCACAGAAGAATTTCTGTGTTGGCCACCATTACCCAACATGCTGCACCTGACACCATGTGAGTCAGAAGGCCATGTGCAGCAGTGGTTGGCCGTCTGCGGAGGGAGTGGTGCAGGAGCTGGTTTGTCATTGATCCATATGTCTTGAAATCCTCCAGCTCCACAATGGTAGGAGATCTCAACTTTGATTTGGAAAATGTATGCTGTCTCCTGGCAACCAATCTGATCTAGGACCTAGAAGTGATCCAGTTAGTCCAACTGGTTAAGACACCCATTCATGGGGCAGGTCATATCCTAGACCCTGTCTATTCCAATTTCTCATCCTTGAAATTTTGCTGTACCCCTCTCTCTAGACTAGTCTGACCATGCAGCAATCCTCATGACCATTGCTTCCATAACTGCTTGTTTCTAGGCCCGTAATGCTAATTTACTCTAGAAGTTTATCTAAACATATCACTTCTAAGTTCCGCTGTCGTGTAGTTCCTATAAAACCTATACAGGATCTGTGCGTTTGGACAACATACCCTGCAGGATTGGTGTCGGACTGATTCTAGACACCCCCACCGGGTATGTTGGCCTGTATACCAGCTAGCTCACAGTGCCACTAGAAACTCCTCTTACCAAGGAAAGAATAGTTCTTGGCAACCATCGAACATGACAACCGTGATCCCTCAGAATCGTGGAAACAGTGCAATCATTTTCGCTTAGTCACTTGTGCTCACTTGGTCTCGGAGAGATACACAGAATAAACGATATGGAGGTTTTTCAATAAGCATTTATTGAACACTCGTCATGCTAATGTAAAATAGGTGTGCTGACATATCCACTAGACAGAAACAGATATAAATGATTAGAAGCACTAAGAAGGTGAAAGGATGGTAGATCTCTACCATTCTGCTATAATCATGAACATAGGCAAGTACATAAAATACATGACAATAAAATGCGTACTCCTACGATGCTACCCTAACTAGATGTACCTAAGTGTACAAAGCATGTGTGTAGGTGTTAAGCTAAGAATCCCTTTAGGATAAAGTCAACCCCATTACCTGAAGTGAGAGACTGTGGGAGCCCATCTTGGTCTCGGGTTGGACCCCCCTCAAGGGATGTTAGACCACTGCATGCAGGATCCTCAGCGTCTCGCGTCAGTGTGGCGGCATGGAAGTCGCGATCTCCTCTCCCTATCTCAGCAAGATGTGATGTTTATATACCCGAAGGTATCCCCAGGGGTTCTACCTTGCTGTGCCACTGTCGGACTTAGGATGACATCGGGAATGAACCTTGTACATAGTAATTATGCAGGAGATGGTAGTCCTGCTGGGCTTTCAAGAATCCAAGGATCCTCATGCATAATATATGAGGCTATTGTTCAGGGAAAACCCCACGTTCTGTAAGCAGTACTGTTAACTAGGTAAAGGGTCAGTCCTAACAGCCCGTTATGTATGTAATGCAGGGATGAATATAGATGAAAGGTTGGGATGTTACCCGTGCCTATATTTGGGGTACCTATATGGAATATAACACCTACTCCTCATCCGAATAGACAACATAATCTAATTCTAACGTACTACCTGTCTAGGTACTGGTACGCAAACGTATGTAGTAAAAACCATAGTTCTGCTAAAAAGATTTTTAAAAATGTTTTTAAAAAACTTTAAAAAGTTAAACAGAAATTGTCACTCAAGCAATAGCTCTAATGTGTCCATATATATAGTTTGAACGACTACAAGCATTGGAAAGCCATGCAGGTCAAAAGAAAATGTCAATTTGTTTTGGAGTTTCCAATGTCGAGTTTTGTTTTTAAAAAGCCAAATTTTTTCCCAGCACACAACGAGCCAAATGTTTATGTGTCCTGGCTGGTAGACGCAACATTGCTGTTGCCTGCCTTCGCAGACGACGATCCCTGTAACACCTCGCAGAGTACCTCAATCGAGCACAGATGATCTTCCGTACTGCCTGCAGCCAATGCTGGGGCAGCCTGTGCTCCATCCAAGGCCTTGTTGTCAGTGGAAGAGCCGGTATCCATACCTACAGGAGCAGAAACTTCCTGTGGAGGCTCTAAGAATGCCGCCATCAACATAGGAATACGCTGGGGACACTGCAGAACATGGGCCATTATCGGGTCCAGTAGTGCATCAACGTCCGGTAGCGCACATGATGGGAGTGTCAGACAGAGATCCAACACACATTCTTCTCCGCAGAACAGGCATCCGAGAACAGGTAAGTTGCAGTCCATCCAGACTGGGCCATATGTAGGTAATTTCTATTTACCGATTCCTAAATACCGAATTTTACCGATTCGGTATTTAAGAATCGGTAAATAGAATGTAGGTAAACATTCGGTAAATTTTACCGATTCGGTAATATTCGTTATTACCTATTCGGTATTTACCGAATCGGTAATAAGGAATACCTTCCCATTCATTCCTATGGGCCTGGAGGCCCATAGGAATGAATGGGAAGCCACTCACTATTACCGATTCGGTAAATACCGAATCGGTAATAGGGGGAGCATATTCAAGGGTGGCAGGGTGTCAAATTGACACCCTGTTGCACACCTGAATCGTGCATGTGTGCACATGTGGCGCACAAACATGCCCTAAGGGCATGTATGTCTGCCACATGGCACTTTAAAAAGCACAAAATTGCTTTTTAAAAGGTATTCGGTATTTACCACCAACTTGTAGTTGGTGGTAAATAATCGAATCCTTAAACCAAAAATGCACTCACTTGAGTGCTCCTACATAGGATTTAAGGAATCGGTAATTTACCGATTCCTTAAAATAACGAATCGGTAAATTACTGACTCCTTAAATCCGGCCTCCTACATCGCAAAGGGCTAAATACCGGTCGGTAACGGGAAATTTACCGATTTTCGGCCGTTACCGACCGGTATTAGCCCACCTACATATGGCCCTTAATGACAGGAACCAAGATGCACTCAGTTCCCGTAGGCGAGGTGTGCCCAGATGTTGTACCATGCGATCACGGCATTTACGCTCCAGGAGCACTGTTTCCATCTCTTTGGTGACTGGGACGTCCATTGCGTAGCAGAAAAATTACAATCAGGATACCTGCTATTAGAAACAGCATCAGCGGAAGTCCTCCAAAAATGCTTCCGAATACGGAGTGTATAAAGTTTGGTATAACTCCGAGGACCATCTGAAAGGTGCTTAACAGTCCTGAACCTATGGTCTTAAATAGGTGTACTATACCCATCGTATCAGACATGTTAAAGATACGATTTACCATTTCTGCGAAATGGAAGGGGCAGTTCATACGTATGAGTGCCTGTATCTCGGCCGAGGACCTTGCGATCTGGAGATCAAAAGTCTCCCGGGCGGAGGTTAAGGGCACGGTTTTCTGTAAAAGCATGGCTTTCATTCTGCTCAAAGTATCAAACCGTATAAGAGAAACATTTAGTGAAGGCCATAACAGCGTCTCCCTGACTGCATGTGTCAGTGGAAACAATACTTGCATACAGCAAGTAACCCTGGAGCTCACGGTTACCAGATACGCGATGCCCGGAAGCATGCCACAACAACCTTGATCATTCAGCATCAAGTAACTCCCATTCGAAAGTAGCTTGAATACCGGAGTAATCACAGCTGCTGTGATACCCTTCAAGTGGCAGGATAGGTTTGCAGCCGAACCTTACAGGCCATGTGTAACATAATATCCTGGCATATGAGAGATCCACTCAAAGCGCTCTCGCAGTTTGTACCGCTTGGAAACACTTCTCGGTCCCCACTCCTGCATCGAAATCTGTATGGTAATTTCCAAGATTCCCTGATGAATTCCCTACCCATTTCTTCATATCTGCCTGCCTGTTGTTGTTCTAGGCAATGCTATAACTGGAAGGTTGTGACCGGTAAGGTTATCTGGCCATGGATTAACCACTCTGTGGACGGTGATTCTGTCACAGTAAAAGGCAGTCTGTCCAGTTTTTCAATACACAGCATTGTATATTTTGCTCCCCTCTGTGCCATTTTCATCTGTTTTTTCATTAGATTGTATGCAGAAAATAGTGACGTACTGTTGATAAAACGCCAAGGCACAAAACCTGTGAGCAATGCTTGCAGCGTCCAGCTTAATAACATAATAGAACGTAATTGTGACTGTCCGTGCTGTAGTATAGACAAATCTTGTTCTAGTACATCAATATCAGAAGATACAATGTTGCCCAGTGAATAAATCCTGGAAGTTAATGTAGTCATACCTTTGTCAACTACGGCTAACGCCTTTTCTAAATTGATCCTATCTATTTCCCGTAGTCTCTCCACTGCTTCTTGTGGGGAGATTTTCCAAATTTCATTATAGACAGCATAATAGAAACGTTTCTGACGTGGCTTTCTGGGACCTAATAAAAAATCCCTCAAGTCCACATTGTCTGTTAGTAAGGATAAGTGGTGTTTCGCCTGTGTTAGTGTTGAGGTTCTTAGCCAATCGAGGCATAATTCCCAACAATGGATGATGTCACCACCCCCGGGTGTTCTCTTTGTACATAGCGTGGGTCTGGCCTATGGACACTGAACCCTTCAGTGGTACCCCTGAATCTTTCGTGACACCTATTAGTGTCTGTGGGCCCTTCCAATTGGGATCTGATCTATTGTATTGAAAAATGTCATCTAATGTATCCCCTTTCAATGATGTAGAATTACCCTCGGCCTGTGATGGTGTTGGAATCCGAGGTGTGTTCAAATCCTTGTTCTTGGCTATTCCAAGGCAGGAAGTCTGTTGCACAGTCTCATTCAGAAATATCATCTGCTGAGGAATGAGGAGTGCTCTAAATAGTGCTTCTGTTCCCTGGACTTGCCAGTCTCTACAACCCCAGACTGATTTTAAGTCTATAGAGTTTTTCCATAAGTCGAAACCCTGTTCAGACAGTTGGGTAATAAATAAAGCAGAGTAAATCTGTTTGGTGTTAGTCAACATATTTTTCTGTGCAGGTGTAGGTGCAACCTTATAGTAATATGAGGTTGGGTCTGAAATATTAAACCCTGAAAAATATGAACATTTTTGTGCAAAAGTTTTCGAACTACTTTTCGGTGGTGTTGGGCAATGTTCCCATTGGTGAAATGTGAAAACATTTCTAGGGTTACTAGATTTGTGTAGAAAGTGATGACCATAATGTTGATAACAATGCATTGTGTTAAAGTCTGATGTGCCTTCTAACATTTCATTGCCAGAAAATGCGGAAGATTGTTATAAATCAGACAACATATTATTCACAGTTTCAAAATCCCAATCATCAGAAAATGTACCGGAGGCAATGATATCATTCAAGGAAATTTTAAATAAATGTGGTATTTTTAAAATCTCTGTCGGTCCAAATTTATCATAATCAACCTTGTCCCATACTCTACCATCCTGTACAGGAACTGCTGTAATGTTCACTGATGACAAGTTTCTCTGTTCTCGATGAGATGAAACATGAGGTTTTAGGAGCAAGTTCATTTTTGATGCTTCAGAGCTGTGGCGGAGGTAAGTTCCATTAACGAGTAAGCAGAAGACAGCTACCAAGCCTATCCAGAAGAGAAAGAAAAGTATCCCGGTGCTTATCCAAAGTTCTATCCAAGGTGACACCAGGTAAGTCTTTTTAAGAAAAATGTAGAAGTCTTTGATTTGCTGTTTACGAGAAATTGGGGCTGGCGTTGTTTCAGGTTCACTTGAATCCAAAGAAAAGGTATCAAAGTCGATGAAATAGCCAGATGTAGTTCGATCTATTTTAGGTAGCTCAGCAGGTTTTGTTGAAGTTGTAGATGGTGCTTCTTGAGGCATATTTATATAGACATCAGTGTTAGATCGAATTGAAATGTGTCTTTCTTCTTGATTTTGTATTCCTTGTTCAAAGGGAATGAGTTCCTTGGCATTGTTGCTTAGTCCATCATTCCGTATGGGCGGCTCTTCGAACATGATGAGCCTTTCTGTTTCAACTTCCTGTATGGTAGCAAGAGGAGTGCGTCGGCTACCCAGGAGCCCACGAGGCCTACTATTCAGTATCGCCCACATAGTGTGGTTTTATCAGACCAAATGAGACAAATCTTTTCTCCTTTTTTCTGTCAAGAGGTGCCAGAAGTACAGTTCTTGTTTCTTCAACTGCCAGGACAGGTACAGGCTTTCTGTATGATGGTCCAAATTCTCTTTTGTCCGTTATCTTTTCTCTGACCAGATCCCTGACTTTAGGAATCCAGACAGGTCTTGCCGTGACTGACTTGACTTCCCCAGTGGCGAACCTTTTCACTTGGACCTTGCTCTGTAGAGCCTGTGATTCATTCAGTTCCTGAAAAACAGCCAAACGTTTATTGATGTCAAAAGGTTTTTCATCCGCCACTGTGCCTTCACAATCTAGGTCAGGTACCCAGATTCTCGTTCCAAATAGGACCTCATAAAGAGTGACACCTCCTAGAGAGCTTCTTGGCATGTTATTTAAGGCCCTCTGTACCCCATATAAGTGATTGACCCAACTACCGCCCGTGCCTAATACTCTAGCTGTTAATGATTGCTTTAAGTCCTGGTTTTTCCTCTCCACGACCGAATTTTCCTTGGGATGGTACGGAGAGGAGTACCGCAATGATACATCCAAACCTCCCATGGCCTCCTTGTAAGCCCTAGAGCTAAACGCGGGGCCACGGTCAGAATGTAATGTGCCAACTGCGTATGTCCCTATAAAGACTCACAAATCTTTGATAACAGTTCGAGCGTCAGCCGAGCACTGAGGCCATACCCATAGGAATCTCGAGCAGGAATCCACTGCAAACATTATGCACTTGTAAGCCCCATCAGATTGTAAGGGGCCGCAGTGGTCCAAATAGACACACGCGAGAGGTCTGTCCGATATTAACAATGGTGTCTGCGCTGGACGTGTTATGGTGGAGCCCTTCATGTGTTGACAGATGTCGCACTTCAAGACATAGTCTTTGGTCTGCTTTGTTAACCCTGGCCACCAATAGCGTTGTTTCAGTAAAGAAACCGTCGCCGTAACTCCGGCGGGCGCAGAACCTAGACCCTCGTGTGCAGCTAAAATTAAGCCTAATCTGCGATCCGTGTTTGGTATTACTCTATCCCCCACTCCTGGAATCTGAGCAAATGGAACGTTGTTTGCATCTAACTTGTAGGAGTACTTGAGTGGAAAAACGTTCGGAAGTGCTTTGTTGTATTTGCGTGAAGCAATGACAGCTATCATTATCTGTTCGTCTATTCTCATTTTTGAAAGAGTGATTGCAGCTACGGACGCAGTTTGTACTGCCCCCTTCGCGGCTTCATCAGCCAATGGATTCCCTTCAATGTGAATGCCATCACGTTGATGACTCAGTGTGTGTATCACGTGAGCTCTTGGTAGCTCATTTTTCAATTCCGCTACCTGTTCCCATAGCATTTTGTGCTTTATTGTGCCACCTTTTGAGTCTTTAAACCCATTTTGTCCCAAATAGTGTAGATATTCATTGTTGGACTTGGCCCTTTTTGCAGGGTCATCCCTGAACTTTTTGCCTTCCTCCTATATTTTTTCTGACCTGTTGTTGGCTGTTTTATGACTCTGGGCACTTTACCACTGCTGATCAGTGCTAAAGTGCATATGCTCTCTGGTATAAATTGATGTATGGATTAGTGACTCCATGTTTGGCCTATTTGATTCACTGTCAGACCCTAGTACAGTGCACAGGTTGTGCCCAGGGCTTGTGACTCAAATGCTGCTGGTGGGCTTGCAGCACTGGTTGTGCCACCCACAGAAGCAGCCTATAAAAGTGTGTCTCAGGTCTGCCATTGCAGAGCCTGTGTGCAGTCTGGTACTGCCATGTTGACTGGGCAAGCACCCACTTGCCAGTCCCTAAACCTTCCCTTTTCTGCATATTAGTCACCCCTATGGTAGGCCCAAGGGCAGGGTGCATTGTAGGTATAAGGTAGGACATGCCCTGGTGTGTGTGGCATGTCCTAATAGTGAATTACAGCCATTTTCGTTTTTCACTATTGCAAGGCTACCTGTTCCCCATAGGCCAGAATGGGCAGTTTGATTATTACATCTTATAATCCTAACTGACCTAGGGAACATGGTAGAAAAACGAATATAGTATGCCTGAACTGAGAATGATAAAATACATCTTTTAGTGAAGTTGGTTTTAACATTCTGTGTTTGAAAATACCACTTTTAGAAAGTAGGTATTTTCTTGCCTAACTATCCAAGCCTGCCTCTGCTAGGTTGTGTATTCCTTGTCTGGGTTTGTGAGTGACAGGGGCTGGGGGATTCCAGGAGACAGGGTGAGTCAGCACAGGGCCGAATAGAGAGATCTGCATGGAGATGGGTGGGAGGAGTTGCACCTGGGACCTGAATAGGGCTGTGCTTTCCCTCCACAATGCTGGCTCCACCTCCTGTGGTGCGTCTGATGTCCCTGGCCTACACTGTGAAAGGAAAGAAGGAGTCTTGTCAACAAAGTGCTCCAGGACTGACCAGAACTGGTTTGGACTAGGCAAAGGCCTCTCTGCCTTCAGAGAACAAAGGGAAAATGAGTATAAAAAAAGGGGACCCAGACCCCAGAACTTTAGATCACTTTGGGAAACAAGAAGAACCTTTGCTGAGGAGAGGAACCAGAGAAACTGAGGAGGAGACTATCCCTAAGCTGAGTGCTGTTTGGGGGATTGGCCTGCAGTGATTGCCTGACTGCCAAAGAAAGGAGAAAGGAACTTTGTGTGTACTTTCATCAACTTGTAAAAGATCTCCAAGGGCTTGAGAGAGAGCTTGCCTCCTGCTGAAGTCTCAGGGACAACAGACTTCACCCACCAGCTCCCCAAGAGTTCTTTTGAAGTGCCTGATGTTGTGTTGGGCCTTCTGAGGGACTGCGTGTCGCAAGGAGCTGGAAGCGCGACTCACGAAGAAGAAGCGTGTCGCCGCCGCAGCCGCTGTTGTCGCATCGCTGAAGAAGGGTGTCGCCGCTGCAGCTGTCGCATCGCATCGCCGAAGCGCCTTGCATCGCCGGAGAAGAGGATCGACGTCACATCAGATGCCGCCGCATCACCAGGATGCGTGTCACAGGGCCTGTTCGCGGCTCAGAAGAATCGTTGAGTCGCTGCACGGCCATCGGCGTGCACGCATCGTGTTGCATCAAGAAGAAGACGCCATCTTTGTTTCATTGCACCGGATCTTCATCGCATCACAGTGTTGCTGGTCGCATTGCCACGGAAGCACAGTAAGAAACCGACTTATCACCTCCCCACGCCGAGAAGAACCGACGCATACCCTACGCATCAGTAGGGACACGACGCATCACCGTTCTTGCGTGTAAGGAACCGACGCTTCACCTTCCCTGCAACACTTTCTTTGTATAGCGTTACGCATCCAAAGGTACATTGAACTCAAAGTATCGCATTTACCATCTAAAGAGAACTGAGCTAATTCTACCATTTTTGAAGTACAGTATTGTGGATTTTTGTCGTTTGTGGTCTTGTGTTAAATCTATATAAAAGATACTTATTTTTAATATACAACCTGTGTGGTGTCCATCTGTAGTGTTGTCACTGGGTTACTGTATGTGTTCACAAATGCTTTACACACTGCCTCTGAGATAAGCCGGTCTGCTCGTGCCAAGCTACCAAGGGGGTGAGCAGGGGTTATTTTAGGAGTGTAGCCCCTTACCCTGACTAGACGCAAGGGTCCCTATTTGGTCAAAGGTACCTACCTCTGCCAACTAGAGACCCCCAAATCTAACATTCATTATATGACTGGACACAGTAAAAGGAATCGCGCACAATTAGTGTGGGGAATTCTCGATCCGTATTAATCAGTGCCAGTAACAGAGCTTTTAATTCTGCCAGCTGAGCCGTGCAGTCTCCTAGAGACTGTGGGGCCGATTCCGATTCAGGCCGGAAAACATACCGACCGACTCGGTACGGGAATATAGTCCGACCAACACGTACCGGCGTTGCCCGACCTGGGAAGTACGATGAAATGCATGTGAATCACGACCGACTCGTACGGAACACAAGCCGAACGACCGAACCGGACGGAAACAAGCAATCCGGCCGGGAAACCACGCGAATAGAACCGACCGACACGCACCAGGAATCAACCCGAACGAAACGTACCCGCGAACTCCGACCCGCGCAGTACGATGCAATGCGTGGAAAAACAGACTGAGTCGCACGGAGCGCAAGCCGAACGACCGACACGCATACAAAAGCCAGCCGAAGGAAGCCAATACTCGGCGACCAACGCGTATGCCGCACAGGAAACCCTGCAGAAACACAGCGTGGATGACTCGGAGAAGCTCGCACGAGACAACTGCAGCGTCCTACTCGGTCAGAAGAACGTCTCCTACATGCACAAAAAATACTAAGGAAAAAAACAAAAAAAGGGCCAAACAAGCAATGACAAAGTCAATAAATACAGGGAAAAAAAACATGGAACAAGGACACCCCCCCAACTCCACCTATATAAAGGCCACAAATCCCTATCAATCAATCAATCAATCAATCAGGGGTTTGTTAAAGCGCGACTACTCACCGTAAGGGTCTCAAGGCGCTAGGGGTGGGGGGGGTGCAGGTTCCATCCATCAAGGAGGGGGTCTGTCGAAGAGCCAGGTTTTGAGGTTTCTTGCGAAGATGGGGAGCGATGTTGTCTGTCTGAGGTGGAGCGGAAGGGCGTTCCATGCTTTGGCCGCGAAGAAGGAGAAGGAGCGGCCTCCCAATCTGGTCTTTCTGGTGCGGGGGACGACGGCGTAGGAGAGCTGGGCTGATCGTAGGGTCCTTTGGGGTGCGTGGAATTTGAGTCGGCTGTTCAGGTATGCTGGTCCGGTGCCGTGGAGGGCCTTGTGTGCGTGGGTGAGCATCTTGAAGGTGATTCTCGCCTCGACAGGGAGCCAGTGGAGTGTGCGCAGGTGCTGAGAGATGTGGCAGTGTTTTGGCAGGTTGAGGACCAGTCTTGCGGCGGCGTTCTGGATGTTCTGTAGCTTGCGGGTGAGGTTTTTGTTTATTCCGGCGTAGAGTGCGTTGCCGTGAGTCGAGTCTGCTGGTGACCAGGGCGTGAGTGACGGTCTTTCGGTGTTTGAGGGGGATCCATTTGAAGGTCTTACGAAGGAGGCGGAGGGTGTGGAAGCAGGAAAGACGAGACAGAGTTGATCTGGCGGTCCATTTTGAGCTCGGAGTCCAGGATGATTCCCAGGTTGCGTGCGTGGTCCGTGGGGGTTGGCGGGTTTCCGAGGGCGGGGGGCCACCAGGTGTCGCTCCAGGCATCGGGGTTTGGGCCCATGATGAGTACTTCTGTTTTGTTGGTGTTTAGTTGTAGGCAGCTGTTTTTCATCCATTTGGCGACGGCTTCCATGCCTTCTCGAAAGTTGCGTCTGGCGGTGTTGGGCTCATTGGATAGGGAGAGGATGAGCTGGGTGTCGTCTGCGTATGACACGATGTTGAGTCCGTAGGTTCTGACGATGGGGGCGAGTGGAGCCATGTAGACGTTGAAGAGCGTCGGGCTGAGGGAGGAGCCCTGGGGGACTCCGCAGGTGGTAGGTGTGGGGTCCGAGAGTAAAGGGGAGTCTGACCCGCTGCGTCCTGCCAGAGAGGAAGGAGCGGATCCAGTCGAGGGCCTTGTCCTGGATTCCTGCATTGTGGAGTCTGCGTATTAGGGTGCGGTGGGAGACTGTGTCGAACGCCGCTGATAGGTCGAGGAGGATGAGGGCTACTGTTTCTCCTTTGTCCAGTAGGGTGCGGATGTCGTCTGTTGCGGCGAGGAGGGCGGTTTCCGTACTGTGGTTTTTTCTGAAGCCAGATTGGGAGGAGTCGAGGATGTTGTATTCTTCAATGAATGTGGCGAGTTGGCTGTTGATGGCTTTCTCGATGACTTTCGCTGGGAACGGGAGCAGGGAGATGGGTCTGTAGTTTTTGAGGTCGGTGGGGTCCGCTGAGGGTTTCTTTAGGAGGGGGTTGACCTCGGCGTGTTTCCAGTCGTCGGGGAACGAGGCGGTTGCCAGGGAGCGGTTGATGGTGTGGCGGAGCATGGGTGCGATGGTGTCGGCGACTCTGTTGAAGATGTGGTGGGGGCAGGGGTCCGTGGGGGCCCCTGAGTGGATTGACTTCATTGTCTTCAGTGTGTCTTCGGTGGTGAGGGCTGTCCAGTCGTCAATCACTGGTTTCCGGGTGTCGGGGGTGGTTGGTGAGGGTTCAGTGTGTTGGTTGTCTTCGTCGAAGTTGTCGTAGATGCTCTTGATTTTGTGGTGGAAAAAGGTGCTGAGTTTGTCGCAGAGGTCTTGTGAGGGAGGGATGTCGGTAGACTCGCTAGTGGGTTAGGCGAACTCCTTGATGATGCTGAAGAGTTCCTTGCTGTTGTGCGCGTGGGTGAAGATTCTGTCTTCAATCGCTTTTTCCTCGTTTCTCTGATGAGTTGATGGTGGGCGTTGGTGGCGGCTCTGAAGTTGTCGTGGGCTTCTGTGGATTTGGTGTTCCTCCAGGCCTTTTCGAGGCGGCGGCATGTTCTTCTGGACTCTCGAAGTTCGGTGGTAAACCATCTGGCTTTCTTGGCGCGGGTATTGTTGTTTTTCTTGAGGGGGCTATGGTGTTGGTGCTGTCCGAGATCCATCTATGCAGGGTTCGGGCTGCGGTGTTGGGGTCGTCGTTTTCCGCGATGGTTGGGGTGGAGTTGTTGAGTGAGGAGGTGAGCTGGTCGTCGGTGATTTTGGTCCAGTTTCTTCGTGGAAGCAGGTGCTGGTGTCTGTGGATGGTGGGTGTTCTGAAGGTGAAGTGGACGCAACGATGGTCGGTCCATGGGAGTTCGGTGGTGTGGCTGAAGGTGATGGAGTTTCCTGTAGTGAAGAGGGGGTCGAGGGTGTGTCCTGCTGAGTGCGTGGGCTCGGTCACGATCTGGCGCAGTCCAATGTTGTGGAGGTTGTCCAGGAGGGATGTGGTGTTGGGGTCCAGTTGGTTGTCGAGGTGGATCCTTTGCAAATTCAACTGACCTGCCAGCACAGAACACCATCACACAGCAACCACAGACACACTCACAGCTCATCCATCACACAAGCCACACAACATTAGCACCTCAACAAATAGCACCCTCACATACACCCAGCAAAACCTACACTCACACACCCTCACCTGCACACACACACACATCAATCCCCACCACCACCCATCACCATGCCCCTAAAGAAGAATCCAAAGTTCCTAGACAGTGAATTGGAAGTCCTGGTAGATGAGATCCTCAGGGTAGAGCCACAGTTGTTTGGTACATTGGTACAACAAACCCCCATGTCACAGAAAACCAAGATGTGGCAGAGGATCGTCGACAGGGTCAAGGCACAATCACCATGTTTGCGCACAAAGGAAGACATCCAGAACAGGTGGTATGATGTGCGCAGGAGGGTCAGGGACATACTAAAGAAGGATTACATCGTGAGTCAGCACACCGGCAGTGGCCCTCCTGCCAAACCACTATACCTCAGGCCCTGGGAGGAGAAGGTGCGGGCCATCCTACCACCAGTGAGCGTATATGGACTATCAAACATCCCAGAGCCTGGTGAGTACAAAACAAATATACACAATATTGTGTGACAATACACACACATCACTGTCAAGGGGATAGTCAAACCATGCACCCTTAGCAAATACACAGCAATCAAAAGATAATCACCCCAAGATTTGTCTGTCAGTCAGATAAACACAATACATGCCATCTCATAGTGACATGTAACTGTGTCAAGATATGTACAAATATAACTACAAATACAGCAAGGCAGTGGCACAAATGCAACCAACAAACACAGTTAGACATTTTGCCACCACTAGAACACCACCTCACAGGAAGCTCACTCAAAGGAAGGAATTCTGTGTATGCTGGTGAAGTCAGTGTAGCCGATAGCATGATGGGAGTTGTAGTCACAGATATTGGTCACACTCACAATTGGCCCATCAACACCACTCTGAACCATGCTCACATCACAGGGAGTGGAAAACAACTGACAAGATGGCTGACACTGGGTACTGCTGTGGGAGCTACAAGGCCCTGCTGGGAACTGTGCACCAACCAACAGCAGGACACCACTGACTGACATCCTGAAAGCCAACTTGCACTCCCTGCAATGGAAGCACGTTCCATGGTGGGATATCTGGCTGGGTGGGAAGGAGGACTGACAGCTCTGACCATAGTCACCAGCAGCTTTTCTCACACACCCCCTTAACACAAACTCCACACAACTCACCTGGGAGAATGCATTGCCTCACACTCTAATTAAATATCCCACAAAGAACAACCACACTGGGTTATGCTGTGTGAAGCACAGGGACACTCTTGGGTCTTGTAGCCAAACAAACGCCAGGACAACACTGTCAGCCATCCTGTCAGCACAGGCACACTACCCCACAGGGAAGCAGAGTCAAAAGGAGGGAAGTATGGGCATGCTGGGAAGGGGGGGTGTAGGCAATAGCATGATGGGAGTGGTAGTCACAGCTCAACATCCCCCACCCACATGGCCCAGCAAGCTCACACTGAAGCATGCACACCCCACAGCCAGTGAAAAGCCACTTCAAAGATGTCTGACACTGGCCTCAGCTGTGGGGAGCACAAGGCCCTACTGGGACCTGTGCACCAACAAACAGCAGGACACCACTGTCAGCCATCTTGCCATTGCTGTCACACTCACACACTGTGAACTCCACTCAAAAGGAAGGAAGTATGGGCATGCTGGGAAGGGGGTGTAGGCCATAGCATGATGGGAGTTGTAGTCACAGATATTGGTCACCCTCACAATTGGCCCATCAACACCACTCTGAACCATGCTCACATCACAGGGAGTGGAAAACAACTGACAAGATGGCTGACACTGGGTACTGCTGTGGGGAGCACAAGGCCCTGCTGGGAACTGGGCACCAACCAACAGCAGGACACCACTGACTGACATCCTGAAAGTCAACTTGCACTCTTTGCAATGGAAGCACGTTCCATGGTGGGATATCTGGCTGGGTGGGAAGGAGGACTGACAGCTCTGACCATAGTCACCAGCAGCTTTTCTCACACACCCCCTTAACACAAACTCCACACAACTCACCTGGGAGAATGCATTGCCTCACACTCTAATTAAATATCCCACAAAGAACAACCACACTGGGTTATGCTTTGTGAAGCACAGGGACACTCTTGGGACTTGTAGCCAAACAAACGCCAGGACAACACTGTCAGCCATCCTGTCAGCACAGGCACACTACCCCACAGAGAAGCAGAGTCAAAAGGAAGGAAGTATGGGCATGCTGGGAAGGGGGGGTGTAGGCAATAGCATGATGGGAGTGGTAGTCACAGCTCAACATCCCCCACCCACATGGCCCAGCAAGCTCACACTGAAGCATGAACACCTCACAGCCAGTGAAAAGCCACTTCAAAGATGTCTGACACTGGCCTCAGCTGTGGGGAGCACAAGGCCCTGCTGGGACCTGTGCACCAACAAACAGCAGGACACCACTGTCAGCCATCTTGCCATTGCTGTCACACTCACACACTGTGAACTCCACTCAAAAGGAAGGAAGTATGGGCATGCTGGGAAGGGGGTGTAGGCCATAGCATGATGGGAGTTGTAGTCACAGATATTGGTCACCCTCACAATTGGCCCATCAACACCACTCTGAACCATGCTCACATCACAGGGAGTGGAAAACAACTGACAAGATGGCTGGCACTGGGTACTGCTGTGGGGAGCACAAGCCCCTGCTGGGAACTGTGCACCAACAAACAGCAGGACACCACTGTCAGCCATCTTGCCATTGTTGTCACACTCACACACAGTGAAGTCCACTCAAAAGGAAGGAAGTATGGGCATGCTGGGAAGGGGGGTGTAGGCCATAGCATGATGGGAGTTGTAGTCACAGATATTGGTCACCCTCACAATTTTGCCCATCAACACCACTCTGAACCATGCTCACATCACAGGGAGTGGAAAATAACTGACAAGATGGCTGACACTGGGTACTGCTGTGGGGAGCACAAGCCCCTGCTGGGAACTGGGCACCAACCAACAGCAGGACACCACTGACTGACATCCTGAAAGCCAACTTGCACTCCCTGCAATGGAAGCACGTTCCATGGTGGGATATCTGGCTGGGTGGGAAGGAGGACTGACAGCTCTGACCATAGTCACCAGCAGCTTTTCTCACACACCCCCTTAACACAAACTCCACACAACTCACCTGGGAGAATGCATTGCCTCACACTCTAATTAAATATCCCACAAAGAACAACCACACTGGGTTATGCTGTGTGAAGCACAGGGACACTCTTGGGACTTGTAGCCAAACAAACGCCAGGACAACACTGTCAGCCATCCTGTCAGCACAGGCACACTACCCCACCGGGGAGGCAGAGGCAAAAGGAAGGAAGTATGGGCATGCTGGGAAGGGGGGGTGTAGGCAATAGCATGATGGGAGTGGTAGTCACAGCTCAACATCCCCCACCCACATGGCCCAGCAAGCTGACACAGAAGCATGCACACCTCACAGCCAGTGAAAAGCCACTTCAAAGATGTCTGACACTGGCCTCAGCTGTGGGGAACACAAGGCCCTGGTGGGACCTGTGCACCAACAAACAGCAGGACACCACTGTCAGCCATCTTGCCATTGCTGTCATATTCACACACTGTGAACTCCACTCAAAAGGAAGGAAGTATGGGCATGCTGGGAAGGGGGGTGGAGGAAATAGCATGATGGGAGTTGTAGTCACAGATATTGGTCACCCTCACAATTGGCCCATCAACACCACTCTGAACCATGCTCACATCACAGGGAGTGGAAAACAACTGACAAGATGGCTGACACTGGGTACTGCTGTGGGGAGCACAAGCCCCTGCTGGGAACTGGGCACCAACCAACAGCAGGACACCACTGACTGACATCCTGAAAGCCAACTTGCACTCCCTGCAATGGAAGCACGTTCCATGGTTGGATAACTGGGCTGGGGGGAGAAGGAGGGCCGGATGTCCACCAAATACCACCAATGCTGGCCATGCACACACCTCAACATTCACATAGAAAAGCTTCAGGTTGGCAGGACAATGTGCTACACCAATATCAACCTCTGACTGTGACAACTTAGGACATTGCAATGTACAGGCCCGCATCCAGAGGTACAGTCACAACTGTCAGGTGTGTGAACCATTGATGCCTGTAGAAACATAACATACATTGTGTGTCTCTTCCAAAAACAGGTGATGATGGGGACACAGCAGCAGACGATGAGGAGTCCCTGTCCCAGGCTCCGGGGGACACTGAGCTCACTGGTGTGGAACAGCCTCTGCACTCCTCGGATGGCGAAGACCTACCTGGCCCCTCCGGTGCGATTCATCATGCAGCACCAGCAGGACCACCATCTGCACCCCCTGCACCCACCCCTCCAACAACTTCCAACACACAGACCACCCCTGCCAACACGGACAGACCAAGGACCACCGATGACAACAGCACAGGGACCCCGGCCCAACGTGGAGCAACGGACAACAACCCCAGTAACAACCCCCAAGTGGGCCTACGGTCACCTGTGCGTGCCAGCACAGGTCCCGCACGTGTCGCCAGGGGTGGTGGGAGGGGTGGTAGACATAGGTCGCTGTTTGCAGAGGGGCCTGGACTGCATGATGACCCACAACTGGCACGCATTGCTGAGGCGTACCAGAATAGCACCGGAGAGGTCAGCCAGGTAGTGGGGATCCTCAAGGACATTCAACAGCAGCAGGCTGCCCATCATGCCCACTTGGACTTACACATGTCCCGTGTGGAGACACACATGTCCCGTGTGGAGACACACATGTCTGGCATGGAGTCCAAGTGGGACACATTGGAAGAACTGACAGCGGTGCATAGGGACATATTGACATGCCTCCGCCAGATTAGCACCAACATGGCCACACCTCCCTGTGTGCCCACAACATCTGGTGCTGCAACAACTGCAACTGCCACAGGGAGGGAGGAGGACTCTGGCGGAGAGTCCTCTGCACCGCAGCAGCCTGCACATGAGGGTCCCCCCGGAAGAAGAGGGGTCGTCCGAGGAAGGAAAACTGAGAGGCCGATGGCCATGTACATCCCCAGGAACCCAACACCTGTTCTGGAAATTCTTCTTTGTGTGCAAACTGTTTACCCTGTCGAATGCAACACAACTCTTCCACATGACATGGGGAGCTTAAGTTGGCCCAATGTATCAGATGACTGTGGACTTTACTCAGGACATTTCTGCTACCAAGCCTTCCAACTCATCTGGGAACTTTGGATTCCAATCCCAATGTACAGCACCCACCATCCTGTGCACTATCCTCACACATGTATGTAAATAAACTCACTAATACACCATACTTGCCTCTGTTGTGATTCCTTTTTTTTTTTTTTTTTTTAAATATCTTTATTTGGTTTTTCCAACAATTTGAACTCCCCAAAACCCACCCCCACCCTACCAGGTCAGACAGGCTAAAAATACAATTTCATCATTTCATAATCTCATAATTTCATAACTTCATAATTTCATAATCATGTTACATTATCCTCAACATTGAATAATCTCTCAACATACCATATGATTAAACAGACTACATAATAATATACCACTAGATATTACTTTGGGATTGGCACCATTCTATTAGAGGAGACCAGACTCTCAACCCCTTTTACGCAGTTTCCTGCCTTTCCGTTTATAAATAGCAGCTTCCAAATTAGAGATTGCCAATAACCTAGCTAGCCACTGATGAAAAGACGGTGCAATAGGATCCAGCCAAGCCGGGGCTATACACAATCTTAACACTGCCATGGCGATAAAAATAAGTTCATGACCTATTCTGGGATTACTCGGATCTGTGACACCCAATAGAATAACATCACTAGACAGAGCTACATCACTTTGCAATACGGCAGACAGGAATTTCTCAATGTTTTGCTTTAACGACGTCAGGCCATCACAAGAAGAGTAAATATGTACACAATCAGCGTTAAATAGCATGCATCTAGGGCAGCAAGTCCCCTTGCCACTCCCTCATTTGGCGATTTTATCTGGAGTATAGTATAAAAAAACATGTTTTATAAAATTGTGCTTGAAGTTTTGTAGACATAAGAATTGTTTGAGACATTGAATAGGCATAGTTAAATTCATCCATAGTTATACCAATTTTCCCCTGCCACTTTTGTGACGTTTTCTCCAGATCATCCGGAAACAGTGCATTTAAAAGGGAATATATTCCCCCAATAGTGCTTTTTTTAATGTGAATTAATGTTTCCACTAAGGTTATTTTTTCGGGCAGAGCCCTTCCCCCCACCCTTCGTAATAAAAAGTCTCTAATTTGAAGATATTTAAAAAAATCCCGCCAGTCCAGTTGAAAGTTTTTTTTTAATTCTTCAAAGGATTGTATCCCTGCAGGGGAAAAGAGGCACCCTATATGAGTTATTCCTGCTGCATTCCATTTGTTAATGCAGTTATCTTTAAAAATATCCGGCAGAGCTGGGTTATCCCTTAGGGGAGTATAAAATGATACACGTCCGATACCCAACATTCTTCTTACAGCCTTCCAAACCTTAAACCCATTAATCAGTGTTTTAAATTTCACTTTTTTATGGTAGCTATCATGTAAATGTCGCCAGAGATATCCGCTGCTTTTACTGCCCAAAATTAGCTGAAAGATAGATGGCGAGCCACCCCCGGGTGTCATCTCCATTCCAATATTCTGTAATAGCTCACTACTATAAAGCAGCACAGATGCCCAATAATATGCTTTAAGGTTTGGGAGAGCTAATCCTCCTCTTTCTTTAGAAAGGGTCAAAAGTTTATACGCTCGCCGGGGTTGCGAGTATGCCCAGATAAAACTTGAAAAAGTGCGCTCCATAGATTTAAACCATTGATCTGAAAATTCTAAGCATATTGCTCTAAATAAATATGAAATTTTAGGGAAAAAAACCATTTTCAAGGCATTAGCCCTACCAATTAAAGATAGATGTAGATTGTCTAAGCGACGAAGATCTTTCTGCATTGAGCCCAGCATTGGCTTCACATTTAGGTCCACCATATTCCCAAGATTAGATGTAATGCAAATACCTAAATATGTAGCATTATCCACCACTCGGGGTCGCGCATCTCACTTTTATTGTTCAGCACGACCTGTGTTTTCCCCTGGTTGAGTGCGTATCCAGATACTAACCCAAATTTATGAGCCTCACTTTCAATAGCCGACATGGCTGTGTTGGGATCAGCTGTCACGACCGCTATGTCATCGGCGTATGCCAAAATCTTGGTCGGATATTCTTGTGTCAAAATCGGTGCTATTTCTCTGTTTCCCTCCAATCTACGAATGAAGGGATCAATGTAGATTGCGAAAAGCAATGGCGAACATGGGCACCCCTGTCGTGTTCCTCGAGAAATGATCAATTCTTTGGTGAGGCTACCATTCACCATCACCATGGCCCTAGGGTTGACATATAGTTTTTGCACTGCCTGAATAAACCCCTTTTTAATTCCAACCCTGGACATAGCGGCCCACAAAAATTGCCAGGAGACCCTGTCAAAGGCCTTCTCGGCGTCAAGAAGAACCAATGCCATTGGGTCTCCTGTAACGTCATTCTATCAAATAAAGTGATCACTCTCTGGATGCGGTTAACAGTTGATCTCCCTGGTACAAAGCCATGCTGGTATTTAGCAATTACTTTATGAATGATAGGGGCAATTCGATTCGCCATAACTTTTGAATATATGTTAGAGTCTGTATTAATAAGAGTAATAGGGCGGTATGAACCTAGCTGATCTGGAGATTTATTTTTTTTAAGAAAAATGACTATCTTTGCCCTAGACCAGGACTTAGGGGGCTGTCCCCCTTTAAAAATGTGTACAATTAAGTCAAATAAAATATCTTTGATCTGATCTAGAAACGCTGAGTAAAATTCCGAAGGTATATTATCCAAACCAGTTGCTTTCCCTTTCGGTAAGATTTTGATTGTAGTTAAAATTTCTTCTATGTAAGGGATTTCATCTAAGGTAGACTGATCTTCCACATCGAACCTATCGAAGCCGCCTCTATCCAAATATTTTTCGATATTTTCTAGGTCACCCTCCCCCTCCTCAGTATACAAAGTACTATAAAATCGCCAGAATGCCTCTCTAATGCGTTCTGGATCAGATATTTGGCCTTCGACTGGGTCCTGTATTTCACGTATCATATTTACTGAAACCTGTTGCCTCATACGTATAGCCAGCTGATGGCCCACCTGCTCATTGACCTCGTATAACATCTCTTTATGTGCTGCGGCTTTTTTTATGGCTTTGACGGTAAAAATATTTGTAATTGCAGCCTTTGCGATTGCCACCTGGCTCTGTATTCTAGTTATTTCTTCTAACCCTTGAATCCCTCTGGTCACCCTTATCAGCTCTTCTTCGGCTAGTCCAAGATTTTCCTGCAATTCCCTCATGGATTCTCTAGCCAGTTTGTTAGACTTCAATGAATATTGCATCGTTTCTCCTCGAATCCCTGCTTTTAGAGCGTCCCATAAAACTTCAATTGATACACTCCCGATGTTATCCTTTAAAAAGTTAGGAATCCACTCTCTCAAGTGAGCGCAATATTTGTCGTCTAAAAGCAAGGATTTCTCAAATGTCCATGATCTAGGGGTTATATTTCCTGATGTGATTTCTAGAGTACAAATTAGAGGGTTATGGTCTGAAAGAATTCGGGGCAACTTCACAATTTGAAACTTAGATCTAAGTGAATTAGACATCAGAATATAGTCTATTCTTACATGAGTACAATGTGGGTTGGAGAAAAAGGTATACCCAGGATCATTAGGATTGGAAGTCTGCCATCCATCTACAAGCCCATGTGTATGGCACATATGTTTCATTGCCTTAAACACTTTAGGTTTCCGGCCATTATAACGCCAATCGTCCTTCATAGACCAGTTACTGGGGAGATTGATATTAAAATCCCCACAGATCAGTAAAGGTAGAGGCCAGTCCGTGAGCTCGTTAGAGATCTCATTGAAGACTGACGGGTCGTCACTATTGCTTCCATATATGGCACAAAGTGTTATTTTTTGCCCCTGTCCATCTTGGCACTCTGTGACTGCCCAACGGCCAAATTTATCAGCTTTAGAGCGGTTAAAAGTATACCCTAAACCCCTGGCTAATATAGCAACTCCCCGTACCCGAGCCCCCTGTGATGTGGCACAAACCAGTCTATACCCCAATGTTTTAAGAATATGTGTTTGTGAACCTTCTATATGAGTTTCCTGTAAACAGACAACATTCGTGCCCATGGTTTGTAATCCTATCGCAACAATTTGCCTCTTTTTAATATCATTTAAGCCACAGATATTTAAAGATAACACTTTTAACACCCCATCTCACTAGTTTGAGTGATCCAAATGTTTGCTCTGAATTTGGCATAGCCCCATTGTTACACCATAACCTGATAATACCCACAGACCAATTTACCCTATTGAAATTGCCCTTACTCTTACTCAGAATAACAACCTGTCTGACCTTCCGCCCTTCCCACCCTACCCTCCCTCTCCCACCCCACCACCCACCACCACTTTTAGAGGTTACCTGGCCAGCACCGGGCCAGGAGTGTGACATCCGTCAGGCAGGACCCCATGTGCCCACTGAGACACCCCCCTAGAGAAATAACCCTGCAACAAAAACACCAACAGACCGACACCCAAACCCCGACACAGGGTCTTATGCTAAGCAATTCGTCAGGAAGAAAGAAAAATTAATTAATTAACGGAGGCAATAACAAAAACAGCAGAGAAGAAGGAAAAAACACCCTATGGCCCCCTCGCTTAAGTTAAGGCATCCAATTCCGATATTCCATACCACATTCTAATACAGGTTGTTGAACCATTACTTATGTTGCTTATGTCCCGAAATTTCCTCTAGATAGTTTTTGGCCTGTACTTCGGAAATAAAGCTACGAGTAATCCCTTGATGAACAATTTTTAGTCTGGCAGGATTTTGAAGGTATACCATTGCCCCCAGCTTCTGAAAGGGATCAAAGAGCTGCCTCAGTCTCCACCTACGCTCCACTGTAGCGTGTGCAAAATCAGGCCTGGTAAAAAAGGTTATTCCATCAAACGACCGCTTGCTTGAGGGTCTAGCCAGATCATAAAGAGCTTGCCGGAGCAGGAAATTAGCAAAAAACATGAGCATAGCCCGAGGATGTTGTTGGGATGCTGAATTACGTTTCCCGGGTAACAGAGGAAACCTATGGGCTCTCTGAATTTCCTTGTCCCAATCCCAGGATTGTAGCTCGGGAAAAGAACCTTTAAGAAGCGTAATCATAAACTTCCTGGGATCATCTTTTTCGGCACCTTCTGGAATCCCTAGGAAGCGGAGGTTGTTGCGTCTCTGCCGGTTTTCCTGTTCCTCCAGCTTCCACATAAGGTCCTTAACCGCCCCTTCATGCTCATCAGTCTTGGTTTTAAGCGAGGTAACATCCTTCTCTAGTTGTTCCGTTCTTTCTTCCACTGAAGCCATTCGATCTACAATTTCAACACAGGTTTTTCCCACTTTCCTGACTGCCCCTTGCAACTTCTTTGCTGCCAGGCGGGATCTACGACTATCAGCTTTGACTTCTGCCTGAAAGCATTTGATAGACTGTAGAATGTCTGTTAAAGCTGGTTCACTCCTTTGATCACCGAGTGTCCCCCCTTGGTCGATACCAGTAATTGTTTGATTTCCCCCAGAGGCCGTCAAGGTGTTGGAGCAAGTCGTGAGCGATGTATCATTATAATCCCACTTCAAATCTGAGGCATCCTCTTTATCCGATAGGTCATAATTCTTTTTATGACGGACCCTGCTTTTTTTCTTTTGTAATTTTTTAAAGACATGTTTAAGTTTCTGCGGGTCAGTATTAGAGCTGCTATACCACTTGCCCTCCTCCTCGCCGCTTGACAAAGAAATACTAATGTCTGACATCTCGGAATCCTCTGTGAGAGAGTAAAATTGATCCTGATTGTCAGGTGTTTTCAGCATGTGATCTTGCCATGTGCTACAAGTAGCTTGTGAAGATAGTACAGCATTTAAACACTCCTCCGGAATATTTGGCCTGTCCCTTGGGGTGATACTATTGTTCTTGTAACTGTCAGTATTGTCAGTATTGTCCACGGGAGCACTTTCTAGCGGAGCAGACAGTACCAGGCCAACTATTTTTTTACCTTGGACTACGGGGAAGGGGGTATCCGGGAGCTGCACATCGCTCAGAACGACCGGTGAGGAGTGACCTATTAATTCTCCTTCCATCTGTACAGGCACCTCCATCGTTACGCCAGGAGATCCAGCTGACTGCATGGAGGCGGTACCCCCCCCGCTCACAGCACCAAAGCTGCTGGTGATCAATGGCTGAGAATAGTCAGTTTCTTTATTTAAGCGAGCGGGGGCTTTTTTTATAATAGCGATGTTTGCTATGTCAGTTTCCCCAAGGCTCTTGTCAGCACACTCCCTCTTTTCTCCTTTTTCTCCCCCACTTTTGCCTTTCGTCGCCAGGGTATCCGCTTTTCTCTGCCGTGTCGCTGCCAAAGTTGCACAGACCTGCGAAGATATCGTAGCATTTTTGCCTTTCACTGCGCGTGCCCCTCTGCCAGTCATTCTTACTTGATTCTCCTGAGTACTGAAGAGAGACCATTCAGAGGATGCACCGGCACTCAAAGAATCTCCATGGCGGCCCAAGCGCGGTGGTTTCAGCTGACAGATTCTCCTCTGGAAAGGGAGCACGCTCCAGCGCCTAGCCAAGCTCCTGCAGTTCCACCGATCCACTTGAGACTCACGCAGGCCAGAGTGAATCCGTGAGGTCAGAGCCCGGCGGACGTCCTCGAGGCAGGGGAGATGCGTGCCTTCAACCCAAAGCAAACAGGTCAGAGAGAAAAGAAAACATTTTTTCCGTGTTTCCTGCAGCATTCCCTGGTCGGGTTTGTTTTTAAAGATTATGGGAATACAGCTTTGTCGCAAAGGTTTTCTAAAAAAGCGAGTTTTAGGCAGATTTACGGGGGATGCTCAGCGGAGCATCACAGCGGTGATGTTAGCCGAACGCCATCTTGCCTCCCCCAACCTCTGTTGTGATTCCAACGTGGTTTTTGTCATGTAGATGGTGTGCATGCTAACTGCTACAGCAAGTTCAACACCGTCATGTGAGTCATGGCGACGTGACACATATGAGGGAGACACACCACTAGGGCTACACAACTCATACACACCAGGGCCATCAGACTCACCGCCTACACTGATGTTGCCAGGAAATACAGTGGAATGCACAGACACCACACCTATTCACAGTCTGTGTTAACTAGCCCACAGGTGCAGTAAGCACATGTCAGTCAGATGTGTGACCACAGACAACGCACAACCCAAAGTGAAGCACAGGTTTATTACACATTTGCAACATGTTGTTTCCACTACAGATGCAAGGTAATCCTACGTGGCAGTGGCCACACAGTCAACAAGTGTAGAAGAAATAAAGTCCAGGGGTGTGTGGCACATCACCTGTAGGGAAACGACTGCTTCCACCCTGGAAGTTGAATCATGGTGTCGGGGGATCACAGTTCACCAAACAACTCTGAAAGTACCCTGTGAAGGACAGACATGACACACAGTCAAAAGCACGGAAGAACAGGACAGAACTGCAATACTCATGGCCAATACATGTCACAAGATACTCACAGAAAACCAAGTTAGCATGTCAACACTGTTGGGGAGTACAGACTACCTGTAAGGACACATCGCTGCACGCTTCCAGTCAAGTAGCACATGGCCACACTCAAACAGCACCAGAGCACCACCAACACATAACACGCAAACACACATCATTGACATGACATCTCTGGATACTCACATTCAGCTGAAGAAGTTGGTGATGAGCTGTGTGTGGACATCACCATCATCATCATCATCATCATCATCACTGGCATCGTGGCCCAGGCCAGGATCCTCCACAGGTGGCGGATGTTGGTCATCGTCATCCAGGATGAGAGGCAACTCCTTCTGCACTGCCAGGTTGTGTAGCATGCAGCATACGATGACAATCTTGCACACCTTTGCTGGGGCATATGGGAGGGCCCCTCCTGTCTTGTCCAGGCAGTGGAAGCGGCTCTTCAGGAGACCAAATGTCCGCTCGATCACTCTCCTGGTCCGACCATGTGCCTCATTGTAGCGCATCTGGGCTGGTGTCACAGGGTTCCTGAGGGGTGTCAGCAACCACGGCATGTTGGGGTATCCGGAGTCACCTACAGACAGACAATTGCACATTAGCAGAGTTGGAAAAGAGGGCGGAATACAACATAGCAGAACACACACAATGGTACAAAGTCAGTACACACCGACAAGCCAGGCACGCTGGTTCTGCATCTGTGACATCATCCTCGGGATGCGACTACTCCTCATCACGTAGGCATCGTGTGCCGAACCAGGGAAACGGGCACACACATGTGAGATGCTCATATCTGCAAGACATACCACCAGAGCATTGATCGAATGATAATGTTTCCTGTTCCTGTATGCCTGCTCATGTGCCTGTGGTGGTACCAAAGCCACATGTGTCCCATCAATGGAGCCAATGACATGTGGCATCCTCCCCAGGGCATAGAAGTCACTCTTGACGTCAGTGAGTTGTTGACGTGTAGGGAAATAGATGTACTGGTTCAGGCATCTCAACATTGCCTCCAAAACATCGCGTAGCACACGGCTGAACATAGTCTGTGACATCCCACCAGCAGTCGCCACAGTGTGTTGAAAGGTACCAGTGGCAAAGAAGTGTAGGGCTGCCATCACCTTCACCTTGGGGGTCAGCGCTGTAGGGTACGGCCGGCCAAGTTGCAAATGTGGGGCCAAGCGCACTGCCAAATCCTCAATCAGCTGCCTGGTGAAGCGGTACCGTCGGATGCTGTCACGTTCCACCATCGTTGCCAGGTCAGGGAATGGTCTATGGACAGCTGGTAACCTGCAGTGCATAGGTGAAGAAAGAAAGATTGTCAGTCACCCCACATATGTGCCATTCACCATACTCAATTTCACATGATACATCATTACGAGACACAAGTACTTGATGTGTGTGCCGTTCTGTATGGACATATATGGCACCTACATGGACATCATCTAACATCTCAGTTCAACATGTGTTGACAACAGGTTCCAGGTTGTGCTATGGTTAACCATTAGGCTGTGTCACAGTACCCATTTACTGCTGTCATGTTCCACACACACACCAGAGGAGTGGAGAGGTGTGGTGCAGCGGCCAGGGCAGCTGACTTCGGAGCACAGGGTTCACGGTTCGATCCCCGGCTCTGGCGGCAGCTTAGCTCAGCACCATGTGACTCTGGGCAATAGCTCACTTAATTTCCACGACAGCCCCCAGCGCCTTGAGACCCGTAAGGGTGAGTAGCTGCGCTATATAAAAACTGACTTACTTACTTACTTTACTTACTTACTTACTTACACCACAGTGACATGTCTGGACAGATGCGCCACAGGCATCACAGCTCATTGACAGGTAGATTACCAGTGACCCTGTCTTGCCACATGGACACTGGCATGACATGGCGTATCATGTACACGTCAGAAAAACAAAAATGACTCCCACAGGTAGTGGCCCCTGTTGCCTCCGCAGGACAGACATGGACGTCTGTAACACACGCACAACATCAAAGTCCATGCACAAACAACGTTGATGTGGAGACTGTCTCCCATTGTGCACATGGAATCAGAGACATCGGAAACACAACATGCACACAGACTGTGGAGGGCCATCACTATTGTGGCAATGGGTCACCCTGTGACGTACATGCCTTCCCACATGGGACTCTGGGGGTATGTGACATGTCATACACATACACAACCTGGAAATGTGACCATGCCACATGCTCCGAAATGAACAGTTGCACATCACAGTGGTCATGTGCACAACACACAAAGGATCCTGTCCCCATGAACACGTGCACAGCCTGGGAGTGGCTGCCCCCAAGTGCCACCCCAAAAACTACATGTTTACCCCCATACACAGAAAAGGTAATGCAGCCTTACATGCCTTAGGATACAGTGTGGACTGGGTGTGGTGTTGTAGGTGTGCCCCTGAGTCCCTGGCAAGTATATGTGGCTGGCATACGTTCACCAGTGACAAGCATGGTGACATATGCGAGTGACCTGTACAGGGACGCGTTGTACAGCAATGGACCGATCAGTGTGCACGCACTGGCCATTGCATCTGTTGTGAGCGGGTACGCGTTGTTTCCAGGAATACGCGTTGTACAGCAATGGACCGATCGGTGTGCACGCACTGGCCATTGAATCTGTTGTGAGCGGGTACGCGTTGTACAGCAATGGACCGATCGGTGTGCATGCACTGGCCATTGCATCTGTTGTGAGCGGGTACGCGTTGTTTCCCGGAATACGCGTTATACAGCAATGGACCGATCGGTGTGCACGCACTGGCCATTGCATCTGTTGTGAGCGGGTGCAGCGTTGTACAGCAATGGACCGATCGGTGTGCACGCACTGGCCATTGCATCTGTTGTGAGCGGGTACGCATTGTACAGCAATGGACCGATCGGTGTGCACGCACTGGCCATTGCATCTGTTGTGAGCGGGTACGCGTTGTACAGCAATGGACCGATCGGTGTGCACGCACTGGCCATTGCATCTGTTGTGAGCGGATACGCGTTGTACAGCAATGGACCAATCGGTGTGCACGCACTGGCCATTGCATCTGTTGTGAGCGGGTACGCGTTGTTTCCCAGAATACACGTTGTACAGCAATGGACCGATCGGTGTGCACGCACTGGCCATTGCATCTGTTGTGAGCGGGTACGCATTGTACAGCAATGGACCGATCGGTGTGCATGCACTGGCCATTGCATCTGTTGTGAGCGGGTACGCGTTGTACAGCAATGGACCGATCGGTGTGCACGCACTGGCCATTGCATCTGTTGTGAGCGGGTACGCGTTGTACAGCAATGGACCGATCGGTGTGCACGCACTGGCCATTGCATCTGTTGTGAGCGGGTACGCGTTGTACAGCAATGGACCGATCGGTGTGCACGCACTGGCCATTGCATCTGTTGTGAGCTGGTACACGTTGTACAGCAATGGACCGATCGGTGTGCACGCACTGGCCATTGCATCTGTTGTGAGCGGGTACGCGTTGTACAGCAATGGACCGATCGGAGTGCACGCACTGGCCATTGCATTTGATGTGAGCGTGTACGCGTTGTCTTTTGAAATACGCGTTGTACAGCAATGGTCCGGACGGTGCGCATGCATTGGCTAGGGCCTGGCATGGCAACGGACGTGTTTTCGAAGCTGGAACGAGTCTGATGCAGTGAATTCAGTTGGCCAGCCACAACAATGTTGCAAAAACATGGGTGTCATGAAGTTTAAATTTTGAAGGATGCTGTGGGCGTGTATAAGTGGTGCAATTCCATGGATTGGCCAGATTCAGAAGATGCAAACGACTTGGACCTATCACTTTGGACACATGGGACAGTATCTGCCTCTGCAGCACACATATAATGCTGGCTGTTCCCCTGAGAGCTCACTTGCCTGCACTACATGCTCCAGGATGACATCTGCCACCAACACTGCTGCTGTCTCTGCATCCTCTGGCTACTGCAATGGCACGTACTGTGGAGAGAGCCCCAGCCTTCAGCCTTGAGGAGAACCAGGCCCTGCTGGACAGCCTCCTTCCACAGTACAGCAAGCTGTATGGGAAACCAGGGGAGCAGGTGAGTGTGCTGTCCACTGCCTTACTAATTGTGCATGTTGTCTGACTAGCAAGACTTACAGTGTGCACACCACTGGCTAGCATGCTCACTGAGTAGTTCTCACCCCCAAAGTGTGTAGTTACATGCACTGAACAGGTACAGTGCAGTAACAGTGCATTCCAACAAGGTTTTACTTCCCAGACAATGATACCATGTAGTAACTGCTGGCAAACTGTTCATAGCCATCGTTGCACTGCCTATGTACATCATATGCCCCTGTGATTGAGACATGTATATCCAACTGTGTGATGCACGTATATGTTGCATGTGTAGTAATGGCATTTTCACTTTGTCATCCTCACAGGTTGATGCCCACCAGAAGCAGGAAATCTGGCTGACCATCGCCCGGGCAGTAAGATCCGTGGGGGTCTACAAGCGCCGGATCCGCAACTGCCAGAAGAGGTGGCAGGACCTTCGGGGCTGGACCTGGACGATCGCAAGGGTCCAGCTGAAGCTGTCGCCTCCTCGCAGGAGGGGCGGACACCGGACCCTGACCCCCACATGCTCAGGATCCTGGCGGTGGTCTTCCCTGACCTGGATGGGCAGCTGAAGGCCAGACAGCAGCAAGGAGGGGTGAGTCCATGACTGCACTGTGCACTTTGTCTGACATGCTATGTGCCCTCCTCTGGCCTGGTTAAACTTCCACAGTACATCAGTCTTGTGGTCCAGGACCCATGTCCCTCAATTGTGACATGCTCACTCCTCATCTGATACGCATATGTGTGGCCCTTACAGTCAGGAAATTGTGTCACTTGGGTACTGTGTCATTGCATTTTGCTTCGCTCAAGGTGGGGGACAGCATTTGTTCCCGTGACTATGTTGTGGGATTCATGGGTGGGTCAATTGCTTACACAATGCCTAAGTTCTGACATGTAATCTGGGTGTAACTTTGATATGTGGTCCACTTGATGATCTGAATCACCACATGTCCCTGGGGTATTTGGCACACCCCCATGCTGCGGGTGGGAACAATGTTTGGGCCTCAGGAGTATGTATATCAAGTGTGTCACACATGCTTAGCCACCTGCCTACTGTCCAGGGCTCATCCCTCTTTCAGGTGGAGCAGGA
This sequence comes from Calotriton arnoldi, assembly GCA_963921515.1. Lineage (NCBI taxonomy): Eukaryota > Metazoa > Chordata > Amphibia > Caudata > Salamandridae > Calotriton > Calotriton arnoldi. Next base: position 379,584 of record CAWUFW010010513.1, read on the forward strand.
CAGTCATGCCTACTCCAGGGCATACAATACACTCTGTACTCCCACTCCCATGTATCAGCTGAAATGTTGTGATCAGTGAAATGTTCCCTCAGGTGTTTGCCTCTGTGTCATTGTGCCGTGGCTTCGTTGTCAGGACTACTGGGATGTTTATCGTTTAGGGCTCCGCATGCCATCTGAGATGTGACCATGAGAGACGATACTTCTGTGACTCATAGGTGTTTGATCACTTGACTGTGCACACAGGTGTATGCGACTGTGAACTTCAGGCAGCTGTTTTACATTCACAGCAGACTGTGAGGTGCTCAGGTTCATAGAGTTGTGTTTCATGTCTCCCATATGTCCAATTGGCATGACGTGGCCAAATAAGAGTTCAGATGATGTGGTTTGTGGGGGATGGACATGTGCACTTGTCAGCTACATAACTTGCATTCCCCATTTCCTAGGATTGTGACACAGTGCAGACTGTTGTTGGCTGGCTGCCATGCCCATGTGACTGGAGACAGTGATGTATGACTTTGCAGGCATGCCTGTGCCATGGCATTTAACTTCCTAAGAGTGATCCTGCAGGGGAGTTACATGTGCAACATGCACCCCATTGTGGCATTGACTATCCGGACATGGGTGCATCATGGTGTCTGGTGCTGGTATGCAACACATGTATTTCTAATTAGACTCTGGCCATCCCTTTACCCGGACACCTGTACTAACTCAGTGGCAAGAGATGTGATGTGTGCATGTTCACATACTTCATCGTGTTCTCTGCAATGTCCAACAACTGTGTACGTGGTGCTTGTGTCCACACTGGGGTATTACCATCCAACAGGCACCAGACAGATGGGTGCAAGGGCAGGAGGGGTGTGAGTGCCATGGTTGACCATCAGACTGACAATTGGCTTCTCCTAATCTGTGTGAGGACTTTTGGCAATGTTCAACTGAGGATGCCAGGGCTTGCTCTGTAATGTGCTGTACTTACTGTGGTGTGTGCGGTCAGTGCAGGTGACTGATGTTTGTCTGTTTCCCTAATTGTTTGCAGATACATCCACGGCCACAGGAGGGGACAGCTCCACGGACCAGGAGGAGCTGCAGAGCCAGACTGGGTTAGCAGGCGATGAGTGGTCGGAGGGACCCAGTGGCACGGAGGGCGAGGGGAGCCACACCGAGGAGTCCTCAGCACCATCCACCTCAGCTGAGGACCACAGCAGCTCGGAGGATGACTCCCTTGTGGAGGAGGGTGTCAGCAGCCACCACACCCCAGCCAGTATGTCTGGCCCCGCCACCACCACCACCACCACTGCCCTCCCATTGGCTCCCATTCCAGAGGTCCGTGGAGGCTCCCGTGTCCGGGAGCGTGTCTCCTTCTTGCCAGGCACCGCACCCCCTGCCCCTGTGTCCCCTGCTGCCCTGAGTGAGGAGTCTGTGTACCTACAAGTCATGTAATTTACATTTGGTGTTACCTTTCAGTGATTGTGACACGTTGTGTGTGTGACTGCTGCCACTCCTCTGGGTCAGAGCTGCAATGTTGGAAGTTGTCTATGTGTGTTCTTGGTGGATGACCTTGGCTTCTTCATTGGTGTGTGACTGTTGCCGGGATCCCATTGGTTGGTGTGGATTTGACGTCATGCCCATGTACAGTGTACTGTGCAGTGTGTCAGACATTCACAAGTCTTGTTGACTGGCCATGTGTGATGGGTATCTCCACCTTAGTTCCCCCCACCACCCCTGGGATTGTCATGGGTGCATGTGCAATGTCACCAGTCCATGTGAGCTTCACTGCTGCACATTGGTGGAGGTCAAGGTGTGTGGTGTTGAGTGTGTGCAAATGAGAGTTGTTGCACGGCTAGACCCCTACCTCCATGTTGGCCTTGGCTGACAGGCCGTGCTGATTGATTTGTGCTTGTGTAGTTGTGATGGTAGTTAGTTGCTTAGGAAACATGACTGTGGTTCACTGTGTGTACGACATCTACCTTTGTCATCACAGTGGGATTATCATGCAGGCCAGTGTCACCACAATGTAGGGTCCCTGGGGGTAGTGCTGTGGTGGGTCTGTCTCTTGCTGTGTTAGTTGCTGTTCCTACAAGCTTGTGTGACATTTGTAATTTGTGCTCCCTCTCATCTAACAATGCCTGATTGCCCACATAGGGGAATCCGATCCATGAGTTACTTTTGTGTGGCACTGTATACACATATGTGTAATAGGGATTCAGGCCTCCTCATGTGTTGTGTGGTTGCCTGAGGACACTGGCACACCCCCCCCCATCACCTGTTGTGTTTGATATGCAGTGAGAGTCTGCCTGTTTGTGTTTGTGCATTTGCACCACTGCATTGGCATTTCTTTAGTGTGCCATTGGCTGTATGTTGTTTGGTGGGTTTCCCCTGCTGTCCCTGGGACTCCTAGGCCATCAGTCAGCACAATGATCATGGTTTGTATGTCCTATTGCTGCCATGGAATGGTATTTGTTCACCTGACATCTACAGTCTCCACAGGATATCTACATTTGTGTGTCCATTGGTGCTGATGTGTGGGTCTGCATTATGATGGTCACTTCTGTCATTGTGTAATTCGTGAATGTGACAATGTGAGCCCCCATGGGTGAGGTTTGTCTGCACATGGCCAAAGCGATGTTTCATTGGCACTGCACTGTTTGCCTCACCCAATCTATGTTGCTATGGGTCACAAGCACTACTATGCCACTGATGTGTTTGTTGTTGTGTGACCAGGAATCATCCATGCAGTTTGGCATTTGCAGCTTTTCACATGACAACACTTACATTTTGGTCACTGTGGTGATGGGGCTTTAGACCCCATTGCCACAATGTTCAAAATGTGCTTCAGCTATGGACCCCACACTTACCTTTTGGTCACTGTGGTGATGGGGCTTTAGACCCCATTGCCACAATGTTCAAAATGTGCTTCAGCTATGGACCCCACACTTACCTTTTGGTCACTGTGGTGATGGGGCTTTAGACCCCATTGCCACAATGTTCAAAATGTGCTTCAGCTATGGACCCCACACTTACCTTTTGGTCACTGTGATGATGGGGCGTTAGACCCCATTGCCACAATGTTCAAAATGTGCTTCAGCTATGGACCCCACACTTACATTTTGGTCACTGTGGTGATGGGGTGTTAGACCCCATTGCCACAATGTTCAAAATGTGCTTCAGCTATGGACCCCACACTTACCTTTTGGTCACTGTGGTGATGGGGCTTTAGACCCCATTGCCACAGTGGTCATGGTCTGCTTGCATTGTGGAGGCCACACACATTTATGTGTGACACGTGTGATAGGGGGTCACATTGTATGTTCAATGTCATGTTCAGTGTTGTAGGCATTTGACACAGACTACACACGCTTGTCATGGTGTTGGGGGGATGTATTTTTCAGACATTCCTTATGTTGGAGTATGCTGGTTGTGTCATGCATTACCCGTCCTATGAGTAGGGGTTGTGTGGGTGGTAGGCATCCAGGCCCCCATGAGTAGGGGTGGTGGTAGTGGTAGGCATCCAGGCCCCATGAGTAGGGGTGGTCGTAGTGGTAGGCATCCATCCCCCTATGAGTGGGGATGGTAGTAGTGACAGGCATCCAGGCCCCCATGAGTAGGGGTGGTGGTAGTGGTAGGCATCCAGGCCACCCTGAGTAGGGGTGGTGGTAGTGGTAGGCATCCATCCCCCTATGAGTGGGGATGGTAGTAGTGGCAGGCATCCAGGCCCCATGAGTAGGGGTGGTGGTAGTGGTAGGCATCCATCCCCCTATGAGTGGGGATGGTAGTAGTGACAGGCATCCAGGCCCCCATGAGTAGGGGTTGTGGTAGTGGCAGGCATCCAGGCCCCCCTGAGTAGGGGTGGTGGTAGTGGTAGGCATCCATCCCCCTATGAGTGGGGATGGTAGTAGTGGCAGGCATCCAGGACCCCATGAGTAGGGGTGGTGGTAGTGGTAGGCATCCATCCCCCTATGAGTGGGGATGGTAGTAGTGACAGGCATCCAGGCCACCATGAGTAGGGGTAGTGGTAGTGGTAGGCATCCATCCCCCTATGAGTGGGGATGGTAGTAGTGACAGGCATCCAGGCCCCCATGAGTAGGGGTGGTGGTAGTGGTAGGCATCCATCCCCCTATGAGTGGGGATGGTAGTAGTGACAGGCATCCAGGCCCCCATGAGTAGGGTTGGTGGTAGTTGTAGGCATCCAGGCCCCCCTGAGTAGGGGTGGTGGTAGTGGTAGGCATCCATCCCCCTATGAGTGGGGATGGTAGTAGAGACAGGCATCCAGGCCCCCCTGAGTAGGGGTGGTGGTAGTGGTAGGCATCCATCCCCCCCTGAGTAGGGGTGGTGGTAGTGGTAGGCATCCATCCCCCTATGAGTGGGGATGGTAGTAGTGACAGGCATCCAGGCCCCCCTAAGTAGTGGTGGTGGCAGTGGTAGGCATCCATCCCCCTATGAGTGGGGATGGTAGTAGTGACAGGCATCCAGGCCCCCATGAGTAGGGGTGGTGGTAGTGGTAGGCATCCAGGCCCCCCTGAGTAGGGGTGGTGGTAGTGGTAGGCATCCATCCCCCTATGAGTGGGGATGGTAGTAGTGGCAGGCATCCAGGCCCCCATGAGTAGGGGTGGTGGTGGTGGTAGTGGTAGGCATCCATCCCCCTATGAGTGGGGATGGTAGTAGTGGCAGGCATCCAGGCCCCCATGAGTAGGGCTGGTGGTAGTGGTAGGCATCCCTCCCCTATGAGTGGGGATGGTAGTGGAGCCAGGCATCCAGGCCCCCCTGAGTAGGGATGGTGGTAGTGGTAGGCATCCATCCCCCCCTGAGTAGGGGTGGTGGTAGTGGTAGGCATCCATCCCCCTATGAGTGGGGATGGTAGTAGTGACAGGCATCCAGGCCCCCCTAAGTAGGGGTGGTGGTAGTGGTAGGCATCCATCCCCCTATGAGTGGGGATGGTAGTAGTGACAGGCATCCAGGCCCCCATGAGTAGGGGTGGTGGTAGTGGTAGGCATCCAGGCCCCCCTGAGTAGGGATGGTGGTAGTGGTAGGCATCCATCCCCCTATGAGTGGGGATGGTAGTAGTGGCAGGCATCCAGGCCCCCATGAGTAGGGGTGGTGGTAGGCATCCATCCCCCTATGAGTGGGGATGGTAGTAGTGACAGGCGTCCAGGCCACCATGAGTAGGGGTGGTGGTAGTGGTAGGCATCCATCCCCCTATGAGTGGGGATGGTAGTAGTGGCAGGCATCCAGGCCCCCATGAGTAGGGGTGGTGGTAGTGGTAGGCATCCATCCCCCTATGAGTGGGGATGGTAGTAGTGACAGGCATCCAGGCCCCCATGAGTAGGGGTGGTGGTAGTGGCAGGCATCCAGGCCCCCATGAGTAGGGGTGGTGGTAGTGGTAGGCATCCATCCCCCTATGAGTGGGGATGGTAGTAGTGACAGGCATCCAGGCCCCCTGAGTAGGGGTGGTGGGAGTGGTAGGCATCCAGGCCCCCTGAGTAGGGGTGGTGGTAGTGGTAGGCATCCATCCCCCTATGAGTGGGGATTGTAGTAGTGGCAGGCATCCAGGCCCCCATGAGTAGGGGTGGTGGTACTGGTAGGCATCCATCCCCCTATGAGTGGGGATGGTAGTAGTGACAGGCATCCAGGCCACCATGAGTAGGGGTGGTGGTAGTGGTAGGCATCCATCCCCCTATGAGTGGGGATGGTAGTAGTGAGAGGCATCCAGGCCCCCATGAGTAGGGGTGGTGGTAGTGGTAGGCATCCATCCCCCTATGAGTGGGGATGGTAGTAGTGACAGGCATCCAGGCCCCCCTGAGTAGGGGTGGTGGAAGTGGTAGGCATCCAGGCCACCCTGAGTAGGGGTGGTGGTAGTGGTAGGCATCCATCCCCCCCTGAGTAGGTGTGGTGGTAGTGGTAGGCATCCATCGCCCTATGAGTGGGGATGGTAGTAGTGGCAGGCATCCAGGCCCCCATGAGTAGGGGTGGTGGTAGTGGTAGGCATCCATCCCCCTATGAGTGGGGATGGTAGTAGTGAGAGGCATCCAGGCCACCATGAGTAGGGGTAGTGGTAGGCATCCAATCCATCCCCCTATGAGTGGGGATGGTAGTAGTGACAGGCATCCAGGCCCCCATGAGTAGGGGTGGTGGTAGTGGTAGGCATCCATCTACCTATGAGTGGGGATGGTAGTATTGACAGGCATCCAGGCCCCCCCTGAGTAGGGGTGGTGGGAGTGGTAGGCATCCAGGCCCCCCTGAGTAGGGGTGGTGGTAGTGGTAGGCATCCATCCCCCCCTGAGTAGGGGTGGTGGTAGTGGTAGGCATCCATCCCCCTATGAGTGGGGATGGTGGTAGTGGCAGGCATCCAGGCCCCCATGAGTAGGGGTGGTGGTAGTGGTAGGCATCCATCCCCCTATGAGTGGGGATGGTAGTAGTGGCAGGCATCCAGGCCCCCATGAGTAGGGGTGGTGGGAGTGGTAGGCATCCAGGCCCCCCTGAGTAGGGGTGGTGGTAGTGGTAGGCATCCAACCCCCCTGAGTAGGGGTGGTGGTAGTGGTAGGCATCCATCCCCCTATCAGTGGGGATGGTAGTAGTGACAGGCATCCAGGCCCCCCTGAGTAGGGGTGGTGGTAGTGGTAGGCATCCATCCCCCTATGAGTGGGGATGGTATTAGTGGCAGGCATCCATCCCCCTATGGGTGTGTATCAATCAATCAATCAATCACAGAATTTGTAAAGCGCACTACTTACCCGCGAGGGTCTCAAGGCGCTGGGGAAAAAAAGGGGGGGGGTGCTGCTACTGGTCGAACAACCAGGTCTTGAGTAGCCTCCTGAAGGTCAGCAGGTCTTGGGTCTGTCATAGGCTTAGTGGAAGGGTGTATGGCATTGGTGATAGCCATCCCGCCCCTATGGTTCTGCTGGTGCTGGTGTACGTCATTTGTGCATCCCTATGTGTGTGTGACATATTTCGGGTATGTGTCGTTTGTTTGTGTTGTGGGTGTTTGACTTACCGTCTGCGCCGTACGCGTCCGTACCGGTCCCGGTAATAGATGTAGAGTATTGGTAGAACCTGCGCGATGGGATTCATGGCTGGGTCGTCTCGTTCGGGTTTCTCGTGGCTTCGACTCGTACTTGTCGCTGGCTTGTTCGTTTCGTCGCCGTGGATCGTCTTGTGGCGCGAATCGGAGCTTATGTACAGCTCTCCCGGATGCTCAAACGTGCCGGACGTAGCGACGGGTTCGGCGCGTACGGAAGGCGCATCGTACTAGTCCGGCCGGAAGGTGCTGTGTATTTGCTTCCGTGCGACTCGAATCGGCGTTTACGGATCTGGCTCGGGTGGGGAACAGGAGCTGATATGGGTAAGTACGGCTCGCTCGGAATCTGGGCTGTTGTGCGCATCGTACTTGTTCGTTCGGACGAGTGTTCGAATCGGTCGGGAAACACATGTTTGGCTTGTATTTTTTCCGGACGAATACTGTTAGGTGCGCTTCCGGCCGAGATCGGAATCGACCCCTGTGTCTTTGTACAGCTCGGATGGAACTTGCCATCCTGCATCCAACCTTTAACAATCACACACACGGCGCTGTATTGTTGTTTGCTTCCTATGGCCGGTTGAGCAGATCCGTCAGTGTATATTATGAATTCATACTGATCTAGAGGCATAATTTCATTCGGGAGAGGATATACTTGTTCGTATTGCAGGAATGCCTGTGTTTTTAGACTAGGGTCGTACCTGTATTCTACATCTGATGCAGTGAGAGAATTAGCCCATTGTATCCATTGCGGATGTAAATCATTAGCATTTTGAACGCTTGCTTTTGTAGCAGCCTCTAAGGCCGGTACTGGAGTCACGACAATTATTCGTTTTCCCTGAGCCAGTGCTCTTTCTCTCACTACAGCAGTCTGTACTGCTGTCAGAATTTTTTCTGTGGATGCGAAACGCATCTCAGCATTTGTATACAAATATGACTTGTAAGCAATGGGTACTGTTTCGCCTTCATTATATGTGAGGTATGTGTACCCAGATTGACCTGCAACTATACGGATCACCAGGTTGTGGACATATACGCGTGTCTGTAAGTGTTTAGATGCTATCATGTTAGCCTGCAGGGAACGAAGTGTATCTGTATGTTCTTGTGTTCATTGCCTAACTGAAAAATCAGGTCTTATGAGGTCGTAGAAAGGTTTGACTCTTTCTGTGGAACAAGATATATGTTCTGCCGAAATTCAGGAATCCCAGGATGGATTGTAAATTTTTCAGTGATTTTGGAGGTTGGAGCAGCGCACACTTTTCTAAAAGGTTAGCTGCCAGGCTTTTCCCTTCACTTGAAAGCTCATATCCCAAAAATAGGATGCTGAGGTGGGCTATTTTTGATTTTGTGAAGTTAAATTTGTAACCCTCTGAGGCGAATCCCAAAATTATGGTGCTCACCCTCGTCAAGTGATCCTCTATGTCATCATCCGTCAGATAAATATCATCTACATAGGACAATGCTTGCTCGTCCAGATTTTGAAGTAATTCAGTTACTCTGGTGGAAAACAACCCTGGGCTATTTTTATATCCCTGGGCAAGTCAACAAAATTGCAGCTGAGACCCTAGTGCTGAACATGCTGTCAAGTATCTGCTTTCAGGTGCTATATTCTGGCAGAAAAATCCATTTGAGATGTCTAGTGTTGTTTTGTATTTTTTCCGCACAATGTTATTCATTAATGCGGCACTGTGTGCATTTTGTACTGCAAGTTTCGTGCATGAATTTAGATGTCTGTAATCTAAAACTAGACGATATGAATTGTCGGGTTTCATTACCGGAAACAAAGGATTATTCATTGAGGAGGTGCAAGTTTCAATCACCCCCTGGTATTCAAGTTGATCTAAAATCTCCCTGACCTGTTTTTTAGCTTCTTGCTTTATGGGATACTCTATCTGTGGAGTTGGAGTACATTTTAATGGTATCACGGTATCACGTGGTGGGTTGACCCTTCATCCCATCCAACATAGTTTCGATATAGTGCTGGGGCAAGGGCTACTGCCCACTCCCGTGCACATGTATGTTTTAAATATTGGGGGACGAGGTCGGAAAAAGCTGGCATAATTACCGTTTCCCCTTTTGGGCAATCCATAACAATAGCAGGCTGCCAATCTTTTTCAGCTAATAAAATGTCATAGCCAAAGGTTAAGTTCTCCCAAAAGAGACCCTTAATTTTCCTGGGTTTGTCCACCTCCATCCGAAGTGTTATCTCATGTAACCTATGTGGGATGCTTACCCTAGTATCAGGTGTTTCCACCGTGATATATTCATTCAACTCCGCTGTCACCAGAAATTCCATCAGGTTCTGGCGAGCTATTGTTACTTCTGCTGCGCTGTCTAGCATCGTCAGAGCCCATTCCCCGTTCAGTATTTGAGTCCTCAGAATTCTGGGCATGTCTGATCTTGAGATCTGCTACTTTCTTCTTTTTGAATTGAGGTTTAAGTTTTTGGTTTTCTTCTTTTTTAGGTGCGTAGTCCGCAAGCGTTGCGTGTCTCTGGACTTTGTACGCTCCTCCTGTCTCTGTTCCGACCGTCCTTCTCTCTCAGAGTTTTTTGAAGAGCCCTGAAAGGAACAAGAGGAACGTGTATCAGTGTCCTGATACCTGTCAGGTTTTCTAATGTTGTCCTTATTCCTAAGGTTATACCTCCTTTCGGAGGACTTCTGTTGAGGAGATCTACCTCTGGATTGAGATCTATTTTCTTTATTCTTTTGTTGTTTGTTATTGTCCCATTTCTTCTTTGAAGAAACTGGTGTTTGCTTTGCCTGTTCTTTATCTGGACCTCCCATTAGTTGGGGTTTTACTGGTCTAGCTCCCAAACTATCCCTACCTAATTCCGCATAAGCAGTTTCAATAATTTTACGTAATTCTGTCTCTTGTTGTAAAGGAGTGAAATCTCTCAGGTGTTGGCATATTGCCACTGATGCTGCTTCCCCTTTAATGTTTGCTAATATTATAGCTGATACCTGGGTGAAGGTATTTAATAGCTTCATCCCTAAGTTCAGAGCAGGTTCTGCTCCATACTCGTTCTGTATTTGTCTAAATACGTCTGGTATCACTGCTAATGAAGGGATACCATGAGTTCTGGTATATATTGCAGCGAAGACGGTACCCCAAGAAGTACAATACTCTATCGGGGGAGCTATTCCCATTGGCAAGCAAATTGTTAGCATTCTATGCTTTACATGTGGGCTGGTGTTTGGAAATACCGCCTCTAGCTGTGTTATTTTTTTAGCCACCCAAAATGGCATTTGTACACGTTTTGCGGGCAATTTACTCATCACTGCGTGTAATGTTTCTGGTGTAATTTTGGTTGTGGAAGTTTGGACTGGTCCTGGTTGTGTAGCCGGTGTTGGCTGAAGTGTGAGTGTTCTCATCACAAACTGTGTCATGTTTCTGTAAGGTTTTAATAATTCTTTATGCTCTGTAAGTAAGTCTCCTCCTGGCATTGTGTCAATGTCAGGGTGTGGTGTGTAGGCTGCTAGTACTGGCCATGTTGCTCCATCTCTTCCGAGCAGACCGAGTCTTACTCTATTTCTTGTATGGGGTAGGGGCACCTTTAAACCAGTATATATGTTCGTGGTAAGTGAGTGGAATTTCAATGTCCTCGTATGGACAGTATTCGTTAGGTATTTCATCTTCTGTATGGTAATAAAATGTTTTTGTTGATGCATTTGCATGTGGAAATGTAACCCATGAATAGAATATCTCTGTTCTAAATGATTCGTGTGCCTCAATCACGAATGTTACCTGCCCACCCCTATATGTTAAACAGTATGCGGCTAGTTTTAAGGTGATGGCAGTTCTAACATTTTCTGAAATGAGTATTGCATCTGCATCTTCTTCTTCTTGGACTGATATATTCAGTTGGTGCACAGTGTCTCCCTGTTCAGTCATTGTTTTTAGTAGTAAGAAGAGCTTTTCAAGGGAACTGAGATAAGGTGTTATGCACAATAGGAACAATGTATCCTTCAAGCTTGATTAAACCAACAGCCAATACAGATGATTTTTGCCTACTCAGCTGTGGCAGATTTTTTGTTCCCTCCCACTCCTGACGTCGCTGGAGAAATGTGAGTAGGGGTCTCTGAGAATAGCACGACTGAAATACTCAGATTTGACCGTTAAATAATTACCCAACCAATGTTGGCGGCGCCATGTCGTGTAGTTCCTATAAAACCTATATGGGATCTGTGCGTTTGGACAACATACCCTGCAGGATTGGTGTCAGACTGATTCTAGACACCCCCACCGGGTATGTTGGCCTGTATACCAGCCAGCTCACAGTGCCACTAGAAACCCCTCTTACCAAGGAGAGAGTAGTTCTTGGCAACCATCAGAAATGACAACCCTGATCCCTCAGAATCGTGGAACCAGTGCAATACTTTTAGCTCAGTCACTTGTGCTCACTTGGTCTCAGAGAGACACACAGAATAAACGATATGGACGTTTTTCAATAAGCATTTATTGAACACTCGTCATTCTAGTGCAAAATAGGTGTGCTGAGACAACCACTAGACAGAAACAGATATAAATGATTAGAAGCACTAAGAAGGTGAAAGGATGGTAGATCTCTACCATTCTGCTATAATCATGAAGATAGGCAAGTACATAAAATACTTGACAATAAAATGCGTACTCCTACGATGCTACCCTAGCTAGATGTACCTAAGTGTACCTAGCATGTGTGTAGGTGTTAAGCCAAGAATCCCTCTAGGATAAAGTCAACCCCATTACCTGAAGTGAGAGGCTGTGGGACCCCGTCTTGGTCTCAGGTTGGACATTAGACCACTGCGAGCTGGAGTGTCTGTATGCAGGAACCTCAGCGTCTCGCGTCAGTGTGTCGGCATGGAAGTGGTGATCTCCTCTTCCTATCTCAGCAAGATGTGATGTTTATATACCTGAAGGTATCCCCAGGGGTTCTACCTTGCTGTGCCACTGTCGGACTTAGGATGACATCGGGAATGAACCTTGTACATAGTAATTATGCAGGAGATGGTATTCCTGCTGAGCTTCCTAGAATCCAAGGATCCTCATGCATAATGTATGAGGCTATTGTTCAGGGAAAACCCCACGTTCTGTAAGCAGTACTGTTAACTAGGTAAAGGGTCAGTCCTAACAGCCCGTTATGTATGTAATGTAGGGATGAATATAGGTGAAAGGTTGGGATGTTACCCGAGCCTATATTTGGGGTACATATATGGAATATAACACTGCAGTCTTTTAAATTCCACTCATTCACACCTCAGTTACACTGTGGAGGAGGCAGACATGGCACTGAAGGCCAAGACTTCTGCTTCCTCAGACAAGTACATCCTGGCACTACATTTTCCAAATCTACTATTAAATTGCCTGATACCTGGTTTAATCCCCACCTTTATATTTAAAAACAAAAGTGTAAAGTGTTCTAACAGATGTGGTGGAAAGGCTATAACCATATCTGTAAGTTAAAACACAGAAAATCAATTAAAATCTACCATAAAGCTATTAGGACAGCTCATTCTACATTTTTTCCTCAAAAAATCGAGGGAGCGTCTAACTCAACTAAAGCGATTTTCATAATTGTGAAATCGTACTTGATCCTACTTCAAAGGCCCAAAGGATTGTCCCTACCATCATTACACGCAATGACCTGGCTCACATCCTATCAAACAAAACTGAGGGATATCTAATCTGCCTTACCTGCGGAGGCTTTAAATATTGCAGCCCATAGGAGAGGTGATTCCCTTAATCCTGTGGGCCCCAGCCTACTGATGTTTAGTTGCATCCAATTAAAGGAGCTCTAGGCTCTCGCCAATGTGGTCAAATCTGGTTCTCCTCTGAACCCTGCCCCACCCCATGCCATCAAGAACGTTGCATCCATTAATTTCTGGATCTTAGTTGATCTTCTAAATCTGTTTATCTCAACAGCAAGGATTCCATTGCATGGAAACATGGAGTGGTTTTTCAACTTTTAAAATAGAAAAACGTTTTGGATGTGACAAAACTCAAGAACTATCATTCTAGATCCCTTCTGCCTTTCCGGCTAAGATTTTAGAAAAACATATCAATAGTCAACTTTCTGCTTACCCATTATTTCACAATCTGCTTAATTTGTCTCATTCGGGCTTCAACACTCATCATAGCACAGAGTCTGATTTATTAGCAGTCATTGGACATCTCAGAAATACTCTTGATATGGGCAGCTGTTATTCTGCTGGATCTAAGTGCAGCATTTGACACAGTGTCTCACAATGGGCTACTATGGAGACCTCAGGGCTGCAGGATCACAACAAGGCTATGGAGTGGTTTTGTGTCTATTTTAAAGAACCATAGTCTTCAGGTCTATGACAGGCCTTTCTTTTCCTCCACTTTGTTTCTTTCCTGTGGGGTGTCTCAAAGCTGATCGCTGAGCCAAACTATTTTAAACATTTATGCTCATCCTTTGGCAGACATCGTGGAATCTTTTGGAATCACTTTGATCTCTTATGAGGACGATACCCTGCTTGTTATCTCACTATCGCCTGAGCAGGGAAATTTCTCAGGGTAATTGACAAACTGCGTTTCAGCAGTGGCAAGTTGGATGGGACTCAATTGTCTGAAGTTGAATGGCGAAAAGACAGAGGGGATGGTAGTAGGGAATAGACCGCACCTTTGGACACCTGCTTGGTGGCTGGACACTCTTTGTCATTTTCCCACTTCTATACCAGTAGTTAAAAGTCCTGTGCATGTGGTTGGTTGATAAGCTCACTTATGATCTCCAGTTTAAAAAGCTGTCAGGCTGCTGTTTCAGGCTCCTGAGTAGCGTTAGGAAAGTACTCTGGACTTTGCCTGCCTACACCTCAAAAGACGTTGGTTCAGGTGTTTATTATTTCTCAAACAAACAAAAGGTGATAGAATGAATGCTTGCAATGTGTCTAACCACCGGCATTCACTCATGGTAGCATCCCAACCCATTGATTTTTTGCCGACCAAGCCAATTCATTTTGGACCCAGCCATATGCAAATCAGTCTTGACCTACTCCAAAATGACTCTGAGCATAGTTTTTGTGAAGGAAGGTGTCCCTTCCTGCACAAAATCAATCCTGCCTACAACGCAGGCACCCTTGCCCCATGACGCAAGGCTTGCTGCGTTGCTCTACTTGAAAGTTTGATAAATCTGGGACTTGTCTTTCAGTTGCAGGTTTAGGTCTTGTTGCTCCTTCTCTAGCACTGGGAAACCCTAATTGGCTAACCATATGGCGTATAAATGTAAAACATAAAAATAAACCAAGCCTCCTTCGTATGGCCTTCAGCTGTGCAAAACTAGGGTTGGCCACCCATGAAGTGTTGGGTTAGTACTGTGTAAGGCTATAGGCCTATGAAGGAGTGTGTATAGGTTACTCTTGGATGTTATATGTGTTAAAAAATCACTGACACAAAGGTTAAAGGTTGTAACACCGTAACACCAAAAATCTAGGGAAATCACCTAAAAACCACAGTTAACATGCACTTATGGTTGAGAATTAAAACTGAGAACCCATTTAAATTCACAAGTTAAGGTTAGGAGCACAAACTGATACACCAAATTAAATGTGTTAGAAATGGGGTCTCTAGTTGGCAGAGATATGCACCCTATCCAATTAAGAACCACCACTCTAGTCAGGGTAAGTCAGATACACACTAAAAGATAACCTGTGCTCACCCTCTGATAACTTGGCACAGAGCAGTCAGGCTTATTTAAACAGACAATGTGTAAAGTATTTGTGCAACACACACACAGTAAAACAATGAAAACACCACAAAAAAACTCCACACTGGTTTAGAAAAATAGAGAATATTTTATAAATAAATCAGGACTAAAACGCCAAAAATGCAAATAGTAGAAGTCGAGATATACATTTAAAAAAAATAAAAAGAGTTCTAGCCTTTAAAAGCAATAAGCAACAATGGGGGTTATCTGGCCACTCTGGACCAGGTCAAAGACAATAATTCAGGCCAGCCGCATTGGAGCACAGGAGAGATGCAGGGCACAGTTGAGTGATGAGCCGATCAATATGCCAATCCCGCAGTGGTGGCAATGTGTTGATTCCGTAGATGAAGCGCTGAGCCGACATACATTGGTTCTGAAGTGTGATGTGCTGGGTTTCTCCATGCAGTTGAAGGATGCGCCGATCTCTCCACACTGCAGCAGCGGTGATCCGCGGTTCAGATGTGTTATCCCCGTCGCTCACCCACTTCTGGAAGGACCTCAAGACCTGGCTCTTCGACTGAACCTCAGTGACCAGTCAGACCTGCAGCCCCCCCTCCAGTGCCGTGAGAGCCTCACGGGTGAGTAGTCACACTTAACAAATACTTATTGATTGATGTATTAGGGCTCTTGAGGTGATGCACTGGTTCCGAGAGCGATGCGCCGATTCTACCACAGCAGCTAGGTCAATGCGCCTGTTCTGCTACACGCAGACTGGATATGCGTCGATTTCCATGATGCAAGTATTTGGGTCCATTTCCAGTGAACCAGGCACAGGAGCAAGGGTAGAGACGTTGATATCCCTGAGTCTCAAGCAACAGGAGGCTAGCCAACAAGCCCTTGGAGATCGCATTTGTGCAAAAGTAGAGTCCAGCTCTCCTCAGCAGAGTCAGAGAGCAGCAGGCAGCACAAGAGAAAGGTTGGCCTTAAAGGTCAGCAGTCCAGCAGAGCATCAGTCCTTGATGCAGCACAGCATTTCTTAGGACAGAGTCCAGTTATAGGCCCAAAAGTGTCTAAATTGGTGGTGTCAGAGACCCAGAACTTATACACAAATGTGCCTTTGAAGTAGGGGTGACTTCAAAAAAGGGTTTTTGAAATGCACAAGTATACTCTCTTCCTCAGCCCTGGCTCCAGACTATCTGTCGGGGGGTAATCAGCCCTTTGTGTGGAGTCAGGCAACTACTTATTCAGATGTAAGTGTCGGACCCTTCCTCCCGTCCTGGCCGGGAAGAGCCATCAGAATACTAATGAATGCAGATGAGTACTCAGACCTTCCTGTGTTGATGGCTGTCTAGACAGAATGCACAAAGTGTAGTTGTCACCCACCCACCCCAGACTTTTATTGGAAAGAGGCTGCAGGCACGCAGTGCAGCAAGACCAGAGAACGGTCCACTGTCTAAAAGTGGCATTTCTAAAATAGTAATGGTAAATCCAACTTTACCAGTACAGAAGATTTATTATTACCATTCCAAGGATATAAAACATGACCCACCTACTGCTTTCTGATCAGGAATTATAGCTTAAATGTGCATTAAGGAATTCCCAATGCAAATCTATGAGAGGAGTAGGGGGGCGCTAGAGGGCGCCAAGCAAGATGGCCGCACTGATGTGAGGCTCCTGCAGTTCGGGGACAAAATCCGACATAAATCCGCATTATCCCGGCACATTATGCAACGGTGACCACTTCCCAGGCTCTGTCGGACCCCGCTCCATACTAGGAGCCCGCTACAACAACTGGCTGCGCCCCGCAGATAATAAAAACATCGCCGACTTTCCCCGCCTACGCTCCCTGCAATGGCGGAGGGCCGCGCGGCCTAGACTGGCCCGTGCGTATGGGGAGCTGCCTGCTGAGACCGGGAGCCTGTGGCTGTACAGCAACGAGAATCGTGTGCATCGCCTGCCCCGCTGACCCCTGGGGGGCGTCTGGACGCTGCAGCCTGCTGACCTGGGGCTCGCCGGGACGTGGGCCTCAGGCGAGGAGCGTGCCGATCGGAGCGGGTCGCTGGAGGCGGAGAGGAGGAGCCCCTCTTGACGGAGGTGAGTGCTGCTTTGGCCCCCGCACGCGCCCCCCGGCCCAGCTATCCCGGTGCGGGGGAGGCGGCGTGCGCACCGCTCGGGGCCCTGCCTGGAGGCTCCGTGACTCGCTACTGCGGCCCTCCGGGGGACCAGGCGGCCCCGGGGCTGAACAAACTGCGAAGGCGCACGAGCCGCTGCGGAGCTGCCCTGGCCCCGCTGATGCGGCTTGGAGGGGGCCGCGACGCGAGGATGCCACAAAACCCTACCTTCCTCCGCCGCGCTCCCGGATCCATCTGAGGGCCCCTGCTGACGCCGAAGAGAGGGAATAAGACACAATTTCCCGTACCGGTGGGGAGACTCCGGCTGCCGGATCCGTCTTCCCTGCGGCCTGACCGGCGGGCAGAGGGGGCCGACACCATACCTGCCCAGCTCTCGCGAGGCGCCCTAGCTCGGAGGTGCTACACGAGGCATTACAACGCGCCTGTGTGACAACGCCCATTGACCGCGTGTGTCTCTCTGCGGCTCCGATGTTGGGGCCGCTGGGTGCTTGGGTGCGGGAGCGGCGGCTGATGGAGCACTGAGTGGGCCCAGCGGACTGGGACATAACCGGAGACGGGCTGAGGCACTCCGCACATTACCACTGCTGGACGGCAGATGCCATCCTCTGCGGGGGGATCTACCGCGTTATCCACATGAGGCCTACATCACTGGGGCTGCGGATGTGGGGCTCCGCCGGGAGGGCGCGGGGCCTACCTCCCCCGGCTGACCCACCGAGCGGCACTCCTGCTTCGCGCTATACTCTGTGCGGCACCTTCACCTGAAACGCGGTGCGAAATAGCCTCGGCCTCGACACTGTCTGGGACTATACAATCCACCGACCATGGGTAAACCTGACGGAAGGCAACCCAAACTCACCTTTGATACCCGGAAGACCTCCCGCACTCAATCAGAACCAGATGATGACCGAGCGGAGGCTCCAGCGCCCTCGGCGGCGGATCTGAAGGACCTGTTGCTAGTAATGCAGTCGAGCCTCACATCTATAGAGTCCAAAATGGACTCTATGTCAGCCAGAATGGATGGCCTCACGCACAAAGTTGAAAAACATGACGATCGTCTCGCCGAGGCTGAAAGACGAATATCCGATTTGGAGGACACGGCTAGCGCCAACACCAATCACACCCTTGACATGGACAAAATACTGAAAGTTATAGCTGCCAAAAATGAAGAATTGGAATCCCGCTCAAGGAGGAACAACCTCCGAATCCTAGGAGTGGCAGAGTCAACGGCCACCGGAAAGATGGAGACGTATGTGGAAAACCTGCTCATCACCCTATTCGGCAGGGAAGCATTCTCCTCAATCCTTGTGGTGGAAAGGGCGCATCGCTCACTGGCCGGCCGCCCTCCTCCAGGGGCCCCCCCACGACCCATCATAGCTAGGGTATTGAACTACCGCGATAGAGACACGGCCCTCCGGCTCTCTAGAGAAAAAGGACGTCTCAATCATCAGGGGATGGAGATCTCTATCTTTCCCGACTTCACCATGGCCGAACAGGAGCAGAGGCGGAAGTTCCTCCAAGTCAAGAAGAAACTCCAGCAGCTCAACATCCCATATGCTATGCTCTTCCCAGCCCGCTTAAAAATAACCTCTCAGGAACGTCCACACTTCTTCACTAACCCCCAACACGCGCTGGATTTCATAAAAACTCTACCTAAGCCGCAGGAGGACCGCTCACTCCCGAGGAACCCGGCGGACGAACAGGGAGGCGTATCTGACATTGAATAGCCTTACACCTTATGGCAACGAGACCCCTGTCTCTGCCGTTGGACCTCCTGCTGATCCAGAGGCACTACTGCACTGCCTGAGGGGAGTGTCGGGCCCGGCTGCTCCGAGCACGCGCGCCTGCAGCTCACCTCGCATTAAATCTTTACCAGCTAGACACTATGCTGCCTCCCCTTGCTTACCAATCCGCATAGCTCCTACAGTGTACTGACAAAGCCTGACTGGAACTCTCTCTCCTGGCGCAGTGAAGGAACAGCTGGCAGATGATGACGATATTCACGTATCTACAAGAGGCCTGCTCTCTAGTCATGGGCTAACACTGTTCATAATGAAGACCTATACCGTACTTTAACTATGCCGGACTACCATCGCTATCCCCGAACACCCTCGCTCTTGCGAGGAGCACCTGGTTGCCCTCTAGCCGCTACCCACCAGGTGAACCCTACATTCTATTGAAATGGGATTTAGTCTACTACGTAGTCCCCGGTTGGGACTAATTTGTTTAAAGTGGGATGGGAGGGGGGAGGAAAGGATCACGGCAGGTTGGGATTGCTGTTGTGGGTGGCGGGAGGGATTGGGGAATGTTATTATGTCTTTTTTTTTTTGTTTTGTTTTGCGTTATTGCGATAAGAGATGGATGCGACACACAATGACATACGCTGATGAACACGATCATTTTGATCTACTGACCACATGATGGCATCCCGACCTACCACACTCAAATATTACTTTCTGACGTGGAATGTGCGAGGCTTGGGGGATCCCCGCAAACGCCGCCGCATTCTGGCGTATCTAGACCGACACGACATTCACTGTGCCATGCTTCAAGAGACCCATTTACGTCCTCACGCCCCCCCCCCCTTCACCACTCGATGGGCTAGCCACCGAGGATTCTCATGCTACTCCTCCTACTCTCGAGGGACCGCAATCCTTATAAAACACACACTCCCATATACCCCTCTTGGCTCCTACGCAGATCCACAAGGTCGCTACATTCTCTTATGGGGTAGGCTATTGGCACAAACTATCACGCTAGCGTCCTGTTATGGCCCGAATATGGATGATCCAGATTTCTACCGGGTATTAGGGGGCAAGATCCAAGATATTGGCACCACACACTGATATGGGGAGGGGACTTTAACGTTACTATTCACCCGCACTTAGACAGGTCACACCCACAACCACACTATTACACTGCCGCACACCTAGCTCTGAAAAACATTGTTGAAGATCAAGACCTGGTAGACCCCTGGAGAGCACAATACCCGCTGGATCGTCAGGGGTCTTGTTATTCCACTGCACATTCCTCCTGGTCACGTATTGACTACTGGCTGGTGGACAGGGGCCTGGCGACCTGGGCATCATATACCTCGTATCTCCCCCGTACCTACTCTGATCACTCCCCGGTCCTACTGTCCCTCAGCCCACCACAGACGGAACCCCCATACCTATCCTGGCGCCTCAATCCGCAATCGCTTCTTGACCCAGTTTTTAAGGCGGAGTTGGAGCAAGAGATAACTGACTTTTTCCTCCGTAATGAAGGCTCGGTCTCGCAATATTCTACCATATGGGAGGCTTTCAAAGTCACCATGCGAGGTGTATATATTGCTAAAAGTGGAGGAGTACTCAAAGATATCCGCAACCGACTTCACAAACTGGAGACAGATATCAAACAAACCGAACTACATATACAAGACACCCCCTCCCCTGCACTGCAGGCGCACTTGCGCGCACTACTCACTGACCATCAGGAAACAGCGGATCGAGAGTGTAAATTCAGAGGGAAATACCACACGGCTCGCCGATATGGCAAAGGGGATAGACCAGGGCGGGCTCTGGCCTCCACTATTCGACCCCCCCGATTTGCTAACACAGTGCTGACTATTGAGGACGAGGATGGTCAGACACACACAAACTCATCCGACATACTTGCAGCCTTCAGAAGATTTTATAAAACATTGTACACCTCTCACCGACAGACCCCGGCAGACTTTGATCCTTTTTTTGAGGACACTGCCATAGCCTGGTTGGGAGATGGCCAAAGAGAGCTTCTCCTGGCACATCACGAAGACGAAGAGATCATTTCGGCAATTATGCAGCTACAATCCGGAAAGGCTCCAGGCCCAGACGGCCTCCCAGCCGAATTCTATAAAACATACCGGCACTTACTGCTCCCAAAACTGAGACATGTATTTGAGGAGGCCAGAGAGACTGGCGCTCTTCCCCCCTCCATGCGAGAGGCACTCATAATTTCTCTGCCCAAGCCCGGCAAACCAACCTCGCATTTAGACTCATCCCTAATAAATACGGATGCCAAAGTCCTAGCTAAGCTCATTGCCAACCGCATCCATCCCCTGAGGCCGGTACTGGTCCTCCCGGACCAGTCGGGCTTTGTTCCCACAAGAAGTACAGCCCACAACCTGCGAACCCTATTTGCACTGATGCATGACATTGACCCGGACGCTAATGCAGCGGCTATATTCCTAGATGCCACCAAGGCATTTGACTCCCTAGAATGGGATTATCTCTCCTATGTCCTGGTGCGCATGGGATTTCCGGCCCCCTTTCTGGACTGGATTACCCTGCTATATACTGGATTACGTGCCACTGTAGGGATCAATGGGCTCCGCTCTTCCTCATTTCCACTGGGCAGGGGCACTAGGCAGGGGTGTCCATTATCCCCCCTCCTTTTTGCCCTAGCAGTGGAACCCCTGGCTGCTAAAATCCGACAACACTACCGCGAACATGCCATAATTTATCCGGAACGACAAATACTAATATCCTTATATGCAGACGACATCACGCTATACCTGCGTGACCCTGAGATAAGCCTGAATCCCATTCTTCGCCTGTTTCTGTTGTTTGGACAACTGGCTGGAGTTAACATCAACTGGAAAAAGTCTCAGATCTATCCCCTCACTGCAGCTACACAAAAGTTCCATCCAGACTTCCCTCTTGATTGGAGCGCTGACACTCTCACGTACTTGGGGATAATCATTTCTCGTAGCCGCGAAGAACTCATGCGGGCTAATTATGGCCGGGCACTGGACTCTATCACTGATAAAATAACGCGCTGGATCGCGATGCCCCTGTCCATGGCGGGTAGAACGGCTATAATTAAAATGGTGATTTTACCTAAATTACTATATCTCTTTGTGAATATCCCGAACGCTCCCAGCCGTCATTTCTTCTCCGCGATAAAGACTCAACTTCTCAGACTCACATGGGGGGGCAAACAAGCCACGCTTCGGTGGGACATACTTACACGGCCGTTTGAAGCTGGCGGCTTCGCTATTCCAGACATGGAACTATACTTTAGCTGTGCACAGGCACACTATGCCACATATTGGATGAAACCCCCTCCCTTCATGCCCCATCTGGCAATAGAAGATGGATATATGAATCCCACCCCAAGCACTGCATATCTCAGTAACCCAACAGTCCCGCACCACCTAGCCTCAACCACTGTCCAGTGCACCGTTAGCGCATGGCACGACCTCGCTAAAGCTACAGACAACACACTAATGTACTCTCCGCTTCTGCCCCTTTCTGGACGGAAAGACATCCCGGTGAGGGAGGAGGGCGGCTGCCGTCGACTCCTTCGGAAACTCTCCATCCACACCTGGGGCCATTTATATACTAAAGGAACATTTAATACCTCTGAGGAATTTTTTAAGGATGCTAATCCCACCCCCTTTGAACGCTTCTACTATATAAGGCTCCGACAAAACATAAGATCTCTTACGCCCACCTTTCCCCTAGAGCCCCCACCCATGCTTCCGCTTCATGCGCTACTGCAACAGGACACCCCCGCACATATAGTGTCACTTCTATATCGCACGGTTCAGAACGCTAGGGAATATGACCCCCCCCGGCTCGTCAACGATGGGAGGAGGAATTGGGATGCCCTCTGACTGAGGAACAATGGACATTCTGCTATAGACAAACAGGCAAAATATCCGCTAGCAGCAGATTCCGCATGATACACTATAAATACATACATCGACTGTATTACACTCCCGCACGCATGCACCGACTAACGATACGAGACAACGCCCGATGTGAACGCTGCGGGCGTGAGGGAGCGGACTTTATGCACCTGGCCTGGGACTGCCCCCTGTACAGGAATTCTGGGCGGCGGTCCTGACTGCACTATTCCTCATGACGGGAGTCCATATCCCTACAGATCCCCTCACGGCCCTGCTGGGATATACTAAGCCCCTCACAATTAAAATACGCAGATACGCCTCCCTTGCGCTCCTTCTAGCCAAACGGAGAGTTGCTTGTAGATGGGGCAGGGGACGGGCGCCGAAATTTAAAGACTGGATGCACGATCTGATCTATTGTCAATAACAACTACTTACATATGCCAACCTTCAACCCCCTTCGTCACGGCCAAGAGATATCTGGGACCCACTACACACTTACTTAATAGAACATACAGCAGACGAAGACGACACGACGACACATTAGACGCATGGCACCCCCCCCTTGATGGTGTGAATACTCTTGCCCTGGCACATATCCCCCCCAATAACTGTGAGGGGACACCACAGCAGATGCTCCGTCTATACTAAATGTTTAACCTTGGTCATAATGTACATCACACATCTGATGGTTTCTGAGTATTGGTGTATGCATCTTTTCTAATTGCTATTGTTGTTTTAATGAAATTATTCCGCTAGAACTTAACGCAGCCTGAATATAACACACTTGCCGTTTACGTACCCACATTATCCTCACAACGCGGCCGGCCCGAAAGGGTTGTAGGCGACTTGCTGTGTATCCTCCCATCTGACTCAGGTATCGCCTACACACAGATGTCACTATGATGCCGATCACAATGTGGATATAGGCAGATTGCTGCGCAATGAGCCTTATTTTGGCTTTGTTTGTAATTTTTATTTTAATGTCTTAATAAAGGTTTTTGAAACTTAAAAAAAAAAAAAAAAAAAAATCTATGAGAGGAGTAGGTCTCACAGTAATGAAACATAAATGTATGTGTTTGTCACTACCAGGACATGCAAAACTTAACAGTACGCGTCCTAATTTTTTATTACACAACACACTGACCTATGGGCTACCTAGGGCCTACTACAGTGTTGAATTATGTGTAATAAAAGGAGAGTTTAAGGCCTGGCAATTAGTTTTAAATACCAAGTCGAACGAGCAGTAAACTGCACACATAGGTTCTGTAATGGCAGGCCTGAGACAGGTTTGAAAGGGTGTTAGTGGCACAATCAGTGCTGCATGCCACTAGTAGCATTTAATTTATAGACCTTGGATATATAGTATATCTCTTTACAAGGGACTGACAAGGAAATTAATTATGTCGATTGTGTATACACCAATGTTACCATGTTTTAGGGGAGAAGCACATGCACTTTAGCACTAGTCAGCAGTGGTAAAGTGCTCAGAGTCCTAAGGCCAACAAAATCAATCAGCAAAAAGAGGAGGTAAGCAGGCAAAAAGTTTGGGGAAGACCACCCTAAGGATGACAGGTCTAACAAAATGCTAATGACCTCACAATATTTATACAACCAAATATCACCTCTAAGCAAAATGTAATAAAGCAACAAAATCATAGACTTGCAATGAAAATAAATAAATAAAATGTGGGGTAGGCATCTGTGGCTGCTTGGCTGCTCAAGCGGGTGTCAGCATATTTAATTGTAGATGCTGCATGCTCTAACAGTTTGAGCAGTCTGTTGCTGAGTGACTCAGAAACTCTAAAACTTGAAATCCTCATTCAGTAGCCACATGTTACTGATATGATGGTACTACGCAGTAGCATAACGAAACTTGAGGAGGCCCACTGCAAAGTACATGGAGAGGGCCCCCATGCTCGCTTCCCAGTCAGGAGCAGTCAGACCAAGGGTCTGTCGCCTGTTCATAGTGCTGGAGGGGACCCTGGGAGCTCGGGGCCTCCCTCATGCAACGCAGAGCCTGCAGGGCTATCATTATGCCACTGGTGCTAAGCTGCAGAACATCACATTCTATAACGTGGTTCTCTCTAGGAAGCTGACTGACTTTACTTTTTTTTTATTGAGTAGAATCACAGATCAATTACAAGTAAAAGAAACATGCCATACAAATATTATACACAAATACCAATTGATATTATCAAGATCCTATACAAACAGACAAACCATCACATAGTTTAGAAGAACTGATCAATTAAAAACAGTAATGGTGAGATGCATTGTAGCAATCAATAAAGTGACTGCGTGCCAATTTTGGTCTCCTCTTCCAAAATTGCTTTGTTCATACAATGGTGTAAAAATGTATACAATACAGCTATACTAGCAACCATCAATAACGTGCCATTGTGCCATGTTAAACCCACACTGCCTTTACAAATACTTCATCCCTTCAACAATTACCAAAAAGTGTTTATTAAGTCATACTAGCGGTAATCAATGCAATAAGCAAGCTGCTCAGACCATCTAGATCCATAATACCCCTGTTATTATCAAAAAAGCATCCTTACCCCTTAGGGTGCAGCTTTAAACCAATGACAAAAAGTTAAATGGCACACCTTACTGATGCATGAGAATTGAGAATCCCCAATATCTACAGGTAGCTCTCATGGAGCCACCAGTGGCACTGCTCCAGAGCTGGGGCCCAACTCTTCTAGTGTGTTCATAAACTGCCATGAGGCATTAAATCTTTTTAAACCCTCTACACGTATCGCCTACGCCTCCTCAGTTTTTTTTGTCAAAAGCATTTCGTTAAACCACTTTTGGTACAATGGAACCCTAGATGATTTCCAGTCCTGTAAAATTAATGAGTGAGCAACTATAAAGACAATCGATATAAATACCTGACCCCACATGCCAATACCAGAACTCCGATTGTTACTAACAAACCCAAAAAAGTGCCACACCCGCCTACAGGTCTATATTTGTCTGGAAGCCAAGAATAAGATCAGCAAAGACCCTTTCCCAAAACTGTTCCAGCATCAGGCAAGTGAAAGAAATATGTAGACAACCTCCCACCCCCTGTTGCTGACAGGGAAAGCAACTATCCTCCACCGTCAGATACATTCTGTGGAGGGCCACAGGAGTGAAATAAGCCATCCAGCGAGATAGGAAGGACATCTTCTTGAAATTTGCTTCCCTTGGAGCCTTATGACCTAATATTGAAATAGACTGCCAATCCGCCTCTGAAAGAGTGCATTGTGTGGACAGGCTGATTTTATCTAAAAAACGTTTGACCTGATGCCTGCCCCCGGATCACTTAGTAGTCTATACCAATTACCTGTTCCCTTGAGTTTTGACCTTATAAGTGATCCCATGATGGGGTGGGGATTTAAACTAGATTCTGGGCAGTGATTTTTCAAAAAGAGGGTGATCTGCTTGAACCCCAGAAAGAACAATTTGCAGTGATCGCCACACCAAGCCTACAATTCTTGGCAAGTAATAAACTTACCCCTCAACAAGAAGCAGCCCAATTCTTTGAAGCCATTAGCATTCCAAAATCTTAACTGACTTTGTGATATTATCTAGCTGGCGTATTTACAATCCTGTAATGTAAGATACTCAAAGCCTACTTGAGAGCGTTTAGATAAATAAAGCTATTGAAGTTGGGAACTAATTTCTTGTATCACTTTGTATCTTGTTTTCTTTGAGAGTTTGGCTGTTTTAATAAAAACCGTCAGCTGGAATTCAGCTTTCTGGATCATTTTGTCTAGAAAAAAAATATTGACCATCCATTTCCCATCTATTGATCCTGCTAGTGCATCTAAAAAGCTGCTTCATAGTATGTCTGCACATGGGGTAATGCCAAACCCCCTGACTAGTATCTAATTGGAGTACAGAGAGTTTTACCATAGATGCCTTCTTGTTCCACACAAAGGGGCCCATTACGATGGCGGGCGGACTTTCCGTAACGGTAAACGGGACCGACCGCCAGAGGTGCGCCGGTCCCGCTGTGCCCATTAGGATGCTACCGCCACCGTGGCGGTCGCATCCCGCATTGTTTACATTGCGGTGGGCGCTGCTGTCAGCAGCACCCGCCGCAATGTAAAAAATGCATGCAGTGCCTTGGCATGCACAACGTGACAGGCACCGCGCGGTGCCTGCCACCTTGTGCATGCCAATGTAGTGGGGTACCATAGGTACCCCCCAAGTGCAGCCACCCACCCCCACACCCCCCCGGGGGCCGCAATTCCCGCATGCCTTTCCATGGCGGCGATGCCGCCATGGAAAGGCCTTCACCGCCAGGCATCCTAATATGGATGGCGGTGTCTTCCAGACACCGCCACCATATTAGGCCCGAGTTACGCCTGCCTGCCTGCGGAAATGCGGCGGACGGTCTTTCCGGTAAATGGAGGGCGGGCGGGGAAAGATGTCGGGCGGATCGCCACCGCCGGTCGGGCGGTTGCGATCCGCCCCACATCATAATGACCCCCCAAAGTGCCTAAAAAGTGCTTCCAACTCTGTGAAATAGCTCTTCTTAACTTTTATAGGGACATTTGAAAACAGAAATAACAGCATATGTAAAATAGACATTTTAATAAGAGCTACTCTACCTACTTATGTAAGGGGAAGGAGTGCCCATCTATCCACATATCCCTTGATCTTCTTGAGCATTACCACATAGTTTAATTGAAAGAGCTGGGAGTAGTTATTCATCATGAATATCCCAAGATATTGAATCTGCTTTTGCAAGCTGGCCTGCTGCTGCAAACAGGGAGGGAGATCACTAGCTAAGAAATAAAAAGAAGCAATTCTGTTTTATACTGATTGATTTTATACGCCCAATCCATTTTAACCGCTCAAATCCATCCAGCACCCCTTGGATGATCTACTTCTCTGGCCTGAGATATAGGAAAATATCATCCACAAACATTTTTAATTTAGTCACCCCAATTACAGGGGATTTGATACCCTCATTCTTCCGAATCCTAGCTGCCAGGGGCTCAATGAAAAAAGTGAATAAAATTGCGAATAAAGGACACCCCTAATTCATTCCCCTACTTATATTTACTACACCTTCAAGATTAGAATTCACAGAAACCTTTGCTTGTGCCCCTTGATACTGATTCTGCAGCATTAAAATGAATAGGGCAGGAAAGCCCAAACCTCGCCAGGCCATAAAAAAGCATGTCCCAGTTAACTAGGTCAAACGCTTTCTCTACATCGACCATAGATACTGATGCATGAGTCTGGTTGACAGTAAATTATTCCAGTGCATGTTTAAGAAACCCGTACTTGCCGACAATACCGGACCCGCCACAAACCCTGTCTGATCATTATGTATTAAAGCCTGGGCTGTAGGGGTAATAAGAATGGCCCATATTTTCATTAAAAGCTTATAATCCGGTTTCAATAAGCTAATTGGTTGGTAGGAATTAGCATCCCTTGGGTTCTTATCCTTTAAAAAGCAACCATGGACTCCTTCAAGAATGAGGGAACCTCCCCACGTTCTTTCACAAAATGTAACAACTCCGTCAAAAGGGTATAAGTTCACTTACTAATACTTTAAAAAATACTCTACCAGAAATCCATTATTGCCACATGCCTTCACACTAGGCATTGTGGCAAGAGCTTGATGGATTAGAGGCCATTCTTTCACCCTGGGAAGTTTCCAATTGCAGAAGCTTGATGGACTAAATATATCCAGATATATTGGCCTGCAAGATCATATATATACTTTCATATAGGACCTTACAATGCTGCAGTAAAACTTAAGACACTCCAACCTTATTAAGGACCAGCTCCCCAGTATCTGACTAAGACATTTTCCAATCATCTGGCTTTCCTCATATACCCGTTGCTGAAAGGCCCTCAAGCTGTTGATCTCCTCCATGATGAAGAATTCACTCAAGTCAAGCTTTGCTTCACCCAGATGGCCCTCTATGTGGGATTATCATTCCTGAGGCCTACTCTTTTCCTGAAGAGTAGCAACTACTGCTGATTGAAGCTCAGTTATACGCTTTGCCTACAAGTTTGATTGCTGCACCTTATAAGCAATAATATGCCCTCGAACAGTAGCGTCAAAGGCTTCCCAAACTAAGAACAATGATGCTGTTCCCATATTCAGAGTAAAAACATCTCGAATGAACGTTCTCATATCTTTCAGCCATTCTTGGTTAGTAAGAAGGTCCCGATCCAGATGCCACCTGGGCCTTTCCCCTCTGGTTGCATTAAACTCAAGTGTGATGATGGCTTGGTAATTATCAGAAAATGAGTTTGCCCAAATATTTGAGCTAATCCATTTAAGTGAATGGCAAATTAAAAAATAATCAATGTGGAAAGCTGAATGAAAGTAGTGTGAGAAGCAAGTATATTGTAACAGACCAGGATGATCACTATGCCAAGGATCAATTAGTTAAAAATCTTGCTTCAATGCATCAACCACTTTTTTCGTTTGGGGCTTCAATTGTTTTTCAGTTTTATTAGATGTAGCCCATGCCAAGACCTGGCTATAGTTACATTCATCCCCTTAAATTACAGACCAACGGCTCCCATAGCAATATTGTAAATTTTTCTTAATGAATCTGGTTCATGAATAACTGGGGCGTAACATTTTACCAGGTTTAGAGGATTACCATTCTCACTAGCTTTCAACCAAATCCACCTTCCCTGGGGATCTCTAATCACATGGGAAACCAGCCAATAAACTTTTGAGTAATACTTCGAAATAAACATTTCCGGGGAGTTGCTTTTCAAATGGGTCTACTGCAGAAATAATATTTCTGGAGTGAAAGAGGTCAACCATCTAATCAGTCCCCCATACTTCCGCTTATTTGACATGCAATTGACATTACAGGAAATACATTTTGCTTCAATAACCATTAAATAGATACCCTTTTTCAATTAGAACCGTTCTTGTGTACCATGTAGCTGGAATTTCATGATCAATAATGATTCTGCTCACTTTTGCAATGTGTGCTCCCTTCTACCCACAACCCCCCAGCCCCAGATCCACCCACTGACACCCCATATGCCCCAGAGATCCCCTGACCCCTGCGAGAGGGAAATCACCCACAATATCCCTCTCACCACTCCAACCCTAACAGGGTGCCGTGGTTTTGCACCCACGAGGTACTCAGCCCTCCTTCCCCTGCCTACACCACTCCTGTCCAATGAGAACCTGTAGGCTCTGCACTTTCTCACCCTCCTAACAGAGTGTAATTCTTAGCGATATCTTTATCATTAGTCTAGCCCAATCCTTTAGGATACCCACATATACCTAATTCATGTTACTAATTAAGAGGATCTAGAGCTCCTAATGCAGAGTTTCCCCTGGTAACATCATCAAAATCATTGGCCTAGTCCCACACTCAGAATGATAGCATAGACACACATCATATTTGTACCCAATTAAAGATCTTTTGCAGGAGCTCCTGAGCCTCTGCTAAAGTCATAAACATATAAAACTGCCCTTTGACCAAGACCTTTAACTTAGATTGTTGTGCAATAGTAGCTTGAGCACCCTGCGCCTTAAACACATACAACATTTTCACAAACTCTCTTCGACAGTGGGCTGCCACAGCTGGCATATCAGAAAATATACAACAATGAGATATTTCTGTTGTTGAAAACTGTTTTTTCTCAGTGGCCTTGGCTAATATGCGCTCTTTGACATGATAGTCGGCGAAGTTCACTAAGATAGTACATGGCAATTTTGAATTTGGTAACGGTTGTGCTGGGACCTGATGGGCTCGTGTAAGGATCAAGTCACCTGAATGTTCCGGCAGGATGTGCATCTTAATAAAAGAGTCCACCCATTGAAGGACCTGAGTGCCCTCACAACCCTGGGGACCCCGACTATCCAATAGATTAGAGCTCCCTGAGGGGTTTTCTAACTCTTCATTATATATTCCAGTGAAGATTTTTGCTTCCTGAACTGGCTGACTTCTTTCTGCATCGAACTGACTTTATCCTCTAATTGCGGTACCCTAGATTCCGCTTCCTGCAACCATTCTGGGATATGAGTCACAGTTTCTTCAATTTTAGATAGCCTCTGATGCAAGGTTGTGATTTCAATTGCTTGAGAGGCATTTAAATCTTTGATTTTATCCAAGATGATATTGAGCATTGTCTTGATATCGCATTGTGCAGAGACCCTTGCGTCCTTCAGGACATTCTGCTGCGGCTCCATCTGGAACTGAGATGACATTAGAGTCTGAAGCTGCAATTGCGAATCTGTCTCTGGAGTAGGATCTGTGCTGAAAGCCTGAGATACCTGATAAACAGTGGCCTTCAACTGAGATGACTCCAGAGTTATACCTACTGCAAGGGCCTGCAATTCTGATGGTGCAAGAATATCAGAGGTCTGAGGTGATTCTAGCTTCCAGATGATGCTACTTTTCCTTTTACAAACAAAGGGTAATCTTTTGTTTTAGCTTGCTTCATATCCGCTTCCGCCATGCCAACCATAGATGTATGATTATTATCATTATTCTTATTGATCTTGTTGCTCTCGTTGTTATGCTTCTCAACTTCAGCCCCTGTGTGAGAGTTCATCACACCCACTACACATTCTGCCCCCATCTCCAAAGGGACACTTGCAGACCCCTACACACTTTCCTTAAAAGCATATAATCTTCTGAGCTTAATGGGCTCGTTGCCATCCCTCCCCTTGGTGAAACTAAAAACTGCAATTTTCTCTTGTGGCCATAGATTTTTCTTGTGCAGCATGCTTTTTCGCTTTAAGGGCCAGCATTGAGGCGGGGCAACATTTCCAACAAGATTGGCAGCTTTGAGGTGTTTTCCCATATTTATAACACCCTTCAATCACTGTCTTCAGTCACATAGGTGCAATGCTGGTCACAGATTGTCAATAGGAAGCCCCAAAAAGCCCCACGAGGACGTTAGGGTTAGCTTGAAAAAACTTGGGCCTGATGCTCGGGGAAACCAGCCCAGCGACCCACAACCAGGTGAAATTTAACAACTTATTCCCCGATGTGAAACCTGGTGGTTTTCTTCCTGCTGCAAACTCTTCAAGCCATTCATACATTCAAAGATGCTGAGAACAATTGTTGTTTGGCAACTGGGGGGGCCCAGCTTGAAGGTTGCCATTGCGGTCAACAGACCACTTCAAGCCGCAGTGTTCACTTGGTTAATCTGCATCTGCCTTTACGATATCAATCTCATTTCTGCCCGCCGTTGCCGAATACCACTATTTCAGCATTGTTCTGCTGTGCAGCCGACAGCACCTCGCTGCCATTGTGTCCATCACTTGCCGTTCGCAACCCGGAAGCCGATGCAACGTGGAGGGAAGGGGAGGGCCCGATTGTGCCTCAGTAGTGGATCATGTGGGATCCGCCTGCTGCCTCATCGAAAGCTAACTGCCTGATGCCTCTTTAGTTATGAGTTCTGTGAAGTACCACAGCCGTGTCCGGAAGGAAGTGGGGATGAAGGGAAGGTGCAAGTGATCCTGATATACATGGCATCCATGTTCTCAGCTCGACCCAGGTCGGGCTCTCTGACTAGAATTCAAGAGTTTCTGCACAGCTCGAGCTGCTCTCTGCCACTTTAACTGAGCAGAGTGCCTCGAGTAATATCAGAGCTAATAATAATTAATGCGTGACATTGAAAAATAGTGTGGAGTTGTGGGGAAAAGCATTATTTTGTGTTACCCTAGCCCTCAATGCGTGGTACTTGGCAGAACTGTCTTATGATTTTTCAGGGTGTGTCACTGTAGTTCTTCCACTTCTTGGTTAGTGGCAATATTTAGTTCTACTTCTCTGTCTTTTGCCTGTCCCGTTTTAATGTTTTGGAACTTTTGTCACCATAACAGCAGAGCCTCCATCTCATATAGGCTCTTGGGCACCAGTCTGTAGCTTTATTTTGGTATCATCTTGAAAAACCTGAATGTTTAACTTGATTTATTTTATTTGAACTTTTTCTAAAAGGTGCAACAAATTGTACAAGCTTCAAAACTTCTAGCGCCTTTCTGTGTGTATTATAAATGGATTTTCCCTTTAATTTAATTTAATTTAATAGTGGGGTACTTGAACCTCTGAAAATGTTTTTGACAACAAATATGTAGACTGAAATAGATATTTATGTTGGTAAAGAATGGATTGGGGAAACAGGTACCAAGCAGTTTTCTTGTAGGTTGCGCTTTGATATAGCTATATTTGTGTGTAAATGATTCTCTGCTTCATATGGTGAATACCGTTGTGAATGTATTTCACTAAGAGTTTGAAAATAGTAATAATACAGGGTATTTATTATCATTGTCTAGCTCTTTTTGTACAACACACAGACACCACAATGTTTGAATAGTTTTCAAGGATTTCAAGAATGTTTACTTTTAAAAAGCTCATGTTTCCTTCCACTTTCATCCAAAACACCAGATAACACTCTACCCAATAAGTGTCCGTTGATTTTAACAAGTTCTCCACCTTGTGCCTTCCAATTATGGCCCAGTTTCACTAACACTTTTCACCAGGTTTGGGCCACAAAGAGTTGATTTGGAATTTATTTTACTGCGACAAACTTGTTTTGCACTGAAAGATAGTCCTAAAGATAAGAAAAGTAGCACTATGGCCTAAGGGGGGTGTACCACAGGTGGTACATGAGCGTTCCCATTTTCAACCACCAACGGAAATGGCAAAAACCTTTTGACTATAAAATGTAGCCATTGCTTAGTGCCAAAAACATACATCTCTTCGAGGCAGGCATAACAGTCAAGAATTTTTTTTCAGTTTTCTTTTTAAACTTTTATTTATATAAGTGTGAAAGGCACAGTTATCAATTCTTTACATGCATCAATATAACATATACAGTCCATACATTATACATTCTTCGTCACCTCTCAGGTATATTA
The DNA here is from genome assembly GCA_963921515.1 of Calotriton arnoldi. Taxonomy (NCBI): domain Eukaryota; kingdom Metazoa; phylum Chordata; class Amphibia; order Caudata; family Salamandridae; genus Calotriton; species Calotriton arnoldi. Next base: position 412,874 of record CAWUFW010010513.1, read on the forward strand.
CAAGAATAGTCGTACTTAATCAGTTGTATTTACAGTGTTACAACATTCAGTGTCATTTACTTTGATTAGTCCAATTCTTGAGTTACAAGAGGCATTTCGCAGATATCCCCTCTATATGCGTTCCAACCTCCCCATTTTTTTATCCATTTTTTGGGACAGACCCTGTGTACATATACGGTCTTTTCTGCCACCATGGCCGTGTCCATAACCCTGCACCATTCCGCAAGTTTAGGGGCGGTTGCCACACCCCAGTGTCTAGCGATATTCCTCTTAGCCAGCATAATACCCAGGGCAGCCCAGGTCTGTAAGGTCGAAGTTAGGTCCGTCGCCTCCCAAATATTTAGTAAAAAGCATTTAGGCTCTGGAGGGACTAGGTTCCCACTCACCCTTGTGATAAGGGACGTAACTGATTCCCAATACGACGCCACTGCAGGGCATGCCCATATAGTATGAAAGAATGTACCAACCTCCCCACACTGTCGCAGACAGAGCGGGGTGTCTACTTTCCCGATCTTACAGAGGGTAGTAGATTCTATGGAAGATCTTAAGTTGTACTAGGCGTAATTTAGATCGCCACCTCTCTAAGGGATGATAGCGCTTCCTGCCAATCCGTATCGTCTAACTCTCCCAGGTTTACCTGCCATTTGTCTCTGAGCTTCTGTACCGGATCTGGCATGTTATTGATAATTTTCCGATAGGTCATGGAGATTGCTTTTTTGTCCATGTGATCTGTTAGTAACCTATCTTCTAACGGGAGGCCTCAGGTAGGGTGGTGTCGGGGGGAATTGCCGCTTCAAGGGCGTGTTTGATCTGTCGGTAACGGAAGTGCTCCGTTGATGCCATCTCGTATTGCGTTTGGAGCTGTGTAAATGGGATCATTTATCCCCGTACCCAGAGGTCGCCCACCTTGGAGATTCCAATACGGTCCCAGTGATTAAAGTCTTTGCTTTTTCCCAATCTCCCCAGCCTGTCCGTGACCCAAAGGGTGTTGCTTGCGTGAGTATATTATGCCACCCTAACTTTTTCTGCGCTATATTCCATACCTGGAGCGTATGGTTCGTGCGTGGGGCCTAGTAGGGTCTGGGTCTTGTTATAGAGCACCCGGTAAGGCCCTGTCTCACCCAACTGCAACCTGTCGAGGATATAGGCCGGGTCCGTGTAGGGGGCATGAATCCAGTGGTTAATCACTATCAGTTGGGAGGCCCAGTAATATGTCTGTATGTTCGGGAGTGCGATGCCCCCATCGTACCAGGTGCGGTATAGTTTCACCATAGCTATGCAAGCTGGTTTATTGTCCCAGAGGAGTTTAGTGACTTCTGCCTCAATGGCACGGAAGTAGGATTGGGGTACTAAGAAGGGTGTGTTTTGGAGGGCGTAGAGAAACCTGGGGAGCGCCATCATTTTGAAAAGCGCCGCCTTTCCCAGGAGCGACAAAGGTAGCGATTGCCAGTGCTTGGTATCCCTTTGCAACCGTTTCAGTGGGGCTTGGAGATTCAGCATCATAAATACGTCCGGGTCATGGGTGATGTGAATCCCTAAATATTTGAAAGTGTCCTCTGCAATGGTTACATCGCAGCCTGCCGGATGGAGTGGTGGGGGACCCCTCAAGACATAGATTACCGACTTTGTCCAGTTAATCGTGTACCCTGAATAACGTCCATATGAGCTACAGATATCTAATAGGCGGGACAGGGAGCGTCTGGGAGAGGCCATATATAGGAGGATATCATCCGCATACAGGGATATTCGATCCTCACATCCCTCTGTCCATCGAAGCCCTCGGATGACCGGGTCCTGTCGTAGCCAGGCCGCTAGAGGCTCCAGCACCAGGGCAAAGAGAAGCGGTGAAAGCAGGCTGCCCTGCCTCGTGCCTCGTGCCTCGGTGCAATGGAAACTCTCCTGATCTATGCCCATTGGCTACTACATGGGCCAGGGGAGCAGTGTATAGTAGTCTAACCCAGGAGCAGAATTTCGGTCCGAACCCCAATTTTTTTAGAACTGCGAAGAGAAAGGGCCACTCGACTGTGTCAAAGGCCATGCGCGTGTCCAAGGACAGCACAACGGCCTCTTCCTGAATGATATGTTTCCGGCCCAACACGTTGTGGAGGCACCTAAGATTTAGAGCTGTATTTCTCCCCGGCATAAACCCGGATTGATCCAGATGTATTAGCGTTGCTAGGTGTGGCGTAAGTCTGTTAGCTAGGGTCTTGGCCAATATCTTGGCCTCAGCGTTGATCAGAGATATGGGCCTGTAAGAGGAACATTCCTGCGCGGGTTTGCCGGGTTTGTGAATGGCCACTATTGTTGCCGTTCTTTGGTCTCGAGGCAGTTCCCCCTATCCAAGCTGGCCTCATACATAGCAACCAGATATGGTGTAAGTGTTGTTGCGTTACGCTTATACCACTCTATGGGAATACCGTTTGGGCCCAATGCCTTTCCTGACTGAAGTTTACCAATTGCCGTCGCAATTTCGTCCATGGAGAGCTCTGCCTCTAACAATTGAGACTATGTCTCCGCCAGTCCGGGGAGCCCGATATCACGGAGGAACTCCTCTGCGTCTGTTTGTGTAATTGTAAGTGTGGAGGTGTACACCTGTTCGTAATGATGTGCTAGTAAATCTACTATGCATTGGGGATCCCGAGTGGTGCCTCCCGTGGGAAGTTGGAGTTCTGCGATCCATCTAACTGCCTTTTCCCTCTTGTCCAGCCAGGCCAATAGCTTGCCGGCCTTGTCACTGCTTTCATATATGGTGTGTTGGGTATTGGAGAGTCGCGTTCTCGCTGCCTCCCACAAATGATCTTTATACTCCTGCTTCTTAAGTTGCAATAAATGAGTGTTCGTGTCGGAGGGGTCTTGACTGTGGGCTTTCTCCAGGTCATCCACCTCCTGTTCTAGTGTCGCTACAGTTCTAAATTTTTCTCTTTTGTGGTGGGTTATGAGTGAGACCGCCTGCCCACGAAGCACTGTCTTGTACGCCTCCCAGAGGACAAGCGGAGAAGAGACGGAAGGTGCATTTTCGCTAAAATAGTATTTGGTAGTATCAGCCAGCCCTTTCCCGATCTCAGGGGTTCTGAGGTATCCGGGGTATATAGGAAATATGTGGCTCTGCGCTGTGGAATACCAGGTGTGTAGAGCGCTGACTGGGGAGTGATCAGAAATGCCTCTTGGTAAATGTGCTACATTTAAAAAATTCCAATTTCGGCCGCTGGCGCTAGTATATAATCTATTCTGGAGAGGCTAATGTGTGCCCCCGAGTGATATGTATATTGTCGTGCCTGTGGAAAGCGGGAGCGCCAAATGTCTACCATGTCTATGGTGTCTAGGAAGTCCGCTAAGATGGAGTGTGTACGGTGTTGTTGTCGAGGGGGTGTGCGATCCAGAGTGTCATCTAGTGTGGCGTTGAAGTCGCCTCCTATTATTAAATAGCCCTGTGGGAGCCGGAGTATGAACTCGCTGAGTGCCTGAAATGCTGAAGAGTGGAGCGCGGGCGGAATGTAGACAGACACTATGTTGACCAGACGTCCTTCCCACTGACACGACAGCGCCGCAAAACGGCCCTGGTCGTCTGTGTATGTGTGTTTAACGACAATCGGGTACTGTTTCTTAAGAAGGATTCCCACTCCCCGCGAACCAGACGTGAACTCCGAGTGCACCGCAAGTTTAAAACCCCACCTATCTAGGGCTTTGCAAACTGTCCCCGTTAAGTGGGTCTCTTGCAATAAAGTCACTGCTGGCGCCTTACGCTTTAAGTATTGTAGAACTAGTCCTCTTTTAAGCTTATCTTAAAAACCATTAACATTCCAGGATACAATTGGTAGGTGCTGCATGTGGGGCGTCATAGGTGGTGTGTAATCATGGGACATCGGCATGGGGAATGTATGTAACCTGTTCTATATGCTCTAGATTGTTGTGTAGCAACGCACGAAGAGCATGAATGGACCTACAGTGTGCCATATAACATCCACAAACGAAAGAACTCAATAAAACAAAACTACCCCAAACAACCCCCATATCCTCCCCCCTCCCTGCCTCCCTGCAAGACGGTTTCAAAACTTCCCGCCACCCCAACTTTGCAGAGTGCCTATTTCCCATTACCTGGTACCTTAGTAGGGGGAGAGAGCTCCTGTGTCGTCCCCTCGGGGGCTTTCTCAAGGACAGAGATACCCTCCTGGCTTTATCCAAATAAATATAATGAGATGTCAGAAACCCCTTGTCCGCACAGAGTCCCACGGAGGACCGCTAATCGATCGATCCTGGATAGGTTCCTGTCTCAGTGGGTCAGCGGAGGGGCTAGAAGTCCCCTTCTCATAATCGTCAGGGCCTCAGCATCGTACGTCTTCAATTGTCGCCGCCATCCGGAGTACAAACCATTGTCCTGTGCACTAGTGTCTCCTTCAGAGAGTGTCCAGTTTGTCCCTTTTTAGTCCTCTTCGGGCCGAGTCCCCGATTCCGGCGAGCTAGCCGTCTGATCCAGGGAGTGTGATTTTGCTGTGTCGCGAGCGGCGTTGCATCCGGGCTTACCATGGTGTTGGACCTGACGCCACCCCTCGAGCCAGTCCTGTGCTTCCTCTGGTGTGGTGAAGAACCATGTCTTCCCATCCGCCTCCACTCTCAGTTTTGCAGGAAACAGCATAGAGTATTTGAGTTCACGGTTCCTGAGTTCCTGCTTCACCGCTATGAAACTCCGCCGCTGTTTGGCCACTGCCGCTGTGTAGTCTGGGAAAAAAGATATCCCGCTTTGTTGATAGCGGATCTGGGGGGCCGCTCTTGCCATCTGGAGGATGAGGTCTGTCTCGTAAATTAAAAATGCGTGCTAGTATAGGTCGCGGGGGTGCCCCCTGCCGGGTCTGCCCCCGGGGACCCGGTGAGCCCGTTCGACCGAAAAGTAATTGGAGAGTCCCCTGTGTTGCAGGTGGTTCTTAATCAGGTCCTCCACAAAGAGGTCCATGGCAGGGCCCCCGTCCCCTCCGGCACTCCCACGATGCGCACGTTATTACGTCGGGAGCGACCTTCGTAGTCGTCGAGCTTCGCTGCCATGGTCCTGTTGTCTGTTTCCAGCTGTTTCACTTGTTTCTTCAGGGAGGCAGTGTCTGTACTTAAGGTGGCTGTTGTTGATTCTACCTCCGTCACCCAGGAGCTAAGGTTCCTGAAGTCAGCACAGATAATGGAGAGTTCAGTGGTCACGGTATCTATGCGGGACTCCAGAGAAGTATGGACATTATTGAGGGTGGTCATAATGTCCTGTAGCGTGATCTCTTTCCCTGGTGTGGTCTCTTTAGTTGACGCCGCTTCAGCCACAGTACGATCGTGCATGTCTTTGTCCCTTTTGGAGAAAGCATACTTCTCCAGCTTGTTTTGTTGGGTCACTCGTTGGCCCCGGCCCTCCATCTTGCCCCGCTCTGCAGCTGCAACCCGCGGTCGCTGGCCATCCAAGGGCAGTACTCACTGCCGCCTGCCTGTGCTGCCGTGTGGCGCACGCGGCCTGTCGGGTTTTCTGCCGACCGGTGTGTATCACTGTGGACTTTATTATGGGGCTGCAGCGTGGGGAGCAATTTGGGTTAGGCACGGGGCTTGGAAAGTTGCACCTCCAGGGTGTGCTGTAGTCTGCACACACAGGACCCGGAGCAGGACTGTTCATGGGCCATGACCAGTGAGGATGGGGCCACCTCGGCCTTGAAGTGGTGGATTGCAGAGACCTCCGCAGACGAGTGACTCCAGTACTGGCACACGATCCCTTGCAGCTGGCCTGGTCGTGTTTTCTGGGCCCCGTTGCCACCTGGCGCCAAGCGGGCCCTTATAGAATTCTGGCATGCAGGGGGGGTCACGCCGCCACGCGGTGGTCAATCGCGGCAGCGGCCCAGCGCATGCAGGTCGTCCCTTGGTGTGTTATAGCACGCAGGCCAGAGTTGCGCTGAAATGTCTATTGTGTAGGCGCCGCAGGAAGCCCCTGTGTCCGTGCGCCAGCACTCGATCCTGAGACCCCACCTGGGCATGGACGTTAATGCCAGCTGTCTCTCCCTGGCCGCTGGTGTAGAAGTCAGGCGGGCCCCCCGCGTGTGACTCCTCGGGGGTCCCGTCACTCTGCCGGAATTGCTAATGGAAGTCCAGGGGCCTCAGCAGGTGGGGAAGCAGCCCGAGGCGCACTCCGCTACTGAGCGCTTTCGAGCCTGTGACGTCGGATGTTGTCGCCGGGCACTGCACCTACTTTAGTCCCCGGTCGTGCGCGCCTCAGGGCCGTGGCTCGCAGATCGCGGCAGATATACGCCAGGACGGTCGTCGTGAGTGAGGCAGTCAGCTGGATGGATGCGGGAGGGGTTCCGGCGCTCTCACAGGCAATTATCGCTGGGTGGGAGGACAGATATACTTGTCGGATTTATGTTTATGCCCCCGGAGGTCCGGAGCTCTACAAGGCAGCGGCCATCTTCATCGGCTGCCGGCCACTGCCCCCTTTTTCAGTTTTTTTAATACTTTTCCAACTCTGTATGTTTTCTGTACTGGACAGCACACACACATTTGAAAAACCTTTAAACTATGTGTCAGTATTTTATACTGGAAGGGTACCCTTCCAGAACAAAACCAATGCTAGACTTCACAGAGACACCCTTGCCCTATGGTGCAAGTATCTGTGTGCTGAACAAGACAGCCTAAAGTGCGCCAGCACAGGAGGGAGAGGTACACAACAACATATCTTAGTAAATAATGTGTTGCTCTGCTCTCTACCTTTCACGCAGTGTAGTGCAGCAACTTCTTGATTTATATCATTTATTAAAATGAGTAAATATAGTATCTTGCCAAATTACTGCAAGACAAGTTCACAAGCAAACTTTGTATGTGTTATCAACTCAGAAGATGAATTAACTTTTATTAGAAAAGGTAAGCTTTTTCTTTAGTCACTTAACCAATTGTCGCAGTAACTTCCACAGCTAACCACTACAACAATTGCCAAACTGCTTCCATGGTTAAGAGCTGCATTTGCAATTTTTAATTTCACTTAGCAGACACACGCCTGAATGAAGAATGGAGCTACATAATAAATTCACTCCCATGGTGGAGCCTTGTAACCTTCTGCAGTGTGGCGTCTTGTAAAGAATTGTTAACAAATCTTAGAGAGGTTTATTAGACAGTGGCTCCCCGCATCTTATAGCAATATTAACTCATCTCCACGTTTGACAGATATGTAAGTCAGGTAATGGGTGACGTACATCCGGAATATTTTCAAATCTCTTTGGATTAAACTTAATTTGTAACAGCTAGTTTATAAAAAATGTTCACTTTTAAAAAACGTTGTCAAATTAGAATCAAACACTCATTATCTTACTCCATTTTAAAGCTTTCTCATAAAATAAGTTGGCTTGACATATTTTAAAAATAGAAATAGATATCAATAGTTGGCAAAACGTTTCAATCTCCAATTTGTTTGCTCTCTGTCATGTATTATGTTTGTATGTAACATGTTTTGTGCGTATTGATGTCAGACTTTTCAGATCTCAGAGACTATCACATCAGAAAAGATCCCATAACTGCACCGGTGGAGGAGATACAATGGAAACTAGAATCATGCAGGACAAACCCTTTCAGGGCTATATTAACCACATGCTGCATTAGCCCCTGCAGAGCCCCTGTTGGTCTACGGTCCTTCTAGGTCAATCTAGGAAGCGCTCCTGTTCCTTCAATCTCAAGGAAGGAGGCGTGATTTCGCTTTGTCGGTGTTCTGCATTGGTCCGACATACCTGGTTGTAACTAGACATTTGATCTTGTCCTGATCTGGACGTTTTGGAAGTCAGGGTCCTTAGTTTTATACAAAAAATGTGTTAAACAATAAGTGTGAAACTTTATATTTTTTTTAATACACTGGGACCCCGGCCTTCCATTGATGTTACGTGCTGTTATCTGATTTAAAAATAATAAAGTTCGCACGTCATGATCTAGACATATCTGCTGATCTTGCATCTTTAACACGAACATCCTTGATACTGGATGTCAGGAGTACTTTACCTTTGCCCTGAAGAAGTCCATCTCTTTGGACGAAACACGTTGGCTGTCCTGTCTCAAACTATTCTCAAAATTAAAATAAAGGAAGACTTGAAGGAAAGAATCTGGACATGGATTTTATAATTATTCATTGTTACTAAAGTGGTGCACCGTATGGTTTGTTCTTTATAGTTTATAAAAAGTGTTCACTTTTAAAACTTTGTCAAATTAGAATCAAACACTCATTATCTTACTCCATTTTAAAGCTTTCTCATAAAATAAGTTGGCTTGACAATTTTTAAAAATAGAGATAGATATCAATAGTTGGCAAAACGGTTCACTCTCCAATTTGTTTGCTCTCTGTCATGTATGCTGTTTGTATGTAACATGTTTTGTGCGTATTGATGTCAGACTTTTCAGATCTCAGAGACTATCACATCAGAAAAGATCCCATAACTGCACCGGTGGAGGAGATACAATGGAAACTAGAATCATGCAGGACAAACCCTTTCAGGGCTATATTAACCACATGCTGCATTAGCCCCTGCAGAGCCCCTATTGGTCTACGGTCCTTCTAGGTCAATCTAGGAAGCGCTCTATAAAGATTCCTCTGACATGAAAACAAATGTCTGCAAAAAGCAGTTATTATGTCTTTCACTGTTATGACTTTCTCTTTCATTCTGGCTCACGCTCGACGTGGTTCCTGCCCTTTTTCCCTCCTTGTGCTATCTCCCTGGCATTAATCCTGTGAACTAGCTAGAGTGTAACCTCTCACTGTATCGGGAATGGCTGTCTTTAATATGAGTGATTCTATGCACAGTAAATCACTGTTTGTGGCCTCATACTTAACTCTCTCTTCTCTCTTCAACGACAAAGAGGACGTCCCTCACTCTTTTGGCCCTTCACACTGTGCTGTATTGTAGTTCTGTACGGCCAGTCCAGGTCTTCCAACAATCAACCTCCTGGAGAAAGTATTTTTTCTCTCTCTCTCCCCCACCCCCCTTTTCTCCTAGAGCTTAGATTCACTTTATTTTCCTGTAGTTTTTACAGGTATTGGGCGAGCCTTCAAGGAGAGCCAGCAAGACTGTTCAGTGTTGGATAATCTAAGGGTCATGACAAGACTGAATTTTTGAAAAATAGCTAATAAAAGGTATATACTTCAGAAATACTTTTATAATAGAAATAAAAGCTCTGGCTGCATTTTCAAAAGAGATAACAGACCTTGGTGTGAGATGCCATCAGGATGAGGTAAAAATATAACTATGGAAATGTAAAACATTATATTGCAAGTTAAAAACAACAAACATCCTCCCATCTCAACTCACGCATCAAAATCCACAATTCAGAACAGAAGATGCCAATAAGTATATATTTTTCATCTCTACAGATTCCAAACAACGCCGCTTCGGCTTCGAGCACAATGCTCCTTCCGATTGCCTGCTTAATATCCGTAAAGACTGCCTGCCAAAAAGGGCTAAGTCCTGGACATGCATAAAAAGTATGGAGCCACCCACCTTCACCATCCATCTGGCAGCGAAAACATCTGTTTTCAGTTCCAGGAAATCTTTTATTTAAGGCGGCCGGAGTCAAATACGAAAGCCATCTCGCTAGGAAGGTCATCCTTTTAAAATTTGCGGCACGCAATGATTTGCTTCCTAAATAGCAGATGGACTCCCATTCCGTCTCGGCCAGTCTACTTCCGGTCTCCCGGGTTATCTTATCCAAATGGTTTTCTATCAGGGTAGCTTGTCTTGATTTATATAGCAACCTATACCAGTTACCTACCCCTTTGACCTTAGCCCCGTAAAGGGCTACCACCAGTTGGTTGGGAGTATTTAAAATACTGCTGATATTTTTTAGAAGATAAATAACCCGTAAATATTCGAGGAACGTTGGCTTTCGATAGGTCTCTGCTCTCATCATTACCTCTTGCCAAGAAATTGGTCTATTTTGAACTATAAAATGCCTTAGCTCAGAAAATCCACAATCTTCCCAGGTTTTTATATGTCTTAATTGCAGTTGAAGACCAAAGCTCGAACATTCTCTCAATTTTAAATACTGAAAACCTGACGAGCCAGTGCTTTTAAAAAAGAACTGAAGTCTAAAAGAATAATCTTTTAAAATCTTATAACGCGTTTTTTTGGGAAATTTGGAGGTCTTTAAGAACACTGGGGTTGAAGATCCGATTTCATGAGTCATTTCATCTATAAAGAAGCTGTCTCTAGAACAATTAGATCCTATCAGGCTGGACACTAAATCTAAGAAAGCGGCCTCGTAATATGTTCTTAACTGAGGCAGCGCTAGCCCCCCAAGGGCTGTTGGTAATTGTATCACATTCAATTTGACTCTTGGAACTTTCTTACTCCAGATAAACTTCCTTAATAAGATATCAATTTCCCTAAAATATGACTGATTTATTTTGATCGGGACATTAGTAAATAGAAACATAAATAGCGGGAGTATGGACATTTTAATCAGTGAAACTCTACCCACTATCGATAGGGGGAGTAATGTCCATTGTTCCAACAATTTTTTAATCTTTCCCTTCAGTCTTAGATAATTTAATTCAAATAGCTGCTGGTACTGTTTAGAAACATATACCCCCAGATATCTTATAGGGTCAGTTTTTGCAGCTTGTGTCCTTAAACTAGGTGGAAAAGAGTTCAAATCGGTATTAAGAGCTAAAACTTCGGTTTTATTAGTATTCATTTTATACCCTCCTATTTGTTCAAACTCCTTAAATTCCATCAAAACTGTTTCAAGGTTTTTTCTAGTAGGGATCAAGTATAAAATAATATCGTCTGCAAAGAGTTTCAGCTTAGCCATGCCAGGAATCGGGGGTTGGATAGCAGCATTATTTCGTATTTTTAAAACCAAGGGCTCTATAAAAAAGTAAAAGCAATGGCGAAAGCGGGCAGCCTTGCCTGGTTCCGCGGTTAATCTTTATGGTGCCTGCACGATTTGAGTTTATTATAACCTGGGCTGTAGCTCCCTGGTAGATATTTCGTAACATGCTAATCACCTGTGCAGGAAACCCGAATCGACCTAAAGTGATGAATAAGGTGCTCCAGTTCACAAGGTCAAAGGCTTTCTCCGCATCGACCATTAAAATACTCGCCGGGATAAGATTTGTATTAAAATAATCCAGAGCGTGTATTAAAAACTGGGTGTTGGCCGCCATTGATCTGCCTGCTATAAAACCCGTTTGATCTACATGGATTGTTTCTTGAGCGGCAGGTAAAAACGTTCTGCCCATACCTTCATCAGAATTTTATAATCCGAGTTCAAAAGGCTTATGGGCCTGTATGAATTCACATCCTCTGGATTTTTATCTTTTTTTACGAAAGAAACAATTATTGCTTCTTTAAAGGCTACAGAGACGGCCCCGCCTTTTTTATAAAATTAAATAGATTTCTCAATGGGATCAAAAGTTCCTTTAAAAACACTTTATAAAACTCAATTGGAAAGCCATCTTGTCCACAAGCTTTCGCCCCGGCTGTAGATTTAATGGCCTCTGAAATCTCAATTTCTCCAACCTCCATTGCCAGTTTATCAATCCGTTCCTCAGAAAGTTTGGGAACATTCATGTTAAAAAAATAATTTTGGATTGATTCACTGCATATTCTGTAGAATACAACTGGCAGTAGTAATCAATAAAGGTCTTGGAAATGGTACTACCATTAACTACTACTTGATCTGTCTGAGGGTCCTGAATCTTAGATATTATTGCTGATTCCTGTTTTTTCCTAGTAGAATTTGCCAGGAATTTGCCGATTAACTGGCTTTCCTCGTAGACCCTCTGTTGGAAGGTTTGTGAACTACACACTTCCTCTAAAATAAAAAAATCCTTCAATACAGATCTTGCCTGCTCATATTGGTTTGGGAGGAGTTGAAGCTGGAGAGCATATTCTTGATTTACTTCAGCTTGCATTTGCGCTATCTTTGTCCTCCGAGAATTAGACTGAGCAGCTGTATAGGCTATTATCTGACCACGAGCTGTTGCCTTAAACCCTTCCCAGACCGCGAAGGGAGCTGCTGTATTCTCATTAATCCGAAAATATTCCAGAATCCACTCCTTAAACTTCTCAACCCAATCCTCATTTTGTAGAAGGAGACGATCCAGCTGCCACCTGGGACGTTCCCTACCTCCTCCCCCAAGCTCCATATCAAGCCCGACATAGGCATGATCTGAAAAAGGATTACAACCTATAATAGCATCATAAATCTGAAGGGATCTAGAGGTCAAAAAGAAATCTATTCGAGATGCTGTCCGAAAACGGTGTGAATAACACGTATAAAATTCCTTATTTAAATTGATTTCCCGCCAAGGATCCACCAATTGAAGTTCTAATATAAGGACTCCCATTATTTTTTTTGTATTTGGTTTTAATTGTTTTTGTTTTTATTCGAGGTGTCTTTCCTTATATTCTGTATAAAATTAAAATCCCCACCAAATATCACCTGCCCGGGAACCCCTAGTAATAAATCATTGATTTGGACCAGGGATGTAATATCATCTGAGACAGGGCCATAATAATTTATAAAATTGAACGTTTTACCTTGTATCTTAGCTGCTACCCAGAGCCACCTCCCCTGGGGAATCTGTAGAGATGAAACAAGGTTATCCGAACCCGAAAAAGCCTTTATATTTATCTCTTGCACAGTTGCTGGCTCACTAATCTTACAAAATTGGAAATCTAGGGAAGTTCCTTCGCATTTGAAATGGTTTAAAAAGATGAAAAGAACACAAAAATTTGAAGAAGTCTATGCTAAGAGGGTAGGAGCGACTAGAAAATTTGGGAAAAACTGGAGGTTTTTTAATGAACTAGAACATTTTAAAGAAAGTTCGTAACATTGGGGAAGGTAATTCAACAAAGTAGTTTTTAGCAAATGTATTAGCACTTTTTTCTATTGCATTTTAGTAGCACTCACACTTTCCAAGATCTATTTAATTGAATTTCTCGTAATTTGGTTAAAGTTGAAAATGAATCGTTAAAGCACTAGCACTTTATTGGCACTTTATTGGCACTTTTATTGCACTTTCACTGCTGCTATTTCTAAAAATGAACTGGTAGTCTGCCTTGTGAATGACTATATGATGAGTTGTTGCTATAAGTTTTAGTTCATTTTTATAATGAGAGGCTGTCATAATGATCTATTGTAGAAACTGTTTTTTATAATGTTTTCTATATTGTGTACTTCTTGAACCTAATGCTCCGCTCAATAAAAAAAATTTAAAAAAAAAAAAGTATATATTTAACACTTTTGCAAATTGTTTTGTTTTGGGTTATTTGTATTTCTTGCATGTTTTTTATTCTTTGGGGTCAAATATTTTTAATTGTTTTTATTTTGTTTTTTAAAAGAAAAACACAATTTTCTTCAACCTGAAAACTAGGGACACAAAAACATACATGTAATGTGAGTCCCTGCCATTCAATCCTTTGAATACAAAGGAGCTGGTAGTCAATCAATAAGGTGTTGCTGGATACAGCCTATTGGCTTATTATCTCCTATCACACCACACCTGATGATCTCCTCACCTAGTTTGCTCTATTGCGGTACTTAAGATACTGCAGGACGAAATCACTGATTCGGCCACACTCGAAAACAGGGTGTAGTGGTTTCTATAGTTGCCTCTGGCTTCTCCAGCATCTGTAGCTGGAATCTTTGTTATGCTGCCTTCTATATTCTGTTTTAGAATGTGGAATGTGTTTTAAGTGATGCTGGAGTCGTGAACTGCTGTGTCTGCTGCGCAGTACCTCCTGTAATGAATAAATCTTATATTCATTTGAATTTGCCTTCCAAATTCACTACAATTATGTTGGCGACGAGCTGAGGGAGGTACTGCCGAACCCACGAAGGACTTTGTGAGCAGAGCGCATCTATTTATCGAGAACTTACCTGCTCTCAAGGCTGCAGCAATCACGGAGGGAGGAAGCGAAGGAATACTGAGGCATCGGTTACTGCCTAAATGAAAGATAAGTGGCGCATGCTCGTAGCGAGTAACAAGGAGGAAGCACCTTCTTGACTGTTGCCGGAGTCAGCGGCGGCCATGGTTGGCAAAGTGTGGTTGGCTGATCTGATCAAGCGAAGCATTGGTTGGCAGTGGTTGGCGTCTGCTATTGCCGTGCGTGTCGGCCATTTTGGAGTGGTTGGCAGTGGTTGGCAAGTGCTACGTGCCTTGCGTGTCGGCCATTTTAACGTGGTTGGCAAACGTGGTTGGCAAGCGTATATCAACCACGGGACTCTGATCAACACTGCCTCAGCGTTAATCACTTTTAATGCTGTCAAGCTTATTTTTACCACGTCAGCGTGTATCACCTTTACCTTTGGCAAGCCATTTTGTCAGCGCTATTCCACCGTGGACTACTTTTGTTTCCCTCGTTTTTTTTTCTTTAATAAGTCCGGATGCTGCACATGGTTAACCCTGTGTCATTTTTATTCTTTTGATTTTGTGACTTTATTCCTTGTTGTGACTCCCTACTGTCACACACGCCTTCTGCAGCGACATGCACATCTAGTTACATTTTAACCAGCCTCTGCTACGGTGACACACTCTCCCTGTGTGTAAAAAAAAAAAAACATTTACTACGCTTCCGGATTTAAAAAAAAAAAGAAAAGTGACACTTTAAAAGTCAATCTAGTTCACAACATCTTGCTTTTTAGTGTATAATCGTCGGCATGCAAACTGTATCTGCACCTCCGTCTTTTCTTGAGACACCTGGCAACCCACCTATTGTGTGGAAAAAATGGTATGACGCATTCGTTACTTACCTGGGGGCCATTGGTGCTTCCAGATACCGTCCTGAAAGGAAGAAATACTTGCTCCTGCACTGTTTAGGATTCAAAGGGAGGTCGATTTTCAAGCATTTGCCACCTTTGGTAAGAGGTCAGGATGAAGAAGACATTGCCGAATATATGGAAACTGTTAGGAAGCTTGAGTTGCGATTTGACGTACAGCCAAGTTTAGTTGTTATTCGTCACAAATTCTTTAAAAGAGAACAGTTGCATGGTGAAGATGTTGACACTTTCGTATCTGCGCTCAGGCAATTGAGTGCGGATTGTCAATTCGAGAATTTTACCGAACAATTGATTAGAGATCAATACATCTGCAAGTGTGCTGACAAGTCCATCCAACAAAAGCTCCTTTCTATGGGAAATCCCTCTTTAGAGGAAACGGTCCGCACGGCAAAAAGCATCGAACTCTCGAAAGTTTCAGTCAGAGAATTGGAGAAAAAGACTAAGGAAACTGTTGCGGCTGTCAGAGTCAAAGACTCCAGGAACACTCTAGTGTCACGTTCTGATAAAAGACCGTTTTTCAAACAATCTGACCTATGCTATAGATGTGGGAATTCTTCCCACTATAAAGGGAACAAGTTTTGTCCTGCTAAGAATGCTTTGTGCAAAAACTGGGAAATATGGCCATTTTGCGAAAATTTGTCTAAGTACAAGGAATACTAGTAATGGTCAACAGAACAAAAGTACAGGCAGTTCTGTAGGTGTGGCAAATGTTTCAGACACGGTCAATGAATGTGAAAGTATTCAGAACATTCAAGAGGACTTGAGGGTCATGGTTATCGTCGTAAATGATGAACAGGTTGTCATTGGAGATGCGTCCGAGTGTGTGGATCCCTATGTTGAAATTGGTGTGGGTGATAAGAAATTACAGTTGTTGGTTGATTCTGGTGCTAGAATAACCATGATTACCCAAGAGTTATTCACTGAAACATGGTATGGTCGACCTTTAGAGCCCCCCGACAGAGCGCCAGTCTCCTATGAAGGGTGAAAGATCGAGCTGGCTGGTTACTTTGAAGACATTCTTGAATTCAAAGGCAGGAAAATCCAAGGCAAGGTTTACGTGGCTATCAAAGGGTTGTCTATTTTAGGGTGGTTCCACCAGGGTCTATTTCAAATGGTTCTCAGGCCTGGTACCAAAGAACAAGTCAGCGTTGTGGACTCTTTGGATTACAATCAGAAATTGTCGCTTGATTTCCCTTCTGTGTTTGGAGGGGGTTTGGGTGAAATCAAGGGGTTTACTCATGAAATAAGGATCAAAGACGGTGCCATCCCTGTGAAGCACAAGTTGAGAAGTGTACCATTTAGTGTGAGGGATGGTTTGGAGAAAGAGCTCAATGAGTTGTGTTCTAAAGGGATTATAGAACCTATAGAATCTTCATTGTGGCTTTCACCTTTGGTTGTGGCTAGAAAAAAAAATGGTGACTTGCGTGTGTGTGTGGATTTGCACAGTTTAAACAAGAACATTTGGATTGACTCACATCCCTTACCAAAAATAACTGAGTTACTGGCGTTGACCAAAGGTGCTAAATGGTTCACGAAGTTGGATCTTGCTTCCGCATACCACCAGGTCATTCTAGATCCCTCTTCGAGACATTTGATAGCTTTTGTTTCTCCTTGTGGTACTTACCAGTACCGCAGAATGCCTTTCGGCTTAGCATCAGCAGCAGCTGTCTTCCAGAGGTTGATGAGTCAAATGTTGAAAGGTGTTCCTGGTGTTGCTGTATTCCAGGATGATGTATTGATCTTTGGTGAATCCAGAGCCGGTCACAACAAGTCTCTTAGGCAGGTCTTAAGAATCATGCAGGACAAAGGTGTTGTTCTCAAGAGTGAAAAGTGCCTGTTCCTCAAAGAGAAGGTGGAATATCTAGGTCATGTAGTATCGCAAAATGGAGTTGAACATAGACCAGGTTTGGTTAAGGCCATTGTGGATGCCTGTCCTCCCACTGATAAGACTGGTTTGAAGTCTTTCATTGGACTTTGTGAATTTTATTCTAGGTTCCTCAAAGATTACGCATCCAAAGTCCAACCTTTAACCAACATGTTAAAAAAAAATGTTCCTTTTATTTGGGACTATAAGTGTCAAGGCGTTTTTGATTGGATCAAATCTCAGTTGGTGGGTGATAGGATCCTTAAGCCATTTGATCCCAACAAAAAATGTACTATCACTGTTGACGCAAGTGGTTTCGGTTTGGGTGCCATCCTCACTCAAAACAATGGTGACACTGAAAACACGTTGGGTTATGCCTCCAGAGTACTGAGGGGAGTAGAAATTAATTTCTCAGTGATTGAGAAAGAGTTGCTAGCTTGTTGGTGGGCCATCAGGAAATTTAGTCCTTTTGTGTGGGGAAACCATTTTGTTTTGAGAACGGACCATAGTCCTTTGGTTTCTATTCTATCAGGTGAAAAAATAAAAGAGCACACACCTAGAATTGCAAGATTTTCTACCAAACTGTTACAGTACAATTTTGATATTGTATACTTACCCGGATCAAGAAATGTCAGAGCTGATTTTCTCTCCCGTTTTCCGGTGACAGATTCCGATTCTGATATGGAAAAGGATGATGATCAGGATGATTGTTTTGTTGCTGCTGTTGATGTTGAAGATATGTGTGCTGTGAGTAAGTCTGAGTGGAGGAGAGAGTTGGCTCGAGATGATATCCTTGTGGAAGTCATGAACTTTGTCAAGAAAGGATGGCCAAGAGAAAAAACGTTTCTCATCAGTTCCAAACTTTTGTAAAGGTTTCTCATGAGCTCACTGTAGAGGATGGTATCCTTTTGCGTGGGGAGAGGTTGGTACCTCCGGAAAATTTAAGAACACGTTTGATGAATGGTGCGCACGAAGGGCATTTAGGAAAAACTCTTACTAAACTCAGATTGAGAGAGGTGTTCTGGTGGCCACAAATGGACAAGAGTGTTGATGAGATAGTTGATAAATGTGTGGTCTGCGGATGTGCGGAAAAAGGTTTCGTAGTGAGGTCTCCCCCCATGCAGCCTGTTTAGTTTCCGAGTCGGCCATGGGAAAAAATTGGTATTGATCTGGTTGGTCCATTCAACTTACTCCCTGTGTCATCGAGGTTTGCTGTGGTCGCCATTGATTATTACTCCAAATGGCCCGTAATTCGGTTCATGAGTGAGCCAACTTCCAGGAATATAATTCATTTTCTAAAAGACGTCTTTTTAAGAGAAGGTTTTCCTTCATCTATTATGTCAGATAATGGCGTAAAGTTCGTCAGTTCTGAGTTTGAAAGTTTTCTATTGCAAGGGGGAATCACGCACCACAAGAGTGCGCTCTACCATCCCCAAGCCAACGGGTTGGTTGAGCGCATGAATAGAGTGTTGAATAATTGCGTCCAATGGGCCATTGCCAGTAAATGTGTGGTTCAAAATGCTGTTCGCTCGATGTTATGGTTTTACCGTACTACTCCTCATTCTTCAACTGGTATTTCGCCTTTTGAACTTTTGAGGGGAAGGAAGCCATCATCCAAAATTTGCCCATGTTGGATGTCCAAATGGGTCAAGATGAATGTCATGGATGATGTGGATGAGTTTGTTAGATCAAATGTCAAAAAGGCTCAGGAACAACAGAAAACCTATTTTGATGAGAGGAAAAAAAGTGTCTCCCTTAAAATCAGTGTGGGTGATGTGGTGCGCATCAAGAGTCCCATTCACACGACCAAGGGACGATTCAAATTTTCAGATCCTTTTATTGTCGACAAGGTGTGTGGCAATGCCATTAGGGTTAACAACAAGAACTGGTGGAACATTGCCAGAGTGGTCAAGATGAAGAATCAACAGACTTTCGACTGTAGTGCCGGTGTTAAAAAAAACACTGTCAAGAATGGGCACTCATCTTCTGCTTCCAATGGAGGGAGTGAGAATCTCTCTTCTTCTCTCGCAGGAGCAAGCGTCATTGCAATGTCCCTTTGAGATTCCGATGAAGGGATTTATTGTATATTGTTTTCTTGTGTTTTTCGCTTATTTACTGTTGCTAAAAGTTGCATGGTTCAAAGTTGTTTTTGCATTGTTTTTTATTGTTTTGTTTTATTTTATTTATATTTTAGTTTTCTGTCTAACTTCTGGAGGGAGAAGATAATGTAGTGGTTTCTATAGTTGCCTCTGGCTTCTCCAGCATATGTAGCTGGAATCTTTGTTATGCTGCCTTCTATATTCTGTTTTAGAATGTGGAATGTGTTTTAAGTGATGCTGGAGTCGTGAACTGCTGTGTCTGTGCTGTGTCTGCTGCGCAGTACCTCCTGTAATGAATAAATCTTATATTCATTTGAATTTGCCTTCCAAATTCACTACACAGGACTTATAAGTTATCATCCTCAGAATGGGTAATATCACCTAGATTGACAAATACAAAGTCCAATTCTGCATGTTTTTTCCTTTTCTGATTAATATGGACTAATATCCGCATCCATTTACCACTAGGGTGGCCACCTCACATCATGTCATCATGGACACCGTTTCCTCCCCTGGGCTTTTATGTAACAGTTTAATGCATTTTGGGTTTTGTAGTCTTAGTTTGCTCCAAATATACTATTGGAACTAACACACCTGATAGCAATAATTTGGAAGCTAAAACCTCAAGACTAGAAATACTGCCAGTATTGATATAGAGTGATGTTGTCACTCTATTTACCACCTGCTTGACGCAAGTGGTATTGTGAATGGAGGGCATTGTTTTGACCTGTGGTGAGCATAGTAGGGTATGGACAGGAGTAGAAGTGAGAGCAAGGGGGATAATTTGTTGCTTCTCCAAGGAGGAGGGCAAAGGGAGGTGGGCACAGGAGGTTCCGGCATCTCCAGCAGTTCCTCTGCCTGGTCTGTGTCCAGTATCTGCAGTCTGAGGATTCCACGCTTAATATTTGGTATAAAGTCCCTGGTACCACTCTGGTGAATATTGTTGTAAAGATTGCTGTCCTTTTATATTGAGATTGAAACAGAAACCAAACAGTTGTACAACACTGTGTCTTGCCCTATTGCATACTGTACTCTCCCATCATATTTTGAATCAGCCCTGCATCACCCTTTTGCAGTATTGCCAAGCTACAAAATGTAGCTGGAAGCTAGAGTAATAGCTATTGTCACCATCAAGAATTACTGTCCATTCAAAGATTTGGGAATTTGTATCAGATTAAACATATCATATTGCCTACATTTCCAAAGTAAATGCCAACAATCCAGCAATATGTTTGATCACTCTAAGTTTGCGGTATAAGGATCCCTGTCTGGTTGTATATTGAAATATTAACTACAGAAACATGGTGCTACCAAAATATCTTGGCCAAAATATTGAGGTCCGAAAAAGCAAGAAAATAAATGCATAAAGGTAAGTATAGTTCTACTATTCCTAATATGAAATCTATGAATCTTGAACATATTTATCATCAAGGTACAAAAATGTAGTGCTCAGTAAAACTATATACATACTTACCTTGTTAATATTTTGGTCCTCAGTATTTTGCCTATGCTATTTCAGTCGCAAGATATTTTGGAGACAATATTAAAGTGGAATACCCTTTGTGAATAACCTGCTGAAATAACTAGAGGGGTGGAATTGAATTCTATCTTTGATTCCAGGCACTTTGTTGGTGTTTTTATGGTGGATTTTTATAATATAAAACATTTAAATAGAATACATTGTTTTAAGTTTATTTCCTTATTTAAAAAAGAGTCTCAAATTTAACATAGATGCGCAAAACTTTCAGTTATACACATATATTCCCAATAAATATTTATACAAACTTGACTGGGGGATTTTAGTTACACAAAAATCCAAATTCACAAAGGTAAATGTGCATGTGGTGATTTACTGACATGTAACATACCCTTGCGAATGCGCTGTACGTCGGTCTTCCTTGCTACCTTTTGGACAAATTGCAGGTTGTTCAGAATGCTGCCGCCCGTCTTCTACTGGATCTTCCTAAGCGCTCCAGTGTTAGGCAACACTTGCGTAATTTACACTGGCTGCCAGTTAAAGATAGGATAATGTTCAAGGCTGTGACCATTGCTCATGCTGCACTTTACGAGTATGGCCCTGCCTATCTCAGGAAACGTTTTCAGTTTTATACCCCCGGCAGGTTTCTTCGTTCCTCGAACATGCGCCTAGCGTCTGTTCCCAGGTTTCGTCTGAAACGTAAGGGGGTAGCTCACTGGCCTTTCTGGCCGCAACATACTGGAATTCCCTTCCTCTGGATTTGCGTCGTCTTAAGAATCCTTCTCAGTTTAGGAAAAAACTCAAAACTTTCCTGTTCAATTAGCCTGTTTCTAATTCTCCTACGCTTTGGTTCCCTGTGACTCTTGGGCTCGCGCCGGGACACTCTATTGAGTAGCTGTGCGCGCTACAAAATCCCTTAACATAACATAACATTACATTGCACCTAAGTAAATACAGTGAGCGTCTACCCGGCACCAAGTATTGAGGTGTCATAGAGGCCTGCTGCCTCCTATGCACTGGTCGTATTGCAGCACAACTGGAGTATGGGTAGAGATGCCCAGAGACAGAATATGCGTCGCTCCCGTGTTTGGAATTTCCTAGGGATGCTACCCATTCCACCAGCAGGGAGAAGTTGATGTTGTCCTCGTCCCTGTTATGTCTAGGATGGGATCCGTAATGGCATTAAAATCACCACAGACAATAGTAGGACCTGGTCGTAGTTCCAGGATGATGTCCTTGATGCACCTCAGGGATATCTGAACTCGATGTGGTGGAATGTACATGCTTTGGAATTTATAGTGATTACCATCAAAGAGGCTCTCCAGCTGGTCATACATCCCCTCAGCATCTGATGCTGAATACGTGACAGAGAGGTTTTGTGGAGGAGTATAGTAACATCTTGGAAACCCCTAGTGTGGTAAACTAAACTCTGTCATACTCAAACCAGGCAAAAAACTGGCAGCACATTCCAAGGAGGTGTGTCTCTTGAAAAAACAGCAAAGCAGGAGAGTGGAACTTAGCAAAGCAAGGCACCGCACTTCATTTAATGCGGTCATTTAAATCATATTAAATAGTGCCATCGGTCCAAAGTGGCCAAAGGGCAACAGTAATGAAAATGATGTCTGCCACAGTGATTTCTTTGGTTACCAGTGGAGGTAAATGAAGAAGGTGTGCATGCGGCACAGAGGATACGGTGGATGCATGTACTATGTAGGTCAAATCGACAGGGAAAGGGCAGTAAAACAAAACTGTGCAATCAAATCCCCAACAAACTCTCCAACAACTCCCAACACAATATTTTAAACCCCAGCAGGGGCGTAACACAGGCCCCCGCAGCCCCGCGCTGCGGGCTCGGGGGCCCCCTCTTAACATAACTCAGGCCTGATAGCTCCGGATTAAATCCAGAGCAGGGGCCCCTCCATGTACCTTGCAGGGGGGCCCCCTCAACTTTCTTTACGCCACTGAACCCCAGAAGCATCTGTCACCCGAACTCCCTCTTAGAACCTAACAATAAGGGACATTGAGAGGCTGCTGATCCCAACACACATCATATAAGAGTAAAGGATACATTGCTGCTGGCTAGGCATGCATAAATCCAATCACTGTAGGGTAATGCATGTTCTTGTAGTTACAGTACTGGCTTGAGTCACCAAGGTGGGGATTTGGTTACAAAAGTCTCAGCCTGGGCCCAAGAATTAGACCTCATTGGGGCCAGAGCACGGAGGGCCAAGGAAGTCCCACTGAAGACAACAGGCCCCAGGGTAGTACCACAGCGGTGATCACTCTCGCCATCGGACAAATCTGGCCCACCTGCAGTGGTCCTTCGTCATCACCTCGAGCATCCTCACCCTCTACTGGAGTTTGCATTAGCATCAGTCCTGCTTGGTTATGAAGGCATCCGACCTTTGTGAGTGGGGTGGTGCACGACACCTGAGTTCTTTGTGTTTTACAGCCCAGTCCCATGCGGCTTCCGAACAGTCAAAGAAGAATGAGCGGGATTCCTAGAGGACCTTTAACTTGGCAGGGAACATAAGCATGTACAACTGGGGTGACTCTTGGGGGCCTGCAGCGCTCTGAATCCCCCTCCACACCCAAAGACCATGCACGAAACCTCAGCATCATCCTGGACTTATAGTTCTCAATGAATTGCCAAATCACGCCATCTCCTCCTCCTTCTTCCACATGCTCAGCCTCTTTTGTAAGATCTTCAATTGGATCCCCAGTGAGTCCAGGAAAACAGTCACCCATGCACTCATCAGCAGCAGACTCGACTACGGCAACACACGCTATGCCTGCACCACCCATAAACTAAAAACAAAACTGCAGACCATCCAGAACACCTCCGCCAGTCTCGTCCTGAACATGCCACACCGCAACCACATCACCAGCCACCTGAGAGACCTTCACTGGCTACCTGAGAATCACCTTCAAGCTTCTCATGCATGCCTACAAAGCCCTCCACAACGCCAGGCCGGCATACCTCAACCACAGCCTCTCCTTCTACTCTCCCACCAGACATCTCAACTGGCCCTGGCCACCGTCCCATGGATCTGCAAACCACGGCCGGAGGAATACCCTTCTCCTACCTCGCTGCGAAGACCTGGAACTCCCTACCTCGGCACCTCAGGCAATCACCATCGCTGCCGCAATTCAGGAAGGACCCCCCAACCAGCGCCTTGAGACCCTCACGGGTGAGTAGTCACGCTTTAAAAGGTTCTGATTGATTGATTTAACAGGTTCATTGCCCAAAGCTTTTGTTTAACTGAGTCAAAGGCCTTTCACTGCTTCTGGGCCAGGCGAGTGTAGTCTGGAAAGATAAGGATATAGGTAGCAGAAATGGTATGGGCCAATTCAATCTCACTTCCCTAAGAACAGTGGGCCCGATTCACAAAAGTAATCTGAGACAAAATCCTAACTTTGCGACTTTCGGTATTCACAAAGGGCATTTAGGAGTAGTAAAGTTAGGATTTTGTCTCAGTTAAACTTAAGTTTTGGTCTTAAGTTTAACTTAAGTAAAACGTAAGTTTAACTGAGACAAAATCCTAACTTTACTACTCCTAAATGCCCTTTGTGAATACTGAAAGTCGTAAAGTTAGGATTTTGTCTCAATTAAACTTAAGTTTTGTCTTAAGTTTAACTTAAGTAAAATTAAAGTTTAACTGAGACAAAATCCTAACTTTACTACTCCTAAATGCCCTTTGTGAATACTGAAAGTCGTAAAGTTAGGATTTTGTCTCAGTTAAACATAAGTTTTGGTCTTAAATTTAACTTAAGACCAAAACTTAAGTTTAACTGAGACAAAATCCTAACTTTACTACTCCTAAATGCCCTTTGTGAATACCGAAAGTTGTAAAGTTAGGATTTTGTCTCAGATTACTTTTGTGAATCGGACCCAGTGTCTCTATCTTTGTCGTTAAGGATTTTGGTCACAATTGTCCTGGGGATGGCCCCCACGCTAGAGATCAGTGGGCACGTTCTAGCATAAAGCAGGCAAACAGGTGGCCAAATAGAAGCCAAGATTTGATACAAGCTTCCAAGAATTTTTTCGGTATCAATCCTTCCACTCCTTCTGAAGAGCTAATGAAACAAACATTGCTTCTGCGAGCATGAGTTTCCATGTCTTCAGCGCATTCCTCTGTGAGTTTGATGCCTGTAGACAGGTGGTGAATGGTGTATTTGAGCTCCTGGAGAGGGTCCTCAAAGCTCTGTAATTTGACCCTCGGGAGCAGAAGCCCTGTCTACTATATTGCACAGGTCCTGGCATAAAAGAGCAACATCCACCCCACCTCACCAAACTTGAGCTCAAGGGCCACTCAAGAGGCTTTTATAACTTGTAAGATTGATTTTGTGCCAGTGGCTTCCAAGGGTGCCAAGGATGGCGTGGGTCAGTGGCACGCTTAGAAACATCTGCTGAAGATGTGGTGTATCTGTACATTTTCAGTTGTGCCTGAGACAAAAACAGACGGTCTTTGCCTATTGCAAGGTTGCAGGTATTGACCTAAATCCCCCAAGTCGTGGGTGGGTTGCAGAAACAAAATAGGGGGGGATTTGGCCAGCTTGCACCACAGGTCCACATGTGCCGTACAAGCAGCGGATTTGCTCTGCGGAGAAGTTCCACTGGAGTCACTGAGGAGCACAGAGGAGTGATTGGGTAGGGGCCTGGCTGAGATCAAGTGGGCAATGGAGCCATCTTCTCCCATGTGTAGGTCCGGAGGGAGTCCACTGAAGGTCAGGGCCCATCCGTATTTGCCGGGGAGGGGCCACAAATATACATTCCCCAGCGGGCCTTGGCCAACTCCCACTCCAGCACAGTATTCCTGGTGTCCTTCATGCTCCACAAAAGATCCTGCCACCACTGTACAGATGGCCCAGCAGGCCCAGGAGGAACTCCTCATGCTCACCAGAGAGGAGAAGGATGAGGAAGCACAAGAAGGGGACAGGAGGGGACCCACCTTAGTCTGGCAACAACGCCCAGTGAAAGTATCTTCCTAGCCCCAGAGGAACAGCCAATGCAGGCTTCCGCTACCCCGGTGATACCAGTGGTTGATTTTCACAAGCCCTGGGGTGGAGGGAGGCCTGGGACAGTAATTGGCCCCGGGGGCACAGAGTAAAGCTCAGAGGGTGCCGTAAGCCTCACCTGGTCCAGTCTAGTAACAGCCACCTAGTGTAGTTTGTGGGGGCCAGAGTCCTCTGAGTCAACCGGCACATACTGTGGCAGACATCTTGGTTCCTGCCACTGGGCTTGCGAGCCTTGCAATTTGGGAAAATCCTGCAACAAAAGTCAGCCCCAAAGCGCAGGGACAGCCCTTATGAGTCTGGAACCCCCTAGTCCCAAAGTCAGACGGCCAGCAGTGGGATGGGCGCCAATGTGGGGGTCTGGCGCAGGAGCTCCTCAGAGAGTGTCTGCCATCTTCAGTGGCCAGACCATGCCCACTCTTGTGCCACCCTTGATTAACATATCTGGGGCTGTATTACTGGGAGTGCCCCTTTGGCCTACTGGACATTTGCACCAGCATTTGGCATCCTATTCTGTTATATGAACTGTGCTGGCGCAAAATGTATGCCAGTAAGCTCAGAAAGTAGCATTTACTTATCTGCATGGGGACATGGTCCCACGCAAATGAAAAAATTACTTTGCTTTTGCACCTGTGGCCAACAGGAAAGGCAGGGCACATCCCACTCCGAGGGCAATCCTTGGGCAGGAATAGCAGTGATTCCAGGTCCCAGCCCCCACCCCATGCAAATGAGGAAATTACTTTGTTCCTGCATTTGTGGCCCAAATCAAAGGCAGAGTACACCCCACCCCGAGGGCAATCCTTGGGTGGGAAGATAAGTGATTTGAGATACCTGCCATGTGCAGGCAAGTGCAGCCATACACTGCTCCTATCTGTGTGGCAATCCCTGTCCCCTTTTTAAACATGAGGCAGTGCTCACCAGCAGTGATGATGGACCGCAGATTTAAACTGTCTTTCGGTGATGTTCTCTCCCTGATATGTGTGCATACTATGAGAATCTGCACCTGCACTCAGGAGATCACATTTTTCTGATCACAGTGCATAGGAAATCTGGCTCATGTTCATTTAAAGACAATGCTTACTTAGTAAAATAATTCACCAAAGCTAGGTTTAAAGTTTACTACTTCCAGTATGAAATGTATATATCTATATAGTTACAGGGAGAAGTAATTAAATGATTGCCATTGCCTTTTATCTCCATAATCGCTCATAGTTAGCATTCCAACTACTGTCCTTGTCATCGTTTGACATTCAAACTTTTATGGTTTAATTAATTTCTGTTGAAATTGAATATTTTAAACCTTTAATATAAAACCAAACTCACTTATCCCAAATAGCCACCTTGAAAAAACGTCCACATATGGTTGCCACCTCATTTAATGTCACTAGGACACCACCATGGTTGTAGTGTTGGGACAGAAAGGTCCCTTGCACGGTTATAGATGTGTAGCCCTGCTGCGGTGATATCTGGATCCTCAGTACCAATTTTTGGTCATGAGCGAATATAGATCATGTGTGTGCGCTATGACCTAACCCTGTCTCATGGACTGTGGTCTGCATAGACTGAGAAGAGTGCCCAAAGCGCTACCCTCGAGTGGCAGAAGGCTACTGCCTTCACTAGGAGTTAGGTAGCACAAGAGCGGTAGTGGCAGCATA
The DNA here is from genome assembly GCA_963921515.1 of Calotriton arnoldi. Classification (NCBI taxonomy): domain Eukaryota; kingdom Metazoa; phylum Chordata; class Amphibia; order Caudata; family Salamandridae; genus Calotriton; species Calotriton arnoldi. Next base: position 439,757 of record CAWUFW010010513.1, read on the forward strand.
CTGTGTTTTTAGTTTTGGTGATCAATAGAGTAAACAGGTCTTTTTACCTGCATCTCTGGTGCAACACTTCCAAGGCCACTGTAATAAAACTCTGCTGCTTTGTGCTTAAGTCACCCTTGGCCTGCAATGAATCATGTGCAGCACTGGGCTGTATGTGTGCCTGTGAGAAGGTACAGTGCATCAGGAAATCAAATAGCGTGCATAGTTGTGTGTGTGGGTGTACTGGGACACATGTGTGCCTGCTGGAAGGTACAGTACATCAGAAAATAGCACACATGTTTACATGTGCGCATTAAGATACATGTGTGCCTCTGAGAAGGTAGAGTGCATGAGTAAATAGCATGCATGGTTACGTTTATGTGCAGGGATATATTTGGGCCCGTGAGCTGGTACTGCATGTAGGAGATAGTATATGGTGCTGCATGACTGCTGCAATGTATGGATGCCCGTGAAAGGGTACTGTACATTGGAGGCTGTGCAAAGATGTATATGTATGCACAGAGGTGTGTGTATGTGTACTTGCAATGGACACAACACATAGAAGGTGCTGGGTTCCACTTTGGGAGACCCAGGGATTCTGGAGGAGCAGGGAGAGATAGAGTTTCCCCCCAGACTCATTTGCTGATTGCTACATTCCTGAGAGCTGGGTATGACACACATTGGAGGAAAGAGAAGCCAGGCTCTTTGGTGCCCATCAATTAGGTTCTTTGATTCTGAAAGGTGGTCACTGGTTAAGGGGTCCTGGGCACATCTGAGGAACAAGATGGGGGTGATAAGAGACTCATAAAGAAGAAGAATGGGCCCTTTGGTAACCTTTTGATACACACATCACTGAGGCTGACATCCAGGTGCAAATCCCTAATCACTCCCTTGGCAAGTGTTTGGGTCTTTCAAGACTGGAGACTGTCCTGCTGTGATAAACCCTTCTTAGGAGGAAGAGCACAACAACAGAGTGGGTACCTCAAAGTGGGCAATACCCAAAACACAAACTTCAAAGAGAGAGACACTAAATCACAAGGTGTTTCGAAATGGAGCATATAAAGGGAGCTTGAGACCCCTGAATGGTCAAACTGAAGCTGTACATCAGCATGAAGAAGGTCAGCATGAGTTCTGCCTGTTGTGACCAGGACTGGTATGCCAGTCACCCATGCCGAGTGAGGGGGCGTCACCCAGGAGTATTAAGAGCACATGCCTGGAGCCTGCAGCACCAGCCTTTGCGGTGAAGGAGTTTTTTTGGAGGGAGTGGGATGCAGTGGGGATCCCGTTGCCTAGATTCCGGAGAGCAGAGTGTGCAAGTTTGATCCATTAGGACCATCGAACTGATCAGGCTGACGGTCAATGTGCTAAAGTCCATGACCACCTTGCCAGCTTGGGGCTGTGGTGAAGAATAAAGGTTACTGCCCTTGATGATTCTCTGTGAGAAAAGGAAGACCATCACCGGATATAGCGCTGTGACTCAAGAGGGCCATCACTGTATTTGTGCCTCCAGCAACCTCTGTGTGCCAGGCTGGGCCCTCAGTGAAGAGAGAGGGCCGTAGTGCTGTATGTACTGCTGAGACCATACCTGTGTATTAGGAGGAAGGGGCTGTGCAGGAGGAAGAAGGCCATCACCCTGAATCCATGTGATCCATTGATGGTGAAAAAAACTACTTCAACTCCTCCACCTGGGAGCATGGGAGACCCGCCCCCAGATTCCAGGAGAGACTTACCACATTGGAGGAGAGCCAAAGTGACAGCAGCCATGATCACCGCTTCCTGCTGTCTGGACACAGGCGGGCTGCTGAGGTGCTCACAGGAACTCTGAACTGCCCCTCTGTGAGAGAAAGTTGACCTCGAGCAGCCGTAACCTGGGGAACTTGCTCTGATTGACCCGCTCCACAATGGGGACTTGGTGCTCTTTGTAATAGAGTCCCTGCAGAATCTCTCAAACTTAACACCTTAGTGGGCCCTAGCATGGATGTCTCCACTTGTGAATGTAGAATAATCATCAGCCATAAGCAGGAAAGTGGGACTGTAAAGCTGACCCGGTAACGCTAGTGGGCTGCCTCAAGAAGGCTGTGCATATTATGAGCTGTGTGACGTATTGTAATTTGTGCCAGTAGATAAATACTCCTTTTTACATAAAGCAAATATTTGACTGGACAATCATTTATTGGGGATGCTGGATATATTTTGAGTTTTGAGCTTGTGCCCCCCTTACACCTACCTCCTCCCCAAGAAGCCTTGCACTGCTCAAACTGCGCTCACTCTGTGAGTCAAGTGCTGAAGGGGTACATAGCCCAGTTGCTCAGAGCCCATAGAAGACAGGGCCCCGGGACATCAGAAGTAAAAGCCTCCACCATTACAGTTTAGGCACATTAACTCCTGCTTGCCTTGTGGCCCTCTGAAAAATGTCCTGGCATGCAGAAAAATCTAAGTGAAATTCATATGGCCTCTTTTGCAAAGGTACATTTACAAGTTAGATCTCCTCACATGCGGATCTATTCCTACACCTAAGTGTAACACCCCAGTTTTTTCTATTCAACATTTCCGTGGACATTTACACCTAGGCTGAAACTAATATATCTCTGACCCCTCCAATGAGGGAGCGGTACCTCCTATGAAAAAGTTCTGAGTGCAAATTGACTACATGTACGTTTTCACCTATAGATGGAGATCTTAGCCACTTGATTGGAAATATCCCTGTGGGAAAGTATAAGGGAATTTTATAAAGTTTATTTATTTAAAAATCATTTCAATATATTTTTGTGTAAAATATTAATTTAAAATAATTATTATGAACTGGGAACTAATGAAATAAAAATTTATAGCACATTATCTCCTAAAAATAAATGGGCAATCAATAATAAAATCAGTAAACATAATTGAATTTATAAAAATATTTTGAACAACAATTTAAAAATCTCTGTAACATTTTGATTTTAAATTAAGAGTAAGTAAACATAGGTAAATGTTAAGTATTTAAATAATTTAAACAATCGTATAGCTTACAATAATTTAAACAGCGTTATTTAATTTTGTTAAAATTAAGTGTATTATTAGATTTTAAATATAAAATAAATGAATAATTGAACTTTAATTGATATGAAGTGTTATTATAATTCCTTTCCTCCATTGTTCTATAAAGTATCGTGTTGTAGTTCTATTGGTTGTCCATGTGTTGTGCATTTATCCACTTATATACTTACATTTCCATCTACTGCTTGTTTCCACTCTGCAAAACTCTCCTTATAATGACTTTTTTGAATTACAAGCTCATTCTATGAATTTTCAGCAATTTATGTTTTTATAATATTGCAGCATCCCAGGCCAAGATATACTTCCATTACAAAGGAAATACTTCGGGTTTTGGGGTTCTGTTGCTTCCAAATAACTCTACCAGGTATACATTGTTCAGCGCCAGGACACCCTTGGGTAACAGTGCGCTTTACAAACCTATATAACATAACATAACATAATTAAGTAATCTCCATGAATCTATGCATCTTTCTTATAGGATGTGGTGAAGTTAAAGTGAACGTACTGACACAGATATGGGGTGGGGGGCACTCATAAGAATGTGAGGAAAGGTTGAGGAAAATTTAGGGTGTCTGTCAAGAGTGTGCGGATAAACAAACTAATTAGATGGACCTGACTGTCTTTATCTTCCAATAAATCATATGTTTCTTTGAGAGCCCTCAAAGCACGAAACCCTGCTTATACTGTTCTGTTGTCCTCTCTGCTGCTCCCCAGCGCACTTTCAAACAGAGAGAAGTTCGGCGCCTTATACAAGTCCTCGTCTTTCCTCTAGTCTCGCCTGCTGGTCTTCAGTATTTCCTCTAGTTTTGTTGTTTATGCTCTAGCCTCGTTTTAGGGACCAGACCGAGGCGCGGTGTTTTCCGTGGTAAGATGTAGGATTGAAGGGGTCCGTTCTTTCTTTCATTTAGCACTTCTCTACCATGCGAGGATACGCTGACTACATCCAGAGAATGTTAGCCTAATTTGTTCAATTTTAGTGGACCTTTACTACAACTCACAGAATGCACTGTACTGTGAAATGAAAGTGAAGTTGTGTGTCTATGATAAGACAGAGCATTCTGGTAAGGCTATCTATCCAAAGTGGAGTGGTTTGGTAACGCTATCGAACCGCTTCCTCTGTGTAATTGTTGATTCCCCATATCTCATTGTGCATTTGTTTGGTATTGGTTGCACGGCCCCACTATTTAACGGGCCAGATGCTTTTATAGAGTGAGTGAGGGTATATGCACAACTGGTCAAATGCCTTTGAGAAGCGTGTATCGGGTGTGCGTGAGTGTACATCAGTAGAAAAATCCACCTTCTTTTAGAGAAATCCAACGTTTGTGCTATGAGTTTGGAACCAAGTAACATATTGTCTAAAAACTATTTTAGATTGCATGAGAAAGTGTTTTTCAATAGAGCAATCCATTGAAAAATAAGTAGAGATGCAAAGTACAGCACTACATTTAAAATAATCAAGCAAACCTTGGACTTGATTAACCCCTGAATAAAGTAAAAGGCAGCAGGCAGAATGTTCATTCCCCTGAGAGACCAACTTTGCTACTCGTGAACAACAGAAACAATATTGTGATCTGCTTTACCTTGGACTAAAGAGCCTTATGACGCCATTGAAAAGTGCAACAGTAGTCTGTTCTGGCAAGCCAAATATGATTTTGAACGCTTTAGCTAAAATTGAAAGCTCAGTTAGTTGCAGGAAATATAATTCAACTTGAAAAGCATCTAGAATTTATAAATCGTAAGAATTTAGCAAAATAAACGTGGCTGTTATAGGCTGAAAGTGTGCTTTAGTTACTCTCTAATCTGTGCATGCTTAAGCTATCTCTTTGTTTGTTGGCCATTATATTTTTTCTTTTACTTCTGCATGGTGTAATGGTTAGCGCTCCAGTGCCTAGAGCGCTGGAGCGGAAGTCCCACCACATCCACTGGCCAGGCGTGGCCAGCGGGGAACTAATAAAGGGAAGGCGCTTGCTCGGGGGCGGTACTTCCGACCGGACTGCTGTGTGCCGCGTCTGGTGTCCCGCGCAGTGGCTAACAGAGCTCGAGCGGCAATTACCCGCTCACCAACACGACATTGGCGACGAGGGGGGCAGTGACCCTCGCTTGCAACACCATCGGGGCCAGCATTGAAACCCCGATCGGCGACGCCCGCGACCCGTGGGACGTCCTTCAGCCTGCCGCAAAATGCTCGTGGGAGGGTGAGTCAGCCCCCGCGGTACAGCGTCCCTGGGCAGCACAGCGCCGCAGTGCGCTGCACCGTGTCTGCCCATTTCAGTCTCCACGGCGACACCACGCCATCACGTGCCATCCAGGGCCGATGAAAAGGGAGGCCCCACGCACTGCGAGGCCGGTGCAACAGTACCAGAGGCCTACCTGAGCACGTGTGTCCTGCGCTCTACACCCTCCGGTGGACGCACCTGCGCACACGCACCTGCTGGTTCCCTCACCGCACGCGACGGGCAGGCGCCTGAAGGTTTGGCACGCGGCCTGCATTGCCCCAACGGCCACTAGGTTTTCCAGAGTCCACGATCCGGTGCCTGCCAAGGACTTACCATGGGTGACGAGGACCGCGCCCATGCCCCAATCCGGATCCCGTTTCAGCACGCGGCCTCCGGTGTGCTGCCGCCATTCAGCGAGTTGGAGGACCCAGCGACGGCGTCCCCCCACTGGCGGGTGTCGATTGAGCGCCTCAACAACTACTTCGTTGCGACCAGAGAGGCGGACGACGCGATCAAACGGTCCCTCCTCCTCCATTATGCAGGGGATGAGATCTTCAAGCTTTTCAAGCACCTGCCTCACACCGGAGCCGCGACGGACTACGACGCGGCGGTGGCCGCGCTGGATGCCCATTTCGACCCTCAGCTCAACCCGGATTTCGAGCGTTTCAAGTTGCGCCAAGCGCGCCAAAGGGATGGGGAATCCATAGACGCGTTCTACGCCCGCCTACGTGAGCTCGCCAGTACCTGCACAGAGGATGATCAGCCCAAGGAGATCAGGGCCCAACTCATCCAGGGGTGCAGAGACAAAACACTGCAGGGCCTCATTCTCCGCCAACCAAGGATAGCGCTGGAGGATATCCTCATCCTAGCACGGTCCCATGACCTGTCGGCGACAAGAGCGAATGAGATGGACCAGGCCTCATCAAACCGTCGGGGCGGTCTGAGATCAAGGTCGAGAGGGCAGATGCCATCAGGACAAAAACCAGGATAGAGGGTCCCCGGAAGCCGAAGTCAGACGCGCCCAGATCACGGTGTGGCTACTGTGGCCACGAGCCCCATGCAGCGAAGGACTGCCCGGCACAAGGGAAGACATGCACAAACTGCGGGATCCCGAACCATTTCGCCACTGTATGTCGAGGGAGACGTCGAGGTCATGACGCCAGAGGCCCGAAGCCACCATCTCGGGCAATCCGCCACCTGTCTGTGATGGAGGCGACCACATCGGAAGAGGCGCCGAGACCAAGCCGCCGATACCAGAGACCAGCGGACTCTTCATCGGAGGACGAAGACGAGGAGTCATACCTCATATCATTTGCGCAAGACCTCAAGCGACGCCGCAGACCTCAACCAACCTGCATGGTCAGCATCGCCGGCTCCGAGGTAAAGGCGATCATCGACACGGGGGCATCGGTGAACATGATGGGCCTCCAGCAATATCGACGGTTACGACCGTGCCCTCCTGTCACCCCCTCACAGACTCGGATCTATGCATACGGAGCACACACGCCACTACCACTAAAAGGGAAGATATCTGTCCCGATCAGAACGGAAGGACGAGAAGTAACTGCTACCATCCTTGTAATCGACCGGGAAGCGGATACACTACTAAGCAGCAACACGGCGGAGAACCTGGGACTTGTCTTGTTCGCCAGAAGCGTCCAGGCACACCAAGTAGACGAACTGCTCGAACAATTCCCGGAACTATTCCGAGGCCTGGGCTGTATCAAATGTGACCCCATCAAGCTGCACATAGACAAAGCAGTCGCCCCAGTCGCCCTCCGACATCGGAGGGTGCCGTTCCACCTAAGGCCACTGGTGGAGAAGGAGCTGGATCTCCTCGAAGCACAAGGGGTAATCGAGAAAGTGTCCGGGCCGACGCCCTGGGTGTCCCCGCTAGTCATCGCGGAGAAACCGAAGCAGCCAGGCGCCATACGCCTGTGCATCGATATGAGGCTGCCAAACAAGGCCATCAAGCGGGAACGCCATATTACGCCGACAATGGACGACATCATAGCGGATGTCAACGGGGCGAGGTGGCTCTCCAAGATCGACCTCAACGCAGGTTACCACCAACTGCCGCTGTCAAAAGAAAGCAGGTACATCACGACTTTCAGTACTCACCTGGGGCTCAGAAGGTACAAAAGACTGAACTTTGGAATATCCTCGGCGGCCGAGGTGTTCAAGAAAACACGATCAGAGAGATGTTATCGGGCCTGCCTGGCATGCTCAACGTCAGTGACGACATCCTGATCCACTCAGCGACAGCCGCCGATCACCACAAGCACCTCCGGAGCACGCTAAAACGCCTAAGTGAACATGGGGCAACACTCCATAGGGACAAATGCCAATTCTTCCAGCCCTCCCTGGAATTCTTCGGGTACGTGTTCAACCAAGAAGGCATTCAAGTAGACCCGAGGAAGTCACAGGCCATCAAGAACGCACCCGCCCCGACGACGCCCACAGAAGTGCGGAGCTTCCTCGGGATGGCCACTTATTGCGGGAGGTTCATCCCTGACCTGGCGACCCAAGCGGAACCTCTCAGGGCACTTACCCGGACTGACAGCCAGTGGAAGTGGGGCCAACAGGAGGAAGAGGCGTTCCAAGGAATAAAAGATGCCCTCCTAGGAGAAGCTACGCTGGCCTACTTTGACCCCGCAAAGCAGACAGAAGTCCTCGTCGACGCAAGCCCAGTAGGGCTTGGAGCCATTCTAGCCCAAGAGCAAGAGCCCGGACGATGGGCAGCATTGTCATTCGCCAGCAGGTCCCTGACGCCTACGGAGACAAGGTACGCACAGATAGAGTGGTAGGCGCGCGCCATCAAATGGGCCTGTAGCCATTTTCACCTGTACCTGACGGGACAGCCATTTATCATGGTCACCGACCACCAACCCCTCGTACCACTCTTCAAAGGGTCTGCTCCCCATCCCCCGCCGCGAATTGAACGATGGGCCGTGCAACTGCAGTCATATGAGATGGACGTCGTATACCGGCCTGGGGCCAAGAAACCGGCGGACTTCTTATCCCGTCACCCGACGCAACAGACGCACGGAGGTGATGATGAATTGGCCGAGCAGTACATCAACATGGTGTCCTCAGCCGAAGAGAGCCATGACCCTAGAGGAAATCAAGAACGCCGCCCGGGACGACAGTGTTTACAGCCGCACCCTACACGCTGTTCAGACGGGATCGTGGAAGGACTACTTGCATCAAGCAAACGCCTGGAACCAAGAAGACAGGGAAGGGCTGACGAAGATGTGGCGGGTGAGAAGTGAACTCAGTGCCACAGGAGACGGCCTCCTGCTGAGGGGACCCAGGCTGGTCATACCCCAGGCGTTGAGAGACCGGGCAACACAACTCGCCCACGGAGGCCATCAAGGGGCCACAAAGATGAAGACAAGAATGCGGGAAAAGGTCTGGTTTCCCGAGCTAGAACAGATGGTCGACGAGCTCGTCCGTCGATGCCCGCCCTGCCAACTTACCAGCGCACCGACACGACCGCTCCCGGTAATCACTGAGGAAGCGTGTGAAGAACCATGGTCCAAAGTGAGCACAGACTTTGGGAGTTTCCCAGACGGACGACACACCTTAGTGCTCGTGGATGCGTTTTCCAAATACCCCGTCGTGGAAATAGTGGCCTCAACCGCATTCACCCACGTGCGCCCCTGCCTAGAAAAGGCATTCGCCATGTTTGGACTCCCACAGGAAATTCGGAGCGATAACGGACCGCCGTTCCAAGGATCGGAGTTCGCCATTTTCCTGCAGACAGCAGGGAATACACCACCGGAAGATCACGCCTCAATGGCCTCAGGCCAACGGCGATGTGGAGAGATTCATGCGGACCCTGAATAAGACATTCCGCATCGCCACGCTGGAACAGGCTGACCCGGAAAGGCGACTTAACGATTTCCTCAGAGAGTACCGGAGCACCCCCCACTGCACCACGCAACGAAGCCCGTGGTCGCTGATGCTGCGAGGCCCGAGGAAGGACCTGATGCCAACGTGCCCTGGGTGGACACCTCCACCCCTGGACATCCAAGCGGCCCAAGGCCGGCGAGAACACCAAAACAACCAGGCGAGCGCCAGACGACGCACTGCGGAGCCTGCGGCCAGGAGCAACCATCCTCCTAAAAGATCGACGGCCCGGAGGAAAGTTCGAGACTCACTACGAACCAGGCACCTGGACAGTGGTGACCAACCGTGGGACCATGGTAACGGCAAGCAAGGGAGGGGAGAATGTGTCGAGGAACATCTCGTGGTTCAAAGAGGTCCCTGCCAGACCAGCAAGAGGGCAGGAGGCCAGTCCCTCGACAGTCACGCCCGGCGGACATCCAGAGGTGCTAGAAAGCGAGCCAAGGAGCGATCCCGGCGGAGCAGAGCCTGGTGCTAGCGTCTCGCCAGGTCACCACACCTCTCCCCCTGAAGGCGACGGCCCAGAAAGAGGGCATGGAGGGCACCGAACTCAGAGGTATGATCTGAGACCCAATCCTTGCCCCAGTCAACGGCTGCGAGACTTTGCCTGTTGAGGACAGTACCCTGAGATGGTGAAGAAAGCATCCAGAGAGGCGCCGAACACCGGCGAAGGACTGGGTGAGCTCTGACATATTGAGCCAAGTTTATTTGTTTTCAAGAACTGAGTTGGGAAGGGATGTAATGGTTAGCGCTCCAGTGCCTAGAGCGCTGGATCGGAAGTCCCACCACATCCGCTGGCCAGGCGTGGCCAGCGGGGAACTAATAAAGGGAAGGCGCTCGCTCGGGGGCGGTACTTCCGACCGGACTGCTGTGTGCCGCGTCTGGCGTCCCGCGCAGTGGCTAACAGAGCACGAGCGGCAATTACCCGCTCACCTACACGACACATGGGTCCTAGTTTGAAATCTCGCTATTGTAAATGCTTTTATTCATAGTTTTCATAAACTGTACACATATCAGAAATTCAGTTATTAATTTGGGAATGTGGTGACCCTTACCAATTTATTAAACACAATCTGGTCAGGTCAAAACACACTTCTGAGATAATCTGCTCAGCTGCTGGAAAACAGAGCACAACCAGCAAACATTCTTCAAAAAAGTGAATGTCAAGCAGTACCAACAATTTTAAAGTCGTGAAAAGAACACAATACAATTCTCAAACCGATTTAGACAAATAGAAAAAAGTTAATGAGCAAAAATATAGCAAGATTATCAACGGAGGTGAAGGAGAACCAGAAATATGATTTTTTAAGTTCTAAGACAAAAAGAGCCTAGAAAAAGTAAAAAAAACCATTGAAAAACAATGGTTTATGGTTGACTGGGACATAGAGGCAATTTCAAGAAATCCATGATGCACTGAAAGTCAGATGCAACCAGCAGGTCATCCGCCTTTGACCTTTGAACTGAGTGCCAACTGCTGGGGAAGTTCCTACGGCTCTGTCCAGCAGTCCCTAGCTCCTCACCACAGGCTTCTGGCCACAAGATCTTTCTCCAGTCAGGTCTCCTCCAATGTCTAGTTCTCTGTGGTCAGCTGGGCTCTGTTACAGTCAGGAACCTTCTGATTTAAAAACTGAACTCAATAGTATATTCTCTTTATTCAGGAAGTATTTTGATGAGGGGAATCATTCTCTAGTGTGGAACAGGATAGACCTGCAATGGATCGTGAAAAAAAATATATATATATGTGTGTGTATATATGTGTGTGGATATATATATATATATATATATATATATATATATATATATATATATATATATATATATATATATATATATATATATGTTCCCCAACAGGAAAAATCCAGGAACTCCCAAATAATATCCAGCGGCACACCAAAGGACTGGCACAATAATACGTTTTATTGTGTCACAAAAACAGAACAACGCGTTTCGGCGAAGCCTTTGTCAAGTCGATGACCTGTGCCCAACTTTCCCTAGAAATACAGGTCAGTGTTCATGGAAAGTGAAGAAACATTGCAACTAGAAATACAAGTGAGAAAATGTCATACAATTTGTACATGCGATAGCGCCAATATTATATTTACAATTCATACCATATTGTATTGCACTGTGCTTTCAAAATTATGTTCGTGAGCTCAGAAAAAATTACAGCTGAAAAACCCGTGATTATAATTTTGAAAGCACAGTGTGCGCCCCCCGGGTTGTAAGGAGACCGGACGCAGCCGTCTCGAAACTCGAGCCCCGGGCTGCAGGGAGATTGCAAGCCGCGGCTCGAAAGTGGAGCTGTGAACACCCTGAGGAGGCAGCTCCTGCCGTCGCGGCTGCGCTTGGAGCCTGGGGAACACCCCGCAAGACGACGAGCACTGCGGGAGCCGCTCAGATTCCCGGATGGCCGAGGACATGCCCTGAGGTGCGGAGCTGGGGAGAGACACTTGGCCGCCATTTTTTGACCTTCACGTCGGGGCGGAGGAGACGGGGGAAAAAGGCCTCATAACTGTCCCGTGGGTGCTGGTGACCAACTCCTTTCTGCCAGACCCCCACGGGTTACTGGGGAGTGCCGCAGGTGGGAGAGGGTGTCTGCTGGAGCACAGGTCGGGCGCTTCTGAGGCTGAGAAGTGGATCATTACCTGCGGAGGGTGCGACGCACTGGCGGTGGAATTCCACATAAGGTGAGAAGTGGTAGGAGCGGACCATCTCCCTGCGGGGCACCCTAGCCCACGACTGCCTGCTGACGATTGCAATTGCCTCCTCCCCCGTGGAGCTATCTCTGTCCTCCCGGTGCGCCCCGGTCTCGGACTCGGACCCCTCTTCACTCCTGTGGCAGCGCGGCCCCGTCTTGATCTCCTTCTCCTGTGGCATATGGTTGGGATTGTTGGCATAGGGAGACCTGTAAAAGGAGGCGTTGGCGCATATAGCTAGACATTGTGAGGCGGGGACAGACCCGGGTTGCGCCATGAAGTTTCGACTGTCTTGCATGGTGCTTGGTACGGGGAACGACCTGGTGGCCGAGGGGACGACATTTATACAGAGGGTACTCTGAAGTTGTTGAACATCCACTGTTTCTGCGCACACTGGAAGTCAGTTTGGTCATTCTAACATGGGTAAAACCGACACCAAACAATCGAAGCTCACTTTTGATAAAAGATCCACGCGTCAAACAGATCCAGCTTCGGACGCACCAATGGACGACCACCAAGACACGCCTGCAGAGGATCGAGGTGAGGACTTACGCACACTCATGCTAGAAATGCGCTCTAGCCTACGCAACATTGATTCTAAACTAGACACCCTGACTGCGCAGTTAGACTCGGTCAAAACTCAAGTGTCGGTACTTGAAACTCGCCTAGACGTTCTGGAGAACCGCCAAACCGAATTCCACGAATTTCAAGTGGAGACTAAGGAACAGCTGCTGCAAATGGACAAACTCCTTGGAGTTATCCGCGCTAAGAACGATGATTTGGAGGCGCGGTCACGGAGAAGTAACATACGCATTACTGGTATTCCGGAGACCACCGCCATTTCCAAGATGGAAACCTTTGTGGCTGACCTATTGCATGAACTGTTTGACCCTCATCTGTCTCCTGTTTTCGTGGTAGAGAGAGCACACAGGACCCTTGGTCAGAAGACTCCGGTGGGGGCACCACCTCGACCGATCTTGGCCAAATTGTTGAATTATCAGGACCGGGACAATATATTGCGAATGGCGAGGGAAAAGGGCCAACTATCTCACAAGGGCAATAACATATCGTTCTACCCGGACTTTACTCCAGCGGTACAGGCGGCGAGGCGCGAATTTTTGCAAGCCAAACGCATACTCCTGCAGGCGCAGGTCCCTTACTCCTTGCTCTACCCAGCCAAGCTGAAGGTCTCCTATGATGGCACCGCCCATTACTTCACGGATGCGAAATCCACTTTAAAGTTCGCCAAACACGTTGGTGGTAAGAAAGTGAAGGAATCCCGAGTAGCTGAAGCTTCGGCGACTGGCCACTTAAGTGAAAATGACTAATCCTGTACTCTGATGCATTTTTGAGCTAGTTGCCGGTTGTTCAACGTCGAGGAGTCATGTGGTAGCAAATGTACATTGGATTGTGAGGTCATGGACCATGTTTTGGTTGAATATTTACTTTATTTAGGGGTGTCGGGGGGGCTTGTAACGAGCACTGCAGAATTCCCGGCCACCCTGTTAATTCAGGGGTGATTGCTAACGCCACTACGCCCCCATGGGAAATTTCCCCTTTTTGTTTGTGGTCTACTACGTTTTCGTTGGGTATGGGGGATACTCTACAACCTGATTGGGGGTTGGAGTGGGTGGTGGGTTGGGGGTGGGGTCTGTTTGTTTGTTTGACGCCAGTGTCAGTTTGGGATGTAGGCCATCGCGTACACAATCTCTTCTACATACTACACACCCGAAGTGCCCAATCCAAATTGAAACTCTTGTTGGGGATATGTACACGCTGCACCGTTAAATCTGCTTACCTGGAACATTAGAGGGTTAAATGACGGTAGGAAGTCCAGGCTTGTGCATACTTATTTATCCAGGCATAATATTGACATATGTCTATTGCAAGAAACGCATTTAAACGTTACACCGTCAAGAAGGTTACAGCATAATAGATGGGGACACATGTACTCCTCCATCTACTCTAATTATGCCCGGGGAGTGGCTATACTGGTCAGGCGAGGGGTGGATTGGCGTGAAGGAGAAGTGCATAAAGATCCCGAGGGGAGGTTTGTTGTTATGTGTGGAACATTGGGAGGGATGTCTTTGGTGATTGCAGCGGTGTATGGTCCGAATGTTGACTCCCCTGAGTTCTTTCTGGACATTTGGTCTAGAATCAAAATGACAGGTTGTGATACTGTGATATGGGGCGGGGATTTTAATGCGATACTTGATGATACGATGGACAGAAAAGGGGTGGCTAGGTCCTTACATCCGGCCGCAACTACTGCCTTACAATCTATAATTACTGGTGGGAATCTGGTGGATATTTGGTGTAGCAGGCATCCCCTGGTGAGGGAGGGTACTTGTATATCTGACCACCACAGCGCATGGTCCCGCCTGGACTTTTGGCTGGTCTCTAGAGACGTCGCTACCTGGACCGTAGATACCTCGCACCTGCCGCGTACGCTGTCAGACCACGCCCCCTGCTTGTTGCGGCTATCACTACCAGGATCTATCCCCAGGGCGTTTAGTTGGCGCCTTCCACCGCATGCCTTACTTGATGAGGCCTTCAAGGAGGAAATAAAGGTGGACATTGTGGAATATTTCACCAACAACGTGGGATCGGTAACCACTGAAGCTTCACTTTGGGAGGCATTCAAGGTGGTGGTGAGGGGCCAGTGTATTGCGAGACAGGCTGGGGTGCTGAGGGCAATTCGGGGAACGCTCTCCTCTTTGGAGACCCAGATCAAGACACTCGAAGATGCATTCTATTCTGCAAATGAACCTCAAATTGCGCAAAAGTTGAAAGCTCTGTTGCTAGACTATGCTGAGGAGGCACAACGTGAAACGAAATTTTTAGGCAAATATGCTGAGGCGCGACGGTATGGAGAGGGAGACAGACCGGGATGCACTCTAGCTGGCATGATTAGGCCATCAAGGGCGGCGACATATGTCCATGAGATATGAACTCCGCAGGGGGATATAGTTAGGGGTCAGGGGGAAGTCTCCAAGGAATTCTCCGCATTTTACTCTCGCTTATATACCACCACTCATACTGCATGTACAGAGGAGCTACAGTCTTTCCTAGATTCACTAGCGCTGGTCTGGTTCAGTAATACACACAGACAGTACATGGACCTCCCTTTCACGGTGAAAGATGTGGTTCAGGTTATTAGAAGTCTACCGCTTGGCAAGGCCCCTGGACCTGACGGCCTGACCACGGCGTTCTATAAGGTGTATGCAGAGGAATTAGCACCGAGGCTTTTGGCTGTGTATGAGGAAGCACTAGAGGAGGGTGTACTGCCCCTATCCATGAGAGAGGCGACAATCCTTACGCTTCTGAAACCTGGGAAGTCGGAAGAAGAGCTGGACTCCTACAGACCGCTTTCTATGATCAACGTTGATGTAAAGATACTAGCTAAGTTGCTTGCAAACCGATTACAGCCCCTGTTGCCTATGATAGCGCTTCCCGATCAATCGGGATTCATTCCGGGGAGATCCACGGCCCATAATTTAAAGACAATATTCTCAGTACTACACTATTTGCACCCAGATGTAAAAGCTGCAGTGGTGTTCTTAGACGCCACCAAAGCGTTTGATACACTTGAATGGCCGTACCTCTTTTCTATTCTTGGTCGCATAGGCTTCAGCCCACTATTCATAAATCGTATCAAGCTGTTATATACATCCCCTAGAGCACATTTCCAAGTGAATGGCGTGATTTCTGACCCCTTTCTGATATCGCGAGGCACCAGACAGGGGTGTCCACTATCACCTCTGCTATTTGCGATTGCAATGGAGCCTCTGGCCGCGCGCGTAAGACAACATCATACTGCGTGAGGCATTGGCTTCAGCACCCAAAGTCTGCTTGTTTCCTTATATGCAGATGACGTCACTCTCTATATTGTAAACCCCGAAGAGAACCTAGATCCTTTGTTGAGGGAGTTTGTCCGTTTTGGTGGGCTCTCTGGTGTGTTTATAAACTGGACCAAATCAGTGATTTTCCCACTCACGGATGGCACCCCCCCGGTGATGTCGGAATTCCCTTTGCGATGGGAGGCTGATGAAGTGAAATACTTGGGGGTCTGGATTAGCCGAGACACACAAGAGGTGTGGAGGTTGAATTATGGCAGGGATAATATGTGTCGGGAGGAGAAAGTCCAGGTGTGGGCCAAATTGCCTCTGTCACTGGCCGGCAAAATAGCATTGGTTAAAATGGTCATTCTGCCTAAGTTCTTGTACCTATTCGTCAATATTCCAGTCCCACTCACTCGACACTTTTTTACCACCCTTAAATCACATTTTCTCACGCTGGCGTGGGCAGGAGGCCAGGTCAGGGCTTCTTGGAATTTACTAACACTCCCCTTACGTCAGGGCGGTCTGGGAGCTCCTGATATGCAGCTCTATGCGCTTTGCGCCCAGGCGCAGTTCTTGCATTTCTGGACGCATCCGACCCCATTTCAGCCGCATGTGGCGGTCGAAACTGATGCGATGGCTCCAATCCCACTAAAAGTTGCATTATACCAAAAAGTGCACCGCCCTCGTGGGGACATAGACTCTGCCGGAACACTGTGTTGGTCTTGGGAGGAATTGCGCAAAAGAGCTGGGATCCCGATACTGTACGCCCCTCCATTCCACTGTCGCAAAATCCAATGCTGCCTTGCATACAGGATAGCATGGGTAAAAACTTGGCTCTGAAAATGAACCTCTATACCTTTACCGACCTATACCCCGAAGATGAATTTAGACCCCCCCCTGAAGCACCTGAAGGGCAAACAGTGCCATTCACTGAGATTTTTCTGTATCACAGGATACGCACGGCATGTCGAGCACTCTGGGGGAATTTCCGAAGGCGCCGCCCTCGCTACCTGCCCTGGAAAACCTACTGAAATCCCCGTCTCCCCGTAAACTTATTACACGCTTATATACACACATGCAAGACACTGCCCCGGTAGTCACTCCAGATTCATTCCGACGCTGGAATGATGACCTTGAGATTCCACTGACTGAAGCTCAATGGGACTATTGCTGTGGACAACTAACAGAACTTTCCCGAATTGCAAATTGAGGTTAATACACTTTAAGTTTCTGCATAGATATTATAGAACTCCAGTGAGCCTCCACCGCATGGGCATCCGGGAAAACAATAACTGTTGGCGCTGTGGCTTTGCCCAGGCTATGTTTATACATGTTGCATGGAACTGTCCCAATATAGCCGAATTTTGGTCCCTAGTTTTCGAGACAGTGAATAGCATTATAGGAGTGTCGCTGGCCCCATCCCCTGCTCTTGGCCTACTGGGATATGTTAAGGACACTCCTCCCAAGTTGCGTAAGCTACATGCCCTTCTTCTATTGTTCGCAAAGAGACAAGTTGCACTCCATTGGGGCAGACGGCGGGTGCCCTCTGTAAAAGAGTGGGTCAAAGACGTTACATATGGGCACACGCAGTTATGTACATTTTGGGAATTGATGCCTCCCTCTTCTAGACCCCGAAATATTTGGGAGCCGTTTCTAACCTGGATTCAAGAAACACAGTCATCGCCCGAAGTGACAGATGGGGTGGATGCGCAGTTCACGCCTCAGACGTAGGGTACTCCTGCCTCGCGCCTGTTTACTGTACCCCTTACCTGTTCTGTCATGTTAGACCTGGAACCGCCCCACATGGGAGACAATGGGGAAGGGATCTGGGATGCGTAGGTTAATTTATACCTTCTTACTGGGAGCAATGTGCAGCACTGTTAATCATGTATTATATTTCGCGGGATAGGTGACTATCTAGATGATTAATGTATATTGATTTCTATATTCATGGTGGCATGTATGGTGTGAGATATTATGAAAATTTACTACTAATGTTGCAATTGAACAGATCCTTTAGCGGCCCCTCTCGAACTGGCCTGTTTGTAATGTAATGTTATTGTTTATTTGAAAATGGTCAATAAAAAAAAAAAAAACCAGGAAGTGATGGCAGCCATCTTGGGACTCGGCTTGAAGCCGGGTCCCACCAACAAAATAAAAAATAAAGAAAAAGGAGCAGGGTAGGAATACCCTGACTCCCCAGATATGGTGGATAGAGGGACATTAGATTATGAGGAAATATTGTTCTTAAAGGTTGATTATCTAGTAGTCCTGACTTTTTTCATATTCCCAAAATCCATAAGGACAATCAGAAACCACCAGGATGCCCAATAGTGTCCTCAAACGGAAGCCTATTAGAGAATGCTTCTATGTTTGTAGATTCAGTTCTCTATCCATTTGTGAAAGGTCTGAGTTCGTTTATCATGGAAACTACAGACTTTATGAGAACGATACAAAATATTGCATGGGAGTAGGATTCCCTACTGGTAACCCTTAATCTCACCATCCTCTATACATGCATTAAGCACCAACTGGGTTTAGAAGGAGTAAGATCATTTCTAAAGGAGAGGCCTTTGAAATTCCAAGAACACACTGAGATGGTTTTGCAGCTCATAGCTTTCTACCTCAACAATAAAAAAAAATATTTGCAGATCAGCTGTATTGACAAAAGCAGAGGACTGCAATGGGCACATGCTCTGCCCCCAGTTATGCAAATCTTTTCGTAGGCTGGTGGGAGAAACACGTTGCCTGGGCAGAAACTAATGACCAGTGGGTGAACAAGGTGGCTTTATGGGCCTGATACATCGATGATGCGGCGAGCATCACAAATGTAAGTTGATGAGTATATGACTGTTTTGAATAACAATGATTGTAATTTGCAATTTACAGGTAACATCAGCTGCACAGAGGTGGCATTTTTGGATTTGTTGGTATACATTGAAAATAGACAACTCATGACAAAGTCATACCGCAAAATTACTGCAAGGAACTCGATATTACATGCCGCTAGTCAGCATCCCGCAGTCTAGTTAAGAGTATCCCGTACAGAGAATTACTTCGCTTAAAACTTAATTGTTCTACCCCTGAAAGCTATGAACAGGCAGCAAATGAGGCAGTCCAAAGATTTGAAAGAACGGGGTACTCTAAAAAGATTTTGAAGGAAAAGATTTTGAAGGAAGCCTCTGTGAAAGTCCATAAACAGGACAGGCAACAGGAATTGGTACAACAAAATAGGAAGGAAGATGTCGATCCAGTAACCAGATTGATTTTAAATTATTCTGCAGACTCAGGAGGAATTAGAAATGTAATTAGAAAACATTGGGATATTCTCCAATCAGTTGCAAGCATTGGCTCCTCAATCCCCCCTGAACCAAGTGTGACTTATAGGAAAAGTACATCTTTGAAGGACCTGTTGGTCCACAGTCATTTTATAGGGAAGTCGACAGAAAGACCAAAAGTGACTGGCTTTTTCCCATGCACTAAATGCAAAGCATGTAGAAGAAGCACTAAAGTAAAAGATTATTCAGTACCAGGAATTAAAGTCATGAAACCTATTACAAAGTTGCTCAATTGTAACACGATTTTTGTCATCTATTGTCTGGTATATCCGTGCAATTTGCTATATGTTGGTAGCATGGCACATCAGGCAAAAAAGGGAGCCCTAGAACATGCTTGGGCCATAACTAATAAAGATAACAACTATGCAGTGGTGAGGCATTTTGCCTCCAACCATCAGAGCAACAGTAACTTCCTAACTTTTTACTGTATAGATCAGATGCCAATAATGGAGAGAGGTGGGGATAGAGTGAGAGCCTTAAGAAAATTGGAATCAAGGACATCATCGAGCTGAGAACCTGTACACCTCACGGCCTTAATAGTGAAGAAGATCTGTGGGTACATGTAGGTTAAACGCACACTCTACCCTGCACTACTGTGGGTAGTGCAGGGAGAGGATTTGTTCGATCCTGTGAAGGAATGTGAAATAATTGAGAAATAATTTGTGTAAAAACTGGATATCTTTCGCCCTCTCATCCTTTTCAATCCGCCCCTGTTGTCCCCCTTCCTTCTATATTCTAAGGCACGTACATTTTTATCTATAACATACTGTATATTACAGGATAGGGTAGGCTTTACTGATAGGCACATAGTCACTTTACCTTATATTAGAATGTCTAACACAGTCACTTGACAAAGGTTTTGCACTGATCATAGAAGTGATCAAATATTTATGTGGAAGCTGGAATACAGTCGATAAAGGATGGCATTCTGTGATGAGAGATGGCACGAGTGCATTTTATCGATGTATTTATCATCTATATCATAGAGTAAACAGTAAGATGTTGTAATTTGTCAACTTAGGAGTACTGTACTGTAAAGCATACAAGTACTTTATGAGAAATTAAGGAAGTGGCACACTTGCACTTTATACTCTATGCAATAGCAGTTTATCAATGGAATCAGATCAGTCCCATACAGGGCACAATTGTAATGAGATGAAGCCCAATAAGAATTGATCTTGTAGGTGACAGTGGTTACTAATAGTAGTAAGGGAATATTATTCCAAAAATAATCTGTTATGGACAGCAACATTGGGATAAATATGTTGCAACTAAGATAATGTTGACTAACTTAAAATGGCTGCTCTGTTATATGCCTATCCTGTTCTTACTTGAAAATTGTAAGTTTACTATGACGATGACAGACACGTAGGTGTTGGAGGGTGCAATACATTTGAAAGAAAAGAAAGTACTACTGACATTGATAAAGGCTGTCAAGGCTGAAACGCGTTTGTCAGTACCATGGTGGTGCAATAAAATGCTTTTGAAAATATACCCCCAAGTTACGCTACGCTTCCTGGAAAGGACTATTTTGAAATTGTTTGCGGAATCACATCCGCAAGTAAGTGGCACATTTGGCAAGCAGTGAAAACGTGTGTGTGTGTGTATATATATATATATAAGTATATATACATATATATATATATTATCTACTGGCGGTCGCCAGTAGATAGTTATAGTTAGGACCTATTATCCATAGGAAATCCGCGACATTCTATTTGAAATAACTCTTGCGCCGGTTGACGAATCTTCGCGAAAGCTTCCAACTTGTTGGGGCGCTCCGCTCCGCTCCGCTCCTACCCTGAAAGTCTCGGGTTGATTCGTCAAGCGGGGGCCGAGAAAAAAGGGGGGTCCCAAAACGCGTTTTCCCCATTCATTTTTCCATAGGAACCTTTAGTCGCAGCTACAGCCCGAACTGCTGAACGGAATTACACCAAATTTGGCAAAGAGGTAGCCCTTGGTTCAGTGTCGTGCCTTTTGCTTAAATGGTGTAAATCCGTTCAGTAGTTCCTGAGAAAATCAAAAGTAAAGTCACATATATATCTATGGGCGAGTAGGGTCCGCGTATCCTGAGCGCACCCTGCGTGCACCGTCCCGATCACGAGCTGCATGCTAATTGGCTGTCAAGTGGCTGTCAACACTCCAAATCAGGAAGTGTTGGCAGCCATTTTGTCCCTCGGTAGAACCGAGGGACAGAAACAAGTGCGCAAAGCGCAAAAGGGGCAGGGTAGAAACACCCTGACCCCTAGGTCTGCTCAGGGGTCCCACAAGGACCCCTGGGCAGAAAAGCATTTTTTTTTTTAAAACAGCGGGATGCACTTAGGGTGCGCGGATCCCACCGATTAAAAAAGAAAGCACAAGAAACAAGTGCGCAAACGCACAAAGGGGGCAGGGTAGAAACACCCTGACCCCTAGGTCTGCTCAGGGGTCCCACAAGGACCCCCTGGGCAGAAAAAGCATTTTTTCCTTCAAAATCGGCGGGATGCGCTTAGGGTGCGCGGATCCCACTGATTAAAAAAAAAAACACAAGAAACAAGTGCGCAAAATGCACAAAGGGGGCAGGGTAGAAACACCCTGACCCCCTAGGTCTGCTCAGGAAGTCCCACAAGGACCCCCTGGGCAGAAAAAAGCAAAAAAAAAAGACCGGCATCGTGCCGAGGCCCCGCCCCCTCCCTGCAGCAGTCTGCAAACGCGCCCCCTGGCGCGTTTTAAGAAGGGGAAGTAATTCCCCTTGAATACTGGGGGTCCCTGGGGACCAACTAGCCCACCAGGAACCTCCGGTATGCGCCAGGGGCTGCGTTGCAGAGAGGTGTACAGAGGCCACGCCCCTTTTTACACCTCTCTGCAACGCTGCTCTGTGGCGCTTTTTGGAGGTACATGGTGGGCTAGTTGGACTCCAGGGACCCTCAGTATTCAAGGGGACTTAATCCCCCAACTTAAAACGCGCCACGGGGCACGTTTGCACAGTGGTGAAGGGAGGGGGCGGGGCTTCAGGTGACATGTGTGTAAACAGGCCCCGTGGCGCATTTTAAGATGGGGAATGAAATCCCCTTCAATCCTGAGGGTCCCTGGGGGCGTACTAGCCCACCAGGTACGTCCAGAAAGCGCCACAGAGCTGCGTTGCAGAGAGGTGCAAAAGGGCGTGGCCTCTGAACACCTCTCTGCAACGCAGCTCCCTGGCACATACTGGAGGTACAGGGTGGGCTAGTTGGACCCCAGGGACCCTCATGATTCAAGGGGACTTAATCCCCCAACTTAAAACGCGCCACGGGGCGCGTTTGCACAGATGTCACCTCAGGCCCCGCCCCTCCCTTCACCATTGTGCAAATATTCCTCTAAAATCAGCCGAACTACGAATTCCGATTTACTCACCTGTTATCAGGAGAGACCTCAGTCCTGCATCTTTCAGCCCAGTACTGATCCTGAAAAGTAATTTTAACCGTACTTACCAGTAACTTGAATTTCCTTCCATAGGATATCATTGACTGGTTTCACTTGGAAATTCTTCTAAGTGTGGAGTTTTGGAACTTTATAATATTCCTCTAAAATCAGCCGAAATACGAATTCCGATTTACTCACCTGTTATCAGGAGAGACCTCAGTGCTGCATCTTTCAGCCCAGTACTGATCCTGAAAAGTAATTTTAACCGTACTTACCAGTAACTTGAATTTCCTTCCATAGGATATCATTGTCTGCCTTTTGCTGAAAAAGTTTCTAAGTGTCGATTTTTGAAACATACAAATATTCCTCTAAAATCAGCCGAACTACGAATTCCGATTTACTCACCTGTTATCAGGAGAGACCTCAGTGCTGCATCTTTCAGCCCAGTACTGATCCTGAAAAGTAATTTTAACCGTACTTACCAGTAACTTGAATTTCCTTCAATAGGATATCATTGACTGGTTTCACTTGGAAATTCTTCTAAGTGTGGAGTTTTGGAACTTTATAATATTCCTCTAAAATCAGCCGAAATACGAATACCGATTTACTCACCTGTTATCAGGAGAGACCTCAGTGCTGCATCTTTCAGCCCAGTACTGATCCTGAAAAGTAATTTTAACCGTACTTACCAGTAACTTGAATTTCCTTCCATAGGATATCATTGCCTGCTTTTTGCTGAAAAAGTTTCTAAGTGTCAATTTTTGAAACATACAAATATTCCTCTAAAATCAGCCAAAATACGAATTCCGATTTACTCACCTGTTATCAGGAGAGACCTCAGTGCTGCATCTTTCAGCCCAGTACTGATCCTGAAAAGTAATTTTAACCGTACTTACCAGTAACTTATATTTCCTTCCGTAGGAATCCATTGTCTGGTTTTCAGCAGAAAAGTTTCAAAGTGTTGATTTTCACAAACTACAAATATTCCTTAAAAATCGCCTGTATGACTTAAATGCATTCTTTCAACTGTTTACAGGAGATGCACCAGTGCTGGATCCAGGATCCACCACTGAGTAAGAAAAAGTAACGATAACACTACTTACCTGCTAAGTGAATTTCCTCCCATAGGATAACATTGGTGATTCTATGTGAAAAAGTTTCTAAGTGTCAACTTTTAAAATACAATAATATTCCTTAAAAATCACTACTGTAACCAAAACGCTTTTACTCAACTGTTTACAGGAGATGTCCCAGGACTGAATCTAGGATCCAGTCCTGTGGTTAGAAAAGTAATCCATAAAGTAACTAATTGCATTTAGCTAGAAATTCACATTGAGCTCAATGTTGCATTGTGTTTGAAATTGTGTTGCCCATTGCAACAACTGTAACTACTGTACTTAAAAGTCTATTGCCTATTTGCAAAGTATTTAAACTAAAGTAATTCATTCTGAGAAAGTATATTTTGTAATGTAATGTATAATGTAATTACAATGTAATTTAAAAAATAAAATATCTAAAAATAAATAGTTTAAAAAAATTTAGTAAATCAGTATCAAAAAAAATAAATATAACAATTAATACATTTAAAAATTGTCATTTACAAAACCTTTGAAATTCACTGAAAAAAACCATAGGTTTCAGACATGTTATAGTTAGGAATTAGCATTTAAAAAACCTTTGAAATTCACTGAAAAAACCATAGGTTTCAGGCTTGTTATAGTTAGGAATTAGCATTTTAAAAACCTTTGAAATTCACTGAAAAAACCATAGGTTTCAGGCCTGTTATAGTTAGGGTTTAGCATTTAAAAAACCTTTGAAATTCACTGAAAAAACCATAGGTTTTAGGGAAAGTTATAGTTAGTTGGACATTGCACTCGTACAAAACCCGTGAAATTCCCCCGTTATAGTTAGTTCAGCTAACTATAACTCGCGCCCCACAATGCACTGCTGATGACGTCACATATTACATCACTCATGACATGGTCAGTGACATCACTGATGACATCACTGATGACATCTCAAATGACATCACTGATGACATCATCCATGTGAGAATTTAATGCATCTTCTCACACCCTAATATAACTTTTGATACACCCACTCTAAATTACAGACTGCCATTCTCAAAACCATACACACTCCAATACCAATAAGTACATACCCACTCACTGATTCTTAGGTCTACACACACACATCTACTCACTCACCCGTACAGTCACTCATACTTACAGTCACTCAGTACAGGACTATCATATGCACTCATACACCTATATAAACACTCACACAACGCAACTCATCCATAGAGGTACTCACACACCTAGTCAGTCATGCAAATAATTAATCACACTCCAATTTACTCACCTATACAGTTATACACACCAGCTCACTTATTCATAAAAATACTAGCACATTCTTACGCTCCTATGCAATCACTGATGCAAGCACACACTCATCCATATAGCCACTCTCACAGTCACACACTCTCACTTATAGCCATTTATATACTCCAACACACATATATACTGCCTTTCACATATGTAGTTACTCACACATGTACCACTGAGATATACATTCAATCACTAACACACCCATACACACACTCACCCACCCATACAGTCCATCACAGACGCACTGTTGAAACCATGCACTCAGTGAATCACCCACCCACACATCTATGCACAGAGTCACACACACACCACCACCCACACAAACACTGAGGCACCCATATAGATACTCAGAGAACCAATCCATAACCCATATAGACACTCATTTAGCTAGTCAGAAACCCATGCAGCTGCTTACACAACAACAGACAGATGGATACAGACATTCACACAGTTTAGTCACTCACCCATGCATCCAGTAAGATACATTTAATCACTCACTTATAGACTCAGTCACGCACCTACTAAATCATCCATTCAGACGCTTATACACCCACTCATTCTTCAATACGCCTTTCCCTATATATATTAAACATATTTAAACTTTACAGAAACACACAGTCACTGGATGATGTCAGTGATGTCATCAGTGATGTCACTGACCATGTCATGAGTGATGTAATATGTGACGTCATCAGCAGTGCATTGCGGGGTGCGAGTTATAGTTAGCTGAACTAACTATAACGGGGGAATTTCACGGGTTTTGTACGAGTGCAATGTCCAACTAACTATAACTTTCCCTAAAACCTATGGTTTTTTCAGTGAATATATATATACATATATACCCTCCTGGCAGTCGCCAGTAGGTAGTTTTAACTAGGACCATAGTTTCCATAGGAAAAGCATTTTTTGTTTTGCCAATAACTTTGCCACTGCTTGACGAATCTCCACAAAATGTTCACAAAACGTACCCTTTTTGGTTTAGATGCTGAGTTAAAATTTTGGGGCCGAAAACGAAGGGGGGTCCCAAAACACTTTTTCCCCATGTTATGTCTATGGGGATTTGTAATTTTTTTAACACGACTACAGCCCGAACTGCTGAACGGAATTACTCCAAATTTGGCAGAAACCTAGATGTTGATCCAGAAAGCATGCTTTTTGTGATTTGGTGTAAATCCGTTTGTCATTTTTGAGATATCTAACTTAAATAAAGATAGATATCTGGGGACGCAAGTCCTTGCAGTGGATTCATGGATCCTACTAAAATTTGATTGGATGCCAACCTTTCACCCAGCAAGTGTTGGCAGCGATCTTGGGACTAGGCTTGAAGCTGAGTCCCACAAACAAAGTAAAAAATAAAGAAAATGGAGCACGGTAGGAATACCCTGACCCCCAGATATGGTGGAAGGGGTCCCTCAGGGACCCCGCTGGGGTTAAAAAGCATTTTTTTGTAAACGTTTGCCACAGACTCGTGGGTGGATCAGTGCCCCAGTGGCAATTGTTTTAAAAAAAAGACACGTGGGCGTCCACTTTACTCCAGAGGGACCTTGGGGGACAAGACGCCCTCCTGGTCCCTCCTGTAAGTCCTACACAGTGGGATTCCTGAGAGCTAGTCAGATGCCCGCCCCCTTTTTCTCCCACGGTGCAAACACGACTACTACTTAAAAAACCATAGAAATTCACTGAAAGAAAGAAAGGATACAGGGACGTTTTAGTTAGGAATTAGCATTTAAAAAACCTTAGAAATTCACTGAAAAACCAAAGGCCCCATCTCTTCCCAATTGGAAATGACACTTATAAAATGTAATAAGGTAATCCCAATGTTATTTTATAGGAGAGATAGGCCTTGCAGTAGTGAAAAACAAATGGACGAGTTTGTCACTACCAGGACATGTAAAATATAAAGGTACATGCTCTACTTTTTAAATACACTGCACCCTGCTCTTGGGCTTTCCAGGGCCTAGCTTAGGGGTCATTTATATGTATTAAAAATTAAGGTTTGGGACTGGCAAGTAGGATAACTTGCCAGGCCGACATAGCCATTTAAAACTACACAGACAGGCACTGCAGTGGCAGGCCTGAGACATGTTTAAAGGGCTACTTAAGTGGGTGGCACAATCAGTGCTGCAGGCCCACTAGTAATAGCATACGACAATGTCTCAACTGGTAGTACTATAGTGACAATTTGTACACAGTAAATTAATTACAAGAAAAAGCAAAAAGAGAAATAAACATCAAGGGTTGACTATTGCGGTCTGTATTCAATAGTAGGGAGAAGAATTAATTCAGACTGCAATACTATAATTACTCATAAGTTAGTGTAATCAACATAAAAGTGCACTCATAGTGCTAGTGAAAAGGTGAGCGGCGCATGTGACAAGGTAAAGGCAACAGCGAGAGGGTGTTACTTAGTATGGTACAAAACATGAATACTGGGGTGAATAATTTTACAGAAGCATGTTAAGTGCCAGAGGCCGTAATTTAGCTGAATTCTGTAGACGGCGTTTCGACCTGTGTTACGTCATCTCATCATCAGTACAAGGATTACACAAATCACTTGAAATTGCTGTGCATAATCTGTAAGCATGTGTGTACGGGTCCGGGTAGTGACACAAGACTTAAACATGAGGTTGGAGGGCAGAACTATAACTGGAGTACCAGGTGTGGATCACCCTTTTGTGTACTCGAGGGCTACACTAATTAATAGCAAAGACATCAAATAAATCAATTAGACCGTGTGGTATGCAGTTAGTGGTCAGCTGAGCAGAGCACCTGCGCTGGCAGAGCGTTTGCCTGCCTGAAGCACTCTTACACATAGGGGCTTCCAACTTGGGGCCTGATTTAGATCTCAGCGGACGGGTTACTCTGTCACGACGATGATGGCTATCCTGTCCGCTGAAATCTAAATCTCATAGGATAGAATAAGATTTATATTTCGTCGGACAGGATATCCATCACAGTTATGACGTAGCAACCCGTCTGCCGAGATTTAAATCAGGCCAGTGGTTTTGAATCCTGTTTTGACAACTGGTTGCTCACCACACCAGACCGATCTCTTTACCACTAATCACATTCCACACTGTCTAATTGATTTATTTAACTTAATGGACATTAAGTTCTATTTAGTCAACGATTGTCTTTGTTATTAGTGTAGCTCTTAAGCACACAGTAGGGTGATCCACACCTGGTACTCCAGTCATAATATGGACGTGAGGTGAGGTCTTCTGTAAATTTATTCCCCCAGTATTCATGTTTTGTACCATTTTAAGTAATGCTCTTCCGCTGTTGCATTCACCTTTTTCTTGTAATTAATTTACTTTGCACAAACTGTCAGTATAATAATACCTGTTGAGACATTGTCCTATGCTATTACAATTACCCTGGCCTCAACTTGGTTTAGGGTTTCCCTCCTGTTGTTTTTACTGCAGGCGCACTATTAGCATTTGATTTATAGGCCCTGGGCACATGTAGTGCACTTTACTAGGGGCGTATAAGTAAACTAAATATGCCAGTTGTGGATAAACCAAAATTGCCATGTTTTAACTAGAGAGCATATGCATTTTAGCACTGATTAGTAGTAGAAAAGTGCCCAGAATCTTAAAGCCAACAAAAATGAGGTCAGAAAAAGAAGAGGGGAAAGGGAAAGAGTTTAAGTTGACCCTGAAGAAAGGACCATTGCCAACAGGCATGTTTTACAAATTGGAGAATTATTCCATGAAATAGCCAGCTATGAACTACGATTCTCATGATACCTGGGGATATATATTTATCGTGGGACTTGGCATTTCTGCAGGGTCATCCTCAAACGTTTTGCCTTCACCCTCCTGTTTTCTGAACTCATTTTTGTTGGCTTTTAGGACTGTGTATTTTACCACTGCTAACCAGTGCTAAAGTACTTGTGCTCTCTCCTGAAAGTATGGTGAAATTGGCTTACACCCAATCAGTAATTGAATTTATTTGTGAGTCCCTAGTAAAGTGGTACTACATTTGCCCAGTGCCTGTAAATTCAATGCTGCTAATGGGCCTTCAACACTGATTGTGCCATCCACTTAAGTAGCCCTTTCAGCATGCCTCAGACATTGCAGTCTGTGTGCACAGTTTTTAAATTGCCATGTTGACCAGGCAAAAACAAACTTTTTCCAGGCCCAAACCTTCCTTTTGAATACATATGTCACCCCTAGGGTAGGCCCTTTTAAATTGAACTTGTCCTAGTTGTGAAAAATTCCTAAACTCATTTTTCACTACTGTGAGGCCTACCTCTCCCATAACATTGGTTTACCTTATTACATTTATTAAGTGATAACTTCCAATTGGGAGCAGGTAGACAGCTCGAGTTTGGTGTCTAAAGAATTATAATTTAATATTAAAGTTGCATTTTTAGTCTCAATTCTGAAAATGCCACTTTTGGAAAGTTGGCATTTTCTTGTCCCAACTATTTGGTGTCTGTAGCCTGTTTCTGGGTCACATGCTTAGGTGTAGCTGGCTGTTGGTCTTTGTGTATAGCTCCCAGACAGCGTGACAAATGAAAGATCAGTGGTGACAAGTTGAGCCAATGAGGAGGAACTGTCACTGTCAGACAAGCTGGGGCCAGGCCAGGGGGGAAGGGGATGCCTGACTGCTCAGTGGGGTGTAAATGTCTAGAAGATTCTCCTACATCAAAGTGGGCACCAGGTATTCATATTAGACCTCAGACCCCAACTCTTCAATTCAGTTCTGGGCCTGCGGACTCTGCAAGGAAGAAGAACTGCTGTGCTGCTGAAAGGACTGCCACCAGGGATGGCTAGTGGATTTCAAATGTGGTGGGGCAAAAAGTGTCGACAGTCATGGAAAACTTTGCAATTCAGGGCAACACATAGAGCAGTAGCATAGTTTACAGTATTTTCACGTAAACATAACCACACAGACATACAATTATGCACAGTTGTAAGAACAATTAAGATCTCAGTAGAAAACTTGTATTTGTATGATACTTTCTGCCGGCAGTTGCTTTCTACAGTTCTATTGTCTGTCTCTGCCTTTTGGTACGTCAGAAGAGACAGAGGCCAGAAGCAGACAAACAAGCTTTGCTCATACTTAGCGCACACCCCATAAAAGGGGCCCTTATACTCATATATTGCACTCTGGATGTTTTGTACCATTCAACCTAACTATTTTCCATAGAGATCCTCAATGTATGGTAACATTGGCAATGGAAGTGCCATGCTTCTCAGTGTCTGCTGAAACCACCTGGCATTGCCTGCTGCTGTAACCATTGTTAATTAATTCCTGGAGACGATGAGGCCTAATGGACACAGCTGCCACCAGTGCAACTCTACTCTATCCTGCTCCACTGTCCAGCCTCACTCCTATGTAACCCTTCTCTTTTTTCTTTGTGCTTCTCTGGTTTGTTACCTCAAACCTACTATTTTTAATTTGTTTTTCCCTCATCTTAATTCTTTCCACTCTTTCAGGCACATGCATCAAAGTAGGCTTTTGCGAGTCCTTAATTGCGATAATTAAGGACTCGCAATTAAGGACTCGCAAAAGCCTATGCATGTAGGAATCGCTATTAAATTCGCGATTCCTACATATTCCTTATTTGCGACTCGCACATTGCGAGTCGCAAATAAGGAATGGCGTCCCATTCATTCCTATGGGCCTACAGGCCCAAAGGAATAAATGGGAAAGTACATGCGCAATTTGCGAGTACCAATAGGTACTCGCAAATTGCGCATGCAATTTCAAGGGTGCAAGGGTGTCAAAAGGACACCCTGTTGCACCCTTGAAATAGTGATGTGCACCCATGTTGCGACACACATGCCCCAAGGGCATGTGTGTGCGCAACATGAAACTTTGAAAAATGCACTTAGGTGCATTTTTCAAAGTTTTTGCAAAGTACCATCAAGTACAAATTGATGGTAATTTGCGACTCCTATTAGCAAAATCGCTAATTTTTTTACTTTAATGCATTGCATTTAAGGAATCTCAATTTGCGATTCCTTAAATGCAATCGCAATTTAGGTAATCGCAATTTAGAGATTACTTAAATTGCGATTTTTGCATTTGGGATGATGCATCCCAAATGCAAATATAGCGGTCGCAAAGGGGCAGATTCTGAGAATCTGCCCGTTTGCGACCGGTTTTTCTTTTGATGCATGTGCCTGTTTGACCCTTCTTTCCATACTTTGCTCCCTCTCCCCTCAGCCGCAGCTCTTTTCTGTCTATACTGTAGTCCTTATCAGTTCTGTCGCTACTTTACCTCTACCTCACTCGCTTTTCTCTTCACCCCTTCTCAGCTGTTTTGTTTCTCTCCATTCCTGCTTTCATTCCCCTAAGGTGCCATCACTCTCTCGCTCTCCTCTCCTTCATACCTGATCTGCTTTCTCTCTCCTTCTGTATTTAGGTGGCTATCATTTCTTCCCTGCTCTCTTTCATCTTTTTTTCTTTTATTGACCTTCTTTTCACCTCTTTCCCCTTTGGTCCTGCTTTCTTTCCTTTCTCTTTTTTCTCAGGCCTCCACATCTCATCATTCAAGAGACTATGGGGCAGATGTATCAAGCATTTTTGCGTTCGCAAACGGGCAGATTCGTAGATTCTGCCCATTTGCGAACACAAAAATTGCTTTTCCGATGCAGCAATCCTCATTTTGCGATTTGGGTAACCTGTTACCGAATCGCAAAATGGGTTTGCAATCCGGTATTAGGAAGGGGCGTGTTTAGGGCTTCCCTTTCTAATACCGAATCGCATAAGTATATATAAAGGTTTTGTGACCGCAATTGCGGTTGCAAAACATTCGCATTTTACCACCTACTTCAAGTAGGTGGTAACCCATTCGCAAATAGGAAGGGGTCCCCAAGGGACCCCTTACCCTTTGTGAATGTTTGTAAAACCATTTTTAAGAGCAGGCAGTGGTCCCACGGACCACTGCCTGCTCTTAAAAAATGAAAAGAAAACTTTTCATTTTTCGTTTTGTAAAGCATCTCGCTTTCCTTTAAGGAAGAAGGGCAGCTTTACTAAAAAAAGATTGCTTTACTCCGCAGGCCACCATCCCCGTGATTTTTGCGATTCCTAAGGGGTCACAAATTGTGACTTAGCTCATTAATATTCATGAGGTAGGTCATTTAGGACCCCTTAGGAATCGCAAAAGGTGTACTATACACCTTCATACATCGCATTTTGCGATTTCCTAATTGCGAATCCTTGTGATTCGCAATTAGGGAATCGCAAAATGCTATCTACATACATCTGGCCCTAACACTCTGAGGTTGGCGCACCCCTGCAAGTTTGTCTGATTGCATAAATTAGGAAAGAAAAGAAGAGACTGACAGACATGTTGATCACTTCCTTCAATGTTTAAATTATTTTTAGGGTGTTTCATATAGCCTGTCATTGTAGTATTTGACTCAGCAATCCCAGGTTCATTGATGGGCCTGAGGGTAGACAGCATTTCCTTTTAATTATGGCAGGTTTGATTTGGCAATGGCAGAGCAGGAATTGAGGCATGAGTGAGCACAGTTAGCGTTTTTAGGAAAAGAGCATAGCTTCAGCATATCCTGTGACTGCTTGCAGTGGAGCCCCCCTTACTGAACCCTGTCTGTGCAGTTTGCTGTGCTGCCTGTGCTCAGCCAAGGACAGTCTGATCCTCATAATATTGCCATTGTATCTAACTATTGCTGATGGGAAGTTCGGTGCTGATTCT
Source organism: Calotriton arnoldi (assembly GCA_963921515.1). Classification (NCBI taxonomy): domain Eukaryota; kingdom Metazoa; phylum Chordata; class Amphibia; order Caudata; family Salamandridae; genus Calotriton; species Calotriton arnoldi. The sequence goes on from CAWUFW010010513.1 coordinate 472,219, forward strand.
CGGCTCAAAGGGGCCAGAATCCACTGGCAGGGTCAACTCTACCAGTGAGTCCTCCGTGCAACTACACCAACTCAGACTCTGGGCAGCATTTATCTCAGAGTCAGCCACAGTACTCAGGTGCCGCTAGCCACTCAGACAGGTGGCATGGGAAGGGAGACTACGAGGGAATAGTACTGTGTGTCCCATATTGCATGACACACACTCTGCGCAAGCTCAGCAGCAACCTAATGGTCATTGGTGCTGCATCTTCAGCACAGGGCATTGGCGTCCTTGGTTAAAGGACATGCAGCCACTAGACATTTCCACTATAAAAGGACAGGGTCTGGACTGCTAACCACAGCACTAGCATAATGAGTTCCAGCAATCAACAGCATGAGTTAAGCACTTATCAGGGCAGAAGTCGGGCGCAGGAATGGCAGGAATGTTACTCAGTTTATGTTTAAAAACTCTCACTTTTAATAAATACAGTTCACAAAATCTGATTTATAAAGGTGAAACACTTATGTCTGTTAAGAAAATGTGGATTTTGAATTTTGAAGTCACGTTTTCATATTCTAACCGGGTATTTGTTGCATTTGAATTCCCTACACCCTCTAATATAATGTCACTGCTGTAGCTTGTGCCTGCAGCTCAAAAAATACTTTGCCTTTCTGGCATATGCACAGCAGGACATGCCCAAATCCATCTTTCTTCTCCCCTAGGAGAAAGACCTAGATTCGGTCCACTTTATTACCAAGTAGCATATGGTCATTTGTTTCGAGCTGATCAGTGCTTTTTCTCCTCATCTTGCCTCTCCCCTCCGGGTGGTAGGGTGACACTTTCAAGGCCCATTAACACCATCAGCCCTTGACTTCCAATCTGTTGGACTGCTACCCGGTGTAGGACTACTGCCCTAGTGTGCTGACCTGCTGCTGAGCTGTCCTCTTGCCTGGGTGAGAAGGATTGGACCTGCAACTCTAAACCCAGGACCATACAGGCTTCCAACAACCTTCAACCTAGCACATGAACTTGGCCTGGACTTGGCCATCTGTGTGTCTTGCTCTTCCAAGTGGTGCCACCCCATTCCTGGACCCTTGGAGGTGAGCCTGAAGATGCTCTGCCAGCGCATCTATGGATGCAACAGAACTGACGCAACTCCTCTGAGGTGGAACCGGTGCATCACCTTTGCTGCTCAATGCATTTGCCTTGGAACCGATGCAGAGCCTCTGCTACGTGGACTTCCCCGATGCAAGGACTTTGCATCACCCATCTCAGCCCATTTGAACCACAGCAGCTTGATGCAGCTTCATGCAAAGACATTGCAACGCATCCTGAACGCGGGACTCCGCATCTCTGTGCAACCAGGATAAATGTACTGTGTTCAGTGGACCTAAAGGGAGCCCTGTAGCTGGCCCGTGCTCCACTGTGGTCTGCCTGAACTTGTGATTTTGTCCCAGTCCGGCAATGCCAGATAACCACAGTCGGCGCTTGGTACCTTTTGGAGCTATTTTCACTTAAATCTTTAAAATTACATATCTCCAATTCTACTGATTGGATTTTTGTCCTTTTGGTATTGATTTATCTATTCAAATGTATTCTCTTTTTCTCAATTGGCATGTGATTTTTCTTGTGTAGTGTTTTCACTTTATTACTGTTTGAACTGCTGCAGAAATACTTATACATGGCTTCTAAGTTAAGCCTGACTGCTCTGTGCCAAGCTACCAGAGGGTTGAGTACAAGTTAATTTGGGGTTCGCTTGTGGCATCACCCTGACAAGGATTGTAGTTTCTGCTTGAGAAGGGTTTCACCCCCCTCGAGCCTTAACCCAATTTCTTACATATATATATTTTGATGTGTCCATGTCCACAAATTATGATGGCAGCATCATTCATCCGGAACGCAAACAAATTGTACAACACTAACATGATGTTGGTAGTCTGGAATTTAATTACCCAGTGGCAAAGCCTTTTGAGAAATATCATGACAATGATGAATAATTCCCACATTATTATGTGGCACACTAATTACCGAAAACAATAGGTGGGGGACAGATAAGGAACATTTTAAAGTATTGGGTCAAAATATATCCTGGACTTTAATGCTGAAGAACCTCTGAGTCTTCATGTTGATGAGGAAAATGTAATACATTTGGGGGCATGATATTATTCTAATATTCTATTAATAAAATATTGATGAATTTTTGTCTACTTGCGGATATGGCAATGTTTAATATTACTATGCTACATAGTTAAATACTCTCTTTCACTCTGTAAGCACCATTTTTTATTTGATTTTGTTGCTGTCACTTTTTAGGTTTGGTAAAGAACAATACAAGGTGAATAGACTATATTTCAAATAATTAATTATAGAATTCAATATAACTGTGAGCAACAATTCATGTTGTAGAAAGATAATGAACAATTGTGTTAACTTGTGATGTGCCCATCTGTAATTGATTTCAGAGTTTGTCAATGATAATGTGTGATCATATGTTAATCTTAGCCCCCATGATCGGATCTTTGTTAAGTATCATATATTGCATCAATTTCAAAGAAGCAATATTATATCTTCATGCCCATGTTGCTGTAAGTACTGGTGATTATTTAAACTTACAAAAAAAAAAATGACAACCTAACGTGACCAAGTGCAACCAAAAATGTTTATTTTAGCCCGCCTTTGACTATAAAAGTTGTCATTAACACTTTTGGTGTATCAGTGTTATTCCCATTTGGAGAACCTGGTTTGAATATGAAGCAGGGTCAAGATCCCCACCTACCTGAGCACCATCCCTGATTTGGTGCAAAATACAACAGCTGTTGTTTCTCTCTGTCTCTGGGTTGCCAGTAGGTTGTTATAGTTAGGACCTAGTTTCAATAGGAAGAGCGTTTTTTCATTTGCCAATAACTTTGCCTGTATATATATAATCAGTGAAAAAAATAAAGGTTATAGGGACGTTATAGTTAGGCTGACATTTCACTTGTACAAAAACAGAGAAATTCAGCAGTTAACTATAACTCGCGCCCCCCACAATGCACTGCATATGATCTCACATATTACATCACTCATGACATGGTCAGTGACATCACTCATGACATCTCATTATCACTTCTCCTTCTTCACAACAACACCGGAGGTTGCAATGCCGTCACTAGTCACAAATGCAAATGACAAAATGTAAACAGATATATAGACATATTTTACAAAAACCTTGAGTCTAGCTGTTTAGGTACATATTGGTTTAACTTTATATATAAAAAACAATAGTTTCAAAAAATTACTTTCAGCACCAAAACTTACAAAGAGAACATAACTACCAAACACTCATCAAACTAAGGATTGTCATCCAAACAGTTTTCGAAAATTATGCTGGTATTTAACTTTTAAAAATATTTACACAAAAATAAAATGGAATGAGAAGAACCAGAACAAAATCTATAACTGTTTGAAGTTCTTTACACCAGTAGGACTCAGCTGTACACGAACAGCCTTCTGATGAAGAACCTGCAATGAACGAACAAAGTATATCTTGGGACTTTTTCTCTATTATATCTAGTAAATCAAAGACCACAACTAAGGTGGTGAAGTACAGCTTATGTGAGAAGACATTATCTCAGATCAGAGCAAAAAAATATTCATGTGGTACAACAAGCATGTTGTACCACTTGAAAACATAAGAAAAGAAGCAACTTAAAATTCCACAGAGAAAAAAAACGAGTGGGATTATCAGTCTCCAGACCTCAAGCTCCTGAAAACAAAGGTCTAGCTTAAGTGGGAGGAAAATGCAGTGAAAGGTCACCACAACTAAAGTGCTTTGCTACCTTCTGCATGAACTGTAACACCATTGTAACAGCTGAGGTGCAGTCTCTAGATGTAATTTTGCAGAATGTGAAAAACCACAGTAGTTAATTTTTGGTCGTTTTTTATTGCAGCAGTTCAAGCCGCACAAAAAAATGTAAACAAAAAAAATGTATTAGGATTTCATTTTGAACATTAGGCAACCAAAACAAGATACAATGGTGAAGTGGAGAAGGGACTTCTTAGGTACAACTTAAGACTGCAGGTATTATAGTACCTTTGGTTAGTTTTTATCTGTACTAACAGAATGCAGTCCTGTAATGTTTTATAAATTCCTTTCCTGCAGTTAAAAAGAGTCTTTCATTTCTAACAACTTGCTGTAGACAATACCCCAAATAGGCCCAATAATGTCTCAGAAACTCATAATTCATATACATTTCAACACAATAGCACAATTTCTTATCCTAAATTATCCTTACAACTTGGGTTCTAGAAATAGCAGATATAAGTTTGTTAACTTTTTGTATAGTCTTGATTTGAATCACATTTCTATGTCAATGCACTCTGCTCATCTTCTTTGACATCTTTAATATGTTGTGTAGTATTTAGATGGCATGTTAACCCCTTTCATTAAATATGTTTGCTATACTTGTGAAACTTGTTTTTGAAATGAAAATTTGTCCATCTACAAAGTTTGTAATTTCAGTTTCTAATTTAGTACCATCCACTCTACATTGTTGTAGCATGACTATGACATATTTCCCATACGTTTCTAGTAACAACATATACCTGAGTTCCAATCTGCAGTTTGGACACAACATATCTTAATCAGCATTTTCACTTACATTTTCAAAGGCGACAGCTTCACAAATGGAAATGCCAAATAGAGAAATAGTTGCAAATTAATTTCAGTGCTAGAGGTGAATTCACAATGTTTATAATTATTATTTATAACTTAAACCAAATAACACTTTGATATTCACATCCTCTTTGTCTAATAGTCCTAACATTACCATTAAAAATTCTTGAACATCCTGCTGAACATTTTGAGAAAACACTTGAAGTCCACTACTCTACACTCCCTTTGAGACCTTTACGTCAATCTGTTGGAGGTAACTTGCTTGCTTTCTCTTTATGTGAACTATAGCATGGAATGGAAGTATACTTTGTATAATAATTCACTCATAAACATTTACAACTTTAAGTGGTTCTGGAATGGCAACCAGTAGTAACTTCTTAGACACAGCTCTACCAGGCATTTTATTTTCAGCGAATTTATTGTAACAGTACTTACATGTAACTTGCTGTGTGGACAAGAGAAAGCATTCCTCTACAAATAAGTACGCAGTAAACTTTCTTGAGTTATCATTATTTTCTTTTTCAGTTTTTAAATACAAGTCAACAGTCCGTGTTTCAATCTTGTAGAGTGTGTGTTCACAACATATACAAGCATACTCTGGTTTTTCAGGGCGCACTGTATTACATTTTCTAATCCCTTCTTCAAAGCTATCAACTATAATACCTGTGTCATGTTCTGCATCTCTTCATGATATCAACTCTTCATTTTCCATAGAGTCCTGTTTTGCACAAAAGAAACAAAATTGCACATCATCATAAACCTTTTCTACCTCTACCACAGTACCATACAGAAGTGCTCTATTCTTTTCTCCTAAACATAAAGCAGGAGTTTTAACATACTATAACCTCATAAGTAAAGTTCACATTGTTGAGAGGTGTACTGCCTACATCCTGAAATAATGAAAGGTGCTTTGGTGCACTTTCTTTGATAAACAGGATAGTGACTGTCCATCCAAATGTGTATGCTTTCTAACCTAGCAAGCATCCAATCCTTGTACAGTACTAAGGAGGTCATTACGATGGCGGGCGGAGAAAGTCCGCCCGCCACTGCAGCGGAATGCGTGACCGTCCGCAAGGGGTGCGGCGGTCCCGCACCCGATATTACAATGCCACCGCCACCGTGGCGGTGGCAAGCCCTATTCACACCATTGTGGCGGGCGGTGCTCACCGCACCGCCCGCCACAATGCTGTGAATGCACGTCGTGCATTTGCATGCACAACGTGACAGGCACCGCGCGGTGCCTGCCACCTTGTGCATACAAATGCAGGGGGTACCACAAGTACCCCCATGTGCACCCCCACCCCCCAACATCCTGGGGGCCCGCAACGGGCCCCCAAATGCAAAGACCGTATGCCTTTCCATGGCGGCAACGCCGCCATGGAAAGGCTGATCTCCGCTGGCATCATAATATGGATGGCGGTGTCTTGGAGACACCGCCACCATATTATCCCTGGTCTTTCCATCCGCCGTGGACCCCCCAGCCATCATAATATGGCGGGGGGTCTTTGCTTTACGGATGGCGGGCGGATAGCTCCCGCCGGGCTGGCGGTGACTTCCGCCTACCCGGCAGGGGCGATCCGCCCATCATCATAATGACCCCCTAAGTTATTTTGTGCTTTAAAGTTTGCTTTGGAAAGATATGTAGAAATGTTCTAACTCTATCAACGGATTGCTGTTGAGTACTACAAACACTACTACAATTCTATTTGTATACATGGCCTGGCTATGCCTTACCTGTAACTGTTCTGCAATAACTTGTTCTACATTTCTAGACGTCATCACCTCTTTTGCTATAGGAGTGCCATTTTTCATTTCATAAAATTATTCTCTTTTATCAATAGCATCAACTAATGTGTTATCCTGGAGATACTTTTCTCCATTAAAGAAAGGCTCTATAGTAGAAGTATGTATGCATTCTCCACTAATAATAACTGTACACAAATTAGTTCTATTGGCTAATCTTTTCTTCTGGGTTTGTCTCCTCATGTACAACACTATTTTCTCAAAAGTCTTCATTCTATTTATAATCAAAATAAGAAGATTCCTCTTGAAAACAAAGGCCTTATGAACTACTCCCTCAACTTGTTCTTTCTGTTTCATTGTCTCTCTCCTTATTTTATACTTCTTAATATTTCTCAACAGATTTACAAACACTCTACTATGGAACATGGTGGCTCTAATTTCCCTAAAGTGTTTCCGCCTCCTATTTAAGAAGTGTGCATCTTTCTTACATGATTTCCTCTTCTTGTGATATATATATTGTCCACTCTTACTCTTACTTTGTTTTTTGTAAAAAATGTTTTGTAATCTTTGCAGTTGTCCACATATATTTTTAAGAAATCACTTTGTTCTTACCAGTAGCTCTTTATTCTTTCTCCACTTTTTCTGTTTTTTCTCCCTTTTGTGTCTCAGTTCTGCAGATATACTGTAGTTGCATCTGTTGCTAATTCGGCCGAAGTTTTGTAGGCATTCTAACTGTCTGTACCTATATAGATATTGTTGTGTAAACAAAAATAAGTATATTTTAATTTTTACTACAGCCAACGTAGGAACTACTTTACTACTTACACATAATACAAAAACAATTTTTATGTTATGCTGCAGTTTTAAATCTATAGTTGAACCTAGCTATATAACTACATGCAATATAGCAAACGCAAAGCAAAACACAAAACTTTATTTATGGGTTACCTTTTAACATTATAACACCCTCTCCTACAAATACAGCAGCCCCATATCTCAGTTCTGACTTATTCATAATGGAAGACGAGTTTATGCCTTCTATAGTAAATCTTAAAATGAACATCAACCAAAGTGTACAAGTACATACAGCAGCTCAACACTCTAAATCCAAAAACACAAAAAAAAGCTATTTGTGTTACTTTTCTACTTAAATATATCACATTTAAATTTTGGGAAACACTGCATATATGTTTTGAATTTAGTGTAGCGCATGAATCATCCTCGGAAGGGCATCTCGGCACTTGATAGCCAGACAGCCGTTCTGTTCCATTAAAAGAGCCAGGTCTTCAGATGTTTTTTGAAACTTGAAAAGTCGGTGCAGTCCCTAATATAAAAAGGGAGCTGGTTCCAATGGAATGGGCAAGGTATGAAAAGGAGCGACCACTGTATTTTAAAGTTTGACTCCGTTGTGATTGAAGCAGAAGCTGATTGCTGGATCTAAGGTTTCTTTGAGGGCAATAGGGAACTAGTCTGTCCTGCAGATAACAGGGACCCCTTCCTGACCTTGCTTTAAAGGTCAGACAGAGTAGTTTAAAAATTGCTCTTTTCTTTATAGCAACCAGTGCAGGGACCTAAGGAGGGGGGACAGATGGAGTGCCTGGTGGTTGTTATTTACTAGCCGGGCCACCGTGTTCTGTACTACCTGTAGTTTAGATATAAGAGATTAGTTGGATGCTACAAGTAGTGCATTGCCATATTCCAGGCGACTAATTATAAGTGCCTCGACTATGGTCTTCCGGGAGGACACCGTGAGGCACTGGAATATTTTCTTAAGAAGACGCATTATCCCAAAACTCAAGCCACACATGGCGGTGACTTGCTCTTTGATCGATAGTTTGTTATCTATCAGAACGCCCTGATTTCTTACTGTATTTTTTGGTCATGGCGCCGGACCAAGCTCCGTTGGCCACCAATCCGATGTCCATAGAGACTGTGCTTTTCAAAACAATACAATCTCTGTCTTCTCCCCATTCAACTGAAGACAGTTTAAGGACATCCACTTGGCAATGTTTCTCATACATGTGGTGAGATGGGTTTTAACATTCTCTACCTCAGGTCCTAGTGCAAGAATCAAGCGTGTGTCGTCAGCATATGAGAGTATTTCAAAACTGAAAGGCTTGACCAGCTGAGCCAGAGGGGAGACATAGATATTAAAAAGTGTGGGGCTCAAAGCTGAGCCCTGAGGCACTCCCCTTCCTAGGGACAGAGTCCTAGATTAGAAAAGACCTAGCTTGATTTTTTTATTTCTGTTCTTAAGGAAGTCTTTTAGCCAGTTCAGTGCAGTACTGTGTATTCCCATCTCAAAAATACATTGGATCAGAATGAGATGGGACACAGTATCATATGATGCTGACAGATCGAGCAGGACCAACATCATGGTTGTACCTGCATCCAAGGAGACACTAAGGGGCACATGCATCATTGCAAATTGCGGTCGCAAAGGGGCAGATTCTGCGAATCTGCCCCTTTGCGACCACAATTTTTGCATTTCGGATGCATCATCCCAAATGCAAAAATCGCTATTTGAGTAATCGCTAAATTTGCGATTACTTAAATTGCGATAGCATTTAGGGAATCGCAAACTGCGATTCCCTAAATGCAATGCAACAAAAAAAAGAGCGATTTCGCATTTAAGAAATGCAAATTACCATCAACTCAAAGTTGATGGTAATTTGCGAGAACTTTGAAAAATGCACAAAAGTGCATTTTTCAAAGTTCTATGTTGCACACATACATGCCTTTGGGGCATGTGTGTGTGCAACATATTTTTAAATTGCAATTTCAGGGGTGCATCAGGGTGTCCTTTTGGCACCCTTGAAATTGCATGCGCAATTTGCGAGTACCTATTTGGTACTCGCAAATTGCGCATGCAATTCCCATTGATTCCTCTGGGCCTCTAGGCCCATAGGAATGAATGGGAAGCAATTCCTTATTTGCGAGTTGCAAATAAGAAATGTGTAGGAATCGCAATTTGTTTTGCGATTCCTACATGCATAAGGAATTGCGATTTCTTAAAAATCGCAATTTAGGAATCGCAATTCCTAACTTTAATGCATGTGGCCCTAAGTGAATCGACTACCGCTACAAGAGTGGTTTCTGTACTATGAGCGGGGTGAAAACACGATTGAGAGGAATCAAGCAGATGATGTGTTTGTAAGTATGAGGAGAGTTATCTGTTGACATGAGATTCCAGGAGTTTGCTAATCGAGGGCAACAGAGAAATAGGACGGTAGTTCGATACTTCCATTGGATTCGATGAAGGATTTTTTAGAATAGGTGTAACAAAAGCGGTTTTCCACTCTTTTTTTGCAGTGTTGCTTATTGTAGAGATAATTGCATAGAGCAATGACTGCTGCAGCAAGAGACCTAGATAGCAAGTCTGTGATATGAGGGGGTGCGGAGATCTGCTGTAAACCCACATTTTGTTTTAGTCAGAAGATCTAATACTTGAGACTGTGTGATAGGTTCAAATCTTTCTAGCATATATATAAGAATCTGCACATTACATTAATCTCTGTCACAGTATATAGCTCACTAGTTCTTCCGACTACATGCAAAGAGTCTGTGACAGCTTGCATATATAATTCACCAGATGGATGTAAAAGACTGCATATTCATCACTAAAACTTCTAAATACAAGTGTTTTTGGTTGAGTACATAAATACTCCCTAGATGATTGACTGAGCAGATACGTAGTGCCTACATTATTCCCTGAGGACATAGGTAGTGCCTGGATGATTCCCTGAGTATAACGGAACTCCCTGGGTGGTTACGTATATGCATAGTTACTGCCTGCGTGTTTTAATCCTTATATTAGTACTGTCTGGGTGTTTGGATGAGTGCATGAGTATGCCTGAATCATTAGATAAGTGCATGACTAATGCCTCAATGATTCAATATGTGCATACAGTTGTATGATTAAATGAGTACAACTGTAGTGCCTAGATGATTGCTGGAGTGCATACATAGTATATAGCGGGTTCTTCGAGTGCATGGATAGTGCCTACGTTTTTGTTTACAAGCATGCATAGCACCTTACAGATGGGACTAGTGACATGATGCTTGGACAGTTAAAACATTGTCATTTTTAAAGGCATTGTTCATGGTAACTTTCAACAGTACTAACATCTTAAACACATACTCTCTGCAAGATACAGTTCATCGGATATATTTTTTTCATATTACTGTGATACTGTTTTTGTCAAACTACCATATACATCTTCATTTCTAATGTACATTTTTTAAATAATTAGAAAGTTATATACATTACCAGTGAATTCAGTTCATAGATTATATTGTTGTTTTAGCTCTTACTGGATAGTTTTGACACTGTTAAGATTTGTAAAACTGAAGCAAAAGAATTGCACACCACTCTCATACAAAGCAGCTATAAAATGGCAACCTCTTCAACTTTCCACTCTATGATCATGAGGAAGGCAGCAAATGAAATCATGTCTTTCATTCTGGACTACTCTAGCTCCACTTGTGAATTGTTAGCATCTGTTAACCCTTTTCCTCTCTTTCAAAACGAGGTTCCTCTCCACATGTTCACAATATTTTCGCGATCATCGCGGAGAATTCGCAAAAAAGGCAGTCCAAAACGATAATTAGCTTCAGTTTCTTAAATTTAAACAGTTTATTACATAGTCCTCAATTGGAATTTAAATTTTACCATTACTAAAATGATGTTATAACTCCTCAACATTTAAAAAAAATGTTCTGTCTCTTTAACACCCTTCCCCCAAAACACTCTTAGCTCAGTGTCTATAGCAACTCAGTGGAACCAGTTGATCACAAGTTCACAGCATATTCTAGAAGGAACATGCTACTTCCAAATGAGATACAGCAGGTGTCAATCAATCAATCAATCAGGGGATTGTAAGCGCACTACTCACCCGCAAGGGTCTCAAGGCGCTGGAGGGAGGGGGGGAGGTTGAGCAGCTCCGTTCAGCCAAATAGGCAGGTTTTGAGTGTCTTTCTGAAGACGCTCAGGGAGGGGGCGCGTCTGATGTCGATCGGGAGCTCGTTCCAGGTCTTGGTCGCGATGTAGGAGAAAGCTCTTCCTCCTGTTCTGGCTCTGTGGATGCGCGGGGTTTCGGCGAGGGCGAGGTTGGTGAATCAGAGGTTTCTTTTGGGTACGTGGAAGGAGATTCTCTCATTGAGGTATTGGGGTCCGGTGTTGTGGAGGTATTTGTAGGCGTGGGTGAGTATCTTGAAAGTGACTCTCTTCTCGACGGGGAACCAGTGGAGGTCTCGTAGGTGTTGGGTGATATGTTCGTGTCGTGGGATGCCGAGGACGAGTCTGGCTGCACTGTTCTGTATTGTCTGGAGCTTGCGGAGTAGAGACTTGTTGATCCCGGCATAGAGGACGTTTCCGTAGTCCAGTCTGCTGGTTATGAGTGCATGGGTGACGGTCTTCCTTCATTCGGGGGGATCCATTTGAAAGTCTTGCGGAGGATGTGGAGGGTGTTGAAACAGCTGGATGTGACAGCGTTGACCTGTCGGCTCATGGAGAGGGAGGAATCGAGTACGATGCCGAGGTTTTGAGCATGGTCCGTGGGGGTTGGGGAGCTCCCGAGGGAGGTGGGCCACCAGGTGTTGTTCCAAGCTGACAGGGAGGTTCCGAGGATGAGGACTTCTGTCTTCTCCGAGTTGAGCTTGAGGCAGCTGTTTCTCATCCAGGATGCTACGTCCTGCATTTCTTCCTGGAAGTTGAGTCTGGTGGTGTTGGGGTCTTTGGTGAGAGAGAGGATGAGCTGGGTGTTATCTGCGTAGGATACTATGCTGAGGCCATGCTGTCTGACGATGGCGGCGAGGGGGGCCATGTAGATGTTGAAGAAGGTTGGGCTGAGCAATGATCCCTGGGATACTCCGCAGTTGATTTCCGTGGATTTGGAGAGGAAGGGTGGCAGTCTGATTCTTTGGGTTCTGGCGGTGAGGAACAAGTGGATCCAGTTGAGGGCGGTTCCTTGAATGCTGGCGTCGTGGAGTCTGGTGGCGAGTGTGCGGTGGGAGACAGGGTCGAATGCTGCTGAGAGGTCGAGCAGGATCAGGGCCGCGGTGTGTCCTTGGTTGAGGAGGGAGTGGATGTCGTCTGTAGCGCCGAGTAGGGCAGTCTTGGTGCTGTGGTTGCTGCGGAATCCGGATTGGGAGGGGTTGAGGACAGAGTTGTCTTCAATGAACCTTGTTAGTTGTGCTTTGATGGTCTTCTTGGCGACTTTTGCCGCGAAAGGGAGGAGTGAGATGGGCCGGTAGTTCTTGAGGTCTGTGGGATCTGCTGAGGGCTTCTTTAGGAGGAGTCTGACTTCAGCCTGTTTCCAGTCGTCGGGGAAGGTGCTGGTCTTGAAGGTGGTGTTAATGGTGCATCGTAGTTCTGGTGCAATGGCGGGGGCGGCTCTGTGGTAGATGTGTGGTGGGGTGGGGTCGGTAGGGGCCCCTGAGTGAATGCCTTTCGTGGTTGAGGCGGTCTCTTCGGTCGTGGCCAGTGTCCAGGTGGAGATGGTGGGGTGGCTGGTTTTGCCGGTGGAGGGGGTGGCTGCGGAGTCCGGTGTCTGGTCGTTGAAGTTGTTGTTGAGACACTTGATTTTCAGATGGAAGTAAGATCCGAGCCTGTCGCAGAGGTCCTGGGATGGGGTGATGTCCGTGGTTTCGCTGGGGGGCTTGGTGAATTCCTGGATTACGTTGAAGAGCTCCTTGGAGTTGCTGGAGTTAGCGAGGATTCTGTTTTGGATGGAAGTCTGTTTGGTGGTTCTTATGCGTTGGTGGTATTCTGTCATGGCGGTCCCGTAGGTGGTGTGGTCTTTAGGCGTTTTGCTGTTCCTCCAGTTCTTCTCGAGACGTCTGCATAGGCGTCTGGCTTCTTGGAGGTCGGTCGTGAACCAGGTGGCCTTCCTGGGGCGCTGTCTGTCGGAGCAGCGTAGGGGTGCGAGTTTGTCTGCACAGTTGAGGATCCATTTGTGCAGTTCCCTGGCTGCGATGTTTGTGTCGGTCGAGGTGGTGGGGGTGTCGCGGTTGAAGGTGGAGTTGAGCTGATCCTCAGTGACTTTGCTCCAGTTCCTTCGCGGAGGGCGCGGGGCAGGTTTGGGCGGCTTGGGTTTGTTGACGAGGAAGTGCACCCATTGGTGGTCCGAACAAGGGGGTTGCGTGGGGTGGCTAAACTGGATGTTGTTTCCTCCAGCAAAGATGGGGTCGAGGGTGTGTCCTGCTTTGTGGGTAGGCGTGGTGACGAGCTGTCTCAGACTGATGTTGGCGAGGTTGCCCAGGAGGGAGGTGGCGTTGTGGTCGCTGGGGTTGTCGAGGTGGAAGTTGAGGTGTCCGATGAGTATGTAGTCCATGGAAGCGATGGTGTGGGGTGCGATGAAGTCGGTGATGGTGGTTGCGAATGGGGCGCGGGGCCGGAGGGTCTGTAGGCGAGGGTGCCGCGAAGTGTGGTTCTGGGGTTTGTCTGGACCTGGAAGTGCATGTGTTCGGTGGCGGGGAAGGCGTCGCTCGAGGTGGAGAGGCGGAGGGAGCTTTTGTGTACGATGGAGAGTCCTCCCCCTGGGTGGTTGGGGCGGTCCTTCCTTTGGATCTTGTATTCATCCGGGATGGCGATGTCGGCGATGGAGGAGGCGTTGTTCCAGGTTTCTGTAAAGAAGGCGACATCTGGTGAGAGGGTGTCGAGGAGGTTCCAGATCTCTATGGTGTGTCTGTGCAGGGAGCGCACGGTGAGGAGGATGCACCTCAGGGCATCGGCGGTGTTGGCAGCAGGGGTGGTGGTGAATGTCTGGCAGCAGTTGTGGTAGGAGAACTGTCCGTGGGTGGTGTTCTGTGTGGACAGCTGGCAGTTGTTCCTTCCGGGGTTGAGTGCGAGGAGGGCAGCTGAGTCGTAGCAGTGGGAGGTTGGAGATCCAGGGTGCCTGGCGCTGGTCGCGGTTGGGTCGCAAGCAGGCGCAGACGGGCTTGCCTTTGCTGCGGCAAAAACGCCCGCGGCACGCCCGCTGCGTGCGTCCACTGTGCAGCCACACAGCGCCCTCCATTAAGTGGAGGTCAGGGAAGGTGGGGCAGCTGGGAGGTGGGAAGCATGATCGGTAGAGAGAGCGCAGGAGCGGGAGGGGCCGCGCGGGCAGCAGTGGCGGGAACGGAGGAAGGCTGGGGCTGAAGGCAGAGTAGGAATAAATAAATAAATAAATAAAATAAAATGTCCCTGTCCCACTAAACCCACTGAAAACTACTAATAGCGGAGTCACCTGGCAAAACTGACGGCAGACGCGGGGCTAAACCTGGCAAGAGAAAATAAGGCCAAAGGAAATAGCTGACGGCAGACGCAGGGCTAAACCTGCCAAAAGAAAATAAGGCAAAAGGAAATAGCTGACGACAGATGCAGGGCTAAACCTGGCAAAAGAAAATTAGGCAAAAAGGAAATAAGCTGACGGCAGACCCGGGGCTAGAACCGTGGTCTGAAGGGCTGCAGAGGCAGAGCACTGCCCAGGTAAACCACGGAGCTGCATGCTGGAGAGCAGGGACCCGGGAGGGTGTGGTTTAGTCCACTGTTTTAAAAATATATCCATGTCTGTATTACATTTCTTTCTTTAAACACCAGCCAATAATAGGACTTTTTTCTATTGCATCTAACACACTTCCTAAATTTATATGCTAACAGCATCCAATAAAATATAACTTGAAAAAATCAAAAACACTGCCATTGTAACTGCTTTTCATTTGGAAAACTACCTCATTCGGCTCCAGCCTTCTCCTGACTGCTATTGCTCCTTCAAAATGCTTAGAGTGTGGATTCTTGCCCATAAGCCATGTGTTTTGGGCTGAAGAGACTGCAAAAAAGACAGGTATTGACTATTGACAGGGACGTGGGCTTGCCAAATGTGGAGATTGCTTTGTTTGGCCAGAGAGGGTTAAAGTTTCATCAGTTGCTGGCTTTTTTTTCTTCAACCCTGCGACAACGACGTGATGATCCCGATCACATCGATCAAGAAATTGCAAAGCAAAAGCAGACATTCAAAGACCACCAGCACATTAAAAAATGTTAACTTAAAAAATTCATTCCAACTATTACAATGCACACGTTACTAACTTAAAGAACATGTTTGTACTCATATTTTTGCAGTAACTTTTGTAAAAACTGTGTTTGAACCCTACTTCTTGTTTTCGCGTTTAGGCTGAGAGTCGCAATGACTTCGACAACCACGATGATCACGCCTTTTTTTAACAGCTGTAAAACACATGTATGCACACATTTTACAGTATTGTAGAAACTAGGGGGTCGATTCCGATTCGGGCCGGAAATCTCTCCGACCGAGCCGGACCCGGAGAGATTTCCGACCGAATCGGACCCGTGCAGTCCGACCGAACGAGTCCGATGCGTCCGTATGTTATCGGACACGAGTCGGTCGGACTCCCATTGAACTCAATGAAAGCCGGTCGTACAACGCGTACGCGGGCTCCCATTGCCTCAATGGGTGCGAGGCGGACAAGGGCGCCCCCTACAGCGAGTACGCCGCGAGCGCTCGTGGCGTACACGCACAGGTAGGGGGACCCATGGGTCCCCCCTGTGTGCGCCTCGCACGGGTGCGCGTACAGGGGGTCCGACACGGACCCCCAAAGTACGGCTCCGACAGCGAGTTCGAGTCGGACGGCGCGAGTCGGTCGGAGCGGTCGAGGTGCGCATCGTACTTACCCGGCCGGAGAACGTCTCCATTGCGCGGTGCGAATCGTGTCCGAGCGAGTCGGTCGGAGCGGTACGATCCGGGTGCGAGTCGGTCGGAGCGGTCGGGTCGCCCGGACGAGTCGGTCGGCGAGTCGCATCGTACTCGCTCGGCCGGACCCGCGTACGGTTCGGTCGGGAAACAGGCTTTCGCATGGCTTTTTTCCCGACCGAATGGTATTGGGTGCGCCTCCGACCGAGATCGGAATCGGCCCCTAGGTGTTTATTACTGCACTGTTTAAAGTCATATTTTTATAGGGAGTTTGTATAAAAAGAATCTTTTGAACCAATTTTACATGTACGAGTGTCGCCAAGAGGTCTGTAATTGCGATGGTCGCGTCATATTTAATAAAGTGTAAAACACACATATGCACACATTTTACAGTATTTTAGACACTAGGGGTTTATTAATGCACTTTTTAAAATCATATTTTTCTAGGCAGTTTTTATAAAATGAATCTTTAAAATCAATCTTCCGTTTTCACGGTGACGCCGGGTGTTGCGAATATTTCGATACCCGCGATCGTACATGGAGGGCCGCGCTTGCAGTCACAGCATCGTCACGAATATCGCGCATGATAAAAAATATCACTTTTGGATACATAACTTGTGTCACTAATACCCCAATTTGTCAAACATGGGGTCAGATTACCTCTACCCTGACCCTTTATGTCACTTTGAAAAAATAAATTCAGCTCCGGGAACCGTCCCTGATACATAAATGGTGGCCGCAACTTTCTGTTCAGGTTGCGACCAGCCAATCAGAGCATTCCTGCTGGCACGTGCAGTCATAAATTCCTGTGAAAACATTGCAATTTGACCGAGATCACTGCGAAACCACCGCAAAATATCAGCAGCCAGAGATATCACTATACTGTTTGGATCTATTTTCATAAAAAATACTGAACGAATTTGCACCAAATAACAAAAAGCACAATCTGCATGACAACATTTACCTTTCTCCCAAATTTGGTGTTATTCCATTCAGCGGTTCAGGCTGTAGGTTCGACAATGCATTCCTATGGGAATTAGCATTATAAATGCACCCTTTTTTATGCCCTGTTTTTCGGTCCCCACTGCACTGATCACCCCTAAACCTTCAGCGATACACAGAACCTACTTTGACACTTTTTTTGTCAAATTTAATGAAGTTTGGTCAAACTTCGCTAAAGTTATAGGCAAGTAAAAAAATATATATATTTATACATACACCCTACTGGCAGTTGCCAGCAGGTAGCCACAGTTAGGACCATCTTTCCATAGAATTTTTTTTTTAACTTGCCTATATCTTTGGTGCCGTTTGACGAATCTTCACGAAATGTACACCAAAAAGTGTGCCGGTGATTCTTGTTGCGCGTGAATTCGAGGCAATTTGATTTTCCAAAAACAAACATGGTCTCCCGTGTTTTTTTTATAAAAGGGCCCCAGGGTGGGTGCAAAGGGCTCCCCTCCTGAGGCTCTTTGAGCCCCAGAGACCACCACCTCCCCGAAGCTTTATTTCAAATAATGGAGGGTGGCTGCATGGACCGCTGAAGAAGCCCCAGGGACCACCACCTCCCTGGGGCTATAATATATATGGAGGGGGTCCACGTGGACCCCTAGCCCCGGGGACTGCCACCTCCCTGGGGCTTTCTTTTTTTTAAAGAAGGTGGGGGGCTGCACAGCCTCCCTCTCGGGCCATTTCGACCCCGGAGACAACCATCTCCCGGAGGCAGGCCCATGAAAATCAAAGGAGGGGGGCAGCTCAGCCACTCTGCTGGAGCCATACAGGGCCCTGAGGACCGCCACCCCCCCAGTGCCAGCTCCTGTTAAATTCCGAGGTGCCCACCCGAGGGACATCGTAGCTTGCTTTTGCTTGGTGGGAGCTTTGACAGCTCCCGCCAAGCAAAAGCAAACACTCCAGTTCCAGCGGGTGGGAGCTCTCAAAGTGCTCCTGCCCGGCTGGAAGCAAAGGTTTTATCTCTTTACCTGCCCGCAGATATGCGGGAAGGGGAAAGAAATTAAATTATTGCTTTTACACACAGGGAGCTGCATTTCCATTAGCTCCCTGTGTGCCATATGCCAGCTCCTGCAGAAGGCGGGGAGCTGGCTGGGACGGTGGGGGACTTAAGGCTCCGTCTGCGATCCCCAAGATGCACATTGGGTGCTCTTGGTAGGCTCCAGGGCACCCAGGGAAACATGGCCAGGCACCAGGGGATGGGACCCCAGGGCAAAAATTGGCCTGAGGAGGAGACTGCACGGCTCCCCCTTCCCCATTCAATTTTGGTCAGACCCCAGGGGATGGTGTTCCAGGGGCCAAAATCAGCCTAGGGAGGGGTGCTGTGTGGACCCCCTCCCCTACTGTATTGTGTCTGGGCCCCGGGGGATGGGGCCCCCAGGGCCAAAGACAGCCCAGGGAGGGGGCCCATGCACCCCCTTCTAATAATTGAGCAGGCTTCCCTGCCCACTTTAGTAGTAGGCAAAGGACTTCCAGACATTGCCAGTATGATGGACAGCTAACCAAAATCCCCTGGTGTGTTTCCTGCCTATTTGGTGACACATTCTTCATGTTGATGAATACGAGGGCATTTCCACAAAACAAAGAAGCACTTACTTCATATAGATGAAAGGAAGTACCATTGTTTGGTGGAGATTTACCTCTTTGTAGTCTTGTTGTCCTCTCTATGGGAGGATTCATGTTATCACAGATTTCTGGATAAAATTGCAGACGGAACAGTCACATTGCCAAACACACACATGGTCACTAGAGACATTTCCTCATGGTTCATTACACACATGTAATGTGGACTATGCACTGAAAATGTACCCAACATGGTAGCAGTTAGTAATTAACTAGAAGAAAGTACTCCACTTGAGTAGATAATTTATGCAAAACTGTGGATTCTTGTTGCATAAAAGGGAAGGTGGATATCATTTGTGGCTGAGTTACTCCCACAGCTACTGATGCACCCACACAGACAATTAGACAGCCACTCACACACTCATGCACCCACTCACAGACTCATACAGTCACTCACACAGCCAGTCGCAGACCCAATCAGACAATCATGCACCCACTCACAGACCCACTCAGACACATACAGCCACTCACAGACCCACTCAGACACATGCACCCACTCACAGACCCATTCAGCCACTCATGTACTCACTCACAGACTGACTCATACACTCATGGAGGCACTTGCAAACACACTCAGATACTCTCACACCCACTCTCAGACCCACTGAGGCACTCACTCAGATACTCATGCATCCACTCAGACACCCACTCAGACACTCATGCACCCACTCAGAGACCCACTCAAACACTCATGCACACACCTAGTGAGACACTAATGCAATGACTCCCAGACCCATACAGATACTCACACACCTTTTGAGACACTCAAACACTCCCTCACACACCCACTGAGACACTCCTGCACTCACTCCCATACTCACTCTCAAAGGTTACAGGTTACAGTTAGGAAATAAAACTTAAAAATCCTTAGAAATTCACTGGAAAAAACAAAGTACAAGGACGTTATAGTTAGGAAATAGAATTTAAAAAAACTTCACTGAAACAAAACGTACTCCTCACATATTACAGCACTCATGACATCTCAAATGACATCACTGATGACATCACTGATGACATCATCCACAGAACCACCCACAATCCCAGTCACCCCTATTCAACCTTTCATATACCCACTCCTATACCCACACAACCACTTATTTACCCATTGACAGACCCATACAAGTACTCACACACCCACTCACTGATTCATATAAGCAGTGCATTGCGCGGGGTAAGTTATAGTTAGCTCAGGTAACTATAAGGTAACTATAAGTGGTGAATTTCACTGGTTTTGTATGAATTAAATCTGAGCCTAACTATATTGTCCCAATAACCTTTGGTTTATATATAATAAACGTCTCAGTAACCATTGTTTTTATCAGTGAATTTCTAAGGTTTTTTTATTCCATTCCCTAACTATAATGTCCCTGTAACCTTTGTTTTTTTCATTGAATTTCTGAGGTTTTTAAATGCTAATTTCTAACTATAACATCCCTGTAACCTTTGTTTTTTTCAGTGAATATCTGTTTTTTTAAAATTCTATTTCCTAACTATTACGTTCCTGTAACCTTTGTTTTTCAGTGAATTTCTAAGGTTTTTCAAATTCTATTTCCCAACTATAACGTCACTGTAACCTATGATTTTTTTATTACATTTATCTAAAATGGCTCAATAGGTGTATTTTTTTAAGCCTGTATTTTCTTTAGTGGATTAATAAGCGTAGTTTTTTTCTTTACAATTTTTCTATTCACAATGACGTCAAAATACCCGTGGTGATGTTGCAAAGGCGCATGTTTTTGAGGAATTCTTAAACATATATATATACAGATTTTACTGAATAGCATACAATAGTTGTTTAGTAATGTAGAGTTTATATTTGAGTTTGTGTGATGGTTTTGTGAAAAACCTGTTCAATGTGGTGTTTTATATATTTGTGGTTACTCTGTAGACCACGGCGTCATCGGTAGTTGCAAAGTGCACATGTTTTTTTTAAACTCGGGGATACATACTTAGACATATTTTAATTAATATTTGACACAAGTTGTTTAATGATACACTTTTTAAACCTAACTTTTGGAAGAATGTTTTCAATTTAAAAGCCTTTTAAATGGTGTTTTGTGTGATCGCGGTGATGTCAGATGTTGCGATTACGTCTGTAACCGCGATGAACGCATGTTTTTGGTAAAGTGTATAACACATATTACATTGTATGATCCACATTTGGGGTTTAATATCAGTCGATTAACACTTATGTTTGAGTACTTATTTTCAAATAAAATATTATTCTGTTCAGTTTCCGGTCTTTGCGAGGACGCCGATCTTTGCGAAGATCCTGTGACCAGGAAAGAAAGGAATATGATTGAATAATACACTTTCCAACTATAACAATAGGAAGATATTGTGAGCAGCTCACTTATATTTGTTGGAGTGTTTTTTTTGTATATTTTTGCAAAAATGGCAACTCAGCCAGAAGAGGGAGATCAGGTGGTACAGCAGGTGGACCAGGAAGTCCAAGAGGTGGATTCTGGTGACTCTGGAGATGAGGGACCTCCCCAGAACAAATCAAGCATAGCCTGGCTTTTCTTCAGGATTCCATCGGGAGAATCAAAAACAGTCGCCAAATGTGTGCAATACACAATATGTGAGAAGACATTGCCAAGGGCTACAAATAAGAAATATTTTCGCAGGACTACGTCCACGCTTTACCATCTAAAAACATACCAGGGCAATCGTCTGAAAGCAGCAAGAAGACAATGCGAGGCTGAAAGGACCTTCACATTCAGTAGCAGCCGCAAAAGCACCGGGGCAGAGAGTCCCTTCAGAGGTCCAATCACAAGTTCAAGATTTGGCTACAGAGTTCTCCCGCATGGTATCATACTGCATGGATTGTGGAGTTGTAGTGAGTGCTGGAGAGCAGTCCATAACAGCACTTCCCAATGCTGCAAAGAATCACAAATGTTTATTTTTATTGTTATTTTTGACCCTTCATCGTTTTCCTACATTTTTGAGTGCGTGTTGAAGTTTTTGCACTCCCAGTTGCCATTTTTGTTTCCAGCAAGAAAAAAAATGTAAACTTTAAAATTCACAAAAATAACCCTCCCAAACAAAAATCTATTCACTTAAGAAAAGGAAGCTGAATAAATCAGTGTATGAACATGTATATGGTGATTCAATGCATGCATGAGTAGTGCATTGATGATTGAATGAGTGTATGAGTGGTGAATGTTTGAATGAGTGTATGAGTGGTGCATGGATGATTGAATGAGTACATAAGATGCATGGATGATGGACTCAGTGCATAAGTGTAGCGTGAATGATAAAATGAGTGGTAGGGTAACTGCATGTTGAGTGCCTGGGTGATTGGATGAGTGCATGTGTAGTGCCTGGGTGATTGGATCAGTGCATGTGTAGTGCCTGGGTGATTGGATGAGCGCATGGGTAGTGTATATGTGATTGGATGAGTGCATATGTAGTCTGTGGGTGATTAAATGACTACATGGTTAGCGCATGCGTGATTTGATGAGTGTATGTGTTGTGCCTTGGTGATTCACTGAGTGCATGAGTAGTGCCTAGGTGATTGGATAACTGTATGGGTAGTGACTGGGTGATTGGATGAGTGCGTGGGTAGTGCCTGGGTGATTTGATGAGTGCATAGCTACTGTGTGAGTGATTATATGAGTTCAAGTGCAGTGCCAGGATCATTGGATAAGGTTAAGTGCAGTGCCTGGGTGAATGGATAAGTTCAAATATAGTGTCTGGGTGAATGGATGAGTCCAAATGTAGTGCATGGGTGAATGTATGAGTGCAAGGACAGTGCCTGGTGAATGAATGAGTACAAGTGCAATTCCTGAGTGATTGCATGACTACACAGGTAGTGCCTGAGTTTATGGATGAGTCCATGGCTACCACCTGGGTGACTGGATAAGTGCCTGAGTAGTGTCTGGGAGATTGGATGAGTGTACCCGCAGTGCCTGGATAATTGGATGAGTGCAAGTGTAGTGCCTGGATGAATGGATAAGTGCAAGTGTAGTGCCTGGGTGAATGGATGAGTGCAAGTGTAGTGCCTGGGTGATTGGATGACTGCATGGGTAGTGCCTGCATGAATGGATGAGTGCATGGGGAATGCCTGGATGAATGTATAAGTGCAATTGTAGTGCCTAGGTGAATGGGTGAATGCAAGTGCAGTGACTGGGTGAATGAATGAGTGCAAGTGCAGTGCCTTGGTGAATGAATGAGTACAAGTGCAGTGCCTGGGTGAATATATCAGTGCAAGTATAGTGCCTGGGTGATTGAATGAGTACAAGTGCAGTTCCTGAGTGATTGCATTACTACACAGGTAGTGCCTGAGTTTATGGATGAGTCCATGGCTACCACCTGGGTGACTGGATAAGTGCCTGAGTAGTGGCTGGGAGATTGGATGAGTTAAGTGCAGTGCCTGGATATTTGGATGAGTGCAAGTGCAGTGCCTGGATTAATGGGTAAGTGCAAGTGTAGAGCCTTGGTGAATGGATGAGTGCAAGTGTAGTGCCTGGGTGATTGGATGACTGCATGGGTAGTTCCTGCATGAATTGATGAGTGCATGGGGAGTGCCTGGATGAATGGATACGTGCAAGTGTAGTGCCTAGGTGAATGGGTGAGTGCAAGTGCAGTGCCTGGGTGAAAGAATGAGTACAAGTGCAGTGCCTGGGTGAATTAATGAGTACAAGTGCAGTGCCTGGGTGAATACATCAGTGCAAGTGTAGTACCTGAGTGAATGAATGATTGCAAGTGCAGTGCCTGGGCAATTCCATGACTGAATGGGTAGTGTCTGAGTGATTGTATGCGTGCAAGTGCAGTGCCTGGATAATTGGATGAGTACAAGTGCAGTGCCTGGATGAATGGATAAGTGCAAGTGTAGTGCCTGAGTGAATGAATGAGTGCAAGTGCAGTGACTGGGTGAATGAATGAGTGCAAGTGCAGTGCTTGGGTGATTGCATGACTGCATGGGTAGTGCCTGAGTGAATGGATGACTCCATGGGTACTGCCTGGGAGATTGAATGACTGCAAGTGTAGTGCCTGGATGAATTGATCAGTGCAAGCATAGTGCCTGGATGAATGGAAGAGTGCAGATGTAGTGCCTAGGTGATTCAATAACTACATTAGTAGTACCTGAGTGAAGGCATAGCTCCATGGATACCGCCTGGGTGATTGGATGAGTGCCTGATTAGTGGCTGGGAGATTGGATAAATCCAAGTACAGCACATTAGTGATTTGATGACTGTCTAGGTAGTGGCTGGGTGATTGGTCAAAGTGAAACTGTAGTGCCTGGGAGATCGGATGAGTATATGAGTAGTGACTCGATGAATCCAACCACTGGTAAAAAATATAAAAAGAGAAAAATGTATTTTCATTTCTTTCTGAACATTAGGCAACCAAAACAACACACAATATTTTTTTCCAAAACTTTAATTCAACATACACACATGTTTTACTGTTTTTTTTATTGTTTTCAGCTTTCATACTTCTTCACTTTCAACAGTGGTCTGTATGAAGCATCGTCATGAAACAGTGGGGAAAAAACAATCAATGGATTCTAAAAAAAAGAAAATGTGCACAGTACATCATTACAAATATTTCACACTGTGCATTCTACTCACTACAAGTTTTTAATAGTGGATTGCTGATAGGTTGCTCCTTCAAAGAAAGCAACAACATGTTAAAACTGTTTCTGATATTTTTATATCTGGTACAAAATGTCCAACAATTATGAAACAGTCTTCATTTTTGGATATCATTTTGTAAACATCATCCCTGATAGGCCAAATGATGTGTAAAATGTTCTTTGTCCATGTATGAAAAACATAACACACAGTTCTATGTAGAAGTTGCTTTAGCGAAACAAAATGGGTCATTTTTTTAATGGTGAAGAAACGTCTTAGATGCAATTTAAGGCTGCTGGTATTATAGTACCTCCATTTAGTTTTTATCTGTAGTAACAGAATGTAGTCCTGTAATGTTTTATAAAAAAAATTCCAGCAGTTTAAAAAGAGTCTTTCATTTCTAACAGCTTGCTGTAGACAATACCCCTAATAGGTCGAACAATGTACCAGAAACTCATAATCCATATATATGTCAACACAATACCACATTTTGTTATCCTAAATTCTCCTTAGAACTTCGGTTCTAGAAATAGCAGATATGAGTTTGGTAACTTTTTAGGTAGTCTTGATTTGAATGTCAGTTGTATGTCATTGCACTCTGTCCATCCTGTTTGACATCTTAAATATATTGTGTAGTGTCCAGAGGTTATATTAACTCCTCCATGAAATATGATTTCTATAGTTGTGATAGTTCCTTTTGAAATGGAAATTTGTCCAGCTATAAAGTTTGTAATTTCATTTCCTAATTTAGTAGCATCCACTCTGCATCGTTGTAGCATGACTACGACATATTTTCCATATGTTGATCTAAGATTTGATCTGCAGTTTGGACAGGTCATATCTTGATGAGCATTTTTAGTTACATTTTCAAAGGACACAGCACAGAGTTTATTTATTTTTATTTATTTATCATGAGTTTTATATAGCGCTGGCAAGACCCGGAGGTATCAGAGCGCTTTACATTAGGCACAGCGAGTTGCAAGTTACGAGTTTAAATAAGTTACATAATGATTACATAGAAACGACAAGAGTACAGTCAAGGTACAGTAAATAAAAGACAGTTGCACAGAAATTAACAGGGGTAGTGGGAAAATCAAAAGGAGGGGAGAGAAGGTAGAGGGGGACAAAAGTAGTGTTATGAGAGAGGGTGCGGGGATAAGAGGGGATGGAGAAAAGGCAAATCAGAAAGAGGGAGAAACGTTTGAGGATCGTCAGGGGGGGAACGAGGGAAAAGGGGAAAGGACAAAGGTTCAACAAGATGGCGGGTCTGGGTCCGGAGGAATCGGCAAAGATCAGCAACAAAATGGCGGGCAGGGCAAAAGACAAAAAGTCATAAAGTCCATGGAAGTGACCCAGGGAGCGTGAATTAAAGTGCAAAAAAGAAGTCAAGGGGGGGTACGTAGTTCCAAAGACAAAGGCGGGGAGGAAGGGAGAAGAGGCGTGCAGGCTCGGGCCCACTGGGGCATCGGTGTAGACAATCTGCCTGTTACAATCTGGTAACGTTACAATCTGGTAACGTCAAGTAGAGGAATCATTCTGAATTGATTTAAGTGCTACATGTGAATTCACAATCTTCACAGTTATGGTTCCATTTATAAGTTAAACCAAATAATTCATTGATATTCACATCTTCTTCCTCTAATATTTCTAGCATTACCATTAAACATTCTTGAGCATCCTACTGAAGATTTAGAGAAAACACTACTGATCCAGTACAGTCACCTGTAAGTTTTCTTATTTTATTAGCAGAATGTATAATATTTCTGTCACTTCTTAATTCTTCAAGTAAACTACATAGTTGTGAAGACATTCTTTTATCTACCTTTTCTTTAATAGAATTTGTAAAATGAGGCAAATGGTATAGTCCAATTTAACACTACATTTGCATAACAGTTCACTCCAGATTTATTATCAAAGTGATACCCTTCTATTTACTCATTGTGCTGTAGTTTTCTTTACTTAGGTCCTTGTTTTTCTTTTTGTTCATCTTTCTGTTCAGCTCTGATAGACCGATTTGTTATTTTCTGCCTTGGGCACATTCACGTTTTTTAAACACAGGATACTGGCCTAAATCAGGAGCATATTGAGCTCTTAACCGATATTGACCCTTACACAGTTCACATCAGCACTTTCTTCTCATCAAAATCAATCAGAAGAAAACCAGACAATGTTCTAATTTTCAACAAAGCTACATATGACATTCCTTCTTTGAATACACTACTACCAATAATAACAACATCTGTATCTACACTTAAACCTTGTGATTTGTGGATAGTTACTGCATACGCTAAAGACACTGGGAACTACTTTCGCTGCACATACAAGTCTTTCACGAGTAGGAAACGTACAACACATCTACCAATCTGCTTATACATTTTACATTATAAAATGTTATGGCTAAGTATTCCACGTAATTTCTGTTTGGATAATTAGTATATTTCATAACTTTCCCCTTTGCGCCATTCACTAGCCCTTCTTCAACATTTAAATTATGACGTAAGATTACTTGACAATTTGTATAGATACGTAACTGTTTTTCTAATCATGCAGTTTTTGTCACAGACTTTTCTAAACTATCCAATTTTGATTGCAGTTTTTCTGTTGGTAGCACTGTAACTCCTTGATGTTCCATTTTATCATTTGCTGTAATTTTGATGATCTCTTCTTTTTCCATTTGCAATAATAGTTCATTGAATTTACTACACTCCTCAAGAGTTGGCATCAAACAAACAATAGACTTCTCTTCCTTAACAAAATTATACATTTTCCAATACCTCCTAGTGAATTCCTTGTATCATTATATAGTAGTTTCTTGAAGACAGGTTGTCCTTTGACTGGAGTTAGTTGTAGCAGGTCTCCAAAGACTATTAAGGGGTCGATTCCGATTCGGGCCGGAAATCTCTCCGACCGAGCCGGACCCGGAGAGATTTCCGACCGAATCGGACCCGTGCAGTCCGACCGAACGAGTACGATGCGCACGTATGCCATCGGACCCGAGTCGGTCGGACTCCCATTGAAGTCAATGGGAGCCGGTCGTACAACGCGTGCGCGGGCTCCCATTGACTCAATGGGTGCGGAGTCGGACAAGTGCGCCCCTACAGCGGGTACGCGGCGGGCGACTCGCGCCGTACACGCACAGGTAGGGGGACCCATGGGTCCCCCTGTGTGCGACTCGCGCGGCCTACGCGTACAGGGAGTCCGACACGGACCCCCAAAGTACGGCTCCGACAGCTCTTTCGAGCCGGAGTGCGCGGCTCGGTCGGACTGCTCGCGGCGCGCATCGTACTTACCCGGCCGGGGAACGTCTCCATTGCGCGGTGCGAGTCGAGTCCGAGCGAGTCGGTCGGTGCGGTTCGAGCCGGGAGCGAGTCGGTCGGAGCGGTCGGGACGCCCGGACGAGTCGGTCGGCGAGTCGCATCGTACTCGCTCGGCCGGACCCGCGTACGATTCGGTCGGGAAACAGGGCTCCGAATCGGATCCGGTAAAGCCGAATCCGATTCGGAGCCCTACCGGCCGAGATCGGAATCGGCCCCTAAGTGTTTTCCTCCAAAATGCAAGTCATAGCCAGTTTTTAATATTTGCTGCATTCTTAAATCTATAAAGCTAGCATTAGGTTAGACACCATGCTGACTTCATCAATAATTAGTAACTTTAATTTCTTTAATACTTTTGCCACTTCATAACAAGCATCACCAGATAATTTGTTATATTCTAATTTGTTGTCATGTTCAACAGGCAGCATTAATAATTGATGAAGGGTAACTCCTTTAATATCATGTGTAGCTAAGCCTGTTGATGCAGTAACTACACAAGACAGATTGGAATCTGTTGTCTTCTGTAGATAACTTGTCAGCACTTTAATCAAGAATATTTTTCCAGTTCCAACTTGACCACTTATGTACAATAGAACTGGTTTATATGGAGAACTCTTTTTTCCCATGCAGAAATCCATGTTCTAGTTTCCTGTCTTACTTGCTGCATTGCATTTTCCACCTCATTCATAGCTATTGCACCTTAATTTTGAATGATTGGCTGTCCAAGAGGATCTTGACTTCCAGGTGCTGAACTTTGACTGCTCCGAGAACACTCTCTAGCTATCTCAGCAGCAATTGTTTCTTCTTATTTAATCACATCTCTCAACATTTGAAGATACACTGGAAACACAGAGCACTCAATGGTGTCTTTAACAGCATTGAATGAATTTTCATAACTGTCAAATTCTCCAAGTAGCTCACTTTCAGTTTGCCATGGCTTGAACAACTGCAAGAGGGCTAAATAGAAAAACTCGCTTTTGTCTGGAGTTTGGCAACTTAACTTTCGATGGTTGAATACATTTCCTTTGTTATGTCTGACCAAACATCCTTTACATCCATCAATTGCAAATTTTCCTTCTTCTATATTTTCACTGACATTATTTCTGTATGTATATTGTTGAAGTATTTCATACAGACACATCCTTTCTAGATGAGGACTCCTTCTTGGATAATACATATCCATCATGTTAGTTTTCAGAATATCTGTACTGTGTAGCTCAAATTCCGCAAGATATTGGATATCAGGAAAATACTTCAGTACTCTATTACGATGATTAGCAAGCCCTAAACACACCCATAGAACTCAGCTAGATTTAGAAAATAAATGAGTTGAGCTTAACCGGTCTGCACATTCATAAGTGCTGATCTCTCTGTGAGAAAGCATTTTCAAGCAAAAACTGTACAATTTCTTAGTAAGAGTCTTTTCTGCTGAAATCTCCTCCCACATCTCCTTCAACTTGGTTTTCTCTGACTTTTATGTATAAGAGGTGACATACCGAGCAACAGCAATTGAATTATCTGCAACAAACTATAGATCCATATTTGCATTCCAAGTCTTCAAAATCATAGGATTGTACTCATTAATGTATTTTGAGGCTTCTGTTCTTCTAAGGTTGTGTGTGTTCTTTGATGACGTCCGTGTGAGAGTGTGTCTGACTGCAGACAAAAAGCTGTTAACTCTTCCTACTGAGATCACAGGTCGTGGAAATCCAAAACGACGTCTTGTTTAAAAAAAGTTTTTGGAATTGTAGAACTTGTCTTAACATTAAGTCATCACTCTCCTTTGGGATGATGCAAGTGACATACTGCTCTATGAAAGACAGCACAGACTCATCAGCATCTGTTCCAATCTTTGGGGCATCTTTTACCCATAATAGCATGTGAATATGTGGAGCACCTCTGGCTTGTTATTCTTTGCGCCAAAAGTAATCAGTCACTTCACCGAGAGGTGGATTACTCTTGTTGCAGATAAAAGCCATCATGGCTTGAAATCTGTGGTTAAAATATGTGCAAACGTTTGCAGGGTCCAATGAGCAGAGTTCTCCTGGTGTCTTTAGATCGATGTCTTTTATATTTGAATTTGCCTCTCGAAAGAATTGAAGCAGGTCATCCGATGCATACTCAGCACTAATAAGTGTTAGAAACCATGTAGGTGCTCCTAAATTTCTCAACATGCATTTCAGATCACTGTGATGACGATACCAATATTCATTGGTCCTTTGTTGGCATGCCATGAGATTAATCAAGTTGTATTCTAGATGTTCATCTTTTCTGTTAATTTTCTCAAGAAATTCTCTTGCAGATAGATTTTGCAGATTTACACCTGTTTTCAAAATGTGGTTTACAGAATAAGACAATGAAGACAAATCCCTTTCAAATAATAGATGAAACATATAAGGGATACATTGACTAAATCTCTAAATCCTCTAAATAAAGTCTATTACATCTGTACTCGGCTGCAGGGGTTTGTACAGACCGATCATCATACCTACCTCCTACTCCAGTAGGAAAGAGATGAGGGAAACAGCGAGCTTCTAAACCTTTTTCCCATGCACTTAATGGTGTTCCTTTTGCTTCTTTTAGTTGATATAGATCAATAGCAATGTCTTTTGAATGTAGGGGATGGATGCTGTAATGTTCATAAATTTCTTCTACTCTGCATTGATCCACTTTTTCTATCTGGCCTGCTGATGAAGATGTATTATCCTCCAGATGTGTGATTTCTTGAAGAATTTCTGCATTTTTATAATACATGTTATTTTGTACCAGATATCAAGTTGCATTTTTAACTTTGCTAACATCTACTAACTCTTGCCATATTTTTTAGTCTTGGTGGGGACACCATTTACTAGAATTACAAGTCCCTCTTCCAAATTTCTTTGTACCCCTATATTTTCAATATTTTCCATAAAATCTAATGGCAAGTATACAGCTCTACCTTTGAGACCTTTCTGGAGCTCAGTTGGAGGTAATCTCCCTGTCTTTGGTTCCTTGCGAACTATAGCTTGAAATGGATGTATTAATATGAATTCATAAATATTAAAATCTTTAAGTACTTCTGAAAAAGGTACTATTTCTAAGTTGTTGTGTACTGCTCTAGCAGGGATTTTGTTTTCATCTAACTGATTATAGCAGCACTTACATATAACTTGTCGGGTGGAGAAGTCAAATCGTCCCTCTACAAATAAATAAACAGCAAATTCTTGCCACTTATTATTATTCTCCTTTTCAGTTTTAATGTACAAATCAACATTACGAGTTAGATTTTTGTAGTGAGTGCGTTGACAACATATACAAACACAGTTTGGTTGCTCTGAAGAAACTGCGTTAAACTTTCTAATCTCTTTTATAAAATTAGAAACACTAATACATCGTCCTGCTCCACAACTCCTGTTGTTACCAACTATTCATTTTCCCTACACTCGTGTTCTGGCAAAAAAAAAAAATCATCACGAACCTTTTCTACTTCCACTACACTACCATGCAAAAGAGCTCTATTTATTTCTCCTAAACATAGAGCAGGAGAATTTACTTAATAAAGCCTTCTAAAAAGATTTCTCATTATTGATTGGTGTACACCTAACGTTCTAAAATGATGAAAACTACTTTGACACACTTTTTTGGAGAGACAAGCTAGTGCTTGTCTTTGTTAATTAGTATGCTTCCTTACTTTGCATGGATCTAATCCTTGCAATGTATGTATTTTCTGTTTTATACTTATGGAAGCAAACATACAGAGGAAATTTCTCAATATATCAATTGATTGTTGACGAATACTACAAACAGTACTACAACTCCATTTATACACAGGGTCATGTCTACGCATTCCTTGCATCACTTCAGCAATCTCTTCCTCAACATCTCTAGGTACCATTACTTCCTTTGGAACAGAAATACAATTTTTCATCTCATAATATCGTCCAGATTCATCAACTGTGTGCACTAATGTCTTGTCTTGAAAATACCCTTCTTCATTAAAGAAAGGCTCAGTACTTGAAGTATGTATCCATTCACCACTAAAAACTTTGCAAAAGTTACTTCTATTAACAAGTCCTTTCTTTTGGCTCTGTCTCCTCATAGACAACACTATTTTGTCCAGTGTCTTCATTCTGTTTAAAACCAAGATAAATAGTTTTCTTTTCAGAGCAAAAGCTTTATCAACTACACCTTCAACATATTCCTTCTGTCTGATTGCTTGTGTTCTTCTTTTTTGTACTTTTTCATAGATGCTAACAAATTGCAAACTACTCTAGTATGGAACATTCTACTTCTGATTTCTTTGAACTGCTTCTGCCTTCTGGCTAAAATCTCTCCCTTTTTCAATGACTTCTTACTTTTTACATCAAGGCTTTTTGTGCTTTAGTACTGTGTTATAGTTTTCCTATTCTTTACTTTTTTTGCACTTTTTCCAGTTTTGCACAAAAGATTTTAAGAGATGTCTTGGTCCTCTCACTAGAAAGCTTTTTGTCTTTCACCATCTTTTCTGCATTTTGCCCGTATTGTTTCTAAGTTCTAAGGAGACGCTCAACTTGCTGTTACTTCTTCTTCTCTGAGTTTTTGTTGGCATGGTAATTCTGTGTAGATAACTAGATATTAATGTTTGAAAACAAAAATAGAAAACTACATTCATCACTTAATTATATAGTATCACATTACATAGTTTAATTATTTAAACATTTAGTTTATATGAGAATATATAGCTTAGGCAATCTTTGACTAGATGTGTTCACTTTTAACTGCGTAGCACCCATCCTATTAACTACAGACAGCCTACGTTATTGCTCAGTTATATGTATGGGTGACTAAGTGGTAGCTCATACAGCTACACACACACACACACACACACACATGCACACACACACATGCACACACAACTCTTACCCATAGTTACTCACACACCCTCTAACTCACCCATAAATCTACTTACACAGACATCACAGGAGCATACCCTATTTACTACCTACAGCCTACCTCAGGGGACAGTCATATGTTGTAAAAGAGTAGTTTAAAACTTGAGAAGGGCTTTACGTGTTAGGCTTGAATGTCTCAGTTTTTTCACATATACGTCAATAAATGTGTGAGTCCTTATCAGGAGCTCATATTCCATGAGTATGTAAGTTAATTCATAAACGTCCGTCTATCTTTGTGATATCTACGGTCCTCTAAAGGTGTCTTTAAAACATTGCGCTGTTTAAGCATGTCAAACTGCCTTTATTAGCACAACATACAAATAGGTTCTGCCTGTATCTGTGAATGAATCTTTGCATGCTTCTTTAACTACCTCAGTGGGTGTTTCAGTGTCTATATGCTTTTTTACTTAGATATGTCAGATTTAAGTCTGCATGAAGGCTGGATGTATAATGTGCACCTAGTTTCTGTGAATTCATATAGATCTTTGAAACATCAAACTACATCTTCTACTTTTTAAGCAAATAGATCCCTGCGCTATGGCATAGCTACAGTCTACCTTACTGTTCACTCATATCTGGTACAAGAACAGTTTACAACTTGTCTAGCAGTTTTAACCGATAAATCAGCTCTACCAGTAAAACTACATGGCCGAGCTCAACTATACCAGGCCTGAAAAATAATACAAGGGCTACTTGTCTACTTGGTAAACTTGAAAGTGTCAGTTGTTTAACAGATATCTGAATTAGTTTTTCAGTTCCAGTATCAGGCTGTGATTCCATATGTATGTAAATCTTTTACTAAATCACTGTCTCTCTTTATGTGATATGTGATTGTGTGAATATGTCTGTGAAGGCCTGCATAGATTGCGTACTGGGTGTACTAGTGAATAGTGGGTTATTCAAGTGTGTAAGAAACTGCCTTTATTGCCAGAAGATACATGTCACTTGTGCCTGTCTGTGTGAGGAAATGTTTGTGTGCTTCTCTAACTACGTCACTAGGTTTTTTTGTGTCTGTCTGGTTTTCTACTTAGGTATCCCGGATTTAAATCTGGGTGTAGGGTGGATATATAATTAGGCACATATATCTATATGAGTGCACATGACTCACTGAAACATCCGAGTGCATCTTTCACCTTTTAAGCGAAAACCTCCCTGCACTATGGCCTAGCTACAGCCTACCTTAGTGTTCACTTATATCTGGTACAAGAACAGTTTACACCTTGTGTAGCACTTTTAAGTGAAAAGAGAGCTCTACCAGTAAAACTGCATACCTAACCTGAAGTATACCCTGCCTGAGACATAATGCAACCACTACTTGTCTGCATAATAAACTTGAAAGTGTCACTTGTTTAGCACACATGTGAATGAGTGTTTCAGTTCATATCCGGGGCTGTAATTCCATATGTCTGTAAATGTATTACTAAATCACTGCCTCTTTCTATGTGATATGTAACTGACTAGATGTGTCTGTAAAGACATGCATAGATTGCCTCCTGGATGTACTAGTGAATATTTAGTTATGTAAGTGTGTAAATGCCTTCATTACCCCAACATACATATCAGTTGTGTCTGTCTGTGTGATAGAATCTTTGCGTGCTTCACTACTTACCTCAAAAGGTATTTTCAGTGTCTGTCAGGTTTTCTACCTAGGTATCTCAGATTTAAGTCTGAGTGTAGGCTGGATATAT
The DNA here is from genome assembly GCA_963921515.1 of Calotriton arnoldi. NCBI lineage: Eukaryota > Metazoa > Chordata > Amphibia > Caudata > Salamandridae > Calotriton > Calotriton arnoldi. The sequence continues at coordinate 506,406 of CAWUFW010010513.1, forward strand.
AATTAGGCACATATGTTTATATGAGTGCACATAACTCACTAAAACATCCAAGTACATCTTTTACTTTTTAAGCGAATAGCTCCCAGCGCAATAGCCTACCTACAGCCTACCTCAGTGTACATTTACATTTGGTACAAGAACAGTTTACATCTTCTCTCGTAGTTATAAGTGATAATACACCTCTACCAGTAACACTACATGCCCAAGCTCAAGTAAACCAGGTGTGAGACATAATGCAAGCACTACTTGTCTGCATGGTAAACTTCAAAGTGTAATTGTTTTAGCAGATATCTGAATATTTGTTTCATTTCCTATCTGGGGCTGTGAGACCGTATGTATGTAAATATATTACTAAATCACTGCCTATCTTTATGTGATACGTGAGTGTCTAAAAATGTCTGTAATGACCTGCATAGATTGTCTCCTGGATGTAGTAGGGAATATTGGGTTATGTAAGTCTGTAAGAAACTGCCTTCATTACCCCAAAATACATATCAGTTGGGTCTGTCTGTTATTGAATCTTTGCGTGCTTCTCTAACTACCTCACTAGGCTTTTCAGTGTCTGTCTGGGTTTCGACTTAGGTATCTCAGATTTAAGTCTGAGTATAAGCTGGATATATATTTAGGCACATATGTATATATGAGTTCACATAACAATACTGAAACATCCAAGTAAATCTTTTACTTTTTAAGCGAATAGCTCCCTGCACAATAGCCTACTTACAGCCTACCTCAGTGTTCATTTACGTTTGGTACAAGAACAGTTTTCATCTTCTCTAGTAGTTTTAAGTGATAACACACCTCTACCAGTAACACAAGCTCAAGTATACCAGGTGTGAGACATAATGAAGCACTACTAGGTAAATGTATTACTAAATCACTGCCTTGCTTTATGTGATATGTGAGTGTCTAAATGGGTCTGTAAGGACCTAAATAGGTTGCCTCCTGGATGTACTATTGAATATTGGGTTATGTAAGTGTGTAAAAAACTGCATTCATTACCACAAAATACATATCAGTTGTGTTTGTCTGTGTGATTTAATCTTTGCGTTCTTCTCTAACTATCTCACTAGGTATTTCACTGTATGCCCACATTTCTCCTTAGGTATCTCAGATTTAAGTCTGGGTGTAGGCTGCATGTATAATTAGGCACATAGGTTTCTATGAGTGCACATAGCTCACTGAAACTTCAAAGTGCATCTTTTACTTATTAAGCAAATATCTCCCTCACTATGGCCTAGCTACAGCCTCTCTTAATGTTCCCTTTTATCTGGTACAAGAACAGTTTACGCCTTATGTAGCACTTTTAAGTGATAAGAGAGCTCTACCAGTAAAACTACATACTTAACCTGAAGTATACTCGACCTGAGACATAATGCAAGCACTAATTGTCTGCATGATAAAATTGAAAGTGTCACACGTGAATGAGTGTTTCAGTTCCTATCTGGGGCTGTGATTCCATACGTATGTAAATAGATGTCTAAATCTCTGACTCTCTTTATGTGATATGTGGTTCTCTAAATGTGTCTGTAATGGCCTTCATGCATTGCCTCCTGGATGTACTAGTAAATATTGGGTTATTTAAATTTGTGAGAAACTGCCTTTATTACCAAAAGATACATATGAGTTGTGCCTGTCTGTGTGACAGAATCTTTCAATGCTTCTCTAACAATCTCACTAGGTGTTTCAGTGTCTGTCTGTTTTTCTACTTACGTATCTCAGATTTAATTCAGGGTGTATGAAAGAAGTGGCCTCAAGGGCCACTCGGGTTTTCTTACAACCACCTGCTATGCCTTCCAAAGAATGAAGAGTCGGTCAGACAGTAGAGAATACAAACTTACATTTTATTAGCAATACTCTGTAGAGGAGTCCATCATGACCTGCACCCTAAGATGTCTGCCGAGGGACTGACCCCCCAACAGTCCACATTGAGTAATCATTCCTCTCGAGAAGCCCCCAACCACGCCCACAATGGAAAACTACCGGCCTGGGCCAAACATGAACAAAGAGGCACAGTAGGATGAGCTAACACCTGCCAGACGGGTACGTGTTATCAGGGATTCAAGGGTACGGTGCTGGGTCTCAGCATCTCCTAACGTGGGAGCAGAAACTACACATTCGGATAAGTATGCGAGGGCAGAATGGCCTATTCATTAGTAAGTCGAGAAACAGCTTTGAATAGAAGAGAAAATAATACTGAAAAACAGTGTTCTGCTGAGGCAAGCAATTCGAGTAATGAGGCCTAACTCAGGCTCAGTCTAAGCAGCCTAATGGGGATTACAAAATGCACAATGTAGTCACACTCGCTAACTGAAGTCTGCACATTACGGGGATAACTCAGTGGGTTGCATAACATGAATACAAATGGCATCTATTTAGCCACACATTGCTAACCTAATATTGCATGAAACAAGTGCGTTGCAGGGATGGGAATGTGAAACCTAACATGTAGGCTGGATGTATAATTGGGCACATAAGTTTCTATGAGTGCCTATAGCTCACTGAAACATCAAACTGCAACTTTAACTTTTTAAGCGATAGCTCCCTGCGCTAAGGCCTAGCTACAGCCAGCGAACCGCTGCTCCAGGGACTGGATGATCTTGATAATTGAAACAGCTAGGGAGATTATGTTGGTTCTCAGCAAAGAAATAACAGAATTAGAAGATAAGCTGAGAGCAGCCACAGCACTTGAGGAAGCTAAAGCTAGGTTAGAAAAAATTAATACTGATATGAAGGATTTTGAGGAGTACATCACTAACAGAAAAAATGAAAAATTGAGAAAGGATGTGAGGTGGTACACGCAAGAGAAGGCTTACCCCTATTTAGAGAAGTCATACTATCAAGAGTGGAATCATGGCCCTACTTATCAAAATCATGGTAGGAACAATAGAAGGACAGTAATTAATTTCTCAGATACATATTCAACTGACTCTGAGACAGACAATTATCAAAGTACTGATGAAAGGCAATTCTATCAGAGACCACACAGAGGCAGGCAAATGAACCAACAATCCTATCGAGGTCAGTCTCCTTTTTTACATCACAACAATAGGATGTGAGAATAATAAATCAAGCAATATACACCTCCATACAATCTTTGGACTTCTATCTCCGCTATGGTCTTGCAAACATGAAAATAGATCAGCTGAGAGCTTTACGCTTATTTCTAGTGAAAAAAGTAATAGTCACCACCTTTTATCAACTACTCCAGCGCCCCTGTCTTAAATATTGGAATTCCATATTTGGAAATTTGTTCCCCAAGTATATTTGCCTGTATGTCACTGTGCTCGATTTGGACAAGGTCCTGAAGAAGGTGGATCACGTCCTGTTTTAACCCACCAAAACTTGCGTCGACCTCGTGTGTCCAGACCTGATATTCTTTCATCTTGATGGAAATGATTTACATCTTTTGTTTCCCGTTTATTCCAGATGTGCATAAGTGTTTTGTATGAATGTGGACGTATGTGAAGTATGTATGAGTAGTAAGAAGACTTGTTATTCAGGGAACCTTCCACATTGTAAATAACTTTGCATTATTGGCTACATGTATTTATTAAAAAAAAAAAAGATTTTCTTATGAAAAAGACAAAAATAAGCTTTATATTTATTCACAAAAATGACATTTATGCATTAAGAAAAATGAAATAAGAAACTTATGACAATAATAAATGAGGTTTTATAAAAAAATGATCCTGATGTAGTGTTATAAATATCTGATGTTTGTCAACTTTGTGTAAAAGAAGTATAGGTCTAAGGGGAGTGTATTTTGGTCTTTGTTGGTCTGTTTAGTCCCCCTCTTACTCCCAGACCTTATTTGTTCTTTAGAGGGGATCCCTTGCTTTTTCATTCTAGCTACAGCCTACCTCACTGTTCAGTTATATATGGTTTAAGAAAAATGTATACCTTGTGTAGCAGTTTTAAGTGATAAGACAGCCCTACTAATAAACCTCCATACACAGATCAATTCAGATTTATAATTCATATACATCTAAAGGGGATAATGTTCACTTTCAAAACTGAATGTTGAATTCATCTTCTATAATTGAACAAATAAGACTACAACTCCCAGAATTCAAATAAAAACATTAGTTATAAGCAGCACATCATATATACACATATAGAACTTTGACATCATATACTACATTACATATAGGTTTAACCATTAGTGTAGTTATTTCTCCTACCACTTCCAGAATGCAGTAAAGCAATACAAGTGCAGCATTGACCTTATGAGACAAACTATATCTTAGTTACCTATTAATAGATATATAAAAACGCTAACAATTTGATTTATATATCCTCCTTTCTTTTTTTTAATAATTATATATATATATTTCAAAATCTTTTATTAGCATATGAGATAATGATATTCATTCATAATCATTGTTTGGACTTTCAACATACCAGAAGATTGAGTTTGTTGGTAAAATCACATTTTTTCTCTTATTAGGTAGATGCAATATTCTCAGTGTTTGTTAAAACTTAGCACAAGAATGGCACTCCACTCTCATACAAAGCAACCATAAATGGCAACCTTCTGAACTTTGAATTGCCTGATACTGCAAAAGTCAGCAAATAAAAAAAATTGCTTTCATATTTCAGTCTTGTAACTGCATTTCTGAATGGTTACTGTGTATGTACCCTTTCACTCCTGTTTGGAGGTGGCCCAAAATGCATGTCTTTGTGTCAATAATTGCTTAGTAATCAGAATGATCGCAATGAATTTGTGAAAAAAAATAGGATTCGGAAAACCTACTTCCCTTAATACTTTTATATTTCTAAAACTATACTACACTTTCTTGGAACATCCTCACTAGGGAATCTTACCTACCTTATAGAACAATAAACCTAAACCTCTACAATTTATAAAAATAAATACCTCTTCCTTTAACACCCTTCGCCCAATACACTCTCTGCAGATTCTCCATAGAAACCCACTAGAACCAGTAGGTCACAAGTTCACAACACATTCAAGAAGGACCATACTAGTTACATAATGAACAACAGCAGGTGTGGGTTACTGCACATACTGTAAAGCATATCCAACTTTCTATTTACCAGAGCCAATGAAACATCTATTAATTAAACATTTCCAAATGCAACCTACTTTTATTCACCTGCATATTCCCATCATCCAATCAAATTTTGAGTTTTTTTCTAGCCACCAGCACACATGCACCTTCACTGTGCTTCATAGTACCAACTGTGATATTCAGCTGCACACCTGTCCTGTGTGCTACTCCTCCTTCCTAAAAAATGCTTAGAGTGTTGATTGTGGGCCACAGCTATGTCTATTGGGCTAAAGAGGCTGCTAAAAGAAAATTATTGACAGGGACTTGCCAAATGTGAAGATTAGTTCGTTTGTCTAACTCACCTGTGTCGACCAGCGACCAGTTCAAATATGGCGTTGGTGCAGGCAATCAACACCCCACAGTTGCAACCAAAGTTCCTGCCGGTGCTCACATCTTCCACATGAGCAGTTCCCAGACAAACAGTCATGCCGTTTGACTGGAGACACCAGGACTGCTGCACACATAATTCTCCCTTAAATGCTGCAGATCCCAACAACTGGAACCTTAAACACAGGTTGTCATCAAGCTCCTGGAAGCAATAAAAGCCCTTTAATTGACAGAAGCACACCCTGCTGGGCTGACCGGTCTTTAGGTCACTGGTGGGGCTGCAGGGCTTTATGTGTTTCTCAGTTCATGACTTCTAGTCTCCTCAAATTGCAGTTGAATTTTCCCTTTTTCTCTTCTGTGGTCTTCAGGCTTTCACTTCTTATTTACCGCAGTCTTGTTTTTTTTTCTCTTTCCTCCAGTCCACGCACGTAGGTTTCTCTTGAAACGTCGCCAAAATATGTTGTAATTGAATGAAGTCCAGTAGTCCAGGGTAGGTTAAGTAATATGATTTATTAGGAAAGATGTTAAGATGAAGAGCCCCACCAGGAGCAGCCTTCCTGCTGCTCAGCCCATTCTCCAACTGACTCTCTCACTCCCCCAACATTCCACAGCATCACCACACCAACATTCCACAACCCCAGTCACACTGGCTGAGCAGCAGGTATAACAATAACTTTTTCAGTGTAATCTATAACTGCATGTATCACTGTATCAGTAAGTCTCTCATTCACTGTATAAGTATTTGAGTGAATCCGTAAGACAGTGCATCAGCCTATCAATGCTTCTGTAGCAAACTGCATGACTGCCTCAGTACATCTATGAGTGGGTGCATCAGTGTCACAATGGGCTGTGATTGGTTGCATAAGCCTCTCACTCAATCTGTGAGTAAGGGCATGAGCACCTTTGTGCATTTGTAAGTAAGTATATAACTGTCTGGCTGGATCTGTGAGTGGATACATGAGTGTCTAAGTGGGTCTGTGAGTGAGTGCATAAGTTCTCAGTGGGTCTATCACTGGCAGCGTGAATGTCTGAGTGGTTCTGTCAGCAGTGTGTGGGTCTCTGAATGCGACTGCGAGTGGGTACATGAGTCTTAGAGTGTATAACTGACTGGGTACATAAGTCTCTCAGTGGGTCTATGAGTGGGTGTGTGAATGACTGAATGGGTGTGTGAGTGTCTGAGTGGGTCCGTGAGTGGATGTATGAGTGTCTGAGTAGAACTGTGAGTGGGTGTATGAGTGCCTCAATGGTTCTGTGATTGAGAGCATAAGTCTGTGAGTGGGTGAGTGAATGGGTGCATGCATGTGTCTGAGTGGCTCTGTGACTGGGAGGGCAAGTGTCTGGGTGAGTCTGTGAGTGGATGCATGAGCCTTGAGTGGGTGAGTGAGTGGGTACATGTATATGTGAGTGAGTTTGTGAGTGGGTGTGTGAGTTTCTGAGTGTATGAGTGACTGACTGAGTCCATGAATCTCTGAGAGGGTCTGTGACTGAGTGTGGGAGTGACTGTATTGATGTGTGAGTGGGTGTATGAGTATCTGATTGGATCTGTAAGTGGGTGTTTGAGTGGGTCTGTGAGTATATATGAGTGTGTGAGAAGATCTGTAAGTGGGTCTGTGAGTCTCTGAATGGGTCTGTACATGGGTGTGTGACTCTTTGAGTGAGTCTGTAAGTGGGTGCATGAGTGAGTGGGTCTGTGCATGGGTGCATGAGTACCCACGTGGGTCTCTGAGTGGGTGTAAATGTCTGTAAGTGAGTCTATGAGTATGTCTCTAAGTAGGTGCATGAGTCTCTGAGTGGGTCTGTACATGTATGCATTACTCTTTGAGTGAGTCTGTAAGTGGGTGCATGAGTACCTGAATGAGGTTTTTTAAGCGGGTGCATCAGTATCTGAGTGGGTATGTGACTGAATGTATAAGTGTGTGAGTGGGTATAGAAGTGTCTGAGTGAGTTTGTGAGTGCATACATGAGTGTGTGACAGTGACTGGCAAGTGTGTACAAATATATATATATATATATATATATATATATATATATATATATATTTATTTAATTTTTTTCCCAATATTCACAACAGATGGGCTGCACTGGCATTCGTGGCATCCTCACGAATATTGCGCGCAATTAAAAAAATACATTTTGGAAACATAACGTGTCACTAACAATTACATTTCTCAAACATGGGGTCAGAGAACCTCGAACCTGACCCCTTATGTTTGCTTTCACAGAAAATTTTAGCCCCGGAAACCGTTACCGATAGATAAAATGGCGGCCGCAACTTTCTGTTCAGGTTGCATCCAGCCAATCACAGCATTCCTGTTAGCGCATGCAGTCGTGATTAATCGTGAAATTGATGCAAAATATCCGCATCCAGAGATATGTATATACTTTTGGGCTTAAATTTCTCAAAAATTACTAAACGGATTTGCACCAAATAATAAAAAAGCACAATCTGCGTTACAACATCTACCTTTATGCCAAATTTGGTGTAATTCTGGCCAGCAGTTCGGGCTGTAGGTTCGACAATGCATTCCTATGGAAATTAACATTACAAACGCACCCGTTTCTCGGTCCCCAATGCAAGGATCACCCTCAAACTTTCCATGATACACGGAAACTACTTTGACACTTTTTTTTAAAAGTTTCATGCAGATTGGTCAAACGACCCCAAAATTATGGAAACTAGGCCCTAACTATAACTACCTACTGGCAACTGCCAGCAGGATATATATATATATATATATATATATATATATATATATATATATATATATATATATATATATATATATATATATATATATATATCCATCCTACTGACGGTTGCCTGTAGGTAGTTATAGTCAGGAACTGACCTGAGCGGGCCACTAGTTTTGAAAATTTCACGAAGATTCGTCAAACGGCGCCAAAGATATTGGCAAAAACACTTTTGGAATAGAAACTAGGTCCTAACTATAACTACCTACTGGCAACCGCCAGTAGGTAATATATATATATATATATTACCTACTGGCGGTTGCCAGTAGGTAGTTATAGTTAGGACCTAGTTTCTATTCCAAAAGTGTTTTTGCTTTTGCCAATATCTCTGGCGCCGTTTGGCGAATCTTCGCAAAATTTTCAAAACTAATAGCCCGCTCAAGTCAGCTCCTGTCTTGAAAGTTTCGGGGTGATTTGTCAAGTGGGGGCCGAGAAAAAAAGGGGGTCTCAAAACACGTTTTCCCCATGATAATTTCCATGGGAAATGTTTGTCGCAGCTACAGCCCGAACTGCTGAATGGAATTACACCAACTTTGGCAAAGAGGTAGCTCATGGTCTAGAGTGCACTCTTTGCTTTAAACGGTGTAAATCCATTCAGTAGTTCCTGAGAAAATTATATATAAAAAAATATTAGTATCTTGTGACCGCGGTGGATCCGCGAACCCTCCCGAGCACGAGCTTGACTCTGATTGGCTGCCAACACTTCAAACCAGGAAGTGTTGGCAGTCATCTTGTGACTCCGTTGAACCGAGTCACAAGCAAAAAGGTTAAAAATAAAGAAAAGGGGGCAGGGTAGAAATACCCTGACCCCTAGGCCTTTATTTTTGGTGGGATTCGCGTAGGGTCCGCGAATCCCGCTGAAATTTATTTTTAAAATGTGCTTCATTTCTTTAAACCCCTGGGTGGGCCAGGTCCCAGGGGTAATGGTTAATTATTATGCAGGGGCCCACGGGGGCCCCCACAGCCCCGGGGACCATCACCTTCTTGGGGCTTTGTTAATAATGTGTGGGGGTACGCAGGGACACGTGGCCCCCCGCAGCGCCAGGGACAGCCACCTCCCTGGGGCTTTTTAAATAAAGGGCGGGGTGCCTCGTGGGCCCCCCCAGACCCCAAGGACCGCCACCTCCCTGGGCTTTTTAAAAAAAAATAGTGTGGGGGATCCTGCCCCCCCCATGCTGCCCCAGGGACTGCCACCTCCCTGGGGCTTTACCAATGGGCAAGGGGGCCTCGTGGGCCTCGTGGGCAACCTGAGCCCCAGCGACCGCCACCTCCCCGGGGTTACTATTAAAAAATGAAGTGTGGGGGGGCTTGAGCTCCCCCACACTGCCCCGGGGACCACCACCTCCCCAGGGCAGCACATAGATGGGAGGGGGCCATGCGGCCCGCTGTAGGAGCCCTCCTTGGCTCTGGGGACCGCCCCACCAGGGCTGTCTCCAGCAATGTCCCGGGGTTCCCACCCCCGGAACATTGCAGTTTGCTATGGCAGGGCGGGAGCACTGCTCCCGCCCTGTCATAGCTAATATCTGCTTCGCTTCATGTAAGCGAGAGCAGGAAAACTGCTCTCGCTTCCATGACGCAAAACAGAATTGCTTTTGGGCAAAGGGAGCTGCATCTTTGCAGCTCTCTTTGCCCAAAAGCAATGCCGGCTCCAGCAGGAGGCAGGGAGCCGGCAGGGACCACAGGGGCATTGGGGCTCCCCAGTGGTCCCCAACGTGAGAGCATGCCCCGGGGGATGGGGTCCCCGGGGCCGAGCTGACATCGAGTAATGGGACTGGAGGGCATTTTTTTTTCTTGAGTTTTGAGTCGCGACCCCATCGCGGTTCTCAGCGCGGCCCCCCCATGTAACGTTGCAGTGGATTCGCGGATCCACCTCAAATAAATAATTTAATAGCATATAATTTAGAAGGTAGTGTTGCATTTGTGACCTTTTTTATAACGTTAGTGAGATTGAAGTTATTAATCACATTTAATTTGATAAAGTTATTAATAAAATTAAAAATTAAAAGTTAAAGTTGAAGAGTGTATTGTGTTGTAGTACATTGAATTTGTGCTTTTCTTTTGCAAATACGCGACGGGTTCGCGAATCCCCAAAAAATATAAAAAGAGTATTATGTTTAAAAAAAAAAAAAAAAAAGATTCATTGTTGTGTTACAGGGTGGCTCTACAAAGAGCCCTTGTTTTCATTATTACTTTGTTAGAGCTACATGTAAGTGTGGACGCACAGCTTAAGGCTGTGGAGAAATACTCTGTTTCCTTCATCTGTGAAGTGAACTCCATCACTTATGTAGATGTCATCCATATAAAAAAGTAGATTATTGTTTTAGATGGAGCGCATCCTATGGTCTCTGAGGTAAGCAGAAACAGCTTTATTGACATTCTTCCTAGCTTTCTCAAACTGTTGACAGAATTGATTTGACCACTTCCATTTCTGGCTTTGGCATATATTAGAGTATACAAAGACAGTTTGAGGCAAAAGCAACATCAATTGTGCAAAGGTATCCTTCATTAGCATTTCTAGACCTACCCCAGTCAATGTGCCTAGGTCATTGCCACCACAGTGCACAATCATGAGGTCAGAGGGTTGGAGATGCAAAAAGGTTTTAACCAAAGGCAACAATTGGTGCCACTTTAATCCTCTCTGTGCAATCCATTTAATATCCACATTTTGCAAACCTAGGTCTTTGTCAATATCTCTGTGTTCAGCATACTTTTTGCACCAGAAAACATAGTTGTGCCCTACAATCCACACTGTAAGCATCTTGAAGGGATGTCTGGAAGGAATGAAAAGATGTCTGTAGCTGAGGTAGTCAGTTTATAGAATGAGAGGTATCTAAAATGGTGGAGAAGATGCTGTTTTTGAAAAAGCCAATAAGTGATTGGCTGTTCATCAACATTGTGCACTCAAAAATAGGATGCATGTTACTTTGCTGAGGAATCATGTTTCTGATTGGTTATTAAAAAATGTTTGACAGGGACAGTAGATAGGATAAGGTAATATTTTGCAAAAGTCAACCACACCTGCTAATTGCATTTGTTAGCTAGTGTGCTGAACTTGAAAATATGATGAACTTGTGACCTGCCAGTACAGTTGAATGTTGCAGTGGCTGTTACTATGGAAACTGGGATGAAGCAGAATGGGGGAAGGGTTGAAACTTAACTGTGGATTTAAAATGTGAATTGGAAACTTAAATATAAGTGATATGTTACTAAATTAGGTTTTTCTAAGTCAGTAGTATGTGTAGAAGTAGTGTGTTGTTCCAAAATAATACTAGTATTATCAGAAATAGGTTTTTGAACTCCCGTAAGGGTTCGCGTTCCATCGCGACGCTTTACTGCGGCACCACGGTGGAGTCACGCCTCCAGAAAATTACTGTACCAGTTTGGGCACTATTTGAAGACAGTTACAAAGGGTTAATATGTCTTACCAATAGAAATGTATTTCACAATTTGAAATAATGGAGGCAGCAATGTGATTTGTTACTTACATTTATTTGTGTGCAGAAAGAGAGGGAAAGTTTGCCATTACTGGTTTTACCTTGTTGAGAGTGCTGCATTACATTTATTGTGTGCAAAAAAAAATCTTTAATGAGTTTCTGATATTTGATATTATGGAATACTATTTCAAAGGTGGGTTACAAATTTGTAAGATGTGTTATGTATTATGCAGTACTGCTTTACTCTTTGTAATGATATTTTTAGATTTGAAAATAATTATTTGCAAAGTTTGGAAATTATTGGAGAAGTGTGATGTTTGAAATATGTTATGAAATGTACAGATGTGTATTGTAGTTTATTTTATGGTAATGAAATGACGATTGAAAAAGTTTGTGCATAGTAACACGTGTACATTTTTAGATGGATTAGTGATTATGGTAGTTTGTATGTGTCTGTGGAAAGGTGCAGATGAAGTATGCCGCATAATTTTAAGTGTCTCTTTGAAATGGGAAGTGCAGTCTGTCAAGTTTCAAGGTCTGCATGTTCTTGTCACTGAGGTATATCTCTACTTGCACATGTATTTGTCATATGTGTTATGCATCTGAACATGTTAGATGTATAAAAAAAGAGGTATACATCTATTTGTATGTTTCTTTTATATATAATAACAGTAGCAAAAGGTACAGACACAAGCATGAATACCTTTATAATATTGTGAGACTTATAAAAGAGACATATGAAGGGTTGGTTGTTTATATTTGCCTAGTACCAAGACTCTGAGTAATCGCAGAGTAGTGAAGCTGCAAGAGAAAAGTGAGGTTTTAGACATGTTGAGACAGGGATTACTGATTAGGGAATTATGTATGAGTCTGGTGAATGGTACAGTTGAAGTATACCACATAATTGTAGGTGTCTTCTTGAAATGAGAACTGCAGTATTTCAAGTTTTAAGGTCTGCATGGTTTTCTGACAGAGGTATGTCTCTACTTGCACATGTATTCTCACGTGTGTTATGCATCTGAAAATGACACTAGCAAAAGGTACAGACACATGCATGCATGCTTTTAGGAATATGGCTAGGCCCAATGCTCTCAGTCGTCGCTGAATACTGATGCTGCAGCATAAAAGTGAGGTTTAAGATATGTTGGTAGAGGGATTAGTGATTAGGCAACCTTGTATGAGTCTGTGAAAAAGTACACTTGAAAAACACAGCCTAAATTTAGGTGTCTCTTTCAAATGGAAAATGGAGTCTGACAAGTTCAAAGTCCTTTATGGTCTTGTGACTGAGGTATGTCTCTACTTGCACATGTATTCTGACATGTGTTATGCCTATGAAGATGGTAGAGGTATAAAAAACAGGTACATATCTATTTGTATGTTTCTTTATATATGATGCCACTAGGAAAAGGTACAGACATATGCATGCTTGCTTTCTGGAATATAGTAAGAGTTACAATACACACATGCAAAGGGTTGCTGCTTTATATTTGGCTAGGCCCAATACTCTCAGTAGTTGCTGAATAGTGATGCTGCATCACAAAAGTGTGGTTTAAGATATGTTGGCAGAGGGATTAGTGATTAGGCAACCTTGGATGAGTCTGTGAAAAAGTACACTTGAAAAACACTGCTTAAATGTAGGTGTCTCTATCAAATGGGAAGTGGAGTCTGATAAGTTTAAATGCCTTTATGGTCTTGTGACTGAGGTATAACTCTACTTGCACATGTATTCTCACTAGTGTTATGACTATGAAGATGGTAGAGGTATAAAACACAGGTATACATGTATTTGTATGTTTCTTTTATATATGATGTCACTAGTAAAAGGTACAGACACATGCATGCATGCTTTTATGAATATAGAGAGACTTACAACAGACACATTGAAAAAGTTGATGCTTTGTATTTGGAAAGGCCCAACACTCTCAGAGGGTTGCTGAATAGTGAAGCTGCAGCACAAAAGTGTGGTTTAACACATGTTGGTAGAGGGATTAGTAATTAGGTTAGCTCGTATTAGTCTATGGAAATGTACACTTCAAGTACGCCACATAAATATAGGTGTCTCCTTGAATGTGGGAAGTGCAGTCTGTCAAGTTTAAGGGACTTTAAGGTCTTATGATTGAGGTATGTCTCTACTTGGACATGTATTTTCACATGTGTTATGCCTATAAAGATGGTAGAGGTATAAAACACTGGTATACATCTATTTGTATGTTTCTTTTATATATGATGCCATGAGGAAAAGATACAGACACATGCATGCTTGCTTTCTGGAATATAGTGACTGTTACATCTCTGTTCTCAAGCACTAGCCATGCACTGATCTAAGGAGGCAGATATTACTCTTGGACTCATGAATTCACTCAGGCGCTCCCATGCAGTTATGCAATCAAGGAGGCACTACCTATACACACATCTAATCACTCAGGCATTAACCATACATTCATGCAATCACCCAGGCACTACTGTTCCACTCAAACATTCACTCAGGTACTATCTATGTACTCATCTATTCACTCAGGCAATACCCAAGCACTCATGCAATGACCCATGCATTACTCTTACACTCATACTTTCACTCAGGTACTTCTGATATACTTATCCAATCACTCAAGCACTACCCCTGCACTCATAGAATCACCCAGGCAGTATCCATGCACTCATGGAATTACAAAGAAAACTACTCTTGCACTCAACCATTCACTGAGGCACTACTCATGCACTCATCCATTCTCTCAGGCAGTACCCATGCACTTATCCAATGACCCAGGCACTAGAGTTGAACTAATCCATTCACTCAGACACTACCTATGGACTCATTCATTCACACAAGCACTACCCATACACTCTTGCAATGACCCAGGCATTAGCCTTGAATTCATACTTTCTCTCAGGTATTTCCCATACACTCATACAATCACCCAGGCACCACTCCTGCAGTCATAGAATCACTCAGGCAGTACCCATGCACTCATGGAATCACACAGAAAACTAGTCTTTTACTCATCCATTCATTCAGGCACTACTCCTGCGCTCATCGATTCTCTTAGGCTGTACCAATGCACTCATCCAATGACCCAGACACTAGAGTTGGACTAATCCATTCACTCAGGCACTACCCATGCACTTATCCATTCAAACGGGCAGGACCTGTGCACTCATGCAATGAGTCAGGCACTAGAGTTGGACTAATCCATTTGCTCAGGCACTACCCATGCACTCATCCATTCTCTCAAGCACTACCTATACACTCATGCAATGACCCATGCATTAGCCTTGCACTCATAATTTCTCTCAGGTATTTCCCATATACTCATACAATCACCCAGGCACTACTCTTGCACTGAACTATTCTCTCAGGCACTACCCATGCACTCATCCAATGACCCAGCCACTACTCTTACTGCCATCCTTTTACTCAGGCAGTACTCATGCACTCATACAGCTAAGGAGGAACTACCTATACACATATCCAATCAATCAGGCATTACCTATGCAATTTTTAAATCATCCAGGCACTACCTTTGCACTCAATGGTTCACTCAGACAATACCCATGCACTCATCCGTTACCTCAGGTACTACTGATGGACTCATAGAATGACCAATGGACTACTCTTGCAGTCACCCTTGTACTCAAGCACTAGCCATGCACTGATCTAAGGAGGCAGATATTACTCTTGCACTCATGAAATCACTCAGGCACTACCAATACACTTACACAATCAACCAGGCCGTACCCCTGCACTTATGCAATCACCCAGGCACTACTCCTGTACTCATGCAATCACCAAGATACTACCTATATACTCATACAATCACTCAAGCACTACTCTTGCACTAAACCATTCTCTTAGGCAGTATCCATGCACTCATCCAATGACCCAGGTATTACTGTTACAGTCATCCTTTTACTCAGGTATTACCCATGCACTGATGTAATCACCCAGACAGGACCCTTGGAGTCATAAACTCACTCAGGCAGTACTCAAGTATACATCTATTTGTATGTTTCTTTTATATATGATGCCACTAGGAAAAGATAGCGACACATGCAAGCTTTTATAAATATAGAGAGACTTACAACAGACACATTGAAAAATTTGCTGCTTTGTATTTGGCTAGGCCCAACACTCTCAGTAGTTGCTTAATAGTGAAGCTGCAGCACAAAAGTGTGGTTTAAGATATGTTGGTACAGGGATTAGTGATTAGGTTACCTCGGATCAGTCTATGTAAAGGAACACTGCAAGGACGCCGTATAAATTTAGGTGTCTCCTTGAACTGGGAAGTGCAGTTTGTCAGGTTTACGAGACTTTATGGTCTTATGACTGAGGTATGTCTCTACTTGCACATGTATTCTCACACGTGTTATGTCTATGAAGATGGTAGAGGTATAAAACACAGGTATACATGTATTTGTATGTTTCTTTTATATATGATGCCACTAGTAAAAGCTACAGACACATGCATGCTTGCTTTCTGGAATATAGTGAGAGTTACATCTCTGTACTCAAGCACTAGCCATGCACTGATCTAAGGAGGGAAATATTACTCCTGGACTCATGAATTCACTCAGGCGCTCCCATGCAGTTATGCAATCAAGGAGGCACTACCTATACACACATCTAATCACTCAGGCATTAACCATACATTCATGCAATCACCCAGGCACTACTGTTCCACTCAAACATTCACTCAGGTACTACCTATGTACTCATCTATTCACTCAGGCAATACCCAAGCACTCATGCAATGACCCATGCATTACTCTTACACTCATACTTTCACTCAGGTACTTCTGATATACTTATCCAATCACTCAAGCACTACCCTTGCACTCATAGAATCACCCAGGCAGTATCCATGCACTCATGGAATTACAAAGAAAACTAATCTTGCACTCAACCATTCACTGAGGCACTACTCATGCACTCATCCATTCTCTCAGGCAGTACCCATGCACTTATCCAATGACCCAGGCACTAGAGTTGAACTAATCCATTCACTCAGACACTACCTATGGACTCATTCATTCACACAAGCACTACCCATACACTCATGCAATGACCCAGGCATTAGCCTTGAATTCATACTTTCTCTCAGGTATTTCCCATACACTCATACAATCACCCAGGCACCACTCCTGCAGCCATAGAATCACTCAGGCAGTACCCATGCACTCATGGAATCACACAGAAAACTAGTCTTTTACTCATCCATTCATTCAGGCACTACTCATGCGCTCATCGATTCTCTTAGGCTGTACCCATGCACTCATCCAATGACCCAGACACTAGAGTTGGACTAATCCATTCACTCAGGCACTACCCATGCACTTATCCATTCAAACGGGCAGGACCTGTGCACTCATGCAATGAGTCAGGCACTAGAGTTGGACTAATCCATTTGCTCAGGCACTACCCATGCACTCATCCATTCTCTCAAGCACTACCTATACACTCATGCAATGACCCATGCATTAGCCTTGCACTCATAATTTCTCTCAGGTATTTCCCATATACTCATACAATCACCCAGGCACTACCCCTGCACTCATGTAATCACCCAGGCACTACTCTTGCACTGAACTATTCTCTCAGGCACTACCCATGCACTCATCCAATGACCCAGCCACTACTCTTACTGCCATCCTTTTACTCAGGCAGTACTCATGCACTCATACAGCTAAGGAGGAACTACCTATACACATATCCAATCAATCAGGCATTACCTATGCAATTTTTAAATCATCCAGGCACTACCTTTGCACTCAATGATTCACTCAGACAATACCCATGCACTCATCCGTTACCTCAGGTACAACTGATGGACTCATAGAATGACCCATGGACTACACTTGCAGTCACCCTTGTACTCAAGCACTAGCCATGCACTGATCTAAGGAGGCAGATATTACTCTTGCACTCATGAAATCACTCAGGCACTACCAATACACTTACACAATCAACCAGGCCGTACCCCTGCACTTATGCAATCACCCAGGCACTACTCCTGTACTCATGCAATCACCAAGATACTACCTATATACTCATACAATCACTCAAGCACTACTCTTGCACTAAACCATTCTCTTAGGCAGTACCCATGCACTCATCCAATGACCCAGGTATTACTGTTACAGTCATCCTTTTACTCAGGTATTACCCATGCACTGATGTAATCACCCAGACAGGACCCTTGGAGTCATAAACTCACTCAGGCAGTACTCAGTTATACATCTATTTGTATGTTTCTTTTATATATGATGCCACTAGGAAAAGATAGCGACACATGCATGCAAGCTTTTATAAATATAGAGAGACTTACAACAGACACATTGAAAAATGTGCTGCTTTGTATTTGGCTAGGCCCAACACGCTCAGTAGTTGCTTAATAGTGAAGCTGCAGCACAAAAGTGTGGTTTAAGATATGTTGGTACAGGGATTAGTGATTAGGTTACCTCGGATCAGTCTATGTAAAGGAACACTGCAAGTACGCTGTATAAATGTAGGTGTCTCCTTGAACTGGGAAGTGCAGTTTGTCAGGTTTACGAGACTTTATGGTCTTATGACTGAGGTATGTCTCTACTTGCACATGTATTCTCACACGTGTTATGTCTATGAAGATGGTAGAGGTATAAAACACAGGTATACATTTATTTGTATGTTTCTTTTATATATGATGCCACTAGTAAAAGCTACAGACACATGCATGCTTGCTTTCTGGAATATAGTGAGAGTTACATCTCTGTACTCAAGCACTAGCCATGCACTGATCTAAGGAGGGAAATATTACTCTTGGACTCATGAATTCACTCAGGCGCTCCCATGCAGTTATGCAATCAAGGAGGTACTACCTATACACACATCTAATCACTCAGGCATTAACCATACATTCATGCAATCACCCAGGCACTACTATTCCACTCAAACATTCACTCAGGCACTACCCATGCACTCATCTATTCACTCAGGCATTTCCCATGCACTCATGCAATGACCAAGGCATTACCCTTACACTCATACTTTCACTCAGGTACTTCTCATACACTCATCCAATAACTCAGGTACTACCCCTGCACTCATAGAATTACCCAGGCAGTACCCATGCACTCATGGAATTACACAGAAAACTACTCTTGCACTCACCCATTCACTCAGGCACTACTCATACACTCATTCATTCTCTCAGGCACTACCCATACACTCATGCAATGACCCAGGCATTAGCCTTGCATTCATACTTTCTCTTGGGTGGTTCCCATACATTCATACAATCACCCAGGTACTACCCCTGCAGTCATAGAATCACTCAGGCAGTACCCATGTACTCATGGAATCCCACAGAAAACTAGTCTTGTACTCATCCATTCATTCAGGCACTACTCCTGTACTCATGTAATCACCGACATACTACCCATATACTCATATAATCACTCAAGCACTACTCTTTCACTAAACCATTCTCTTAGGCAGTACCCATGCGCTCATCCAATGACTCAGCATTACTCTTACAGTCATCCTTTTACTCAGGCACTGCCCATGCACTGATGTAATCACCCAGACATTACCCTTGGAGTCATAAACTCACTCAGGCAGTACTCAGGTATACATCTATTTGTATGTATTATGCCACGAGGAAAAGGTACAGACACATGCATGCTTGCTTTCTGGAATATAGTGAGACTTATAACAGACACATTGAAAAACGTGCTGCTTGCAAAGATTGCTGTTTTGCATTTCTGGAGTTCTCTTGGTTCTTTCTGGACTTCTCTTAACTGTTTCTGCACCTGTTTTGCTTCTTTCTTCATTTATTTTGTCTCTTTCTGCACCTGTCTTATCTCTTTGTGTACTTCTGTTGATTCGTTCTGCACTTCTCTTGTTTCTTTCAGCACCTCTTTTGCTTCTTTGTTCAACCCTCTAATGTCTATCTGCACTGGTCTTTCCTCTTTCTCTACCTTTCATCTGTTTGTGCAGCTTTCTTGCCTCTTTTTGCACGTCTCTTAAGTCTTTCTGTACCTTCTTTACCTCTTTCGGTACCTCTCTTATCAATTTGAGCAGCTCTCTTGCTTCTTTCTGTATATGTTTTGTTTGTTTCTGCACTTCTGTTACTTTTTTCTGTATCTCTTTGCCTCTATGTCCACCTGTCTTGCCTTTTTCTGCATCTCTGTTGCTTCTTTTAGCATTCCTCTTCTCTCTTTCACTATTGTTCTTTCCTCTTTGTGCACCTCTGTTGCTTGTTTGTGTACCTCTCTTGCCACTTTCTGCATTCCTTTTGCCCCTTTTTTGTACCTGTTTACTCATATTTTGCACCTCTGTTGCCTCTTTCTACATTTCTCACATTTTTCAGTAGCTGTGTTGCTGTTTGTGTATTTCTTTTTGCTGTTTCTAAACCTTTCTTTTTTTTCTGTCTCTTTCTTTCTCTGTCAGCACCTTTTCGTCTCTTTCTACAATTGTCTTGCTTGTTTTTACAGTTTTCTTTTTTTATTTGTTATAAATGCAATATCAATGTGTGGAATTCAATGAATGCAAGAGACTCTGTTTTAGCTGTATCCAAGTTGAAGGTTTATTCTTTCCAAGAAGTTACAGGTGTAGATGCAGGATAAACAGCATAATAAGTAGAATCAGTATAGTTAGCTCCACCGGGAGCAGCAACCCTGCTGCTCAGCCTCATGCATAAACTGACAGATACACTTAAACATACACAGAGGGAACATTCCATGACATCACAGAGACTGGCTGAGCAGCAAAGTACAGGACACAAAGAAAGGACAGCATAGAGAAGAAAGCAAGATACTGCACATCTCCCTCCCTAACGGAGACACTGAATAGTAAGGAAGCGGGTGGTAAGAAAGAGAGCACAGAAAACAGAAGAGAAATAAATCCAAGAAAAACAGAACACACACTTTCCCCCATAGAACAGCAGGGAGAAGTGTTTAAATACAACAAACATGAAAAGGATAAAAGCTTGGAGCGAAGGTGCTCCGTAAAAGTAAAAGCAATAAAATCCATCACTTGAAAATAAAGCAATGAGAGGTGGTCTCGCAATGAGCTTTAAAAAGAAAATTATGCTTACAACGAATTACTTCAAATAAAGATTATCCTTCACAATAGTTTAGGACGTAATCCCAGCACTAAAAGGTGTAAACAAAATTGAGCATTTACTTGAAAATGTACGTAATTGGAGATTGCGAAGCAACACCCCAATAATGGTTCAAATAAAGATTAATCATCACAATAGTTTAGGACGCAAGAAACAATGCAATCCCAGCACTAAAAAGTGTAAACAGAATTGAGCGCCCAAAAGGCTCGGCACACGTTCAAATTTAAAAATGAGAGCTAAATAACTTGCTCACAACAGGAAAATGTACAATTAAATAGAATTGAGCAGGAATAAATAGGTTTGAGCACCGTAATGGCTCAGCACCAGCATGCGTAAACAAAATAGCACAATAGTTTAGGATGCTTTGCACAAAGCAATCCCAGCACAAACAGAATTGAGCACCTTAATGGCTCATTACGATAGCATGCCTAAACAAAATAGCACAATAGTTTAGGATGCCCTGCAAAAACCAATCCCAGCACAAACAGAATTGAGCACCTTAATGGCTCAGCACAATAGTTTAGGATGCCCTGCACAAAGCAATCCCAGCACTTTTAAAGAAACACTGTAAAACGACAACTTAAAGTAATATGCTCACACAGAAAAATACACGTAATAACTAGCATAGAGCATTATAATGTAGGTAATAAAAGATAAGTGCAGCAAATCATGTCATCACAAAAAAACCTAAGCACAAAATTTAAATTCAAATTAGCAATATGGTTCACAAGTGAAAATGTTACACATTCAAAACATTCTAATCTTCAAATACAGTAAAGTGTATTATTTCAATTAAAACCGTAGATCATTACACCGGTACTCGATCCAAATACCCGAGTGTCCCCTGAGAAAGAAAATCCATGTTATAAATTAAGTAGTTAATAGTTGCAGGAAATGCCCAGTAGATGGTGTCCTAAGCACAGTATAAAGTACATTGGCAACCATAATATGAAAACTTTCACGTCCATAGAATGCGAAACCACTTTGCAGAAACGTTTTAAATATTTCTCTTTCTTAACTGAGCCGCACTGGTGAAATCGTAGCTGCAGACTGCAGCAAGAGAAAAAGAATACCGGGAAGAATGTCTGATGTTATCCAGCCGGAGGCACGAAGATGTAAAAGTACCTTTACAATGCACGGAGCTTCTGGATATTGAAGATGACAAGATTAATGAGTGCTGAGAGGGAATTTAGATCCCTGCAGGACTCAGTAAGTTTTGTAGCATAGGGTTGGCAAGGAAACTCAACTTTGTAAAAGCTGCGTGGTGACGTAATCCAGGAAGTCACGAGACCCGAGTTCTGGCTCGTCAGAAACGGAATCGAGTGAGAGGAACGTTCAAGGCATTTTAAAAATCGCCGATCCAGGTATGCCTATTGCCATCCAGCATATGACAGAACAAGTGAAGAATTCAAAGTCAATGCACGTGCACGGGAGCAAGATAAATATTTGAATGACTAGTGTTGGGATACACACGCCAGCAACAGTGGAGCATGAAAGTTACATTACTCCTCGTAGCACACCTCGATGATGAGAAAATACATGGCACAGGGGAATCCTGAATAAATTACAGCAAACTTGCATTTATCACTGAGCAGGATTTGCTTTGGGACGGTAAACTGAAGCGATCCTCAAATCTCTTCCAGTAATGCTGAAACTCACCCCTGATGCACACAAGACAAACAATGTGATTAAACACTAGCAAAAATCTCAAATCTGCTTCCAGTAAATTAAAGTGTTCAGTTTAAGGAGAGACAAAGGCAGCTGCAGATGGAAATTGACACCAGCATTTTCCATGAAGTAGGCTAAAATTAGGTCCAATTAAAAGTACACTTACAGTCTCTTTTGTGCCAAATGGATCCTTTTCAACTTTAAATGCCATGTTTCCTAGGCAGTATGCATAACTTGTGGGGCAGAATAAATATGTAATCCATTACTCAAGACACAGACTCCCACGCAGACCAAGTAGTGCTTTTGTAAGTAGAAAATCTTTGAACAGCAGGTTGGCACAAATAGCAAAGCCAGACAGAGGATAGTCAGCAGCAGAACAGTCACTCACAACTAATCTGACTCACCAGCAGTAGACTAGGTAGTCCTTTAAGTATGTTGCAGATAATTTATAAGTAAGGCAATGCTCTGGGTTGAGACTGTCCGTTGGAACCAGACACCGGTGGGGCACCCAGACGCAGGAAAGTAATTTTAAACGTTTCTCTTCTTGTCTTTAGTTGCAAAGATGACCTCTTTAAATTCAGTGAAGTCCTTTTCTTTCAAATGGGTCCTTTTTCAGATCGTCGCCAGTGTGGAATCCAATGAAAGCAAGGGACAAGGTTGTAGCTGTATCCAAGTTGAAGGTTTATTCTTTCCAAGATGTTACAGGTGTAGATGCAGGATAAACAGCATAATAAGTAGAATCAGTATAGTTAGCTCCACCGGGAGCAGCAACCCTGCTGCTCAGCCTCATGCATAAACTGACAGATACACTTAAACATACACAGAGGGAACATTCCATGACATCACAGAGACTGGCTGAGCAGCAAAGTACAGGACACAAAGAAAGGACAGCATAGAGATGAAAGCAAGATACTACACAATGCAATTGTAATTATTTGTCTACTAGTTATTTTCATTATTGAGATGTTATTAATTTAATATTGTTAATTGATCTAACAAACTATTCAAACTATTGTTTGTTTTTTAGAAAATTATTTTGTTTGGACTATAAATTGAAGATGGCTCAAAAACATGAAAAGAGAAGAGAACAAAGAAAACAGAAGTAGTTAAAGAAAAATAAAAAGAGTGCACTAGAAAAAGACCAAAAGGTTACTGAGGATAAAGTCTGTTCTGGTAAGAGTACTAAACAATGTATTAAAACAGTTGTAGAGAGATTAAAGAAAGACAATAGTAATGAAAGGAAAAGGGAAATTTTTTGCAACAAAGCACAAGCAAATAAAGAGATGCAATGGAAAAAACCGTTCATTTTTGGAAAAAGAACACGTCACAAAAAGAGAAAAACAAATTAAGGAGATACGTGTACGAATGTTTCGAAGTAGAGTAATTCAAAATGTATTAAAAGATTGTAAAAAGTATAAAAGAAGATCAGCAGCGTATTATAAGAAGCAACACATTGAAAGTGTAGTAGATACTGCTTTTGAATTGAAACAAAAATTATTTATATTAGTATTAAAACGAACAAAAACATTTAATAAAACAATTTTGTTTATGAAGGACAAAATCAAAAGAAAAAGACTGATTAGTAGAAGTAACTTTTGTGAAACTTTCACTGGTGAATGGAAGCACACTTCTAGTACTGAGCCTTTCTTTAATGAAGAAAGCTATTTTCAACAGAACACATTAGTTCATGCAGTTGATACTAGTGGTCAATGCTATGAGATGACAGATGGTTGTCCCATTCCAAAAGAAAAGATGGTTCCTAGGAATGTGGAAGAAATAGTAGCTGAAGAAGTTCAAGGGAGGCGTACACAAGCTCCGGTATATAAGTGGGATTGTAGTAGATTTGCAGTATTCAACAGGAATCTATTGACATATTACGAATTATTTTACGAGGATATGGCAAAAAAAGTCTTAAACAGAAGATTAAGATGTTACAAGAACTAGATCCATGTAGAGTAAGAAAATATAAGAACTTGCAGGATCATTCTCTGGTTTGTCTTTCAAGAAAAGTGTGTCAAAGTACTTTCCATCATTTAAGAATGTTAGCAGTACAACACTCAGAAATGCGGAAGTTAGTAAGGAGACTCTACTATGTAAAAAGTCCTGCATTATGTTTAAGTGAAATGAACACAGCTCTCTTGCACGGTTCAGTCGCAGATGTAAAAAAAGTTTGTGATGATATACAGTTTCTTTTTTTGGTTCACAAGAGGAGTGTAGAGAAAGTGAGAGCTTGATAAGTGTAGGTGTTGAAGAAGAGGTGGAAGATATTAGTATTGACGAGTTTTCAGAAGAAATTACAAAGTTTAAGACAGTTTCATCTGAAAAACGAAACTATGTTTGTATTTGTTGTCGACGTACTCACTATAGAAGTCAAACTAGGAATGTTGATTTATATTTAAAAAGTGAAAAGGAAAACAATGATAAGTGGCAGCAATTTGGTGCTTATTTGATGGTAGAAGGACAGTTTGAGTTGGCTACTGATCAATGTATTTGTAGGTATTGTTACAACAAATTAGAAGAGAACAAAATGCCAGCAAGAGCTGTACATAACAACTTAGAGTTGGTAGCTAATCCTCCAGAACTAGCAGATTTGAATGCATATGAGTCCATTCTTATTTAATCTGGGCACCCATTTCAGACTATAGTTCGTATGGAGCCTAAAACAGGTAAGCTGCCTCCAACAGATTTACAAAGAGGTCTGAAAGGAAGAGTTGTGTACTTACCTTTAGATTTTAAGAAAAATATTGAAACTGTTGGTATAGACAGGGAGGAAAATGAGCCTGTAGTTATTCTAGTTAATGGTGTACCAACAAAGAGTCGAAAAATATGGCAAGAGTTTGTAGATGTTAATAAACTTCAAAAGACTACATTATATCTGGTACAGAATAATATTTATTAAAAGAATGTCAATGTTGATGAACAGGAAATATGCTTAGAAGATGAAACAGAAATTTCAAGTGGCCAAATAGAAAAAGTGGACAAGTCTAGGACTGAAGCGATCTATGAACATTACACTATACATCCTCTACATTCAAAAGAAGTGATAGGAAACAGTATTGAATTATTTCAAATGAAGGATGCACAGGGAACTCCCATGAGTGTATTGGAAAAAAGTTTCGAAGCTCGTTCTTTTCCACAGCTGTTCCCCACTGGAAAAGGTAGACGATTTGATGAGCGACCTGTACAGATTCCAGCTTCAGAATACCGCTCGATAAGATTGTACTCTGAAGATTCAAGATTTCGACATTGCATTCCATATATATTTCATCTTTTGTTTGAAAGTGATTTGTCTGTACTTTCATATGCAGTGAACCACATAATAAAAACAGGAGTTCATCTTCAACATGTTTCTGCAAAAGAATTCATGGACAAAGTTCAACAAAGAGATGAAAATTTAGAATCACAGTTAATTAATTTGATGGCATGTCAAGGTGGTACCAGTAAATATTGGTTTCG
This sequence comes from Calotriton arnoldi, assembly GCA_963921515.1. Lineage (NCBI taxonomy): Eukaryota > Metazoa > Chordata > Amphibia > Caudata > Salamandridae > Calotriton > Calotriton arnoldi. The sequence continues at coordinate 532,212 of CAWUFW010010513.1, forward strand.
TTGTCATGGTGAATTTAAATGTATGTTAAGAAACTTAGGTACCCCTACATGGTTTGTAACACTTAGTTGTGCTGAATATGCGTTGGACGATTTACTTGAATTTCTACGAGAAACAAATTCAAATGTAAAAAATATTGAATTGAAGACACCTGGAGAACACTGTTCCTTGGATCCTGTAAATGTCTGCAGGTATTTTAACCATAGATTTCAAAGTATGATGTCATTTATCTGCAATAAAAATATTCTTCCTCTTGGAGAAGTTACTGGTTTCTTTTGGCGAAAAGAGTACCAAGCCAGAGGTGCTCCTCATATACACATGCTATTATGGATCAAGAATGCTCTAAAATTTGGAACTGATACTGATGAAAGTGTTTTGTCTTTCATTGAACAGTATGTTACCTGTGCCATTCCAAGAGAAGGAGGAGAAAACAGCTTGAGACAACAAGTTTTATGGTTTCAAAGTCAGTGATGTGGAAAATACTGTTGACGAAAATACAAGTCTAAAGGGAAATTTGATACAAAATGTCGTTTTGGATTCCCACGTCCAATAATTTCTAAAGGAAGAGTAGATAGTTTTATGTCAGCAGTAAGGCATACAATAACTCGAAAATCTCTGAAGAATACCTACAACTTAAAAAGAGCCAAAGATTCAAAGTATATTAATGACTACAATCCAGTGATTTTTAAAATGTGGAATGCAAACATGGATATTCAATATATTGCAGATAATTCAGTTGCTGTTGCTCGCTATGTTACATCATATATAATCAAATCTGAAAAGACAGAGATAAAAGAAATGTGGGAAGAAATTTCACAAGAAAAGGCTCTTAGCAAGAAATTGTACAGTTTTAGCTTGAAGATGCTTTCCCATCAAGAGATTGGATCTTATGAATGTTCGGATCGCTTGACCTCTGCCAGTTTAAATTCAAAGTCAAGAGGAATCATTTGGGTAAGTTTAGGTCTTGCCTCCACCCGAAATAGAGTATTGAAAACATTACAAGAAGTCAATTACTTAGCACTGAATGAACCAGAAAGTACAGATATTGTTAAAATTAATATGTTGGATACATACTATCCCAAAAGGAGTCCACATCTGGAAAACCTATGTCTGTATGAAATACTTCAACATTACAGCTTTAAAAGAAACGTTACAGAAAATATAAAAGAAGAAATATATGCAGTAATTGGATGTGACGGATGTTTTGTAAAACATGCCAAAGGAAATCTTATTAACCACAGAAAACTCAGTTGCAAAAGTCCAGATAAGAGGGAATTTTTCTACTTAGCACTTCTGCAACTGTTCAAGCCTTGGCGTAGTGAAACGGAATTACTTGGAGATTTTGACTGCTATGAAGATTCTTTCATTGCATATAAAGATAGCATTCAATGCACAATTTTCCCTACATATCTACAAATGCTAAATGATGAGATTGAACAAGAAAGTACTATTGCAGCTGAAATAGCTAGAGAGAGTTCTCAAGATATTCAAAGTTCTGCTCCACTAAGTCAAGATCCATTGGGACAACCAATTATCAAAAATGAAGCAGCAATAGCCATGAATGAGGTAGAAACTGCATTTCAACAAGCACAACAGGATATTATTCCATTGGAAAAGTTAGAAGAACAACTAAATATTGAACAGAAAGAAATATATCTACAAGTGAAAGAACAGATACAACATGGTTTGCTGCACGAAAAAAAGAATGCCAATGATCATCATTTAAACCAAATCTAATGTACATCAGCGGTGAAGCTGGAACAGGAAAAAGTTTCTTAATTAAAGTTTTGATCAGTTACCTAGACAAAACTACAGAATCACATTTATCTTGAGTTGTAACAGCTCCAACTGGATTAGCAGCACACAACATTAAAGGGATTACTTTACATAGATTGCTTATGCTACCAGTTGAACATGATAATAAATTGGAATATCAGAAGCTATCTGGAGAAGCTTGTTATGAAGTGTCAAGAGTACTGAAGAAAATGAAACTTTAATCATTGATGAGTTGAGCATGGTCTCATACTTAATGCTTGCCTTTGTACATTTAAGAATGCAACGGATTTTAAAAGCAGAATACGATGTTCTGTTTAGAGGAAAACATTTAATTGTATTTGGAGATCTACTACAACTAACTCCTGTAAAAGGACAACCTGTTTTTTAAACACTTGTCCATGAAGACACTTGGATATCTTTGGGAAGTATTGGAAATGTGAACATTTGGTTACATTTTGAATATAAAGAACTTATTAAGAATATGCGACAAGCAAGTGATGAAGATTATGGAAATATTCTTCAAGATATCAGAATTGGTGTCTTGACAAAACATGGTAAACAAGCTTTAGAAGGTCGGCTACTAAGGAACTTGTTTACAACTGGAAACACAGCGGCTAAAATAATGTACAATAAGCTTGGAGAAAAGAAGTCTATAGTTTGCCTAATGCCTACACTGCAAGAGTGTTCTACATTTAATCAAGAACTTTTGAAACTGGAAAAACAACAAATAGTGGAAACAGAAGCTATTGATAAAATTGAACACCAGGGAGTGACTATTCTTCTCACAGAGAAACTACAGGCTAAATTGCATTTTTTGGAAAAGTTTGTATCTAAAACTGCAGGTTTAGAAACAACTTTACATGTATGTATAAACTGTCAGGTAATTTTACGGCGTAATTTGAATGTAGAAGACGGTTTAGTAAATGGAGCAATGGGAAAAGTTGTTGATTTTGTAAATTTTCAGAACAGAGATGGAATAGAATTTTTGATTATACAATTTGATCAGATTAAAGAGGTAAGACAGATTGGGCATTGTGTTGTATGTTTTTTGCTTGTAAAAGATTTGTATGTTCGCAGAAAACAGTTTCCTCTGTCTTTAGCATATGCAGTAATTATTCATAAATCTCAAGGTTTAAGTATAGACAATGCTTTTGTAAATATTGGAAGTACAGTGTTCAAAGAGGGAATGGCATACGGTGCATTAGCTCGAATAGGAACATTGTCTGGTTTGTTTTTGATAGATTTTGATGAGAAAAAGGTTAGTGCTGATGCAAATTGTATAAGAGAGTATAATCATTTAAGAAGACTTTATACACATGGTTTAGGTGAATGTCGAATATATGAGAAACGTGTAGTAAGTCTGATACGTAAATATGTCAAACATTCAACTGAGGTTCAAAAAAGAAAACAATTGAAGAGAAACATGAAGGTGTAAAGAAAAAGAGAATGGAAACTGTTGATGACATTGTAGGATACCAGTTGGAAAATAGTTCAGGTATCAACTGCTATGCTAATGTGATTCTGAATGTTGTGTTTTATCTACAAGATCTTCATCATAAAATCATGGGAAATTGTGAAAAAAAGATTCTGTTCTTTACTACATCATGTATTTTAACAGTTGGTAACTGACAGAAGTAAAATCCATACTGCTTCTGGCATTCAGCATCTTTTGAATATATGTACTGGTTCTTTGACATTTACTCTTAATATACAACAAGATGCACAAGAATTTCTAATCCTTATGCTTGGAGTATTAGAACAAGAAGGAATAGAGACTGAAAACTTATTTGGACTAAGTTACAGATGGGATCATAAATGTGAAGGCTGTTCATTTACTACTACCACTGAAATACAAACAGAACGATTCATATACTTGACGATACCGGACTGAAAATCAGTACCTTTTAACAAATTGATAAAAACAGTCAATCAGGATATGAGAAGTTTGCATTGTCGATCAGAGATGTTGTCTACATTACATATAGAAAGATTTGGAAAATATCTAATTTTAATGCTACAACGTTGTTGAACAAATGGAAGAAAATTGGAAACGTAAATTAAAAAATGTAATGCAAGTCAAATATCTATTTCAGGAAGAACTTTTATAGCAGTGGCAATTATTTTCCATGATGGACCTACTACAACAACTGGACACTATACTGTGTATTTGAACTGTAATAAAGGATGGGCACATTGCAATGATACCCACTTAGAATTCAAACCTAGATTCCCTTATGAATTACTAAATTCATATTTGTTATTTTTGAAGCCAAAGTTTTGAGTACATCATTCGGCCAATTGGGAAGATGTGAACAGAAAGTAGACAGGAATGCAAACTATTTGTATTTATAATTAGCGTTTGAATTATTATTTGCGGTAATTGATATTGCATTTGGAAAATTCTGTTTAAAAGGAAATAGTTTATATATTTGTTGTCTATTTAGTACCAGATGTAAATGAGAGTCTATATTTTGGCAAATGTATTTGAGATAAATAATAGAGTTTATGTAGATGAAGGAAGTAATTAACAAAGTGTAGATAGAAAAGAACATAGCTACACATATTGAAAATGATGCTTTACGCTGATTTGTATTTTTTTCTACAATCAATTTGATTGTTTTTTCCCCCGCTGTTCAATGATGATACCACATTAAAATCACAGTGTCTGGTGAAGTTAAGTGGAATCTGAGAACAACAAAAAAGGGAATCTGAAATTGTTATGTAATTCTAATTTTTTTTTGAGTTGCTAAAATTATAATATTATAATTTCAGTAATATATTATCATTAAATAAAAGTTTTTCTTCTTCTTTATAGTAGGTACTGTTAAAGTTTGAGAAGAGTTTTAATGCTGTTTAGGACAATACTACTCTAAAATACTTCTACTGAGTAATGTATCTAAATTATTTAAAAGGTAATAATACATAATATAATATGCATGATAACATGAAAAAATGTTTAAAGATTAATTATATGTTATTTGTTTCTAATATAAATAATGTTGATCCTTTAGACTACTTGAAAATTATCATTATGTTGCCCATGTAATCAGGCAGGCAGTCATCCTTTCATGTAGACACTACCCATGCACTTATCCATTCTCTGAAGCACAAGTTTTGCACTAATAGCAAAACACAGTCATTACCCTTGAATTCTTTCTTTTACACAGGCACTACCCATGCAGTCATCCAATTAGCCAGGCAGTACAGCTGCACTTATGCAATCACCCAGGCACTACCCATGCACTCGTGCAATCACCCAAGCACTACTCTTCCACTCAACCATTCATTCAGGTACTCCCCTTGCACTCATCCATTCACTCAGGCACTACCCATGCACTCATCCAAAGACCCAGGCATTACCCTTGCACTCATACACTCAGGTACTTTTCATACACTGATCAAATCACCCAGACACTGCCCCTGCACTCATGCAAACACCCAGGCACTACCTATGCACTCATGCAATCACTCGGGCACTACTCTTGCACTCACGCAGACACTAACCATGCACTCATCTATTCTCTCAGGTACTACCATGCACTCATCCAATGATCCAGGCATTACCCTTGCACTCGTACTTTCACTCAGGTACTTCTCATACACTCATCAAATCACGCAGGCACTACCCCTGCACTTATGCAATCACCCATGCACTACCCATGCACTCATGCAATCACTCAGGCACTACTCTTGCACTCAACCATTCACTCAGGCACTACACATGCACTCATCCATTCTCCCAGGCACTACCCATGCACTCATCCAATGACACTCAGGCATTACCCTTGCACCCATCCTTTTACTCAGGTAATACCCATGCACTGATCCAATTATCCAGGCACTACTCCTGCATTCATGTAATCACCCAGGCACTAGTCTTGCACTGAACTATTCACTCAGGCAGTACCCATGCACTCATCCATTCTCTACGGCACTACCCATGCAGTCATCCAATAACCCAGGCATTACCCTTGCACTCATCCTTTCACTCAGGCACTACCCATGCACTGATCACTCAGGCACTACCCATGCACTCATCCATTCTCCCAGGCACTACCCATGCACTCATCCAATGACCCAGGCATTACCCTTGCACTCATCCTTTTACTCAGGTACTACCCATGCACTGATCCAATTATCCAGGCACTATCCCTCACTCATGTAATCACCCAGGCACTAGTCTTGCACTGAACTATTCACTCAGGCAGTACCCATGCACTCATCCATTCTCTAAGGCACTACCCATGCAGTCATCCAATAACCCAGGCAGTACCCCTGCACTCATGCAATCACTCAGGCACTACTCTTCCACTCAACCATTCACTCAGGCACTACCCATGCACTCATCCTTTCTCCAAGGCACTACCCATGCACTCATCCAGTGACCCAGGCATTACCCTTGCACTCATCCTTTCACTCAGGCACTACTCATGCACACATCCAATCACCCAGGCACTACCCCTGCACTTATGCAATCACTCAGGCACTACCTATGCACTCATCCAATTACCCAGGCATTACCCTTGCATCCATCCACTCAGGCAGTACCCATACACTCATGCAATCACCCATGCACTCATGCAATCACCCAGGCACTAGCCATGCACTCATGTAATCACTCAGGCACTACTGTTGCACTTATCCATTCCCTCAAACACTACCTATGCACTCATCCATTCACTCAGGCACTACACATGCACTCATCTATTTACTCAGGCATTAACTGTGTAGTCATCCAATGACCCAGGAATTACTCTTGCACCCATCCTTCCACTCAGGCACTACTCATGCACTCATCGAATCACCCAAGCACTACTTCTCCAGTTATGCAATCACCCAGGCACTACACATGCACTTATCCATTCTCTAAAGCACAAGTCTTGCACTAATAGGAAGACACAGTCATTACCCTTGCATTCTTTCTGTCACACAGTCACTACCCATGCACTCATCCAATCACCCAGGCAGTACCCCTGCACTTATGCAATCACTCAGGCACTACCCACGCAGTCATCCAATCACCCTGGCACTATTTTTGCATTCAACCATTCACTCAAGTAGTACCCATGCACCCATCCATTCCCTCAGGCACTACCCATGCACTCTTCAAATGACCCAGACATTACTCTTGCAGTCATCCTTTTACTCATGCAGCACCCATACACTGATCTAATCACGCAGACGTTACTCTTGCACACATGAAGTCACTCAAGCACTACCCATGCACTCATGCAATCACTCAGGCACTACTCTTGCACTCAATGATTCACTCAGAAACTTCCCATGCACTCATCCATTCACTCAGGCACTACCTATGCACTTATCCAATTACCCAGGCATTATCCTTGCATCCATCCTTTCACTCAGGCAGTACCCATACACTCATCCAATCACCCAGGCACTACCCATGCACTCATGCAATCACTCAGGCACTACTGTTGCACTCATCTATTCCCTCAAACACTACCCATACACAGATCCATTCACTCATGCACTACACATGCACTCCTCCAATCACCCAGGCAGTACCCCTGCACTCATGCAATTACCCAGGAACTACCCATGCACTCATGCAATCACTCAGGCACTACTGTTTCACTCATCCATTCCCTCAAACACTACCCATGCACTCATCCATGCACTCAGGTATTACTGATGCACTCATGCAATCACCCAGGCAGTACCCCTGCACTCATGCATTCACCCGATTTCTATCCATGCACTCCTGCAATCACTCATGGCACTACTGTTGCCTCATCCATTCCCTCAAACAGTACCCATGCACTCATCCATTCACTCAGGTATTACCCATGCACTCGTGCAATCACCCAGGCAGTACCCCTGCACTCATGCAATCACCCAAACTCTATCCATGCACTCATGCCATCACTCAGGCACTACTGTTGCACTCATCCATTCCCTCAAACACTACCTATGCACTCATCCATTTACTCAGACACTACCCATGCACTCCTCCAATCACCCAGGCAGTACCCCTGTACTCATGCAATCACCCAGGCACTATCCATGCACTCATGAAATCACTCAGGCACTACTGTTGAACTCATCCATTCCCTCAAACGCTACCCATGTACTCATCCACTCACAGAGACACTACTTATACACAATTCTAACATTAATCATACACACATTCATACAAGCAATCACTTTCATTACATATAATTTTTCAATTTTTTACCAGTTTAGGTGGTTCCATTAGAACCTTTTTTTTAGAACAATTTTATATTGTTTTTGTATTTTGTGAAATTTTCTTTTTTTTTTGTTGGTATTTTTCATTTTTTTTAAAAGAAATAATAAAAGTAAAACAGTCCAACCCCCGCTGTTTCTGTTCAACGTAGAAACATAAGCAACAAAACAAAAAACATAACATTTGTGAGCTCTGGGGAGCGTCTTGATGGCGTCAATAGACAGCTCTTCCACACACAGTGTTCTTTGGCATTTTCAGCAGTCGATGCCAGCATCCGCCAACTCCTGAACTATGAGGGGTTGTGGAGTGGTCAAAACAACCCCTGCAGATTTTGATGGTTGTGCTCCATCATCATTGGCTGCTTCTTCCCGTCTTCGGTGCTCCACCTCTCGTGCCAGGTGAACAGGATGGATGGTGTCGAGATGTTTTCTCGTGGAAGAAGTACCACAAGAGTACTTCTTCTCTGAACCTCTTGATAACACTTTGTGACAGATAGTACATGTCACCTTTCGCGCATTGACTTTTTTTTCTCCTTCAGGCACAGTGAAGAAGGCCCATACAATACTTTCTTTCCTCTACCTCACTGGCTCTTCCACCTCCTCCATCTCCTCCTCCTGGTCCTCAGGGAATGCTGATGCCATTTTTGTTGTGGGAAATGAAAAACACCAGAAAAAGATGGAAATTGCCAGAGTCTACAAAATAGGTAGTCTTCAACCAGACACACCCAAAAAGAAAGGACTGTAAGAGGTCTTCGTTCCACCCACCAAGAGAATGAAAAGCTGTTCAACCTATGACAAGCTTTCTTTCTATGTCACATGGAGTCGCGTAGGGGTCATGCACCCTACATGCATCCGTCGCGCACTCGTAAAATGTACTAAATGTTATATAGAACTGTAAATTACTATCAGGATATTGCATTTCAAAGTATTTCAATGAAAAATCTTTATGCAAAGCAGATACTAGAAACATTCATATTTCATACTTTTGAAATTACGCCAGAGTCACGTCCCCTAAGCGAACCCAGAAATACGTGACAGCAGGATTCGAGACCCGTACGCATCTGGTGCGCAATGGTACAACGTACACCAAAATATGCTTTAAACATCTTAAAAATATTGCACAAGAACACTAATAGTAATTTTTTGCATTGATTAATAAACTTCTTTGTTTAAAAAATATATTATTTGAGTGTAAGTATGTATTTTAGGGCTACATTCGTGTAACGGATTCGTGCACCCACTGCGTAGATCCGCGTCCTGTACACAATACCATTGCGTCTACAAAAATCTGTTACAAACATTTGAAAACAAATTTATAACACCTTTATTACTATTTTTGTGTACTCAGTAATAAACCTCTACATCAAAAACATATATTAATTTGTTCTAAATGTGTTTTTTAGAGTGATATTCGAATAACAGATCCGCCAACCCATCGCATAGGGTTGTGTACGGTGCGGGGCCCTTTTTGTAAATTAAAAAAATATATATATAAAAAATATAGTTATCACAAGAAAACAACAAAACAATTTTCATACTATTAAAAGCAATCATACAAAATTTAATTTAGCAAATAATACTTAACAAAATATTCTGTACATTTTTTAAAAATGTTTCTTTTTGAATTGAAATTTCTATTATATATCACACCGTACAAAATTACAAACAATAAAACAATGTTAATTCAAATTGCTAACACTATAAATCTATCATCAGCTATGTTATATATATTTTTATAAAGAGATTATAATTATTTTAAAACATAATAGAAATAGTTAAAAAAACATAGACAAAAAATAAAAAAATAGTTACAAACATCTTTTCATAAACAAAATTATCTAATAAACCTTGGAAATGTTTTGTTGGTGTTCGCATCCGTTAGACCATCTTCAGGACGATCAAATGAACTGTTGTATGCCCCCTGTATTGACGGAATATTCAGTCAATATATGTGTCAATAAAAGTTCAGACTAAAGAAGAAAGTGACACCCATGAACAAAGAAGAAAAGAAAAGAAAACAGTGAATTACCCTGTGAGAATTTAACCCAAAATGGGCAGTGAAATTAAAACCACAACCTTCAGAAGATGCTGAGGGATGAAAACACCAATCCAGAAAAGGAATGGTGAATAAGGTTGAAACCGCAACCTTCAAAGGATACTGAAGAATGAAACACCGACCAGGAGAAAAAAATTTAAAAAGTCAAGAAAATGAGGTGAATAAATATTAGTGACACTTACTTACTTATGAACATTTCGTGGGGAATGTCTAATCATGACTGAATATGTTATGTAAGTAAATTCTTCCTCGTTACTTGCACCGAGAAAAAGCTATTTCATTTTGTAATTTTTAAACCTTTGCCTTACAACCATGACCATTCGTACGGTTGTTTTTTAGCTTCACTATTCAATAATAGGGCGGCCGCTCTCTAATTAATTATGCAGAGTTTCTATTCTGTCTGTTTCTTACATCGATCACGAAGCGATTAAACGCGGTATGTTATGCTCAATTCTGCATGTTTTTGAGAAGTCCGGATGTAATGAGGGTACATTTTTTAGAGTTTTCCCTTCTTCATCTTGCGGTTTCTCTACCACTTGAACGGTTCTTTTAATGTTTAAATATGGCCGCTGTTTCCGATAACATAGGCGTAGTTGTTATCCTGTCCGGCTTCTATTTCAATAAGGAAGTCTTTAAACTTGGCCGTGCGCACTTGCTCCCACAGATGCCAACTGTATTGACAGCGGCGCGTCAGAGGAGTAGCGCTCTCTCTTGTGTCTGGTAAGTCGGGGTATTCTTGCCATTTTCACAAGTATTTTCACAGCATTTCAGTCAGAGCATGTCAGTTTAGTAAATTCTATTGTTTGCATTTCAGATGTTCGCAGGCATAAGTATTAGCAGTCGCGCTCATTTTCTCCTACAGACGCCGACTGTATTTACAGCGGACTGTCAGAGGAGTTGCACTCTTTTTTTAATTAGTTTGGGTATCTTTGGCAATTCTGCCATTGTTTAAAGCTCTTTTGCCCTAGCGTACAAAATGGGTTAATTACGTTGTTTGTTTCATAGACTTTTGCAAGCACAAATACCACGTAAACTTTTAAAGGGGACTCCACCAGAGCCTTATAATTAGTAAAGCCTTTTAAACTATGGCAGTCATGTCCCTCAATATACATAATAGAGGGTTATCTTCAGAGGCACTAATCAACTACAGGTTTTGATAAATATTCTCAAGGAGATGTTTAATATATATATATTTTTTGACAGATACGTCTCTTTCATGGGACAGATATCCATTGAGGTATATTTCTCGTGATTTGATTAATCTAATTCAAATGAGAATTACTGGTCCCCTTGTAGCCATCTGTAAGATAGTCACTTTCTCAAATGTTCTACACTACTGTAAGTGCCTCCTGTATTTTCATTGTGTTTACCTATATGCTCCTACAGATGCAGACTGCAGGGACAGCGGCCAGTCATAGGAGTAGCACCCCACTCTTTGTTTGGTAAGTCTTGACGCCTTTTGTTTTTCCCCATAACTCTAGGCGTTCCTATAACTTCTTGCCAGAGTGTGCAAGCTTAAAAACCATTCATTATCTGATTTTTAAACAGTTGGTAGGACCAGTATCAGTTAATCTGGGCACTTTATAATTTGGTCAAGTCTACTTAACCATGGTGGCAATTATCTCTGTGATATATAAGGAGTGGGTCAATAGTTTGAGCACCCAGAAATTTTAGGCTATGAATGAAGATTCTCACAGAGATATGTCACATTAGTTTGAATTTTTAAACTTCTGTGTTTGAAGTCATGGCTGAGTCTTCACAAATTGTTTTGATTAATGTGAGCATTAACCATCGGTATCCTTGTCTCCACATGTCAGACTGTCGTTTTTGTCGTATATCTTGATAGTCTTTTTAAATGTCAACCCACACCAAGTGCGATCATTTTCTTCCTACTGCTTTGATAATTTCTTTGTTCCATGTCATTTTAGAATTGTTGCAATATCGCTGTAACAGTTGTTCTAGTCCGATGTAGGACTTGTTACGCAAATCGCTGCTATGTTTCTGATTATTTCTGAGCCATTGGTCATTATGTTTATTTTTTCCTCGTAGTTTGAAAGAGCTCTTCAATAGTTTTTTCTCAGTGCAATTAACCAGGAAGAATTTACTTACATAACAGATTCAGTCATGATTAGACATTCCCCATGAAATGTTCATAAGTAAGTAAGTGTCACAAATTTTTATTCACCACATTTTCTTGACTTTTTTTTTTTGTTCCTGGTCAGTGTTTCGTTCTTCAGTGTCCTTTGAAGGTTGCGGTTTCAACCCTATTCACCATTCCTTTTCAGGATCGGTGTTTTCATCCCTCAGCATCTTCTGAAGGGTGTGGTTTTAATTTCACTGCCCATTTTGATTAAATTCTCACAGGGTAATTCACTGTTTTCTTTTCTTTTCTCCTTTGTTCACGGGTGTCACGTTCTTCTTTAGTCTGAACTTTTATTGATACATATATTGATCAAATATTCCGTCAATACAGGGGTCATACAACAGTTCATTTGATCGTCCTGAAGATGGTCTAACGGATGCGAACACCAACAAGACCGAAACATCGACAACTGCATCTATTTCCTTTTTGATTGGTTTTCTTTAGAAAGTGTTTTCTGTTTTGTTCAGATTCACTGTTCTATTTATGTATTTATGTTTGAAATAGATGGTCGCATTAGTGACTCTGAGGTGTTAACAGTGCAGTATTCTTTTGTAAACCTCAGTCATTTTTGTACTGCTCTAATTCTTTGTACCCTTTCTATTTACATCACATAAATTTGTTTTTTGAAGAATTCACACCCGTTTCATCAGTATCTTTTACAGATCTTTTAGGAAGTAATTAACAATTGAATTGTAGAATGTTTCACTGTAGGTTACCGGTTGGAACCTTGACATATTACCATATGAATTGTCAAACGAAGTACGCCTAAACAAATCCCTTGTAGGCACATTTACCTGTTAATAGTTAGGAATTAGCATTTAAAAACCTTAGAAATTCACTGAAAAAAACACAGGTTTCAGGGACGTTATAGTTAGGCTGACATTTCACTCTTACAAAACCAGAGTTAGTATTAGGGTGTGAGGAGGTGCATCAGATATTAAGTGGATGATGTCATCAGTGATGTCATCAGTTATGTCATTTGAGATGTCATCAGAGATGTCACTGACCATGTCATGAGTGATGTAATATGTGACGTCATAAGCAGTGCATTGAGGGGGCGCGAGTTATAGTTAGCTCAGCTAACTATAACGGCTGAATTTCTCTGGTTTTGTACGAGTGAAATGTCAGCCTAACTATAACGTTTCTGTAACCTGTGGTCTTTTTCAGTGAATATATATATATATATATATCTGTATGTGTATATATATACTTTTTTTTTCCAACAAAACAGTCCACAACGAAGGGCGCACTTTCCAGCTGGTGCATGCGTCAAGGCTGGACTAACCTTGAACTCGTATTGTTCACCAAGAGCAATAATAACGCAGCACTCGCCAGGGAATGTTGTAATTCATTTAGTGCAAGCCATGTTACTCCACCTACGCGTTTCAACCACATAGGTCTTGGTCACAGTATATAATAGTAGTCCATCTTTACTTTTTCTTTTTTATACCTTTCTCCCACTTATCCCATCATGAGGCATTATGGGAATGGTAGTCATAGTCTCTATACCCGGAATTAAACCATTATTCATAGGTAAAACAAGTGGTCTTACATGCATATGTGCGTTTTACAACATGAAGTATATAGTATAAATAATATCTGGTTTTGATGAATATTTCATATTTTTATACATATACACTTATACATGATATTCCTGCGTTCAGTCAAACCCATATTGTCATGTTATCGTAATTATTTTAGTATACCTCAGGATCTGTCACACGTCACTGTTTACTATAATTTACATGAATTCATGAAGATATCAGGGATGTGTACTAAGTGCCCTACCCTGATTTTCATTTTGGCTGAGTGCCCAAGTTTGACTGAACGCAGGAATATCATGTATAAGTGTATATGTATAAAAATATGAGTATAGGGTATAGAGAATATGAGAGAATATATATATACATTCCTCAAACAAATGGTCCACAATCGGTGCGCTCTTGACTCAGCTGGTGCCTGTGTCGAGGTTAGACCATGCCTCGCAACTTTCTTTCCCATCAAATAGTTCACAGCACTCCAGAAGTCGTCTTTTGAAAAAAGCCTTTAATAAAGCATAAGTTCCACCACCATTACCACCACCAAATGTTTCGACCAAGAAATGGTCTTTGTCACGGTTTCTTGAGTCCATCTTTGCTTTCACCCTTTTATAGTGTCACACTGTGTGCCCAAATATGCTGCATTCTGGGACTTGTATTCTCACTTAGTCACAAGAGTCTTTTTGTTTGTTAAGTCACTCGTTCTTGTTGTTACTTTTATCATCTATTTTTTGTTTTCTTGCACTGTTATTCATCCATGTTTAATGGAGAATTGCTCTTTATTGTGTATCTCAACCACTGAGTAGTGTCATCATTATTCTCCATGCGAGTGCGTTTTATTTGCTTTTCTTCATTGATAACTTCATAGTGAACAAACTATATTTAGATATTAGAGTTACACTCGCTTTTTCTTGATTCTCATTGTTTTTCTTCATTCAGATTTGTTACGGGTATAGTACCCATTGTTATATTAGTGCATGTTCAATTCTTGTATATTTATAGATGTATATATAGTTCTTCATCTCCGTTTAGTCCATACGGAGTCTTTGTTTTGAACTTTATGATAAGGCGCGATTCCAGTCTTCTTAATTTGAGAGTTCGATTCCCTCCTCTTTCGTTGATCGGAACAGTTGCTATACCAAAATAGCGTATGTTTTCCCAGTTGGTTCTATGTTGGGTGTGTAGATGTTTTGATATCGCTTAGTTCATGTCTTTGTTATGAATAGCTCTGAGATGTTCCAATATTCGTTTAGGTAACGGACAGATAGTGCTACCAATGTAGCGTAGTCCACAAGTACATTCAATCATGTAGACAACATATGTTGTCTCGCAGGTTATCCTTTCATTTATCGTGAATGTTTTGCCTCTAAAATCTTTGATGTTAGTTACGGTCTTTCCTATTTTGCAGGGTTTGCATTTGTTGCAGTGGACAAATCCTTTTTGTTTTTCTGTCCGCCATGTAATTGGTTTTTTCATCGAAAAGTGGCTATTTACAAGTTTGTCTTTTAGAGATGCTACTTTGCAATATGTTACATTGGGTCTTGGTCCAATACTTTTTCCGAAATCAGGATCTTTTTCCAATACATTCCAATATTTTTGTAGCATTTTTATAATTTTGAAGCTTTCTTTGCTGTAGGTTAGGATTAATCTTGTTGTATCCTCTGTTTCAGTCTTTACTTTGTTGATTAGCGTATTAGCACTATATATAAATTTCGATCCCTTTATGTCACTTTCCAAACAGTGGACGTCAGGACACAGACACCGTTACTGCATGCAAAAACATTTTCCTATTTGATCACAATTTGCCACGACGCATTTCGGCCAAGCCTGGCCTTGATCACATGATATATATATATATATATATATATATATATATATATATATATATATATATATATATATATATATATATATATATATATATATATATATATATATAACCTACTGGTGGTCGCTAGTAGGTAGTTATAGTTAGGACCATGTTTCCATAAGAAAAGCGTTTTTGACTTGCCTGAAACTTTGGTGCAGTTTGACAAATCTTCACAAAATTCTCAGAAAAAAAAGTGCTCAGGTGATTCTTGTTGTACATGGATAGTTTCAGGGGAATTCTGTCTTGGTGTACTCCAAGATATGCCGGAGACCGAAATGGAAGTGTTCTCATCAATTCTGTCTACATATTGACAAAGCCAGGAAACATGTTAATATAACTGTTTCTGCATTCCTCAGAGACCATAACATGGGCTCTATCAACAACAACAGAAGTGATGGAGTGCACCTTACAGACGAAGGCAACAGAGTGTTTCTAAGCAACCTGAAACTCTGCATGCAGTCTTATGTATAGCTGTCATATACATACAATCAACACAAAGGCTCTTGTCAGAGCCATCTTACAACCCAAAATTGTATTAATTTTCTTTATATCTCTTTTTTCCAATTTTTGAAAATATTTGCGACAACATCGCGATGACCATGAATACATCATGAAATCGCAAACCAAAATCAGACTTTCAATGTCCAACAGCATATTCAATATGTATAACATAAAAAATGTATTCTAACCATCACACTACATACACTACTATTTAAATAACTCAAAACAGCGTGTATCACTCTCCCAATCTGTCTGTGATAGACTATATAACTGTTTGAGTCGTAACTATGACTGGGTGTATTAGTTTGTGAGTACTTACAAAAAGTGTCTGAATGGGTCTATGACAGAGAGCATTAGTATCTGAATGGGCATCTCAATGGGCGCATCAGTGTCTGAGTGTGTTTATGACACAGTGCATTAGTAGGCCCGTGAGTGGGTGCATGAGTCTCTAACTGGGTCTGTGACGGGTGTGTATGTCTCTGAGAGGGTGCATCATGTGTTGAGGTCAGCAGACCACCATGTCTTTGATTGCATTTCAATAAATCAATCTTTTTTTTAAATGCAGCCCGTTTTCCTTAAAGGAGAACGAGATGCATTTCTAAAGAAATCTTTTCAGTTCCATTTTTTTTAGAGTAGACAGTGGTCCGTGGGGCAACTGCCTTCTCTTAAAAATGATTTGTTTTCCATTCTCAAAGGGAAAGGGTTCCCGTGCGGGACCCTTCACATTTGTGAATGTGTTACCACCTCCTTCAAGGAGTCAGTAAAATATGAATATTTTACGACCGTAATTTGGTCGCAAAACATTCATACAAAGCATTCAGATTCAGTATTTGGAAGGGACACCCTAAAACAAGCACCTCTGGCCCTTGGTTTTCCCTGAATAGTTGTCTACTGATTAAACACTGTGTACAGGATAGGTTACCCTTTCATCTGTGGTTCAAAGTGGTTCATAGTCAACATGAACTTGGCTACCCATGAAGTGTATGGTATAGGGTCAATGTTGCAGATAACACAAGTTTGCTTTACCTATGGGTGTTGTATGTATGATAGCAGTAACGGCGCTTCATATTATTCTGAGCTATTTTGCACTTAATTTCATAGTTCTAGTGGTATACCCATTCATAGAGTATTGTGAACAAGAGAAGCTTGAATGATGTCATCAGTGACGTAATCAATGATGTAATTTGAGATGTCATGAGTGATGTAATAAAAGAAGCCATAGAACATGTCATGAGTGATGTCATATGTGAGGTCATAAGCAGTGCATGGTGGTGGTTTAAGTTCTAGCTCTGCTAACTTTAACTGGTGAATTTCTGTGTTTTTTTTAGTTCAAAACATTTGGGTTTTTCAGTGAATTTCTAAGGTTTTTTTTTTTTAAAAAAACAGATCTTTCTATCACACCTAACTATGAAGTTATTTAAATCTTTGGTTTTTCAGTGAATTTCTAGGTTTTATTTAAATTAAATTAATTATTTTTTGAATGCATGTATGGTAGAATAAATGAAGAATATATCCTGTGTGTGGACATTGTAACACATGCCTTTACCACGCATGTGTTACAATGCAAATACCATACCAGAGCAAACCTTTACCACACGTTATTTCAACGAATATGCCTTTTCCACGCATGCCTTTACAATGAATTTCATTGTAAAAGCATGTATGTTAAAGGCATATGCGTAGCATGTTTCCTGGACCCCTACTCTAAACCCTAAACCCTAATCCCGGTCCCTGGCGCACAACAATCCTCAGCCCCAAACCCTTCTAGAAAAATACCCTTCCCTTGCCCTAAACCCTAAAGCCCTACCCCTACATGACCCCTGACCCCCAGCCCTTCCCCTGCCCTAAACCCTAAATCACTACCCCTGCGTGACTCCTCCAGCCCGTACCCTACCCTATACCCTAAAACACTAATCCTGTGCTCCCCCTTCCCCCAGCCCTTTTTTAATCCAAACCCCTAAAATAGAAGCCCGCTGCCCAAGGCCCAGTTCCCCTTATCTTTCTCCTCGTGCAGTTAGAGGGGCAGCTCACGTCATTGTCAGGAAGTCTCTCTGTTTCCTCTAACAATGTGGATTGCCTACCAATGCAGCTGTTTCCACTCATATGCCCTTACTACTACACATATGCCTTTGCCATACATAACTTTACAACAAAATTCGTTAAAAAAGGCATTGTAATGGCTGTTTCCTGTTGGCATTATTTTCAAAGGGAGTAGGTTTTGTATTATAGCAAAGCAAGCAAGAATGTACAGTTTGCTAAATCTTTCTAAAAAAATGATGGGTGAGTAAAATACGGAGTAATAGAACAATATTTCAGTTGAGATTGTCTATCTGCTCAGGTCTTCTATCTGTCACATTGAGAGATCTTCCCAGCAAGTTCATTAATAATCTAATAGCATAGTTTTCATGGGCTTTGTGTGTGTTTTTACATTAGAGATATATTAATAATTCAGAAAGAGAGTGATCAGGTTTGCAATAATGTGTAGTATTAGTAATGATGGGTGTGCGTAGTCGGGTATGGGGAGGGACTGGCCTCTCCTTTCAGAACTCTCTCTCAGATGACAGATGTCCGTAGTAGAGTGTGGGGAAGGACTGGACTCTCTGCTGGGACCTCTCTCTCTCAGATGGTGGGTGTGCGTAGTACGGTGGGAGGATGGACTGGCCTCTCCTTTCAAACCTCTCTCTCAGATGACGGTTGTCCCTAGTAGGGTGGGAAGGGACTGACCTCTCCTTTCAGACCTCTCTCTCAGAGGACGGGTGTGCATAGTAGTATGTATGAGGAGTGAGTGGCCTCTTATTGAGACCTCTCTCTCAAATGATAGGTGTGTTTAGTAGTGATTGGGGAGGGACAGGCCTCTCCTTTGAGATCTCCCGCTCAGATGACAGGTGTGCGTAGTAGAGAATGGGGATGGGTGATTCAATGAGTGCATGAGTGATGCGTGGGTGAGTGAATGAGTGCATAAGTGGTACATGGATGACTGAATGAGTGCATAAGTGGTGCACGGATGATTGAATTAGTGCATGAGTGGGGAATAGATGATTGAATGAATGCATGAGTGGTAAATAGATGATTGAATGAGTGCATAAGTGGTACATGGATGATTGAATGAGTGGGGAATGGATGATTTAATGAGTGCATGAGTAGGACATGAATGATTGAATACGTGCATGAGTGGCTATATGGGTGGGTGAGTGAATGGGTGATTCAGTGTTTGTATGCATTAGTTTCCTTATGACTAATGAAACTGTCTCTGATAGAAAAGTAATTTCAAACATAAAATCTCGCTGAACTCCAGCCACTCTGTAAAAAGAAAAACAAAGAAAAAGATATGTAAGTATTTGATCTTGAACATTACAAAATTATACCAACATGTATTACTTATACTGTAACAGTTTAATACAACATAGCAAAAACATAATTTTCTCCTTTTTACTGTTCTCAGCTTTCAGACTTCTTCACCATAAACAGAGGTTGTTGTATAAAGCATCATCAACAAACAGTGGGGGAAAAAACAAGCAATGGATTGTAAAAAAAAAAAAACAGTGCTGCATAGTACATCTTTACAAATAAGTAAAACTATGCATAGCACTCACTATAATTCACTAAGCATTGGCTTTTAACTTACTATTATATTCTGAGGAAACATAGGTTATAATTGTTTCCTATATTGTTATATCTGGTACAATATGACATTTAATTGTGAAGTAGTCTTCGATTTTGTAGATCCTTTTGAAAACATCCTTTCTTGTAGGTGAAATAATATAGAAAATTGAGATGATCCATGTAGACAAAATACCACACAGTAGTATGTAGACGTTCTTGTTGGAGAAACAAAACTTTTTTTTGTTTTTGAACACAGTTCTGGGTGGCAACTTAAGGCTACTTTTATTGCACTATATCCATTCAGTATTTAACTGTAATAAGAGAATGTAGTGTTCAGATGTTATGTAAACTCCTTTGTTGAAGGTAAAAGAACTGTTGCATTTCCAACAACATTTTGAAGACATTATACCCAATAGGCCAAATAATGTCTAATAAATCATAAATCACATATTAAAAAATACTGTACACCTGTTTTTTTATCTACAAATAATCCTTAGAACTTTGGTTGAAGAAATAAGAGATATGTTGGGTAATCTCCTAGGTAGTCTTGGTTTCGATTTTAGATGAGTGTCATTGCATTCTGTCCATCAATATTGGCATATAAAAATAAACCATGTAGTGTCTAGACATTGTATTTACTCCTTCATGAATGGTGATTGCCAAAGTAGTAAAAGTCCTTCCTGAAATTGATATTTGTCCAGCTACAAAGTTTGTTATTTCAGTATCCAATTTTGAACCATCTGGTCTGCATCGTTGTAACATTATTATAATGTATTTTCCTGATCTTAGTAGAAATAATGTAGATATAAGTTCTGATCTGCAGTTTGGCCAGGTCATATTTTGGTTGGCGTTTTTGGTCATTTGTTGAAAAGGTACAGTTTTACAATCTGGTAATGTCAAGTAGAGGAATTGTTCTGGATTGATTACAGTGCTGAACATGAATGCAGAATCTTCGCACTAGTAACTTAATCCAAATAACTCATTAATATTTACATCTTCTTCCTCTAATTCTCCTAGCACCACCATAGAAAATGTTTGTGCATCTTGTTGAATATTGAGAGAAAATACTATGATCCAGTAGACACATCTATAAGATCTAATTTTCCTGAAACAGAATGTATTGTAGTTCTGTCACTAAGTGAATTTTGCAGCAAACCATATAGTGCAGAACAAATTCTCCCATTGCTTTTTTGTTAGATTGGGATAACTACATCTGGCATATGGAATAGTACATTGACAGCAACATTTGCATAGCAGTTGGCCCCTGAAGTGTTGTCAAACTGGTAACCTACATTTTCTCCATCGTTTACTACTTTCCGCTTCTTTGATTACTGGGGATTTTCCTTCTGTACTTTGTTTTGTTCAGCATCTAAATTCTGTTTTGTTATCTTCTGCTTCAGACAGATTACTCGTTTCTCATAAATATGGTACTGTCTTAATTGAGGTGCAAATACACTCCTTAACTGATTGTACTCCCTTACGTAGCTTGCATCAGCACACATTTTTTCTCATCAAACTCAATCATAAACAAACCGGACAATGTTCCCATTTGCAATAATGTTACGTGTGACATTCCTTCTTTAAATACAGTACTTCCAATATTTACAAAAGTTGCATCTACACTTAACCCGTGTGATTTGTGAATTGTTACAGCATATGCTAGTGACACTGGAAACGGCTTTCGCTGCACATATACGTCTTTCACTGCAAAAAACGTACAACACATCGACCAATTTGCTTGACACCATCAACCTCATCCAATTTTTATTATCAAGTATTCCACATCATCTCTGTTTGGATAATTAACATAATTTATGTCTTTACCCATTGCACCATTTACTAACGCTTCTTCAACATTTAGATTCTGACGTAAAACTATACAAAAGTTCTTACCAAGATGTAACCACTTTTCTAATCTTGCAGTTTTTGATACAGACTTTTTAAAAGAATCCAGTTTTGCTTATAGTTTATCTGTCAGTAATTACTGTCACTCCCTATTGTTCCATTTTTATCAGTAGCTGTAATTTCTAAGATATCTTCTTTCTCCAGTTGGAGTAATTGTTAATTGAAGTTGGAGCACTCTTGTAGGGTTGGCATTAAACAAACTATAGACTTCTTTTCTTTAATGAAATTATACATTATTTGAGCTAGTATAATATTCAATGGAAATAATTTATTGATTAGACAAGTTTCCAAAGAATGTTTTCCTTGTTTTATCAGAACTCCTACTCTAATGTCCTTTAGTATATCTCCATATTCCACATCTGTTGCTTGCCGCATATTTTGAACAAATTCTTTGTTTTCAAAGTATTGCTAAATATTTACATTTCCAATACTTTCTAGAGAATTTCTTGATTTATTATGTAGAAGTGTCTTGAAAACAGGTTGTTCTTTTACAGGTGTGTGTTGTAGAAGGTCACCAAATACAATTAAATGTTTTTCACCAAATAGTACGTCGTAGATTGTTTTCAATATCTGCTGCATTCTTAAATGTTTAAAGTCAAGAATTAGGTTTGACACCATGCTGACATCATCATTAAATTAATAATAATAACTTTTTCTACCTCATTACAAGCATCACCTTTTGGTATTCCAGATTGTTGTCATGTTCCACAGGTAGCAATAATGGTCGATGAAGAGTAGTTCCTTTAATGTTATGTGCAGCTAATCCTGTTGGTTCAATAACTACACATGACAAATTTGCATCTGCAGTCTTGTTTAGTAACTGGTGAGTTTTTTAATTAAGAAGCTTTTTTCAGTGCCAGCTTGACCACTTATATATACTTGAACTGGATTAAATGAAGATCAGTCACACTGTTTCTTCTCGTGCAGGTATCCATGCTCTCTTTTATCTTTAACTTCGTTAAAAATGTGTTTCTTTTTGGTATTCAGTTGCTTTACTAACTGGTCAAAGTGTTCATTTTCCACCTCAGTCATAGCAATAGCTGCTTCATTTTGAATCATTGGCTTTCCAAGAGGATCTTGACTTGCTGGCGCTGAACTTTGACCACTCTGAGAACTCTCTGTATCTCAGCAGCAATTGTTTCCTCCTGTTCAATCTCATTTCTCAACATTTGAAGGTCATTTGGAAATACTGAGCACTCAATGGTGTCTTTCACAGCATTGAAAGATTCTTCATAGTAGTCATAGTTATCAAGTAATACTGATTCTGCACGCCATGGCTTGAACAACTGCAAAAGTACCAAGTAGAAAAACTCTTTTTTGTCTAGTGTTTGGAAACTCAACTTTTTTGTGGTTGATTTGATTTCCTTTCTTATATCTCACCAAACAACTAGCACATCCAATCACTGCATATCTTCCTTCTCCTATGTTTTCAGTAGTGTTACTTCTAAATGTATAATGCTGAAATATTTCATATAGACAAATGCTTTCAAGATGCTTACTTCTTCTTAGTTAGCATGTATCCAGCATGTTAATTTTCAGAGTGTCTGTACTCTCAGGTTCAAATTAAGTAAGATATTGTATTTCTGGGAAATACTTTAATACTCTGTTGCAATTGCTTGCAAGCCATAGGCTCACCTACACAATTCCTCTTGACTTAGAGAATAAACTAGACAAGCTTAACCTGTCCGAGCATTCATGTGAAGCTATTTTTCTGTGGGAACGAATTTTCAGACTAAAACTGTACAATTTCTTAATAAGTTTCTTTTCAGCTGGAATCTCACACCACATCTCTTTCATCTCTGTCTTCTCTGACTTTGTTATATTTGAAGTGATGTAGTGAGCAACAGCAATAGAGTTGTCTACAATAAATTGTAGATCCATATTTGCATTCCACATCTTCAGAATAACAGGGTTGTAGTCATTAATGTAACTGGAGGCCTCTGTTCTTCTCAGGTTGTATGTATTTTTTGGTGATTTCTGTGTCTAAGATGACAGATCGTGGGAATCCAAAATGACATCTCTCGTAAAATTTTCCTTTGCATCTGTATTTTCGATGACAGTACTTTCCACATCTATGATTTTGGAATCATAGAACTTGTTGTTTTAACATCTTGTCACCACTGCCCTTTGGGATTGCGTAAGTCACATACTGCCCTAAAAAAAACAACACACTCTCGTCAGTATCTGTTCCAAACTTTGGAGCATCTTTTACCCATAGCAGCATGTAAATATGTGGAGCACCTCTAGCTGGGTACTCTTTGCACCAAAAGAAATCAGTCATTTCACCGAGAGGAGGATGAGTTTTGTTGCAGATAAAAGCTATCATGGCTTAAATTCTGTGGTTAAAATGTCTGCAAATGTTTGCAGGGTCCAATGAGCAGAGTTCTCCTGGTGTTTTTACATTGATGTATTTTGTATTTGAATTTACCTCTCGCAGGAATTCCAGCATGTCATCCCATGTATCCTCAGCACAACTGAGTGTTAGAAACCATGTAGGTGCTCCCAACTTTCTCAAAATGCATTTAGGCTCACCATGATGATGATACCAATACTCATTGGTCCCACATTTACATGCCATAAGATTAATTAAGTTGTATTCCAACTGTTCATATTTTCCTTGAACTTTCTCAACGAATTTCCTTGCTGATAGATTTTACAGATTCACACCTGTTTTCACAATGTGATTTATGGCATAAGACAACCCAGACAAGTCACTTTCAAATAGTGGATGAAACATGTAAGGGATACACTAGCGAAATCTAGGATCCTCTGAGTAGAGTCTAGTTGATCTGTACTCGGCCGCTGGTATTTGTACAGGCCAGTCATCATACCTACCACCTAGTCCAGTAGGAAAGAGATGCAGGAAACAGCAAGCTTTTATTCCCACATACTTAAGGGAACTCCTTTTGCCTCTTTCAATTGATACAGATCAATAACATCACCAATAATTTCTTTAGAATGCAAGGGATGGATGTTATAATGTTCAGAAATTTCTTCTGATCTGGATCGATCTACTTTTTCTATCTATTGACTTTTGCCATATCTTTTTACTTTAGGTAGGGACACCATTTGCCAAAATTACAAGTCCCTCTTCCAAATCTCTCTGCACCCTATAGTTTCAATATTTTGCTTAAAATCTAATGGCAAGTACACAACTCTACCTTTCAGACCTTTCAGGAGCTCACTTGGAGGCAATATCCCCGTATTTGGCTTCATACGAACTGTAGCTTGAAATGGATATATATATTGGATTATTATGGATTAATAAACATTCAAATCTTTAAGTACTTCTGGAATAGGTACTATTTCTAACTTTTTCTGTACTGCTCTAGCAGGCATTTTGTTTTCCTCTAACGTATTATTGCAGGACTTGCATGTAACTTGTCTGGTCAATAAGTCAAACCATTCCTCTATAAATAAGTAAACAGCAAATTCACGCCACTTATCATTATTCTCTTTTTCACTTTTAATGTACAAATCAACATTCTAAGTTTGACTTTTGTAGTGAGTGCATTGACAACAAACACAAACACAGTTTGGTTTCTCTGAACGCATTGTGGTAAAATCTTTTTGAAAAGTACCAACAGTAATACATGTATCCTGTTCTGCAACTCTTATTGTTACCAACTCATCATTATTCCTACAGACCTGTTCAGGGCCAAATAAACGAAACTGTACATCATCACAAACTTTTTCTACCTTTACTACAGTACCATGCAAAAGAGCTGTATTCATTTCTCCTAAACATAGAGCAGGAGTGTTCACATAGTAAAGCCTTCTAACAAAAGTTCACATATTTGTGTGGTGTACACCTGACATTCTGAAAAGATGAATAGATATGCTAGTGAGTGTCCCTGTAAATTAGTGTGCTTTCTCAATTTGCATGGATCTAAACCTTGCAAAGCCACAAGTTTCTCTTTTAGACTTTTCCTTGAAAAGGTACGTAAGAAATCTCTCAATATATCAATTGAATTCTGTTCAATACTGCAAACACTACTACAATTCCATTTGTACACAGGGACCTATCTACGCCTTCCTTGCATTTCTTCAGAAATCACTTCTTCTACATTTTTAGGTACCATTACTTCTTTTGGAATAGGAGTACCATTCTTCATCTCATAACATCGTCCATCTTCATCATTTGCATGCACTAATGTGTTGTCTTGCAAGTAGCATTCTTCATTATAGAAAACCACAGTGCTAGAAGTATGTATTCATTCACCACTGAAATCCTTGCAAAAGTTACTTGTATTGACAAGTCTTTTATGTTGTCTTTGTTTTCTCATTGACAATACTATTTTGTCTTATGTCTTCATTCTGTTTAGTATCAAAACAAATAGCTTCCTCTTCAGAGCATTGGCAACTACAGTTTTTTTTCTTTCTGAAAAAGGTCTGGGTCGACATACCAGTGGTGGTAAGCTCCTTCTTCTTCTCACTGGCCACTTTCTTGGTAGCACCTTTCTTTTGGGGCCATCTTGGAGCTGTTGGTTAGCAGTGGCACTTAGCTTCACAGGTTGATGAGATGTCTGTGATGTGTGATCATGCGTCACGTTGTGCACAGGCCTTCTGTCTGGCAGTACTGAGGGTGATGTTGTCTCTTGTGCACCTAAAAGCAAAGTAGCAAGGAGAACATCAGTGAAGTGAAATGTGGCATTGTTGCAGTTCAATTAGTAGTACAAACAAACAATTTCATTTAGTGTGGTCATTTGTTACTTAAGTTTTTATTATAAATAATTAACAATACAGTGTATCCATTTGTAAAACCACACCAACATGAACTTTCATGGTGTAAACTCAGGAAGGATAAGAAATAGTAACAACAACATAGAGATGTAACTGTTTGTTTTATCTGCATCACGTGGGATGTGTCACTCAGGTAGATGCAGCTGACAAATGACAATGGAATAATCCTTAGGCAATGAATGCTTTTGTGCACCTAGAACAGTCATGGGGTTGATTCATTGATGTCAAATGTTATGATAATGGTTAAAAAACATTTTTTTTAAATGAATGCAAAAACAATAAACATTAAAATTATAATAAACATTTAAAAAAATTAAAAAATTCAGAAAAATAAAAAAATGAAAATTCACAAATTAAAAAATTAAGAATTACAACAAAAAAAAATGCTAAAAAATGCTTTTTTTTATAAATTTATGAAATTATTTTCAAAGATATAATAATGTAAACTGCTATCTCATTGCTCAACCATCCATGCAAGCAGATGGCAAAGGGCCACACTGACTGTTCGCACACAATGTATGCCTGCCATTGCCACTTGGTCAACAACAGCAACACTGAGCAAGAAGGAATTGGGAACAAAGAGAAGACATGCAGGTCTATGGCAAAAGCACACTGGCTTGTTACATAAAATGGCTGCCAGCGGCATGGTCCCAACAGCAAGCAAGAAGGCATGGGTAACAAACTAAGAAGAACACATGCAGGCCTATGGGAAAAGCTGGCTGGCTGGCTGCACAAAATGGCTGGCAGCCACATGGCCACAAGAAGCAGGAGGCCTGGAAAACAAAGAACACATGCAGGCCTATGGACACTGACTATATAAAATGGCCCCTGGCCACATGGCATGGGGAACAAAGGCAAATGGTGGCCTATGGCAAACACACACAGGAGGCATGGTAAGACAAAGATAACACAGCATTTATTGATTCACCAATGCCAAAAACGAAAATCAACAGGGCTAAAGTTTTTTACTACAACACACATCCTCCAAAAGCATTATCCCACTTATACACTGTTCGCAGAAAATTTAACAGACAAGTTGTTTTTAATGCACCCATGGCTAGCACTGGGCCTACTGACTGGTCTGGAAGCCCATTCCATTGGCAGACTAGGCCACATAGTAATATTAAAGAATATAGCAAATTTATTAGAATACATGGAGAAAATGTACTAAACTGTGCAACATTTTTCCGTTACAAAAGAAGAAAAATCACATGCAACCAGCAAGAAGGTATGGCCACAAACAAAGAAGACATGCAGGCCCATTGCAAAAGCACACTGACCGCCTATGCAAAATGGCTGCCATCAACATGGTCAGAACAACAACCAGCAAGAAGGCATGGCCACAACAAAGATGACATGCAGGCCTATGGCAAAAGCACACTCTCTGCCTACACAAAACAGCCGTCAGACACATGGTCACAACAACCAACAGGAGGTCTGATAGAACAAAGAACACATGCAGGCCTATGGCCAAAGCACACTGGTTGCCTAACAAAATGGCCACCGACCACATGGTCAAAGAGCAAGCAAGGCGGCATGGCCACAACAAAGAAGACATGCAGGCCTATGTCAAAAGCACACTGGCTGCCTACACAAAATGTCCGCCAGGTACATGGTCACAACAATAAGCAGGAGGCCTGGAAAACAAAGAACACATGCAGGCCTATGGACACTGACTATACAAAATGGCCCCTGGCTACATGGGAACAAGGACAAATGGTGGCCTATGGCAAACACACTCAGACACTGGTCAGACAAAGGAGACATAGTTGGTAACACAGAAGACACAGCATTAATTCCACAATGCCAAAAATGAAAATTAACAGGGCTAACAATGTTTACAACACACATCCTCCAAAGGCATTAGCCCACCTAAACATTGTTAGCTAGGGAAAAAAAACTTGAAATACCACATTTTTTAAAAAATTTTATCCAATGCCATCCATGGCCAAAATGATGTTCCAATTCAATAGACACCACATAAACAGTTGTTTCATGCACCCATGACTAGCACTAGGCCTACTGGCTGGAAGGCCCATTGGCAGACTAGGCCACATTGTAAATTAAATCAATATTGCAAATTTATTTAAAAAGATGGAGCAAATGTAGTAAACTGTGCAACATGTTTCCTTTATAAAAGAAGAAAAATTACTTGCAAAGAAATAACTAGGCCCTACTGAAACTACAGGTCAGCCACTACAATAAATCTTAAAAATCGATTTAAATGACAAATCCAAGTGCATGGCCCTAATCAAACAAACAACATCAGTTTTTCAACTTGTGAAATCTGAAATACAGAGTCCCCAAATCCAATGGTATGTGTAGCCGACACAAAGAGTGATCCTTCCAGCTCCAAATCCAAATGAAATGTGACCAGGAAATGGATAAAGTTCTGGGAGGAGCCTGCTGGACAGGAACAGGAAGTTGGAGACTCTGAGGCACATCCTTCCAGTTGGGAAAAAAGTGAAAGAAAAGGACTCCTCGCACAAAAAGAACAACACCACAGGTCCATTTGAGGAGGTTTTTGACTCCAAATCATCATTTTGGGAAGATTTTGATGCTTCTCAAGGAGAGAATATTCCCCAAATTGCAGCCGCGGTAGATCCTGCATGTTCGTGATCGCCTATGTCACAAAACATCCACCAGAAGTCATTGGCGCAACCATAAGACATGTTGGTGATCGCAAAAACTTGCGGAAGCTTGCGGCCGGCTATCAAATCTCGTGGCGCTCCCGAATGGCTAGAAAATCTTGACGGCGATTGTGGGCGTCCTGCAAGTCACACCCACGTGTGTGAAATGACATTTCAAGTGTGCTAGCAAAAAAAAGTTCTGCTCCGTTGCAGAGTGTGGAGTTTATCGGTAACTCTGCGTTCTACACGGAATGCGAAGTTGCTGGACTCCCCAAACTCCGCTAGCTTAGCGGAGTTTTATGCCCAGGCCAACTAGGGGTATCTGGTCGCACCAGACTGAGACAGCATCACAAGTTCAGGCTGACAGCAGTGTTGCGATGTCCGACTTAAGGGACCCATTTAGGTCCGCTGAACAGAGTACCTTAAACCCTGGTTGCGAAGAGTTACGTGGATCTGCATCGAAGATGTGCCATGCAGCCGATATGATGCATCAGTTCTGGGATGTGGCGAGAGTGCGGTGCAAGCTTCAGTTGTGTCATCATTGAGGATCCCATCGATGGGGCTTGCGTTGCAAAGTCCAGTGTCGGGGATGCGGCATGCAGCTAGCGATGAGCCGGTTCCGATGAGCTTCGAGGCTGCGATTTGGAGACCGACGTCATCGTTGAGGCTGCCAACTGCAAGAGATGCGAGGACCTGGGCTGTGGAAGTGCTGGGCCGATGCGTTGTTTCCAAGGACTGTGGTGGGCGATGCGGGTATTTACAACGGGTCCACTTATAAAGTGTGATGAAAAAGAGTTTGTCAGTACCAGTATCAGAACATGTAAAACTTAAAAGTACATGTCCTGCTTTTAAAATACATTGCACTCCACCCTATGGGCTGTCCGGCACCTACCCGTGGGGTGACATATGTATTAAAAAGGAAGGTTTGGGCATGGCAGAAGGTTTCCTTTGCCAGGTTGAAAAAGTAGTTTAAACTGCACATACAGCCTCCACAATGGCAGGCCTGAGACATGTGGAAAGGGCTATTTAAGCGGGGGACACAACCAGTGCTCACTAGTAGCATACAATTTACAGGCCCTGGGCACAGGTAGTGCCACTTTACGAGGGACTTCTAAGTAAATTAAATATGCCAAATGGAGATAAGCCAATATTATCATGTTTGGAGGAGACAGCACAAGCACTTTAGCGCTGGCTAGCAGTGGTAAAGTGCACAGAGTCCTAATACCAGCAAAAACGAGGTCACTAAAAGTAAAGAATGAAGGCAAAAAGTTGGAGGGAAGACTGCCCTAAGGATGACAGGGCTAAAATATACCATCTACAAATGAGGTGGGTGCACACCAGGACACGAGGAGCGCTCTGTCAAATATCAAGTCAGCCTGTCCAATCTAGCAGGAAAAACATGCATTGGAATTGTGTGCAAAGCAAATAGTTCTAATTTATTTTGGCAAACAAAGAGAAAACTCCCTATGCATTTAAGGCAAGTGGCCTTGATCACGGGTGAAAGTTCCACGGCGCATCAGTTTAAGTGCAGGTGCAAAATCTCATAAACATGAATGAACAAAGATAGCATAACACAGTTTATCTAAATTTTGGCCTCAGTGTACCCTTCCAGCTGTGAAAAAAGAATTTCCGATGGTGCTCAATCCTTTCCCAAAATTTTCATACAAACTTAGTGTTTCCAATTCATGTAAATCGGGTTCTAAACCTCAAATGTTCCATGCATAACTTTCTATTTCCTTGCTCTTGTCTGGTATGAATGCACAGCAATGGGTTAATTTCAGCATCTGGCAGAATCCTCCTTCTCAGAAAGTTGTATTTCTAAAGCAAGACGGTCCTGCAAAACAAATGACCTTATGGCACTTAGTTCAGTGTTAATCAAGAGTAAAGCTCCAGAAGTGCTGGTTGGCATTTTGCCAGCTACAGTAGCTAATTTCTTGATCTTTTCATCATTTAGGATTACTCCTACAGATGGTATCACTGCTTCCAATATATATCCTACTAAACCGACTCCTTTGCTTGTGCTATGTTTCTGTCTGTGTACTGGTGTTAATGCTAATGCATCTAAGCTTGTAACATGATACATCTTTAGAATTAGTATGCCTAAATAGCAAGTACCCTCCCAATCGGCAGGTAATAAGAAATAAGCATTTAGCCCACATATGTAGTAAACCTCTGGAATTGCATTTTCGTCCTCCTGTAATATTTGCTATGTTCTCAATGTTGGTTCAAATGTGTATTCACAACTGCTGCTCCCTACATGTCTAGTCCTTTTTAATGGTCTTCTTTTGTAAAAGCAAACTTTTCCCTTGTGTCAGCTCTCTAGTCTGAGTTTAGAGTAAGCCATTTTCTTTCTAAATATATTCTCTTCCTTCTTCCATACCTTCTCTAAAAATGTCTCCCTTCCTGTCCGTAGCTTTTGTCATGTTAATGTATCTTTCCTCAAACGCCTTAATGTATGCCTTCTCTACCAGTCACATTAAGCAGGTTAGATTGTTTTTGTAGGCTTTTACGATACCTGCAGGCATGTGTGGAAAGAACAAAATACCAAGCTGTGTCCATCATTTTTGGTTGCAAGTGTAAATTCATGCTTTCTCTTGAAGGCACTCTGGAAAGTACTAAATCATAATTAGAATAGAAGTATTCAAAATGTTGTTGCCTATAGAATAGTGAAAGTAAAATGCTACAAGGAACTATACAGACAAAGGTATGTGATACTATCTGACCTTTTCAGAAACAGAAGTCGGTAAGTGTGCACAGACATAGCAATCTTTAACATCCATGGCATTAGTGTATTCTTGTACTAACCTAAAATATATATCAGTGGAGTAATCATCTTTCTTGTTACCCACAAACATTTTGGGCAATATACTATCCCTAATATCATGTGCATGTGTATTAGTGACATTGGTGACTGGTGGCTCTGAATCAGGTGTTAGGTAAAACCCTATTAGTATTATTGTCATCATTATAACTACTAATACGAATACCACACCCAGTATACATTTACATTTATTTCTAATGCAACACATCGTTCCGAGTCAGTAATTGAATAGCTTGCTGTTGAGGATTAGCAAATGATCTTCTTCAAAGCTGTTAAGTTTTTCTTCTCTCTTTTTTTTACTTAGTAGCGCTGTTCCCTAATAGACAATCCTTAACCCTAATCCGTGTTCTTGTAAAATGTTATCCCTATTGTTTTGTAACTTTCTCCTCGGATCTAGGTTAGTCTTCTATAAAACAAATAACTAAAATAAAAAAACATCTAAAGGCACAATTCATGGTTGTTTATTGTTCAGTATTAAGTTTGCTTTGATTTTCTCAAATTGTGTTGTCCAATCTTAATGTTCAGGCAGTTCAAGGAGGCTCTGGGTTAACGTTTCACAGATCTTCCAAAGTAACATTCAATGCTGCATTCACATAGTAAGACGATTCAGGTGCTGAATATCTTCGGCAAGGTGTTTGAATCCTTCTGGACCTTAGTAGAACTTGATGATTTGGATCAAAATCACCTCCGTCTTCTGTTTCCTTCTCCTCATGCACTGTTTCTGGAATCCGTGCTATTGATGAACTTCTCCTTAGTCTCTCTTTTCCAAGATCCTTTGGCCACTCTGCTTGGTGGCGGACTCTTTTTATCCAAGAGCTCGTCTCTTCACCGTGATTTTGTTAATTTCTTTGTTCTGATTCACAGATGCTCTCAGCATGCGGTTCAGCTTCTGTTTCGTCTTTGTCTGAGACTTCAGTGCCACTTTGCGTCACTTCCATCAAACTACTCATCCACGCCTACAAATCCCTCCACAACATCAGACCCAAATACCTCAACGAGAGAGTCTCCTTCCACGTACCCAAGAGGAACCTTCGCTCCGCAGACCTCGCCCTCGCAGAGATCCCCCGCATCCGCAGAGCCAGAGCCGAAGAAAGAGCTTTCTCCTAAGTCGCAGCCAAAGCATGGAACGAGCTCCCAGTGAACATCAGACGCTCCCCCACCCTCCACACTTTCAGGAAGAACCTCAAGACCTGGCTCCTCGACTGAACCGGAGCTGCACCCCCCCCCCCAGCGCCTTGAGACCCTCACGGGTGAGTAGCGCGCTTTATAAACCCCCTGATTGATTGATTGATACTTGTCTTTCAGCTTGCTGATCTTCACCCCTTCTTCTCCTTGTGCTTCTCTCTGTACTTCAAAAGGTGCTGGTAATATGGGTCTAGGTGGTCTCTCAACTGGTGGTGCTACCACTAATGCTCTTCTTTCTGGATCAGAGACCAAAGGTACTTCTTCTGGATTGCTCACTTTCTTGCTGTGTGAGGCATGAATCCACTTCGGAAATACAGAACATTTAACAGCAAAGTTCGTAGTCAGTATGACTTGGAAGGGGCCTTTCCATCTGGGTTCAAGACAAGTCTTCCGAACATGCTTCTTGATCACCATCCAATCACCAGGATTGAGGTTGTGGCACTGTTCTTGGTGAGGGTCTCAAATGACAGCCGATACCTGATGAGAGACAGAACGAACTACGTCAGCCAGTGTCTTGCAGTATATCATATTGTCGGTGATATTCACAAGGGCATTTGCAGATACAGCAGGCAGTCTCATAGCCCTTCCCATCAGGATTTCATGAGGGGATAATCTTGTCTTCCTGTCCGATATTCTTTGAACGCTCATCAGCACTAAGGGTAAGCATCAGTGAAGTCGAAGCACAAACCTTTGCCAACCTGGATTTGATTGTTCCATTCATCTGTTCAACTATGCCTGATGCTTCTGATATGTAACTGCAATGTAGCTTTTGTCCAATCTGCAGAGCAGCACATAACATGTTCATCACTTCATTGTTAAAGTGTGTTCCTCTATCTGACTCTAGAAGGACCAGCATCCCAAATCTTGAAATGAGTTCACTTAGCAACACTTTAGCTACAGTTAGACTCTCATTTCTCCTCATTGGGTAGGCTTCCACCTACCTTGAAAAAACACAGATAATCACTAGGATATATCTCAACCCGTTGTGCACAGGCATCTCGATAAAATCCATGTGTAATCTGTTAAAACGGCCACTTGATTTCCCTATGTGTGTGCTTCTAATGTGTGTTTTCCTCCCTACATTCAGCTGTTGACACACAACACACCTTCTGCAATTTTCATTAGGACTTATTCCAAACCTGGGGTTGTACCAACTTTGTCGAAAGAGTCTCACCATGGCATCTCTTCCTAAATGTGTATAACCATGGTAGTAATGTGTCATTGGAAACAACATGTTATCAGGTAACACTGGCCTTCCATCTGCTGACATCCAGATGTTATTTGAGTTCTTTACACAGCCTGATCTGATCCACCTATTCTGCTCTGTCTCAGACACATTTTCCTGTACTCTTTTCAATTCCTCCCAAGTGTCAGTTATTTCCATCATCATTGCAAAAGCACTTTCTTCCTCAGATTCACATGGGAAACCTCCATTAAATGTGCATGCTAGCAGTACACAATATCTGGCTACGGGGTCTGCATATCAGTTGCCCATGGCAATCTACCTGCTGCCTGTTTGATGTCCTGGACATTTTACAACAGCAAATTCAATAGGCATTTTGAGTGAGTCGAGCAAATTTTTAACAGGGTGTCCATCCCAAATAGGAGTGCCTGTGGAGGTGAGAAATCCACGGTCCCACTATAATTGCCCAAAATCATGCACCACACCAAACCCATACTGGATGTCAGTAAAGATGGTGACTCCCACCTAAGCACTTAAACTGCAAGCTCGGGTGAGGGCAATTAACTTGGCAACTTGTGCGGAGAAAGTAGACTGAAGCCAGGATGCTTCTATGACATAATTTATGGCGCACACTGCATGTGCTGCTATTAGTGTACCTTAATTTCCTCTCAGGCATGAACCATCCACAAATAGGGCATGGTCGGGGTCATTTAGTAGTTCATCCTTAATGTCGGGTCTGGGTTTTGTGCATAGTTCAGTGACATTTAGGCAATCATGATCAAACTCTTCACAATTTTCCCTTTGTTCAGGTATAGGCAATAAAGTTAATACATTTAACCCATTGCAAAGTTTTATCACAACATTTTCTGAAGCCAGCATATTCTGCTTATATATAGTCAACCAGGGTTTTCATTTTGGTCAACAGTAGCTCCACAGAAGGTAGGAGCATGACAATTAAATGGTGTGCCATCACTAGGAGCTTGCTCTTTTCCTAACAAGCACTCACCGTGGCAAACGTCTTCAAGCAGCAGGGGAGACCTGCTGCTAAAGGATCAAGTGTGGTGGAAAAATATGCCACAGGTCTTTGGGCCCCTCCATCAGTCAGTGTCAAAACTGAGAGTGCGCACCCACCTCTCGCACTGCAAAACAGAGTAAACTCTTTTGCATAATCAGGCATTCCCAGGGCTGCGGTGCGACACAATTTCTCTTTCAGATCTAGGAGCGCTTTTGTACATTCGTTGTCCCAAGGAAGTGGATCAGACACATTCTGGTGTGTCAGCCTCAGTAGGGGCTTTGACATTAAGGAAAGTTTGGTATTCACTATATACAGTAGCCAAGCATTTCCAAAAACATCCTGATTTCTTTCTCTGTTTGTGGTGGATTCATCTGTAAGATGGCTTCCACTCTCTCTGGTGACGCCTTTCTGACAACCTTCATGACAATGTGTCCCTTATATTGAACTTCTTTTTGACAGTACTGCAGTTTACCGGGAGCAACTTTGTGTCCATTCTCTGCCAGGTGATTCAAAAGTGCAATGGTGTCATACTTACAAGCAATGTGTGTATCTGATGCTACCAATAAGTCGTCTATATATTGAACAAGCATAGACTCACAGGGCATTTGCAATGACTGAAGATTCCTTTTTAGGATCTGATAGAATATTGACTGACTCTCTGATTACCCTTGAGGGACACAACACCACGTGACTGTCTTCGGCTGCAAAGTAAATGAAAACAGATTTTGGCTAACTTCTTGTAAGGACACTGAAAAGAAAGCCTGACATAAATCAATGACAGTGAACCATTCTCCAGTACAGGGAATTTGGAAATGTACAGTAGCATGATTCAGTACCATGGGGCAAGGCACTACTATTTCATTGGTTCATTGCAAATCTTGCACAATCCTATATTTGCTGTTAGGCTTCTGTAAACCCATAATAGGTGAATTACATGGGCTTCCAATCAACTCTCTCAGTATGCCATTCTGAAGCATGTCTTCAATCACTGGTTTTATTCCTGCACTAGTCTCTGCAGACAAGTGATAGGATGGTGTTCTGGGATAAACATCATTTGGATTTAATTGGATTTGGACTAGTGCTACACCTTTTATAAGTCCAAAACCTTTCCCTGTGCAATCCCAAACTTCTGTATTGACTGTGTCTCTTTAATCTTCTGGTAACTCTGAACTCATCATTAAAGGGAACATTCCTACCTCAGCAACTTGTCTGATCATTTTAAAGATCACATCCTCATCATGTGTCTGGAAGGCCACACCGTCCGGTGTGCAGTATACTGTACAATTTCACTTACACAAAATATGCCTTCCTAACATATTTACTGGGCTTGTATCACAGAACACAAATTGGTGCTTCTCTTTAAAGGTTCCTATTTTCACTGGGACTTCTTCTGAAGTCAGATTTTGCATTTGCTTATTTGTAACCCCTACTACTTGGATCGTTTTCCCCAAGAGAGGCAAGTATGGTACCTGTACTGTTCTAACAGTGGAATGGGTAGCTCCTGTGTCAATCAGAAATGACACATCGTGACCATGAACATTTGCATCTGCATATGTGCCACTCTGGCCTACCTCCAAGAATGCTCCAAGTATGCAATCTTCTTCCCCTTTTAGGCACCTTCATTGGGAATTATCAGAAGCAAATTCATCAGTCTCAAATAAAGGAAATTAGCCTCAAGCATTCTGGTTCTGATTTTGGAATTGCAGCA
This sequence comes from Calotriton arnoldi, assembly GCA_963921515.1. Taxonomy (NCBI): domain Eukaryota; kingdom Metazoa; phylum Chordata; class Amphibia; order Caudata; family Salamandridae; genus Calotriton; species Calotriton arnoldi. Next base: position 569,094 of record CAWUFW010010513.1, read on the forward strand.
CAGCATTCTGAAACTGGTTTACAATAAACTTGGGCATTTAATTTAAACTAAACCTGGGATTCCCCATGTGTGCTGGAGCAGGGGGCATCATTTGGGCTTGATTTTGCATGGGAGTTTAGATTTGTTGCATAGGCATTCTTGGAACTGGTGTTCCTTGTGAATTCTGCATTAATTTTCCAGCATTTCTGGGAATAAATAAACATTCTCATTTGCAGTGCCCCACCCTATGTCAGACGTGACAAGCAATAATGTCCATTCCAGATCCCATAACCATGGGAACACCTCTACCTTTGCCATGGGACATATTCATTTCACCTTGATTTTCCGAAAATCCAGCCTGTGGAGCAACAACTCTTTGCATCATTCCCTGATTTCCTGGAAAAGACGGGTTCTGAAAGCCTTTTTATCCTAACTTAGTCTGAGCCAACATGAACTTCTCCTTTTTTTTCTGTGCTTCATGTCCAATTCATCACTTCAGTATTTTGCATAATGCAGCATTTCATCTAAAGCCTGGGTCTTCCAGCAGATCACACTTTTTTGTAATGTGGGCACTGATCTCAAGCTTCAACCCTAGAGCAATTTGAAAAAAAATCCACATAGCCTTTTCCTCAGGATACTCACATCCACAATGCTGTTTAAACACCTGCAGTAATCTCTCATAGGACTAATGAAGTGTCTCCTTCGGCTCTTGTGTAGTTCTTTTAATTTTTAACCAATCAGTATCTTTAGGAGGTATTCTCCCTTTCAAAAAGGTAATAACCGCTTCATATTTCTCCATTACCACTGGCGATGGTGCGCCTCTCCCTTTATCTCTAGGTGGCTCTCCTTTCGGCTGTTGTACTGCTACCTTACATTCTGCCCATAAGTCAGCTGGTACCACAATGTCAAGGAACGTATCCAAATAACTCCACAACACCTCTGCAATCTTTATAAACCTTTCCACTTGTGCATACCACTGCACCGGTTTGTCTCTCAATTTTGCCAAATTATTCATAAATGCTGTCAAATCACCTCTATTCCATGGCACATGATCATAAGTTCCTCCAGCTATTTCCCTTGATGGATATGCTGCTGCCTCATCCCCATTTAGCTCATCCTGCTTTCCCTCTATAGCAGCTTCCCTCTTTTTCCTATTGTGTTTCTTTGCATATCTAAGTTACAACTTTCCCATATCCTTCCATCTGTGAATGCATTTTGTCAGTTCAATAAGGTGCAAACGCATTCCTATAATCCTCATGTTTTCTATTGCCTGATCATTCATTTCAACCCTATAGCTACGGTGCAGATTCACGTTGTTAGTAAGATCCACATCATACTTCCTTGCTATCCCTGCCAATTTATCATGTACCATAGCAGTTCTTTGAGTAACCTCCTTGCACAGGTAAATTAACTAATTCCTCTAGTATTGATCTACATGCTTGAACTCCAGGCAACACTTGCTTATCTCGTCTAATTCTATCTTTAACTTTGGAATATCCAATGGTCAGTTTTTTCTTGTCTCTAATTCTCTTGGAGACTCTGTGACTTCTGCCCTTCTTTCTCTTGTAATCTCTTCAATTCATGCTGGTCAATATCCATCTTCATTGACACTTAAGTCATTTGAAGCTAAGGGAGTTGTAAAGTCTAAGGTCCCTCCACTGTCTTCTAGAGCCTCCAAATTTTGTGGGGGTCTCCACAGAACTAACTGCAAATTTTGAGTTGTCGGTATATTTCCAACAACTGATTTCGTTAAGACTTCTGGCCTTCTCTCAATCTGGAGCGGTGCACTAGCAACCACTCAAGGTACAACTGGAACATTGTCAATGGGAACCACAGCTGGTGGTCGTCTCACAACTGATGGAGCAATATGTACAACCTGTAAAGGTTGTTCAATTGGAAGTGGATCTGGATCCATAGGAGCTGCAGCTATGGTCTGGGTGGCACTAGCACTTAACTCTCCTGGGTCAGAGAAACTAGTAGGTGGTGGTGGTCGGGAAGACAACATCTATTCTAATATCTCGTCCCCAGAATCTGTATCTGAAGTATCTCCCTGTTGTCTAGCAGTATGCGTACTCTTTTTTTCGCACCCTCTGATGCAAGAACCGGTCTGATGAAAGAGCCGGATATAATCTGACTCCTTCAATAATGCCCTTTCTCCATCTGCGCTGTTCCTCACCCCATCTTGCATTTGCATATTTCTGCATTGCTCTTCCTGTCCTTCTCTGATATTTCTCTCTTGCAACCTTTTCCTAAGCATTAAAAGCCTGATACTGCAAGGGTCGTGGGGGTGGCTTCATCTCATACAATTTTCCTTTTAAATGATCTAGGATTCTGGTATTGAATGTCCCATACCTCGGAAAACCCAAAGCACCCTCATTTTTCATAATCCTACTCCATTGTCGAAACCACAAACATGAGATTAAACCGTGATTGGTAGTCATAATGTATGTCGGAGTACTCTCAGGAGGTGCTTCTTCACCTTAACGTACAGGAATATTGACATCTCCCCTAACAAATTTCTTAAAATCCTTTAAATATTTCATGATGACAATTGAATTTTCAAATTTTCACACAAACTCAAATGTTTTGAATCCATTCTGTAATCCAAAAACTGCACTTACATTGACATTATCCAATCACAGCGTGATACTGAAAATGCTATAACCAAAGGCAACGCGAAAGCACACCAACCGTCCAATCCCAGCGCGAAACAATATGACCTTTAGCTCACTCCTCGCGGCAGTCACCCTCCTTTACAATTTTTTTTGCATTCACACATAACTTTCAAAATCTTCTTTAAACAACTTCTTGTTTGCTCTTCTAAAGAAATTAAGTATCACAACCACTCAAAGGTATTCTGCACTCGCAAGCAACTTCTTGACCAGTGAAAAATCACAGAAATTAATGTAGCTTCACCCGTTTGCACAATAAGGTTCAATAACATTAACTATGATTAATCAAACACAACAGCTTGTCCCTATTAATACAGATGGAAGAGGTTGTACCTCACACTCCACATCTAAATCTCAGCAAACAAATTTAAAACTTTTGTTATTATCTTGGGAACTTTCAACTTCAATGAGCCTGAAACTCAAATTCGACTCTTCAACAACTCAATGTCTTTATCACTCACTCATATACTCTGGAAAAAACACACTCACAACCACGACATTTTCACCCTATAAATACTTACACCTTCAAAACTGCAACCGCCAAACAGCAACCACCTTCAAATTCCAATTTGCTACTCCATCTGGATCTGGACACTGGGGGGGGGCATATTTACAGTAGAAGTGAAGGAGCACAGCTTTAGCCTCCTTGGCTTAATGCCGTGCTCCGCCACTTCTGAAACACAGGGCTGCACCATATTTACAACAATACGGTGCAGCCCTGCGTTTGCCCATGCGCTTGTGCTAAACTTAGCTGCCTAGCACCAACGCAGGTGCAAGGGTGTCTGCGTTGGGGGGAATGATTGTTTATGTGCAGGACGGTGTTCCTTCCTGCACATAAACAATCTTTAAATGGCATTTTGCAACTTCTATGTGTGCATAGTTCAAACACATTCTAAGGTGCAATTCTAATATGGTCTGCAAGTCGAAAATGATTTTGAAAATTAATTCCTTACAATCCCTCCATTCTGATGATTTTTAAATCATCACACAATTTAGTTTCACATGTAAATTCAAGTCCAGAAAGCACTTTTGTCTTCAGATGTGTTTCGTCTTTTTCTTTTGATCCTCCTATTAAGTCTTAGTGACTTCATGCAAACATCATACATAATGCAGCGTAATCCCATTTCCCTCTCATATATTTTCATTTGAAAATGTTCCTGTCTTTTGCACATGAAGTATCTACAGCTCAGAAATAGGTCGTAAAGAAATATTAGACAAAGCCCTACTGTCACTATTGGCATTAGAATATGTCTCGTTACAACGCGTACCAATACCACGTGTGCCATTACAACGCAGGTATTACTATGCCAATACATTTACTACGACCTACCATCACAACGCAAACTTTTAACATGAATATGCCTTTACCACACATGCCATTACAACACAAAGGCATGCGTGGTAAAGGCATACACTTGGTAAAAGTGATTAAGGCAGGTAAATATAAATATATATATATATATATATATATATTATCTACTGGCGGTCACCAGTAGATAGTTATAGTTAGGACCTATTTTCCATAGGAAATCCGCGACATTCTATTTGAAATAACTCTTGCGTCGGTTGACGAATCTTCGCGAAATTTTCAAACTTTATGGCCCGCTCCGGTCCGCTCCTACCCTGAAAGTCTCAGGGTGATTCGTCAAGCGGGGGCCTGCTGGGGGGTGTTTATTTTATGTATGGGGGCCTCTAAGGGCCCCCAAGCCCCGGGGACCACCACCCCCGGGGCGTTTTGTCATAAATGGTGCGGGAGGGCTCTGAGCCCTCCCGCAGCCCCGGGACCGCCACCTCCCCGGGCTTTTTTTAAAAATTTAAAACCTGTGTGGGGGCTCCAGCCCCACACACGCCTTGGGACCACCACCTCCCGGGGCACTAAGAAAATTGAAAAAGGGGGTCCGTTTGGACCCTCAAACCCCGGGGACCACCACCTCCCCGGGCTTTCAAAATGTAGGGAGGGGGCCGTGCGGCCCCTCCTGGAGCTCCTTGATGGCCCTGGGGACCACCACCCCCAGGGCCGGCTCCTGCAGTGTCCCGGGTGCCTACCCCCGGGACACTGCTGTTTGCTATGACAGGACTGGAGCCTCGCGGCTCCCGCCCTGTCATAGCAAACTTGTTTGCATTTTGAAAGAGAGAGCAGGAAACCTGCCTCTCTTTCAAAATGCAACCACTTGCTTTCCACATGGGGAGCAGCATCTTAGCTGCTCCCCATGTGGAAAGCAATGCCGGCTCCCATAGGACGCGGGAGCCGGCGGGACTGTGGGGGGATTGGGGACCCCCACAGTCCCCAACCAGAGGCCAGGCCCCGGGGATGGGGTCCCCGGGCCATAGTGGCCCGGGAGGGGGCCACGCAGCCCCCTCCCCAAATAAAAAATAAAAATAAATAAAAAAATAAGGGCAAGGCCGGCCTGGGGGATGGGGTCCCCGGGGCCTTAAATGGCCTGAGGAGGGGGGCACGCAGCCCCCTCCATATTTTTTATTTAAAAACAGGGCATGCCCCGGGGATGGGGTCCCCGGGCCAATAGAGGCCCAGGGAAGGGGGCCACGCGGCCCCCTTCCCGTTTTTTTTTTTTTTTACTACAAAAAAATAGCTCAGGCCCCGGGGATTGGGTCCCCGGGGCCAAAAGTGGCTGAGGGAAGGGGGCCACGCAGCCCCTCCCATAAAAAAAAAAACGGCATCGTGCCGGAGGCCCCGCCCCCTCCCTGCAGTACTCTGCAAACGCGCCCTGGCGCGTTTTAAGAAGGGGAGTAATTCCCCTTGAATACTGGGGGTCCCTGGGGCCAACTAGCCCACCAGGAACCTCCAGTATGCGCCAGGGGCTGCCTTGCAGAGAGGTGTACAGAGGCCACGCCCCTTTTACACCTCTCTGCAACGCAGCTCTGTGGCGCTTAATGGAGGTAGCTGGTGGGCTCGTTGCACCCCATGGACCCTCAGGATTCAAGGGAGTTAATCCCCGACTTAAAACGCGCCACGGGCGCATTTGCACAGTGGTAAGGGAGGCGGGCCTGAGGTGACATGTGTGCAAACAGGCCCCATGGCGCGTTTTAAGATGGGGAATTAAATCCCTTCAATCCTGAGGGTCCTGAGGCCAACTAGCCCAACAGGTACATCCAGAAAGCGCCACAGAGCTGCGTTGCAGAGAGGTGTAAAAGGGGTGTGGCCTCTCTACACGTCTCTGCAACGCAGCCCCTGGCGCATACTGGAGGTTCCTGGTGGGCTAGTTGGCCCCTAGGGACCCTCATGATTCAAGGGGACTTAATCCCCCAACTTAAAATGCGCCACGGGGCGCGTTTGCACAGATGTCACCTCAGGCCCCGCCCCTCCCTTCACCATTGTGCAAATATTCCTCTAAAATCTGCCGAACTACGTAATTCTGATTTACTCACCTGTTATCAGGAGAGACCTCAGTGCTGCATCTTTCAGCCCAGTACTAATCCTGAAAAGTAATTTTAACCATACTTACCAGTAACTTGAATTTCCTTCCATAGGATATCATTGCCTGCTTTTGCTGAAAAAGTTTCTAAGTGTTGATTTTTGAAACATACAAATATTCCTCTAAAATCAGCCGAAATACGAATTCCGATTTACTCACCTGTTATCAGGAGAGACCTCAGTGCTGTATCTTTCAGCCCAGTACTGGTCCTGAAAAGTAATTTTAACCGTACTTACCAGTAACTTGAATTTCCTTCCATAGGCTAACATTGACTGGTTTCACTTGGAAATTCTTCTAAGTGTGGAGTTTTGGAACTTTAAAATATTCCTCTAAAATCAGCCGAAATACGAATTCCGATTTACTCACCTGTTATCAGGAGAGACCTCAGTGCTGCATCTTTCAGCCCAGTACTGATCCTCAAAAGTAATTTTAACCGTACTTACCAGTAACTTGAATTTCCTTCCATAGGATATCATTGCCTGCTTTTTGCTGAAAACGTTTCCAAGTGTTGATTTTTGAAACATACAAATATTCCTCTAAAATCAGCCGAAATACGAATTCCGATTTACTCACCTGTTATCAGGAGAGACCTCAGTGCTGTATCTTTCAGCCCAGTACTGGTCCTGAAAAGTAATTTTAACCATACTTACCAGTAACTTGAATTTCCTTCCATAGGCTAACATTGACTGGTTTCACTTGGAAATTCTTCTAAGTGTGGAGTTTTGGAACTTTAAAATATTCCTCTAAAATCAGCCGAAATACGAATTCCGATTTACTCACCTGTTATCAGGAGAGACCTCAGTGCTGCATCTTTCAGCCCAGTACTGATCCTCAAAAGTAATTTTAACCGTACTTACCAGTAACTTGAATTTCCTTCCATAGGATATCATTGCCTGCTTTTTGCTGAAAACGTTTCCAAGTGTTGATTTTTGAAACATACAAATATTCCTCTAAAATCAGCCGAAATACGAATTCCGATTTACTCACCTGTTATCAGGAGAGACCTCAGTGCTGTATCTTTCAGCCCAGTACTGGTCCTGAAAAGTAATTTTAACCGTACTTACCAGTAACTTGAATTTCCTTCCATAGGCTAACATTGACTGGTTTCACTTGGAAATTCTTCTAAGTGTGGAGTTTTGGAACTTTAAAATATTCCTCTAAAATCAGCCGAAATACGAATTCCGATTTACTCACCTGTTATCAGGAGAGACCTCAGTGCTGCATCTTTTAGCCCAGCACTGACCTTGAAAAGTAATGTTAACCGTACTTACCAGTAACTTATATTTTCTTCCATAGGAATCCATTGTCTGGTTTTCAGCAGAAAAGTTTCAAAGTGTCGATTTTCACAAACTACAAATATTCCTTAAAAATCGCCTGTATGACTTAAACGCATTCTTTCAACTGTTTACAGGAGATGCACCAGTGCTGGATCCAGGATCCAACACTGAGTAAGAAAAAGTAACGATAACAGTTTTTACCTGCTAAGTGAATTTCCTTCCATAGGATAACATTGGTGATTCTATGAGAAAAAGTTTCAAAGTGTCAACTTTTAAAATACAAAAATATTCCTTAAAAATGACTAATGTAACCAAAACGCTTTTACTCAACTGTTTACAGGAGATGTCCCAGGACTGAATCTAGGATCCAGTCCTGTGGTTAGAAAAGTAATCCATAAAGTAACTAATTGCATTTAACTAGAAATTCACATTGAGCTGAATGTTGCATTGTGTTTGAAAATGTGTTGCCCATTGCAACAACTGTAACTACTGTACTTAAAAGTCTATTGCCTATGTGCAAAGTATTTAAACTAAAGTAATTCATTCTGAGAAAGTATTTTTGTAATGTATAATGTAATTACAATGTAATTTAAAAAATAAAATATGTAAAAAGAAATTGTTTCTAAAAATGTAGTAAATCAGTATGAAAAAATAAATATAACAATTAATACATTTAAAAATTGTCATTTACAAAACCTTTGAAATTCACTGAAAAAACCGTAGGTTTCAGACATGTTATAGTTAGGAATTAGCATTTAAAAAACCTTTGAAATTCACTGAAAAAACCATAGGTTTCAGACACGTTATAGTTAGAAATTAGCATTTAAAAAACCTTTGAAATTCACTGAAAAAACCATAGGTTTCAGGCACGTTATAGTTAGAAATTTGCATTTAAAAACCTTAGAAATTCACTGAAAAACCATAAGGTTTTAGGGACAGTTATAGTTAGTTGGACATTGCACTCATACAAAACCCGTGAAATTCCCCGTTATAGTTAGTTCAGGTAACTATAACTCGCGCCCGCAATGCACTGCTGATGACGTCACATATTACATCACTCATGACATGGTCAGTGACATCACTGATGACATCACTGATGACATCTCAAATGACATCACTGATGACATCACTGATGACATCATCCATGTGAGAATTTAATGCATCTTCTCACACCCTAATATAAGTTTTGAAACACCCACTCTAAATTACAGACTGCCATTCTCAAAACCATACACACTCCAATACCAATAAGTACATACCCACTCACTGATTCTTAGGTCTACACACACACATCTACTCACTCACCCGTACAGTCACTCATACTTACAGTCACTCAGTACAGGACTATCATATGCACTCATACACCTATATAAACACTCACACAACGCAACTCATCCATAGAGGTACTCACACACCTAGTCAGTCATGCAAATAATTAATCACACTCCAATTTACTCACCTATACAGTTATACACACCAGCTCACTTACTCATAAAAATACTAGCACATTCTTATGCTCCTATGCAATCACTGATGCAAGCACACACTCATCCATATAGCCACTCTCACAATCACACACTCTCACTTATAGCCATTTATATACTCCAACACACATATATACTGCCTTTCACATATGTAGTTACTCACACATGTACCACTGAGATATACATTCAATCACTAACACACCCATACACACACTCACCCACCCATACAGTCCATCACAGACGCACTCTTGAAACCATGCACCCAGTGAATCACCCACTCACACATCTATGCACAGAGTCACACTCACCCCACTCCACACAAACACTGAGGCACCCATTCAGATACTCAGAGAACCAATCCATAACCCATATAGACACTCATTTAGCTAGTCAGAAACCCATGCAGCTGCTTACACAACAACAGACAGACGGATACAGACATTCACACAGTTTAGTCACTCACCCATGCATCCAGTAAGATACGTTTAATCACTCACTTATAGACTCAGTCACGCACCTACTAAATCATCCATTCAGACACTTATACACCCACTCATTCTTCAATACGCCTTTCCCTATATATATTAAACATATTTAAACTTTACACAAACACACAGTCACTGGATGATGTCATCAGTGATGTCATCAGTGATGTCATTTGAGATGTCATCAGTGATGTCATCAGTGATGTCACTGACCATGTCATGAGTGATGTAATATGTGACGTCATCAGCAGTGCATTGCGGGGCGCGAGTTATAGTTACCTGAACTAACTATAACGGGGAATTTCACGGGTTTTGTACGAGTGCAATGTCCAACTAACTATAACTGTCCCTAAAACCTTATGGTTTTTTCAGTGAATTTCTAAGGTTTTTAAATGCAAATTTCTAACTATAACGTGCCTGAAACCTATGGTTTTTTCAGTGAATTTCAAAGGTTTTTAAATGCGAATTTTTAACTATAACGTGTCTGAAACCTATGGTTTTTTCAGTGAATTTCAAAGGTTTTTTAAATGCTAATTCCTAACTATAACATGTCTGAAACCTACGGTTTTTTCAGTGAATATATATATATATATATATATATATATATATATAGAGGAACAGCTCATTAGAATCAGATTATGAGGAAGCTGCTGCGGACAGTGTGAGACGCTTCAGAACTAGAGGCTATTCACTAAAAACACTTAGACCAGCTCAACAAAAAGTCATGGAGAAAGAGAGACGCACACTACTGCAGGACACACACACATCGGAAACAGATATAGATTCAGGAAACCTGAGAATGATAACAAATTACTCGAGTGCAGCAAGCAAAATAAGAACTATCCTGCGTAGGCATTGGAAAACACTACAATCAGACAGTGTGGTGGGTAGGGAACTCCCAGACTATCCAAAAATCAAATTTAGAAAATCTCGATCTATAAGAGATCATTTAGTGGAAAGTCATTTACCCCCAGTAAAATCAGGCTCTAGTCTACAGCACCTACATGGTTCGTATCCATGTGGGAAATGCAAAGCGTGCACAAGTAGTAAAAGAGTGGTTTCGTATCTGATCCCAGGTTGCTACACAGAAAGAAAAATAAGGAAATTCATGACCTGTACCACAACCCATGTAGTTTATTGTCTGGTATGCCCATGCAGCATGCGCTACGTGGGTAGTACCATACATCCGGTAAAAATGAGAATCCTGGAACATCAACGAGCAATAGAAAATAATGATGCCAACTACCCCGTGGCACGCCACTTTGCAACACATCATAGGAGCAATAGGGCACTCCTACAGTTCTTCTGTCTAGATTGTATCCCTAGTGACATCAGGGGAGGAGACAGGGAGAAAAAATTACGACGCCTGGAGTCGAGGTATATTATCGATCTTCAGACGAAGTTTCCAAGTGGCTTGAATGGAGGGGAGGAGTTGGTAACTCATTTGTGAAGCAAGCGTTGAGCATATGATGAACATTGTTGTGATCATGAAGGACATATGACTAATTGGATCTATAGCATTGGTTTTATGAGTTAAAGTGGGAACATTGAGTTATGTGGTCTGCAACACTCACTTATGCCCATCCAGGGTGATATGAATGATGTATATATATCATAGAGGGTCTGAGTACTTATGCCCATCCAGGGCGGAATAGTCTCAATGCAATTAATTAGGCTAAAGTGAAGTGTAGATAAACGGTCAAGCAATATGCAGAGTAAATAGTGATTTAATTAATTTCCCACTGGATAACTCTGTCATTGGCACGAAGTTGAGACTGGATATAATTGTCTCCTTTTAGGTATAATTTTTTTTTAAATCATGTTAATTTGTTTTTTAATTGCAATGAATTGAATTGTAATTGATTATAATGATAAATCAATGAATTGTAGACCATTTGCACATTCCAATATGGCGCTTACTATTAGTTAATGAAATGTCCTTCTTTAGTTTTTGTTATTTGAACTTTATGTACGTCTTTTTTCACGGCGCCCGTCGACACTGACGAAGGCTTAGGCTGAAACGCGTTTGTTTTGAATTTTGTGCACGAAGTAAATCCCAACTGGATTTTGTACCAACGTGAGTGCTGGTCCTTATTGTTTCTTTGGAGCAGTGGAGCGTAATATATATGCATATATATATATTTTTTCTTTTTTTAAATACCCCCTAAAATCCCCAAATTACCTCTACTACCCCAACACTCATACCTCCCTAAAATACTAAAATTACCCTTACCACCCCAATTCCCATACCCCTTTACCCCAAAATTACCCTTACCACAACTTAACCCATACCCAGCCTAAACCCCAAAATTACCCTTGGCACCCCAAAACCCATACCCACCCTGAACCCTAAAATTACCCTTGCCACCCCAAAACCCATACCCACCCTGAACCCTAAAAATACCCTTTCGACCCCAAAACCCATACCCACCCTGAACCCTAAAAATACCCTTCCCATCCCAAAACCCATACCCACCCTGAACCCTAAAAATACACTTGGCAACCCAAAACCCATATCCACCCTGAACCCTAAAATTACCCATTGCACCCCAAAACCCATACCCACCCTGAACCCTAACAATTCCTTTGGCACCCCAAAACCCATACCTACCCTGAACCCTAAAGTTACCCTTCCCACCCCAAAATCCATACCCACCCTAAACCCTAAAATTGCCTTGTCTTTCCTACCCCGAAACCGCAACCCATTGTAAACCCTAAAATTACACATATATTACCTACTAGCGGTCGCCAGTAGGTAGTTATAGTTAGGACCTAGTTTCCATAGGAAAAGCGTTTTTTGATTTGCCAAATTCTTTGGCGCCGTTTGACAAATCTTCGCAAAATTTTTAAAACTAATGGCCTGCTCTGGTCAGGTCCTGTCTTGAAAGTTTCGGGGTGATTCATTAAGGGGGGAGGCCGAGAAAAAAGGGGGGTCCCAAAACGCGTTTTCTCCATGTTAATTTCCATAGGAACTTTTGTCGCGGCTACAGCCCAAACTGCTGAACAGAATGACACCAAATTTGGCAGAGAGTTAGCTGTTGTTCCAGAGTACACTCTTTGCTTTAACTGGTGTAAATCCGTTCAGTAGTTCCTGAGAAATTTAAAAATAAAAAATATTGATATCTGGTCGCGGTGGATTCGCGAACCCTCCCAAGCACGAGCTTAATTCTGATTGGCTGTCAACACTCCAAACCAAGAAGTGTTGGCAGCCATTTTGTGTCTCGGTAAAACTGAGTCATATTAAAAAAGGGAATAAAAAGTTGACAAAAAAGAATAGGGGGCAGGGTAGAAACACCCTGGTCCCATAGGAACCCCTAGGGCCCAAAAAATTATTATTTTTTGAAATTTTTGGGAGGAATTCGCGCTGGGTGCACAAATCACGCCAAAAAAAAGCAAAAAAACGAAGCGTGGTATGTTGCGCTTCATTTTAATGAGACCCCGGTTGGGCCAGGTCCCAGGGGCAATATGTAAAATATATGGGGGGGCTGCGCTGGCCCCCGCAGCCCCAGGGACTGCCACCTCCCCGGGGCTTTTTATAACGCCCCTCCCCGGGGCTTTATTAATTATGTGTGGGGGCACGCAGCCCCCCCCGCAGCCCCGGGGACCGCCACCTCCCTGGGGCTTTACTTAATTATGGGGGGCCTCACGGGCCCCCCCAAGCCCCGGAGACCACCACCTCCCTGGGGCTATTTTAATAAGTAAGTGTGGGGGGTGCTCAAGCCCCCCCACACTGCCCGGGGATCACCACCGCCCTGGGGCTTTAAACTTGTTGGGAGGGGGGCCTTCCTGGAGCCCTTCATGGCCCTGGGGACCACCACCCCACAGGGCCGGCTCCAGCAATGTCCCAGGGTGCCCCCCCTCCGGGACATTGCAGTTTGCATTGGCAGGGCGGGAGCCCAGCTCCCGCCCTGCCATTGCAAACTCTGCTTTGCTTCGTGGAAGCGAGAGCAGGAAACCTGCTCTCACTTCCATGAAGCAAAGCAGATTGCTTTTGGACAAGGGGAGCTGCATGTCAGCAGCTCCCCTTGTCCAAAAGCAATGCCGGCTCCCGCAGGAGGCGGGGAGCCGGCTTGTACCGTGGGGGCATTGGGGCTCCCCCTGCGGTCCCCAATGCAAGGGCATGCCCCGTGGGATGGGGTCCCCGGGGCAAAAAAAAAGCCCTTGGGAGAGGGGTAAATGTTTTTGTTTTTTTTATTGATAAAATGGCTGGGCCTCGGAGGATGGGGTCCCCGAGGCAGAGTTTGAGTAATGAGAATGGGTGGCATTTTTTTGTTCTCGCATGTTTGGATTCGCGACTCCATCGCGGCACTCAGTGCCCCCCCTGTGTAACCGCGATGGGTTCGCAACTCCAGGCAAAATTTAAAAAGAGTATGTATGTTTTTTGAAAAGTTACATTGACTGTTGGGTTATAGGGTGGCCCTTGTTTTCCATATGAGTTTGTTGTAGCTACATGTAAGTGTGGATGCACAGCTTTAGGTTGTTGAGAAAGACTCTGTTCCCTTGATCTGTGAAGTGTACGCCATCACTTCTGTAGATGTCGTCCATATCAAAACGTAGATTGTATTTATAGATGGAGCCCATACTATGATCTCTGAGGTATGCAGAAACAGCTTTATTGACATTCCTCCTAGCTTTCTCAAACTGTGGACAGAATTGATTTGACCAGTTCCATTTCTGTCTTTGGCATATATTAGAGTATACAAAGACAGTTTGAGGCAAAGCAACATAAATTGTGCAAAGGTGTCCTTCATTAGCATTTCCAGACCTACCCCAGTCAATGTGCCTAGGTCATTGCCACCACCGTGCATAATCATGAGGTCAGGGGGTTGGAGATGCAGAAAGGTTTTAACCAAAGGCAACAATTGGTGCCACTTTAATCCTCTTTGTGCAATCCATTTAATGTCCACATTTTCCAAACCTAGGTCTGTGGCAATACCTCTGCGTTCAGCATACCTTTTGCACCAGAAAACATAGCTGTGCCCTACAATCCACACTGTGAGCATCTTGAAGGGATGTCTGGAAGGAATGAAAAGATTTCTGTAGCTGAGGTAGTCAGTTGGTAGAATGAGAGGTATCTAAAATGGTGGAGAACATGTTGTTTTTAAAAAAGTTGATAAGTGATTGGCTGTTCATCAAGATTGTGCACTCAAAAATAGGATGCATGTTACTTTGCTGGGGTGTCATGTTTGTGATTCGTTATTAGAAAATGTTTGAAAGGTACAGTAGATATCATAAGGTAATGTTTTGCAAAAGTCAACCACACCTGCTGTTTGCATTAGTAAGCTTGTGTGCTGAACTTGAAACTTTGGTGAACTTGTGACCTGCCAGTACAGTTGAATGTTCCATGAACTGTTACTATGGAAACTGGCATTTAATAGAATGGGGGAAGGGTTGAAACTTAACTGTGGACTTAAACTGTGAAATGGATACTTAAATATAAGTGAAAAGTTAGTAAATTAAGGTTTTCTAAGACAGTAGTATGTGTACAAGTAGTGTGTTGCTAAAAACCTATACTAGTATTATTAAAAATAGGTTTTTGAACTCCCGTGTGGATTCGCGGCTCCACAGCGGTGGAGTCGCGACTTCAGAAAATTACAGAAGCAGTTTGGGCACCATTTGAAGGCAGTTAGAAAGGATTAATATGTGTAACCAATAGAAATGTGTTTTACAATTTGAAATAATGATGGAAGCAATGTGATTTGATACTTACATTTATTTGAGTGCAAAAAGAGAGGGAAAGTTTGCCATTTCTGGTTTCACCTTTCTGAGAGAGGTGCATTACATTTCTTGTGTGGAAAAGAAAATCTTTTAAGAGTTTCTGATATTTGATATTCTGCAATACTACCTCAAACGTGAGTAATCAATTTGTAAGGTGTATTATATATTATTCAGCACTGCTTTATTGTTTGTAGTGATATTTTTACTTTTAAAAAAAACAATTGTGGAAATTGTAAGACAAATGTGATGTATGAAATATGTTATGAAATGTACAGCTCTCTATTGTAGTTTGTATTATTGTAATGAAAATATTTTTGAAATAGTTTGTAGATAGTACCATGGTAGAATGATTAGTGTTTACTTTTTTGAATTACCAAGGCAGTATTCTTGCACTGAACTTTTCACTGAGGCACTACTCATCCAGTCATGCATTCTCTCAAGCACTACCCACTACCCATGTATTTGCATGTTTCTTTAATATATGATGCCATTTTTAAAAGGTCCAGACACATGAATGCATGCTCTCTGGAATATGGTGAGACTTTTAACAGAGACATTGAAAAAGTTGCTGCTTTGCATTTGGCTAGGGCCAACACTCGGAGTAGTTGCTGAATAGTGAAGTTGCAGCCGGAAAGTGAGGTTTAAGACATGTTGGCAGAGGGATTACTTATTAGGTTAGTTCATATTGGTCTATGAAGATTTACACTTCAAGTATACCGCATAATTGTTTGTGTCTCTTTAAAATGGGAAGTGCAGTTTGTCAAGTTTAAGGGACTTTTTAGTCTTATGAGTGAGGTATGTGTCTGCGTGCACATGTATTCTGTCACGTATTATGTTTAAACAGATGATAGAGGTATAAAACTTTGGTATACATGTATCTGTATGTTTGCTTTATATATAATGCCTCTAGGTAAAGGCACAGACACATGCATGCCATGTAATCCCTCAGACATTAACCATAGATTTGTGCAATCACCAAGGCACTACTATCCCACTCAAAGATTTAGTCAGGCACTACCTGTGCTCTCATCTACTCACTCTGATACTACTGATGCAGTCATAGAATGGTCCAAGCATCACTCTTACACTCATATTTTCTCTCTGGTGCTTCTCATACAGTCATTCAATCATCCAGTTACTACTGCTGCAGTCATAGAACCACTCAGGCAGTACCTATGAACTTTTCTTGTTCTTTCAAGCACTACTCATACACTTTTGTCTTCAACCATATGTTAGCCTTGCACTTATTGTTTGTCTAAGGTATTTTCCCTGCACTGTTCTAATCACCCATTCGGTACTGCTGCTCTCATGCAATCACCCAGGTAGTACTCTTGCACTGAACTATTCACTCAGGCACTACCCATCCAGTCATTCATTCTTTCAGGCACTACCCACTACCCATGTATTTGTATGTTTCTTTGATATATGATGCCACCTTTGAAAGGTACAGATACATGAATGCATGCTCTCTGGAATATGGTGAGAGTTTTAACAGAGACATTGAAAAAGTTGCTGCTTTGCATTTAGCTAGGCCCAACACTCTGAGTAGTTGCTGAATAGTAAAGCTGCAACCCAAAAGTGAGGTTTAAGACATGTTGGCAGAGGGATTAGTGATTAGGTTAGTTCGTATTGGTCTATGAAGATGTACACTTCAAGTATACCGCATAATTTTAGGTGTCTCTTTAAAATGGGAAGTGTGGTCTGCCAAGTTTAAGAGACCTTTTAGTCTTATAAGTGAGGTATGTGTCTGCGTGCACATGTATTTTCTCATGTGTTATGTCTAAACAGATGGTAGAGGTATAAAACTTTGGTATACATGTATCTGTATGTTTGTTTTATATATGATGCCACTAGGGAAAGGGACAGACACATGCATGGTATGTAATCTCTCAGAAATTAACCATAGATTTGTGCAATCACCCAGGCACTACTATCCCAGTCAAAGATTCAGTTAGGTACTACCCATGCTCTTATCTACTCACTCTGATACTACTGATGCACTCATAGAATGGTCCAATCATTACTCTTACACTCATATTTTCTATCAGGTGTTTTCTATACAGTCATACAATCATCCAGTTACTACCACTGCAGTCATAGAATTATTCAGGAAGTACCCATGCACTATTTTATTCTCTCAAGTACTACTCATACACTTTTGTCTTCAACTATGTGTTAGTGTTGCATTCATGATTTGTCTAAGGTATTTCCCCTGCACTGATCTAGTCACCAATTGAGTGCTGCTGTTCTCATGCTATCACACAGGCACTACTCTAGCACTGAACTATTGACTTAGGGAGTAGTCATTTAGTGATGCATTTTGTTAGGCACTACATATACACTCATCAAATGATCCTATTATTACTCTTATATTCATCCTTTTACTCAGGCACTACCATGCAGTCATGCAGTTGAGGATAAACTACCTATAGAGATAGTACCGCTCTTCCCTCTTTTAATACCTCTCTTGCTTCTTTCTGCATTTCTTTTGTCTCTTTCTACACCTTCTTTGCTTCTTTATGGTCTTCTGTTGCCTCTTTATGTACCTCTGTTGCTTCTTTCTGCACTCCTTGTGCCTCTTTCTGCACCTCTCTTGCTCTTTGTTCACCTCTAGTGCTGAGCCTTTTTTTAATGAAGAAAGCTATTTTCAACAAAATACATTAGTTCACGCAGTTGATACCAGTGGTTGTTGTTACGAGATAAAGGATGGTTGTCCAGTTGAAAAAGAAAAGATGGTTCCTAGAAATGTGAAGAAGTAATAGCTGAAGAAGTTCAAGGGAGCCGTGCACATGCTCCAGTGTATACGTGGGATTGTAGTAGTATTTGCAGTATTCGACAGGAATCTATTGATATATTACGTTTTTTCTTGAGACAATATGCTAAAAAAAAGTGTTAAACAGAAGATTAAGATGTTGCAAGGACTAGATCCATGTAAAGTAAGAAAATATACTAAGTTGCAGGGTCATTCTCTGGCTTGTCTTTGTAGAAAAGTGTGTAAAAGTACTTTTCATAATTTAAGAATGTTAGCAGTACATCACTCAGAAATGCGGAAGTTAGTAAGGAGATTGTACTACGTAAAAAGTCCTGCATTATCTATAAGTGAAATGAGCACAGCTATTTTGCATGGTTCAGTATCGGATCTAAAAAAAGTATGTGATGATATACAGTTTCGTTTCTTTGATTCACAAGAGGAGTGTAGAGAAAGTGAGAGCTTGATAAGTGTAGGTGTTGAACAACAGTTGGAAGATATTAGTACTGAGAAGTTTGAAAAAGAAACTACAAAGTTTAGGATACTTTCATGTGAAAAACCAAACTATGTTTGTATTTGTTGTCGGCGTACTCACTATAGAAGTCAAACTAGGAATGTTGATGTGTATTTAAAAAGTGAAAGAGAAAATAATGATAAGTGGGAGCAATTTGGTGCTTATTTGTTGGTGGAAGGTCGTTTTGAGTTGGGTACTGATCAACGTATTTGTAAATATTGTTACAACAAATTAGAAGAGAACAAAATGCCAGCTAGAGCAGTACATAACAACTTAGAGTTGGTAGTTATTCCTCTGGAACTGGCAGATTTAAATACATATGAGTCCATTCTTATTCAATCTGTGCACCTGTTTCAGGCTATAGTTCGTATGGAGCCTAAAACAGGTAATCTGCCTCCAACAGATTTACAAAGAGGTCTGAAAGGAAGAGTTCTGTACTTACCTTTAGATTTAAAAAACAATATTGAAACTGTTGGTATAGAGAGAGAGGAAAGTGAGCCTGTAGTTGTTCTAGTTAATGGTGTACCAACAAAGAGTCAGAAAATATGGCAAGAGTTAGTAGATGTCACCAAACGTCAAAAGGCTACATTATATCTTGTACAGAACAATATTTATTATAAAACTGTAAATGTGGAAGAACAGGAAATATGCTTAGAAGAAGATACAAAAATTTCAACTGGCCAAATAGAAAAAGTGGACAAGTCCAGGAGTGAAGAGATTTAAGAACATTACAGTATACATCCTCTACATTCAAAACAAGTGATTGGAAACACTATTCAATTATTTCAAATGAAGAAAGCAAAGGGAATTCCCATGAGTGCATGGGAAAAAAGTTTAGAAGCTCGTAGTTTTCCACAGCTGCTCCCCACTGGAGAAGGTGGATGATATGATGAACGAGCAGTACAGATTCCAGCTTCAGAATACCGGTCGACAGGATTGTACTCAGAAGATTCAAGATTTCGACAGTGCATTCCATATATATTTCATCTTCTATTTGAAAGTGACTTGTCTGGACTTTCATATGCAGTGAATCACATATTAAAAACAGGAGTTCATCTTACACATGTTTCTGCAAAGGAATTTATGGACAAAGTTCAACAAAGAGACGATCATTTGGAATCTCAGTTAATTAATTTGATGGCGTGTCAACGTGGTACTAATGAGTATTGGTATCATCGTCACGGAGAACTTAAATATATGTTAAGAAACTTAGGTACTCCTACGTGGTTTCTAACACTTAGCTGTGCTGAATATGCTTGGGACGATTTACTTGAAAAAATATTGAATTAAAGACAGCTGGAGAATTGTGTTCCTTGGATCCTGTGAATGTGTGCAGAAATTTTAATCAAGGTTTCAAGCTAGGATGTCTTTTATCTGCAATAAAAATAATCCACCTCTTGGAGAAGTTACTAATTTATTTTGGCGAAAGGAGTACCAAGCCAGAGGTGCTCCTCATATACACATGCTATTATGGATCAAGAATGCACCTAAATTTGGAACCGATTTTAATGAAACTGTTTTGTCTTTCATCGAAGAGTATGTTAGCTGTGCCATTCCAAAAAAGGAGATCAGAGTTTGAGAGAACAAGCTTCACGTTTTCAAAGTAATCGATGTGGAAAATATTGTCGACGAAAATACAAGTCAAAGGGAAAATTTTATACAAAATGTCGTTTTGGATTTCCACGTCCAGTAATTTCAAAAGGAGGAGTCAATAGTTTTATGTCAGCAGTAAGACATACTATAACTCAAAAATCTCCGAAGAATACATACAACATAAAAAGAACTGAAGATTCAAAGTATATTAATGACTACAATCCAGTGATTTTGACAATGTGGAATGCAAACATGGATATCCAGTATGTTGCAGATAATTCAATTGCTGTTGCTCGCTACATTATGTCATATATCACCAAATCTGAAAAGACAGAGTTGAAGGAAATGTGGGAAGAAATTTCACAAGAGAAGACTCTTAGTAACAAATTGTACAGCTTTAGTTTGAAAATGCTTTCCCATCGAGAGATTAGATCCTATGAATGTTCGGATCGGTTGAGCTCTGCCAGTTTATATTCAAAGTCAAAAGGAATCATTTGGGTAAGTCTAGGTCTTGCTGCTACACGAAATAGGGTATTGAAATCTCTACAAGAAATTGAATACTTAGCATTGAATGAACCAGAAAGTACAGATCTTGTTAAAACTAATATGTCGGATACGTACTATCCCAACAGGAGTCCATATCTGGAAAACGTATGCCTCTATGAAGTACTGCAACATTACAGCTTTAAGAGAAATGTTACTGAAAATATAAATGAAGAAAAATCTGCAGTAATTGGATGTAATGGATGTTTGGTAAAACATGCCAAAGGAAATCATATTAACCACAGAAAACTGAGTTGTGAAACTCCAGATAAAAGGGAATTTTTCTGTTTAGCACTACTGCAACTCTTCAAGCCTTGGCGTAGTGAAATGGAAATACTTGGAGATTTTGACTGCTATGAAGATTCTTTTAATGAATATAAAGATAACATTCAATGCACAATTTTCCCTACTTATCTACAAATGTTAAATGAAGAGGTTGAACAAGAAACTACTATTGCAGCTGAAATAGCTAGAGACAGTTCTCAAAATAGTCAAACTTCTGCTCCACTATTTCAAGATCCACTAGGACAACCAATTATTGAAAATGAAGCAGCAATAGCCATGAATGAAGTAGAAACGACAAAGCAACAAGCACAACAGGATATTATGATTTGAGAAACTTGGAAAAAGAACTATATATTGAACAAAAAGAAATATTTCAGCAAGTGACATACAGTCACTCATACATGCAGTCACTAATCAATACCGGACTATCATATACACTGATACAGCTATACAGACACTCACACAGTGTCACTCACCCATAGAGGTACTCAAACACTTTCTCAGTCACCCAAAGAATCATTCACACTGCCATTTACTCACCAATACAGTTATATACACACTACGTCACTTATTCATACAGATACTAACACAGACTTACTCTCTTATATAATCACTGACACAAGCACACACTCATCCATACAGCCACTGTCACAATGACTCACTCTCACATATAGTCATTTATATAGTCAAACACTCACATATACTGTCTTTCAGATATGTAGTTACTCACACATGTACCACTGAGACATTTAAAAACTCACCAACAGGCCTATACACACACTCACCCACCAATACTTCCCTTCAGAGAAGTACTCTTGAACCCATACACTCAGTGAATCAGCCACTCACACATCTATGTATGGAGTCAAACACCCCCACCTACCCACACAGACACTCAGACACCCTTACAGATACTCAGACAACAAATCAATAATCCATATAGACACTCATATAGCTACTCACTAACCCATGGAGCCACTTACACACCAACTGACAGACTGATACAGAGATTCACACAGTTTAGTCACTAACCCATGAATTCAGTAAGAAACGTTTAATCACTCACTTATACAGTCAGTCACGCACCCACTAAATCATCCATTCAGACACTCATACACCCACTCATTGTTCAATAAACCTTAGCATATATATATAAAACATATTTAAACTTTACAGACACACAGTCACTGGATGATGTCATCAGTGATGTCATTTGAGATGTCATCAGTGATGTCATCAGTGATGTCACTGACCATGTCATGAGTGATGTAATATGTGATGTCATCAGCAGTGCATTGCGGGGGTGCGAGTTATAGTTAGCTCAACTAACTATAACGGCCGAATTTCTCTGGTTTTGTACGAGTGAAATGTCAAGTAACTTCTCGACCAGCGAAAAATCACAGAAATTAATGTAGCTTCACCCGTTTCTGCAATGAGGTTCCACTAACAATAACCAAGATTAATCAAACACAACAGCTTGTCCCTATTATTACTGGTGGAAGTGATGGTGCCTCACACTCCACATCTAAATCTCTACGAACAAGTTTAAAACTTTTGTTATTATCACTGGATCTTTCAACTTCAACAAGCCTGAAAGCTCACCTTCTACTCTCCAACAATGCAAAGCCTCTATCACTCACTCATATACTCTGGAAGAAACACACTGCCACCGCAACATCTTCACCATATCAATACTCACACCTTCAAAACCGCACCTGCCAAACCGAAACCACCTTCGAATTCCGCTTTGCTACTCTGTCTGGATCGGGACACTGGAAAGTGGAATCGGGGATTATATCAATGTAGCTTGGGTATTATCTATAATGCTTCATTCAGGGTGTGTACCATATCCTCTGCTACCAGAAACTGTTAGCACCTAAAGGATTGGCCAAATGGTATTTAAGACTAAACACCCAAGCTTACAGATTCAACCTTTGGAAATCCAGATGGCGCTTGACAGGTTGGATGAACCTTTGCCATCACAGTTCAAATGGAGCTGCAACGAAAAAACAAGTGATACATGTATCATCAGCTGCCAAATCCTTAATATTCAGTTAATGATGAGAGATTGAATGAGCTTTCAAAACCTATCTTAAACGATTAGTATGGATTTGTCATCTTTATTCAGATTACACCAGTTTACAGAAATTGAGTAAAAGGTTGATTAGTGACAGCATAAATCAATACAGAGTGTTCCAGAAAGGAAATTGTCATTATCTAGCTAAAGAGCCAAATCTACCCAATGCAGAGAAACCCATGAAGAGTTCAGTTTCAGAAAAGAGCATGATTTCGGAGGATAGTTTAGGGACTAGAACTTCCCATAAAAAGTTGTTCTGGAAACTCAGCTGAGTTTCCCACAGCCGAAGCAGCAACCGTCAGAATGTCAGTGATAGAGCTGTGATCATTGCTGCAGCATTGATCATAGAAATTTAGGATAAATGAAAAGAATAAAGTCACCTTTAGCAATAGCTGTCAGTAACAAAGGGCAAGGAGGTAAAAGTGTGACTCTCTCCTAGTCATAAGGGGTCCCTTTTCTTCTAACTAGAAACATTTATTATAATATAAAGTCACACAATAATGTAACGAAAATTAGTAGGTGTCTGAGTCTTCCATCAAACGGAAACCGCTCATACGATGGTGTCGTCAACATCCATTGCTTCTCCTCCCGAATCCCACGGTAAACATCCACGGTGGTACATATTAAAACAATGTTGCAAGTGTTAGAAACATGGAGGAAAGTTCTCATTAAAACCTTTTTACCTAAGCTAAAAGCTGTGTTCAATGTCTATTGTGAACACAAAAGCTAGTAAGATGCACTGAAACAAAACTATCAATAATGTTCTGGTTAAGCATGCATAAAATATATCCAAATCATTCTTTATTCTAACAGTCTATTGATTATGAATTCACAGAAAGGTTCATTGTTAATATGGGATGATCTAATATGGTACGATGAAGCTAAATCAGCACATTCTTTAGCAAGATGCTGGTGCTAAGCAAAATGTCCTAAATAAATATCTATTTAGCTATGAGCAAGAGTTGAAAGAAAAGGCTTGCGCCTAATTAAAAGGGCCACATTTAAGAATGAAAGCCTAGTACAAAAAAACTTTCTTAACGTTATTTTCATATACATTTAAAGCAAGCAAATTTTTCCCTATGTGTGATTTACTTATGAAATATTTTGCAATGTTAAAATGCAGTCCTAATAGATTCTTACACGTTTTAAAACAGGCACCTTTTCCCTATCTGTTATTTTTCTATGTTAAAACATCTCCGCAACAGTCCAAACGCTTTCTACAGTGCAATTATAATATGGTTTGCAAGGCAAATTTCATTTTGAAAATTCATTCCTCACATGTGGTAAAGCAATCAGGAGAGATCACCTTTTATATGGTGTTTAAAACTGAAAATGATAAGTAGGGTGAAGAGATTAATGTTGCTGCAGCAAATCTTATTTTCTATTGAAAACACATATTAATAATGCACACAACATTACTTTTTAAATAAAGCATGTTCTAAATGCAAATTTGTAGTAGGTAATCATACTTGACTGTTATAGGCCTGGAGTAAAGCCAATGCTGGACTAACTTGGCCTAACTGTCGATATCATATTAAATGAAAAATAATGTATCAACACAGAAAGGTCTGTTTTTCATATTGAATAGTTATTTTTGAAAGATGCTTTTCTTTTCTTTGCTGCAGATGTTGCAACTTGAATAGACATTTGTTTTGTATTAGACAACTGATAATGAGGTTCTCATAGCGAAGAGAAAATAACAAAAGGAATAATGATTCATGGGAAGGAATTTGGACCTCAAGAAAACAACATTGTAACATTTCCTAGGACTAATGTCTGAAAGTCTATTATGCTCTGGTGAGAACATGGGGAGTGAACCTGTTCCCAGGAGTTGGTGGATATTCTATTGGTGGATGCAGAAGACAAAAGAAAATAATGTTGCAACATAGAATGTGTGTGTTCATATTAGTGGGTGTTCCCAGAAAGGCAGATCAGATCCTGCGGATTCCCTCTCCCGACATTCTGACTTGTCTCTGATCTCCTAGACTTTTCTACATGAGAGGTTGCTTAGTCTTATTCTATACGTCTGCTGAATTATGACTGATATTAAGGGCCACATGTATGACCATTTCATTTTGCGAGTCTCTAATTGCGTTTTTGCGACTTGTAATTAGAGAAACAAATTTAGAGGTCGCAAATGGCCCTATTCTTCATTTGCGACTGCTAAAAACTAACTTACATCTGGCCCTAAATTTTCAGTCTGATTTGCAAAAGTTTCATGCGTGTGCATTGATCTCTCTCTCTCTCAATCAGAACTCTTAATGGGTTTCTGAATTGACACCATTCTTCTCTTAACCTAAAAATACGATTTAGAATAGGGACTTTCCTTTATTGAACACACTTGTTGTATTATTACTGTGATTTTGACAAACATTCTGTTCTATTTTATAATCAAATATCGATTGATGGATTATATTAACTTTTAATGCTGAAATGTAAGATTAATCTCTAATAGATAAAAATCTAAAATATTTGGAAATAAAACCCTTTAACTCACACTAACTCTCTTTATTGACTCAATAATAAGTCTTGAACAATGTATTTTTTATGTAGATGATTGCTCCCCATTTCTCTTTGTCGACCATCAAAGGTCCATACGAACTGTAGCATTTTTTTTGTGGTGATTATTCTCGAAGACTGAGATACAGAAAACCCTGCTCCATCAATGTACTCAGGGTAATTACTGTTTATAACAATCAATCAGGGAGAATGAGGAACATGTTTTGCAAGTATTGGCCTATCCTGAAGAGTGACCCTGTGATTGGCAACTTCATTGCTGAATCACTTAGGATGAATTTCAGAAGGAGCACATACTTGTGTGACAAATTGAGCACCGATTACTTAACCTCCAAAGAACATAAAATCACTAGGGGTGCTCAGGGATTTTTCATGTGTCTTAGGAAGCCTGTAAACTTAACAATAATGTTGTTGAGCACAGAGTCCTCATGAAGGCATACGAAAGATTGACAAGCACATACTTGTAATACTACTCATGTTGAATATATCTTGGCCTGTCCATGTGGAAAGCTTTATATTGGCTCATTCTGATGCTGCTAACGATAGTATTTGTCAAGCACTGTCAATCAAAAGTAAGTGGTCTGACATTCTATGTTTCCAGGAGAGTCATGTAATTTAAGATAGAAACAAATTAAAATCCTGAGATCTATGAATATTTTTAGAATTGGCCATTCAGGAAGTACAATTACAATTAGTGCTAAATTCAGGATGGAATATTTTCCAATCAAATTTGGATAAAACCAGAAGGTGGACAATGTCACCCAAATAGGAATGATATGAAATGAATCAATATCTGTTTGCTCTATACCCCCATGATAGACAATTCAAGATATAATTCGTGTTCTTACGTTAGATTTTCCCACTTGGTGTATCGCTTTGATAATCAGTGGTGAATGTAGTCGTACATTAGTCATTAGAAAGACAATTTTAATAAAGCTTATACAGGCTGGATGAATAAGGAGAGATCCACCATAACAGAAATGACAATTAATCTAGTCACTAGACCTTTAGAGATGAGATCACTTTGTTCACAGGGAATATGCCTTCTATTCAAAATTATTCAAGGCCGCTTTACTAGCTGTAAATTACTCCTCATCATGCAGTGATAATATGTGAAATAGGATTAGCAACACTTTCATAGCTAACAAATTCATGTCTATTTCTTCTTTTGAAAAGATAGGAATTTGTGATATATTTCAGTCTCAGGTGACAGACTTTCCAATTATCTATATATGCTGAACATCTAATTTCGTGGTCTGGAAGGTATTAAAAACAAATCATATAATGGGGCATTAACGGCATATTTGAACTATTTTACTCAACTGGAGAAAAAGCAGGAATCACACTTAAGATATATATTAATTATAATAATACAAGAGCATCTGTATGCAATAATTATTAGTATTTTATAAGCCCACAAAATCATGGCAAAAGCCAGTTCATTGAAGGGATAGATTCCTTGACTTTATATGGCCACAATAACACATCAAAATGAATAAATGAAAATGAATCATTTTAAACCAGGGAAAAACCACAAAGACTCTTCATCTTACTCTTAATGCTTAAAGAACAAGACAATTGAATATTATTCAATCCAGACAAACTGTACAAAAACTAATTAGATTACTATAGTGTTCACTGAATATTAGACAGGGTTGTATGCAGAGTTTAAAAATGATCTCTTGCTTAACCCTGAGATCACCACATATTAGGATGCTGTATACTTCCAGAACTGTTGTCATGTTAACCCCAAATTATTGGAGTCTCAACCGGTAGATTTGCTGAGCTCCAAAAGTGAATTTCAGTTTTTTGGGAGAAACGAAATCCCAGCAGTTGCCCATGCACTGGTATCTTGAGTACCTTTCTTCTGCATTGCCCCCTAAGGAGTGTGGATGGGGCTCGAATACTGTTTTGTTACAAAGGATGGCGAACAATGCTGCTTGTTCAAAATATAGCACAACATGAAAGCTCACTGCTACTTTTCTTCTTTCTTCCTACAAGATGGAACTCACAAGATCATTTTCCTTGCAGTCACATGTCAGCAAGCATGTTTGTTAAGGAACATCATAAAATGGAAATTTATCTTCTGTCAGGTTAGCCTGAATCTGACATAAACATGACAATCAAGCACACGTATTATTAGCAGCATCATTTAGACAAGCATGCATAATTTCTAAGCCCTGCACTTACACCGCTCACTCTAATACATGTAATACACATACCGTACCATATTAGCATACAACAAGGCATGTATTGTTATGTCACATTGAGAAATACATCTGGAAGCCTTGCCACATATGTCACAGTCAGATACCACGTTCACAGCTAAAAAGGGACATTTTGGGGTATATGTACAAGAACTGCTGTTAACTAGCGTTAGAGTTAGTTACCAGCAGTTTTTTTAACGCGGCCTATCACCAAAAACTATCGCCCTGTTAGCGATGTATTTACAATACGACGCTACATGCCGATAGTAACAGCTAGCCGTGGTGAAAACTGCAGCTAACACTAGCGTCAAGGCGATAAAGATTTTGACGTTAGCAAGAGAAAAGTGACGAAAGGCCCATTAGTGGCAAAAAAACTCATGTTAGTCAGCCCAACGTGACTTTTTTTGCCTCTAGAGGCAAAAATAGCCTATAAGTCCACCTCCAATGAAAAATAGGAAATAAAACCAATGGAATGTAGAATGGAGCAGCCAGAGCCAAGTGCAGCACAGATCAACAACCCCCCCAAACCCTGCAACAGCCAGGATGACCAGCCGGAGTCCCAGGGGAAGAGGAAATGCAGATTCTGGGCTACAGTTATAAAATGAGGCGCATTGCTGGGAAAAACCAGTGATGCATCACTTTTCATAGAGCCCTCCTTGCAACACCATGGCAGCTAAAACTTTGAAAGCGGGGACAGTCCCGGGGCCTGGAGGACTCGCTGGGCTCCCGTACGTGACCCAGAGTGGGAGGCAGTGGTGCTGTGGAGTTGCTGGGCCGTGGCTGTAGACATTGAGGCGTTGGCAATTGCCCTTACTTGTTGGTGAAGTCTGGCAGGTCGCCTGGAGACACGTTGCTGACCTGTGTGAGAAGACTGCCTGGCACACCTTGGAGCTGTGAATTGTAGAGGCACACCTGAGCACCAAAGTAGGGAGGTCTGCATCGTATACCAGGCACCACAACTACACCGGGGTGCACAGAGGAGATTACCAATGGTGGGCCGCGCCTCTCTGCATCACAGGCCGGAGGATGTTGCGCTGGCTGAATGCTGTGGAGGGTGAGGCCCCTGAGCTGCGCCACACTTGTGTGGTGTGAACGCTGCAACATCACACCTAAGAGGGCCCTGTTGCATCACCTGTATCGGGAGATTCCCCATCGGACTTGGCGGTGACTGCTGTACCCAGGCTTGTGAAATCCCACCTGGCTGAGGCTCCTGTTGCCTGAGTCACAGATTTGGAGAGAGTGCAGCGCATTGAGCCCCAGTGTCAATGTCTAGGTAAGGAGAAGGTGGGATGCGTAGCGGAGGAGGAGGCCAGGGGGCTAGTCGTGCCTGTGGGTGGCGCACACTGTGCCCTGAGCAATCCCTGCGCTGCGGCTGACCTACATCACCGAGGGCACCGCCCATGACTGGTGGGGGACTCCACTAATTGGCTCAAGTCGCTGATATTGGCCATTGGTGGCAGTGGGTGCCAGGGGCACGGGGCTGGTTCTGGCCCAGGCCCTTGGGTATGCAGCTTGATTCGCCATTACACGCTGGGGGAACTGGGGAATACATAATCTGGTTGCCACTGTTAGATTGGAAGAGGCAACTGGGTGGTGCTGCCTTTCCTTGCCCCCTGTTAGTTTGCTTTTGGGTTTACAGGGGACTAACCCTTAGTGGACTTGCACTTCCCACAGCGCTGTGCCGTCTGGTTGCTGCTGTCCTCATCTGCTGCTGCTGGTTCCTCTGATCCGGAGGTCAGGTGTTCGAGTCCCTCCTCCACCCGCAGGCTACTGCCTGCGCCTCAACCCGGTGGTCCAGTGGTAGAGCTTGACTGCCCTCCTGTCCCTCTTTTCTGCTATTCCTGTTCATCTTTCTGCTCTTTTCCGTTGCTTTTTGCTCTTCTCCGATGCTTTTCTACCTTTTTCTTTTTTTTATCTTTGCTTTGTTTGGCTTTGTTTTTCCTGTGCTTTTTTGCAGTTCCTTTTTCCCTATCCCCTCCTTAGCTGCCGCTGCAATTCCCCCATCCTCTCCCCCTCCAGTGTCCTTTCACGTGTTTCCCGCCTCCCAGCCATCTAGCATCACCGAAGAATACCCCTGCACCCTGCGCCTGCCGAAACTGCAAACGCACCTCGTGCCACATCAGCACACCAGCGCCTCTTGCCACCCAGCCGACCAACAGCACATCTGACCGGCTCAACTGCATCCTCCTCAACATGCGGTCCCTCCACAAATACACCACAGAAATCTGGGACCTCCTCCTTGCCACCTCTTCAGACATCGCATTCTTCATGGAAGCCTGGACCAACCTCTGCTCCGGACCAGACATCGCCATCCCCGACGGTTACAAAATCACCCTCAAGGACCACCCAGACCGTCCAGGAAGAGGCATTGCCATCGTCTACAAAAGCACACTCTGACTGACCATGCACTCTAATGACCCAACGGTGACCATGGAACACCTCCAATTCCAGATCCGGACCAACCCCAACACCACCCACTACGGCACCCTCGTCTACAGGACCCCAGGTCATGAACCCCCATCCACCGATGCCATTGTAGATCTCATTGCACTCCAGGCCATCCCATCCACCAACTACATCCTACTCGGAGACCTCAAGTTCCACCTGGACATCCCCAGTGACCAGAACACCGCCCCCCTCCTGGGGAACCTTGCCAACATCGGACTCAAGCAGCTAGTCACCACACCAACCCACATAGCTGGACACACGCTCGAGCCTGTCTTCTCCGCCAGCGGGAACTTCAACTACAGCCACACCACAGAACTCTCCTGGACCGACCATCATTGTATACATCACGCCTTCACCGCGCCCACCATACACCACCGCCATCATCGCCCCCCGTCGCAGCTGGATCAAGGCCACTGAAGAACTTCTTGTCAACTCCCTCAGCACCACCACTCCGCCAATGCTTACAGATGCCAACACCACACCGCACAACCTCCACTGATGGATCTCTAACTGTGCGGACACCCTGGCACCCCTCAAGAAAAGACCAGGCAAACAACACTCCAAGAAGGCCAACTGGTTCACTCCCACCCTCCACTAGTCCAGACGCACCTGCAGACACCTCGAGTAGAGATGGAGCCACAACATCAATCAACTCCACAACACAGTCAGCCTTGCACCATGCCACAAGGGTGCCTGCGTTGGCGCATGGCAGCCATTGTGGGGAAAAAGACTGGGGGGCCTAATCCTGAGCCCCTTCCGGCAGTTTAACGCCACTGGTGCATCATTTTCTTGACGTACTTGCAGCGTGAATCTTGCACCATGTTGCGCCGTATTTACAGTGACGCATCTAGGCATATGCGTGACCTTGTGAAGCCCTGTGCCACATTATACCTGCGTCAGGTATGATGTATGCAGGGTGGGCGTTCCCACGCAACAAAGCCTTATAGGATTGGCGCAGTGAAGTCCCTCAGATTTCACTATGACAATTCTAGGATGCCACTGCGTCAAAACTAGGGGTGGGCGGAATTTGCGTAGTCGCGCTACGCAAAGCTCCGCGAAACGGTAAAAAATCTCCACGAGCACGCAAAAGTTCCACGAACACGCGGAATTGCTTGTTCCGCCCGTTCGCGATGCTTTTTTCCTGTTCGCGAACGCTGTTTGCGTGCTCAGGGAGAAATATCTCGCAAACACGCATTTTCAAAGCGCGAACAAGCAAAAAATTCCGCAAAGTCGCGGATCGCGGAATTTTTGGGAATTCTGCGTTCTCTGCGGAACGCGAAATTACCCAAATTCCGCAAATTTCGCGAGCGTAAGAGTGACGCAGTGCCATAGGGATAGGCTGGCCCCATGCATTGCTGGAGTTGCGTCATGCTTGCAACACATCTGTAGCAATGCCTGACTTTAGCGCTGCCAGATATGTCAGTTTTCCAGACGTATGTCATTGATTGCGACATGGAGCGCCATACATTGAATACGGTGCATCCATGGTGTCGCAAGGAGGGCGCAGTAAAAATTGCCGCAGCACTGTTTTGTCGCAGCGATGCAACACTTTTCATGAATGGGGCCCAATAATGCACCCTTTCTTATTGACAGGGCACATCCCTGTCCTTTTATTTTGGCACAGGGCAGCACAGCAATGTTCCTTGCAGTGCTGTCCAACACCCAAACATCTAATATGTGGACCCAAGTCTTTGCACCAATTTTAAGACCAGCTATTTCTTGGTCTTAAAAAACTGCCTCTAACTGGACTTAGCGGCAGTTTTGGGAGGTTATCGCTGTATGGGAATTTCATTGTAAATATCACGAAGTGGGGTCAGCTGCAGTTTTTGCACAGGAATGCCCAGCTTGCATCTCATTTTCGTTAAGTCCCGCTTAGAAGTGGCGATCTTAAAAATTCACGTTTATGCCGGAAAAGTGCTGCTAACTGCAGTTAGCGGAACTTTGTAAATAAAGCGATAAAAAAAAAGCTGCCGTAATGTCAAAAAATGGACACTACGGCGGCGTTAAGTTCTTGTACATATGCTCCTATGGGGCATATGTACAAGGGAAGTGGCAGAGTGAGGTGTTAGCCTTCCTGGCTTAACGCCTCAATCCGCTGCACCATATTTACAAGAATGTGGTGCAGCACTGCGTTTCCCCCTGCCCTGGTGCTACACTTTACAGCCTAGTGCCAATGTAGGCACCCTTGCACCATAGCGCAAGGGTGTCTGCGTATAGGGGAAGATTGTTTATGTGCAGGAAGGTGTCGCTTCCTGCACATAATCTTTAAATGCAGTTTTGTCACTTTTATGTGTGCTGCTTAATGCAGCATACATAGAAGTTGCAAAATGGCATTTAATTTTTTTTATTGTTTATGTGCAGGAAGGGGGCCCTTCCTGTACATAAACAATCATTGGCCTTTTGCAGTTTTCATGTGTGCTGCACAATGCAGCACACATGAAAACAGCAAAAAGGAGGAGAAATTAAACATTTCTCCTCGTTGCGCCAGGGTAAGACCAGGTTTTCCATAGTCCTAATTCTGGCGCTGCCTCCTATTTATGCCTCCCTTGTAAATAGGGGGTAGAGTGAGAATCAATGGGTGTTGCAGTGGAACGCCCGCTGCAACACCCATTGCCCTCCCCTTTCACGCTAAGCATAGGGTGAAAAGGGGCCTTATTTACAAGGCAGCGTTAGGCCACGTTAAGTGGCTTAATGCTGCCTTGTAAATAAGGCGAAGCCCCTTTCGCCACAGGAACGTCCTAAAAAGTGACGTACCCATGGCAATAGGGGCTTGTACATATACCCTTTAGTTTGGCAGAGACACTGGAGACACCTCAAGGCTTGGTCTCAGAGAAATCATCCAGTCCTGACACTTAGCTAGACAAGGTATATACATTGTGAGCCCATGTGATTGCCTCGTTCTATCTTAAGTAGTTATAGAAATAATAAGCACAATAAGATTCCCTACTTCCTGGAAGGAATTCATCTAAATTTTTTGTGAAGGAGAGGACAAAAGCACAAGGTTGTCAGTCATATCCGCCTATCTCTTTATTAAATTTAGGTCCCAGTAAAATATGGATTACGCAGATGTAATTAACACAATTTCTATCATGTTTGTATTACTCTTAGAATGCAAGTTCCTGAAATTATATTATTAAGCCACATCACGTTATTTTGTGCCTTTCTCTGTACAAATTTACAAGGAATGTCTGTTTGCAACAAAAAAAATTACAGGAAAGGCTCAGGAACAACACAAACAATAGAGCGCGAGTATCTGCACACATTGAAAACCAGCAAGCCTGTAGTGTGGTTAATAGGGCCCATGCACAAACGCTCTCATTTTATTTGTGCACAATTAAAGTTTAAGTCTTTTAAGTCAATGACTTTTAGAACATTTTGCTTGCGTGCTTGCATGCGATAGTGTACTCACAAAGTGTTTAGCTTACAAATACATATCTTCTTAGGCACATTACCATACCATCGTATGTTTCCTCCAGGGTGCAAATACACTGCGCAAACTACTCTTGTATATTGTTCTCTGTTCTGAGACAGCTCTGAATTGGTAGAATCAACAATGACAACCGGATCGGAGTTCAGGCACAGTGCGAATAGGTCCAGTTTTCATTATATAAACTGCCCTACGCCTAAGGCAGAGGAGCATTTCCATGGATTGTCTTGGTCGTTCCATGCCTGAATTCTTGCCCAGTTGAATCTCAATTCTATCCTGAGAGGGAAGGCACCTCTTCCAGACTGGCTTCGGGAAGAAACACGCACACAGGTAAATGGGGAGTTAGACCTCTCCAAGGTATCTGGCCGAACTGCATTCACCCAATGCTCTCTAGGATAGGTAATGCTAGGTAGGAGTACAATTAAATGCATTCATATTATCAATGCAATAATCATAATGGTTGAATTATTAATCTTTTTCACCATTCTTGTAATGCTGCTTAAAATGCTTTGTTTCCTTCTACTAATCATTGCAGTGCATGTATTTTATTTAAGAATCCAATTGCTTCAATAAATGTTTGAAATGCTAACTTGTGTATTTCATGTGTCTCCCTTTGGGCATGCCTGAGATAGCAACGAAAGGGTAGATCTGTTCCAACGATTTCCTTGTGGGAATTTGGTTTGTCATGTTCTGAGGTTGCAGACACAATCAGGCACCCGGTGAGGTTTAGGGGTCCAGATGGCGCACTACGAGTTATGCCAGGAACTAGGTCAACATATTCTGATGGTATCAGGGGATGTAGTTTTGATGCTTATGTTGTCCAAACGTATAGTCTTACTGAATTAGTAGGAACCGTACGACAAGCCAGGAATCAAGGCTGTCAACTTTACCCAATTATTGAGAGCCCTTCATTAGAAAGTAAGCTGCAGAGATTGTACTGATTGGTGAGGCTTCCCAACAGGCGAATATTACTGTCTACACCAATGTTGTCGCATTATATAAAAAACAAACATTATGCCTAACTGAAAAATTGGCACCTGAATTTGGCTCAGTGCCATGATATAATTAAACCAAATGAAATCACACATAATATTTATTAATTTGTATTTCTTTAAAGACAGCAAGGACCTAAAATAAGAAACACCAGTAGAGGGAGCAAGGATCAGCAAAATGACCAAGGTTTCAACTTCTTAAGAAAAGTAAGAATGCAAGAGGTCTTTTACAGTTCCTCTGCAGCCTATTCCAAAATCTGGAGCTCAAGACTTTAAAGACTCTGCCTATACGGTACTCCTTCTTGTTGCATGAGCTATTCAGGAGAGAGAAAAAGTTTTAATATAAGTGGTCATTGATGGGTCAGGACAATCAACGGATGAGAGAATATTTTGAGTCTCCACAGGTAAGAGGCTTGTTGAATCAAGTATAGGGACCTAAACTGAATGTGATTTTAACAGGCAGCTAGTGTAGATTACATTGAGCATTGGCGATATGATCAAATTTGTGCAGGCTAGTAGCTGAACTGCAATGTTTTGAATCCTCTATAGCTTGTCAATCTGCACCTAGGAAGCCCAAGATGGGCAGCATTGGCATAATCTAAGGGAGAGAAGATCATCAGCATGAGATTTAGGTCAGGTTTGGTGGCTTAGTGGACTAATGGACACAAGTGGCCTGTGTTTGACCTCATGGTCACAGGTTCAAATTCCAGCGGGTTCACTTAGCCTTTCGTCATTCTGAGTTCAATGAAATGAGTATCATTGA
Organism: Calotriton arnoldi; assembly: GCA_963921515.1. NCBI lineage: Eukaryota > Metazoa > Chordata > Amphibia > Caudata > Salamandridae > Calotriton > Calotriton arnoldi. The sequence goes on from CAWUFW010010513.1 coordinate 604,258, forward strand.
GTTGGGTAACAATAAATATTTGTTATGCAATGTCTTGATACCTTTGGGTGATACGTGCACTTTACAAATACATGTTATGGTAGGTGGAAGGAAAAGCGAGATTGTTTTCAATACTTAGATAAGATGCGAACAGGAATTCTGGAGTCTGAGGATTTGTAGGTCAAAGTAAAGATCTTTGTCAAACCAGACTCCAAGGTTTTTAACCATTTGCACAGAGTTGGCAGACCTCCCATTGAGGTGAGCTAGTGGTCAGTGCAGTGGGAAGTATGGTCATCATCGATGAGCAGAATGTATGTTTTGTTGCCCTTGAGCTTCACCTAGTGTTTCACTGTCCAATCTTGGATGGACAGTTGGCACTCCTATTGTGGGAGAGTTTCTGCACCCAGAGGGCAAGTAACAGTTCATTGTCATCTTCATATAAACGTGACTGGAACCCAAACCTTCTAATCATCTATCCTAATGGTTGAACATAAATGTTAAATAAAATAGGGGATAAAACAGAGCCCTCAGGGACTGTACATACCATCAAAATCTCATATTGTAATAAGACCGATTGATGGTAACATTGTTCATTGCTTGAAGAACAAGGCGCCTATGATTTCTTAGGTTAGTTGGGTCCAAATCAGCATTTTCAGGAAGTCATTGCTCACTTCTTTTTTGCACACAATTCAAGTACAAAACACTCCTGGAAAGGGGTATTAATGGCCTCAGCTAAACGATGAAATACTTTATGGGCCAGTGAATGCAAGATGGCCACTGGATATAGGTTCAACGTGGGGCTGATTTGAGATGCTAAAGTGCTTTTGACTTCTCCTACAGTGACACGGCATGAAGCTTAAAGATCTGACTGTCCACCTATTTCGGATACTCTCCTGGAGCAGCCTGTAAATTGACCCCAAGGTAGACAATTTGTCAAGAATCATGATGATCTTATAAGTGAAATGAGAAGCCAAGGTGCCACATAGGTCTTATAGGGCAAATAGGGCAAATAGACTATCAGCATCCAAGTGATATGAAAGAGCAGAAAATGGTGAAAGTGTCACAGAATTAGAGAAGTGAGTCATGGAGACATGTGACAAAGTAAACCTTGATGGCCTGCAAATCTATTTTATACAGCCTACGATGGGCTATGTACCTAGTACTTGCTTCCTGGGATAAAAAAATTAAGCAACACAAGAATATTTAAGAAAACAGATATGTATCTTTAACTAGTAAAGCACAAGATCTATTCAGAGAGAATTGTGAGCAGTTATTCATGATGTGTGGAGACACGGTTAAAAATTGAACCATCTCTTTGCATCACTAGAAGGCAGAATTACCTTAAGAAATGACTATATTATCTAAGCTCCTAAACTTATTGATGCCACTTCCATGTTACATCTGATTCAGTTTCTTACACAAATTGGATGTGTTGATATCAACATTTATGTATAAAAGTAAAAAATAGAAGAGAACAAATAGACTACTACGTTTCCCATCTGCAAGGGGTTTGGAAGCTTCCAGATTGGCTACTCTATTATTGGACAGCCATGAGTCAAAGGCTCTATCAACTTTCACAAAATGTTGAAATTACCCCATATTTTTTACATATTTCTTCAAACTGAGATACCTCATTCTTTATTTTAATTGGGCCTTAGCTAGCTTTTAGCAGGTTTGAATGGATATTAATACGTTTTTGGATCTTCCACCACTACACCCCACAAGCAATACTTGGGACCATAGTGATACACCTGACATCTTCCATGACTCATTTTGCAAGGTCTGATAAGAGAATAGCAACATTTTCTTTGATAGAGAATTTAAATCATTCCATCAAATCATACAGAAATGATGGATCACGGATCCATTGTTTATTAAATTCTTGAAGATTAGAGATTACCACTCTAAATTCTTTGTGAGCAGCAAAAGGATACTTGACTCCTTTAGAATTGATTGGTTAACAATAGGTTTACATTTGGCTTTTATTACTTCACAAAGTGAACGGATAAATGGGCTAATGCACTGGTGTATTTGAAGATTACTGCTATATTTTACAAGCCCTACCGAACAGGCACTTTATCTTAACACCAGATTGATTAAAAACCTGTTGGCATACGTGGGGCAGGAAACTGAACAATAAAATAAATTGAGAAGGGAAGTGATTAAACACAAGACAGTTGCAGTTCACTCCTAAACCTCTTTCAGCAGAAATAATCCCAGAAGGCAGAGCCTCCCTCCAGTCATCAAAATGACATCCAGAGAAGCCCCGCTGAGTACCTACATGGAGAGGATTCTAGAGTATACAAGATCCAATTACAGAACATATTTTTTTCTCTAAGAGGAAACATGGATTGCCTGTCTGCATGTTGAGGAATCACCTTATAAGGACTGGTATATGAAACCTACACTCTGTTGTCCCCTCCACATCCATCTGCCCACAATCACACCACAAATGTAATACAGTTTAGACTTCTTGAGAAAAAAGGTACATAAAATAAGAACTCCACCTTGAAGGCAGACTTTATTCCATTAACTTCATCATCAATCCTGAGACATGCAAATGCCTGGTCCTCTTTTACAGTAATGGCTGAGAAACTCATTAGGATTATAAACAATTTAAAGCCAACATTCTTTCATGAAGACACCATTCCTTTCACTTTCATAAAAATACATTCAAACAGTTTAACAGATAATGATGCAGCCTAATAAATGTTTTCTAAAAAGAAGATATCTTCCTTCACTCACTCAAGATAAGATCCATAACTCTGCGATTGAAAAAATGTACAACTGATCCTAGGAATTTGGCAAACCATCAAACAGACTCAAATATATTGTGGTTGGACAAGACGAATGCATTGCATCAACTCAGCAGCCACACTGAACTGAATATACTTTTAGCCATATATCAATTAGGGCTTCCCAATGGCAGCAGTACTGAGTTTGTCACCCTCAATATCCTAGATGACATTTATCCGAGTGCAAGAGTGCTTCATGTCTCCACATCCTTCTAGACTCATTAGTGGCATGCAGCACAGTGGATCCTTGTAGGCATTCAAGATCCTGAAGTCAGGAATGTATGCAAAAGGTGAGGTATTGAGCAGCTTCCCATCCTTCTTTACTAATCACAACCAGTTGGACAGGTTTGGAAATTTCACTTTGAAACCCATTTCTGTACCATGTGGTGTACCTTGTGGCACAGTGTTTACTCCCTTGCTGTGCAACTTATATATGGAGTCATCCAGACACTTGAAGGAGGTTGCAGGTGTGAACATTTACAATATGCTGATGACATGCTGATTTCTCAAAATGAGTAAGTGCCTTCTGTGAATACCAAAATGGTAGTAAGTTTAGGATTTTGTCTTAAGTTAGTTCTGTGAATTTAGGATTTTGTCTTAAGTTAGTTCTGTGAATCGGGCCTACAGTTGCTAGGAAAAAACTGATTGAGAATGCAGCCCTTAAATATTGATTCTGTCATTTGTGACTCAGAAGGAAAACCTGGTTGTTACCTCGCTTTGATCTCACTGATGTTTCCTACACGGGGACCACTGTGATATTGGAATGGTTAGAACATTGATATTTACATCCCCAACCTCCATGTCCCAGGTTGGCACAGTGCGGTGTTGCCCTTCGGTTTCTGACACTCCCATGGATCTACAAGCCCCTGAGACTTCCTCTTGAGTAAATCCTGACAGAAAGTTACAAAATTGGATGTCAGATCATTTTCTAAAGCTCAAAAATTGAATTAATTGTATGTGATAAGACATTTAATTTAGTTTGGCTAACTGAACAGTAGAATATTGGTTTCTCCCCCTTACTGCCCAGTGATGTCAAACCTCCTGATCTATGGCTTCGTTCAAATGTATGCATAATAGAATATATTGATTATGTTCCACCCATAGCAAAAACAACACGTTACACAATCAAGTAATGCAAATCTTTTCTTCCTCCCTCTATCTACAGATTGGTAGTGCAGCCACTGGTCATATCCAGAATATGGTAATGTTGCCTTGATGGGTATCCCAGCTTCATCCTTCACCCTCATAAAGACTGAATTCCACTCAGCTGCTAGGCTTATTTCAGGTACAAAGGTATGACGGCATTAATCCTGTGCTTAGTAAATTGCACTGGCATCCTCTCTTTGTCACACTTAAACGTAAGGTAGCCTGGACTATTTGCACAATGCTACATTTGCAGTAGCCTGATTACCTACATGACTCCCACAAAGTATCTGAGACAAATGCGAATGCTATAAGTGCACAAATTCGAACTCTGGAAGACAATAAACATAGAACACAAAACAATATGAATCAATCATTCTGAGTACCATTGAGTTGGGTAACAATAAACATCTGTTATTCAGCGCCAGGATGCCCCTATGGTGGTGAACGTGCGCTACAAATACACATGATATGTATTGTTATTCTCTAACACGGAGCCAGCATTTTGGAATTCTCCTCCAGTGAACCTGAGATGCTCAGAATTATTATTCAAGTTCTGCAGAAAACTGAAACCTCATCTGCTCAAACTTTAGAGTTACTTTAGACCTGCTACCATTAATTTACTCTTCCAATGGTATGCTCGCATTCTCTCCGCTTCCTCCTACTTCCCGTTCCTCCCTCATTCCTCACCTTTCCGCCCACCTCAGCCCCCCTTTCCATTATCCATCTCCCAGCTTTTTGCTGTTCTCCACTAGGCTCTCTAGTCTAACTTTTAACCAGTATCACCATCACTCAGTCTACTAACGTGTCTTGTTGCTTCCCAATATTAGCACCTCTTCTCTCCTCTCATCCACTGTAGGGAATTTAAAGATACTTTGTTTTGATGCTTAGTGACTCTTTTGATGTTTTATCATACAGAAGCTTTTTATAAAATTATTTAATCCTAAATCTTTATATCTTTGGCGGCATATGTATCAGACTCCTGGCTGTGATGTTCATTTGAAAATTAGCACTGTTCTACAAATAAATGTGTACGCAGACATTCGGGGAATGATAAAAAACTTGGAAAACGGAAAGTGGAATTTGAAACTTCAGAATCAAACAATGGAATGTGGACGACATAAGTTGGCAGATTCATTTTACAGGAACTCTTGAAGTTATCGAAACTATAATTACAATTACATACTTTCTTGCATACCTGCTGAATTCTTAATCTCTGTGGAATGTTTTCCTTGGTTTTTGTTACCTTCTGTCATTAGTGATTAATCCATTTCCTCATAGAATACACATCATACATCAGTGTCATAAGAAGGTCATCCTCACTCAGGTATCGCCAACATTTTGCTCTTTTAGGGATAACATAATATGCCACCTTATGAATAGAGAAGGTGGCTTTAACGGGTGTGTAAAATCACAATTTTGCTGCCTGAGAATAGCAAACGTTCAATTTATATTGTCATTATCTTGCAAAGATTGTCACCTTTGGATAACATCGTCTGCATTCAAAATTTCCTGCAAACAAATGCTATACGGAAATTTTCAGAGAAAACAGTAAATATGTTTATAAACATTCTATAGCGAGACAGTAGTATTCACAGGTTTTTTTTTATCCCTAGTCATATTTTTAAAAAACCTCTTAAAGTTGTAACCTTTTCAGAAAACTGTGTGAAGTTGGTAAAACCCAACTATACGTATCTTTGAACAGCGTTAGTGGCAATATACCACATCTATTCAGTTATCAACGCCTAAAAATAGATGGCGGCCATAACTTGGCGCAATTACCACAGTGTCTCAAAATGGCAATACCCTAAAGGAGGACCTCACAGCTTGATTACAAGAACATGGAACACCACCAAAGCATGTTTTGTTCAGTTAAGACAGTGTGTATACCACTGGTAACATGACTGTATGTTGGTGGCTAGTATTGTCACCACTTCTGATTTGGTAACAAGTAGGCGAATATAGGAATATGTTGCCTATATAGGGAATGGAACTGGGTATCCCACACCAGGAGAGATTTAAGAAGCAGTAATCAACACTTTTGAAATGCTTTTTCTCGAAGTATTCACCTTCTACTTAAGGTAGATAAAGGCCATTTGTATCTAAGCAGACTGTGTAGAAACCTCACTGACAGGCCGCTGCTTTCTTTCTTATCATGCAGGTCTATTTTACACTTGTCCAGAAGTAAAAATAGCTTTTTTCGTAATTTGAACTTTAGTGACACTGTTGCTTTGGTCTTGGGGAAGTGAAGGGAAGATGTGAAAGGTGCCCTAACACCAGAGAAGTAGAAATATGTCCTCTTTTGTCTTTTTAAAGTTTAAACATTTTTCGGAATAAGGCAGTGGAAATTGCTGATTAATATAGAATGTAGGCGTGTCCCACTTAGAAATGCTTTATCTCTCACTGGTGTTGTAACCATGGCTCTAAGATTGTATTTCACTGTGCCCATTTCGCGAACATGTATAGTGTATATTACAAAGCTACTGATTGTAGAATATAGGGCCTGAAAAAAGTGTCTTTACAATAGCAAATGTATACCTGTCAACATCTTAACTTAAAATTGTGAATCATGTGAAGTATTTAAGCGCGTAAACCTTTTAAGGTGATTTCAAAATTGTCAACACCTTTAGTGTGTAGAATTATTCCAAGGCCAAAACCCTATTGCACGGTGTCACAATGATTCTATGATAGTAATGTCACAATTATGTCATTTAAGTTGTACCAAGTGATGTCATCAATGATCTTATTTAACATGTCATGAGTGATCTAATATGTGAGGTCAGAAGCAGTGCATGGAGGGTGCACAAGTTATAGGTAAGTCGGAAAATTATAACTAGTGAATTTTGAGGGGTGTTTGTGTTTTAAAACAATATACTTTTTATATTATTACAAGGCCCAATTTTAACGTTACTTTTACCCTAATCTTTTTCAGGGAATTTCTGTTTCTCTTAATGTAAAGTTACATATAATTACCATACACCACTATAAAGTCTTTGTTTTTTCAGTGAATTTCTAAGTTCATTTTAAGCGTAAAGTTGATTTTTTTACTATACCTAAGTATAACGTCACTATAATCTTTGTTTTTTTCAGTGAATTGTTTGAGTTTTTAATCATATTCACTCAACTTACCTCATTGAGGATACCTTTTAATTGTGTGCGTTAGAGGGTTGGACACAGGACCAGGTCTGTGGCCAGGCCCTGTATCCCATAACATACAGGTGCACAGCCCCTTGCCGAGCACATTCTACGGTTGTGCATGGTGCAGGGTTGGCTGCAGGGTTTGGCCTAATGGCCTGGCCCTGCACCTAACCCTTAAATGGCACCAATCCCCCTTGCTGGCACCCAACCCCCACCACATATGGCCTTCAGGCAAGGGCAGAATGGTGTTGGTTGGCTGCGGGGCCTGGCCTTTGGTCAGGCCCTGCACCCAACCTTTCGCCAGAACCCAACAACCGTGGGTGGCCAATACCCCATTGCTGGCCACCCCCCCCACGGTCACGCAACCCCCCTAAGGACCCTTCATTTTTTTTTCTGTTGTACTGCAGAACACCCGCAGGATATCTGCGCTGAGTCCTGCAAAGTGCTGCTGTATCTCACAGGGGCCTTGGTGGGTCCCACAGAAGTAACACAGAACCCACATCACAACATATATATTTTTTTCGTTCAGCCCCAGGGACCTCCCCACACCAGGACCAGGGGGTCAGGGTACCACTACCCTACCCCCTTATACCTCATTTTTGTAAACTTTGTGACAGGGGGTTGATTCCCCATGTCCACCAATTACAGCCAGAACATTTCTGTTGATGTTGCAGCCAGCCAATTAGATTCCTCGGTTCTTTGGGATTGGCCAGTCCCAAAGGGGCTGGCAGGACTTTTTCCCCATTGGCTCATTTGGTTGTCCGAGGAGTCAGATTGACTGCTGGCAATATCAATGGAAATGTTGCTGCTGTCATTAGAGTACACGAGGACTTGATCAGAGTACTTTTCTAAATTTGAGATACCGCAAGAATACAGCGGGACCAACTGTATAGCTGTCACTAAAGTTTGAACCTCAATTTCTCAAAAATAGCTAGACTGAACAGAATTATGCCAAATCACAAAAAGCACGCTTTCTGGGTAAAGATCTAGATTTCTGCTAAATTTGGTTTACTTCTGTTCAGCAATTTTTCTAAAATCCCTCTTAAAATTCCTATGGGAAATTGCATGAGGAAAATGCATTTTGAGACCCCTTTTCACGGCCCTCACTTGACAGATCACCTCAAAACATTCCAGGAAGAAGCTGAGGTGGGTGAACTTTTTTTTGGGAAAGGTTTGTGAAGATTCATCCAACGGCTCAGAACTCTAGCCTAACTATATTTAAACAGTGTTGACTGCCACTGTGTAATTACATCCCCTTGTACAGCCTCATTCCATGTCCTCTTCTAATACCAGTTAGGGCCTGATGTAATTTGAATGAGGAAAAATGGTTGAAAAGAGGCAACACATTTGGTAATTCAGTGTTCTAACTTTGATATCATATGTTAACTCTCATTCTGACTGCGAACTGTGCATTTGGGAAACACTAATTACCATCAACTTCAAGTTGATGGTAACCAAGTGCGAATGTTGAAAAATGCAAAAAAAATGCATTTTTCAAAGTGCCAAGTTGCGCACACATGCCCGTAGCGCATGTGTGCACTTTACATGTGCACTATTTACATTTTGGGGGTGGTTCGGGGGGGGGCCTTAGGCCCCCAGGCACCCTTGGCTTTTCATTTGCTAATTTGCGATTACCAATTTGGTAATCGCAAATTAGCAAATGCAATACCATTTATTCCTATGGGCCTGTAGGCCCATTGGAATGAATGGAGTCATATTACCTGATAGCAATTCGCTATTTACTGAATCGCTATTAGGCAATATTATGAAACTGCTAAATATTTTACGATTCCTACATACATAGCATTTTGCGATTCCAAAATAGCGATTAGGTAAAAATCGCTATTTCAGAATCGCAATATGTTATGTGCATACATCTGGCCCTGGATTTTATTTATCTGAGCTTTGTGATCCTGTAAATTCCACAGTTATGCTATTCTTTAATTTCAGGATCTTTTCTTCTATGGCATTGGTCTTAATGTCAATTTGTGGTATTTTGCGATATGTGCAGTGGGGTAACATTAGCCCCCATATCCCCCGCAGTGTGGGGGCCCCGGAGCTCCAGGGGGCCCCCTCCGGCACTGCATGGGCTGTGGGGCCCTGGCCTGAGAGCTCCTGAATGGATCCGAGGGGCTTTCCAGGTACTTTTCTGGGGGCCCCCTCAAGTGTCGTTATGCCACTGGATGTGTGCAATACTTACATGATCTCATTGAACTACCAAGTTCCCAATTAGTGTCACCTTGCTGATTAGAACTCCATCCCTCCCACTCCCCCCCCAGACAGACAAATTTCATTCATTGCACTACAGAGTAAGGTTCGTTTTACCATGTTACTCGGCCCTGGTTGAAGGAAATAGTATATGATAAATACTGCACTTATCAAATGCAACACATTTTTAGGAACTGCATGAACAAAATTATAAGATCTTTTAAAAACTACAGTTTTTGAGCAGCTCAGCCAAATAACATGAACGCATTGAAAGCTACCAGCATTGTTACAAATAATTAGTAGACAGTGTGAGCTCAAGTGTTGGCACCTCACACAAAACAATATACATCAATCAAATTGGAAAGATGAGAACACTGTCCTTTGTTCATGGACAAAAAGGTTTCAGCTATTCTTCCCATGGCAGATACCAATCCACTGGTCAATAGGCTCATCCTGGCATCAACAGGTAACAACGTAGGCCATGGGACAGGCTGCGGACTGCTCTGGGTTAGTCTGTGTATTATCAGGAATAGAATTTTGAATACATTTGGGTAGTGTCAATTGTAAAACTATGAGAAGCACTGTATTATTTGAAGCAGAGGTCTGTGCAATTCTGGATTTTATGAGGATAAGCAGGGCGTTGGTCAACATCAAAGATTTGTCTCTAAGTGAGTATGGGTAGTATGAAAAGTTGAACTTTGAAGAAGTGTGTGTATTATCAGTTGTAGAGCTCTGTGGAGTTCTTAAAATTTCAGAGGGTCAAAATTTCTGCAAAGTTTCAAAACCAAAAGCTCAAGTGAGTGTGGGTATTATCAGTCAGAGAAAACTAAGTGAGTTTGGGTAATATCAGTATCTCTGAGTAGGTGTGTATTATCAGGTAGTAAGGGTATTGTGAAAAATAGTCCTCCTGGTACATATATTCATAACCAGCAGCCAAGCTATGAATGTCTCTGGATATTATCATGAGTAGTCCTCATCAAGTTAATTTTAAAGGTAGAGCTCAAAGTAATTCTGTGTTATTAGCAGAGCACTGCACAGGCCTAGTTTTCACCGGAAGCAGAGTTCTGAGTTAGTATGGGTGCTACTTCAAGATCATCTCTGCTTGAATCTGGATGGTATAAAAAGCATAGATGTGAATATGTCTGCCTATCACCATAAGCAGAACTCTAAGAGAGTCTGGGTATTACCAAAATAAATCACAGAGTGATTATGGGTTCTATCAAAGCAGAGCTTGGAGCAAGGGCCCCATTTAGCGTTTGGAAGAGTGGCAGTTCTGCCATCAATCAGTAAAGCTATACTTTGCCAACTGATAGTTCACCTGCCTCATTTATAGGAGCAGGAACCACTGGGTTTCTGGCAGCATATCCTGAATTAGCTCTGCTGTCAGAAAACCTTGACCATGTGGCCTAGCCACCATAGGGTTGCCAGGTTAAAGAGACAGTAGGCCTGCAAAATCTAGGGGGGAACTACTGTCAGTGTTTTATATGTGTGAGTCCACGATGGCAGGTATGGTGGACACAGGTGGAGAGAACAATCAATGGGTCTGAACCAGAGTTAAAACTCCCTACACATTAGGGCCATTGTATTTTTTGTTTTTCACAAGCAAATACCCCAGTCAGCTTTCAGCTATGCCTGCAGTGCATCCTCCTCACTGGCAGATGCACTGCAGACACAGATATCCATGTAAGGGAAGCAGAGATCTCTAGATATTGCAGGTCATTCTCTCCTGGAGGGTTTGGGGGAAGAATTAGCCTCCACTAAGCATGCAGTGCCAGTGAGCTACCCACCAGCATAAGTCTGAATGTCATCAGGGGCAGTGCTTTCAATTTCTTTGGCTATTCGTGTAGGGTTCTGACTTAGGGCCTGATTAAGAGTTTGGCATTCTTACTGCCAAACCGCTGTGGTCCAAAGCACACTGCTGAGTCGGCGGTGTTCCGCCCACCCTATTACAATGCATGGAGGTTGAGTGGCAGACCGCCATGAAGGAGTGCTCCCTAACAGCGATGCGGCAGACTGCAATACTGGTGATTAGTATGCCGACACCGTCAGAGCGGCGTATTACTGCCAAGCAAATTATGAAAATTAATTAGTACTGGCGGGCCCCTTGTGGCAGTTCCTTGATGGTGGAAAACCGCCTTGATTTGCACTCAGCAAAGGAACTGAACAGTGGCCATTGGATGGCCACAAATACAACACACCTGGCGTTCATTGACCAATTGGAGACACCTGCATAGCACGCTATAAAACACACCCCATTTCAGACCATGATCCTTTGCCACTCCACAGCTCCAGAGCATTTGTGAGGTAAATCTGGGACAGAGAAGGCAGGCTAATTTATTTCCAACACTTGTCACTGTTCACACCACCTGCTCTTTTACTTTTTCTACTGGATGTAATTAGTAGTTGTACTATTAGTTCCTTCATGTTTTTGATAATGCCCAGACCCAAAAATCCAAGGTTTTCTGGGCAAGAGTTGTCAGTCATGGTGGATGAAATCATTAAAGTAGAGCCACATCTGTTTGGAGCCCAAGTCCAAAATACTACTATGACTCAGAAAAGGGAAATGTGGGACAGAATAATCCCCAAAGTGAATGCTGCAGCTACTATACCACGCACACAGTGGGAAATAAGGGAGAGGTGGAACAACCTGAGGTGGAAGGTGCGTAACCTGGCCTCCAAGCAGCACCTGGAGGCCCAGAGGACTGGGGTTGGTCCTCTCAACCTACCCATACATTTTTCCCCTGGGAAGAGAAAGTCTTGGCAATCCTACACACTGAAGGCTTGCATAGAATACATGGAGGAGGAGATTCTGGTAAGTGACACTTTACAAACTCACATGAATCCTAAATCCCCTGTTTGTTCACAAACCAGCTCTTAACAATGTGATTTCCTCATATTTCCCTAACATCCAATCAGTAAAGTATCAGCATCAGAGATGTGAAAATGTTTGTGTGAATGTTTAGTGTCACATATAGGATTTGTTGCATCAAGCTCCCACCATAGCCCATGATGGAATTATGTCTGTAAGTGTTCTCTAAAATATAATATCCCCTGATACATCTTATCTGCCCCAATGTAAAGGTATAGACCATACCAACAGCATAATATCAACAGGCATGTCACACTGACCAGCTAGAAAGTGTAGACAATTTGCGTTAGAAATGACTACAACTACCATGATGCCCTGTTTCAATTACCCAAAACAAGATGAAAATGTGCTTTTGAGGATTGTCACATGTCTCACAAAGAACAACTGACCTCCAATTCTTCTGGAGTGAGCAATTTACATCCAATGCTTTCCTCAGAGACATGTCACTATACTGTCCTTTATGCAGCCATGGTCTCAACTACTGAAACAATTGATGGCATGAGTGACCATACAACAAGTGTGTTTGCCCAACATAGGAAGCCATTAACCCAAATCAAAATAGTTTAAGTGGCAGGTGAACCATTGACTCTGCTCTGCTTACATAATCACTAATGGCAAAGACACAACAAAGTTGTGTCATCTACGGTTTTGTACTCAGCTGGGCATTGGAATTGTTAAATTCATATGTCACATCTCCACTGTGTTGGATAGAATGGTTTATAGATGGCATGTATACTTACTGATCTAATTTGCTACAACTCAGGAGATGGTATGAACTGTGTATCATAAGTACATGTGTATAGCATCTGAAAATGTCTGCTTAACATGCATTACCATTGAAATCTATCATACACATTAATCTCTACCTATTACTTTTTTCCTTCTAGATTTTACTGACTGTGTCACAAGATTTGGAGGTAGATATCACAGTTCCCACAATAACAATGTTCTCCATTTTCCAACAGGTCTATCAGCCAAAGGAAGTGGCCACAGCTCTGTCACCGAAGAGACCCACACTGCAACCCAGGAACAAGTTGACAGTGATGAGGAGAGTCCTGGACATCTTGACGTGGACGGCGCTGCTGGTCTATCGCATCAGGCTGGGAACACAGCAACAGAGAGTGTTACTAAGCCCACAACACTTTACCCCAGCTGCAACAACTCAGCCACCAGTAGTCCCCCCAACCTGTGTACCCTCCACAGTGCCTCCCATCATTTGCAGTCCAGTCCTGGCTACTGATGTCACTGTCACCATCCCTGCAACAGAAGAGCTTGGATCCAGTGGGGTGTCGCAACCTGTGCAAAGGGCACAGGTTCGTGGGGGTAGGAGTCATGGGAGAATATCTGTGGGCCAGTGGAGTGAGGCCACTGGGCCACTCACACCCAGTCTAACATTGACCACATCTTGAGAGCATACTAAGACAAGATGGACCAGATACTCACCGAAATCAGGGAGATTAATCAGGTGCAGAGTGAAATGTACACAGAGTTGGCAGCCCACAACACCAACATGGGCTCCCTCAATGCAGTGCTGCTGGACATTAACATAACTCTGGCCAGGGCTTTTCCACCACCATCCACCTCTTCCTGTGGTTCCCCACCATCAAGCCCCTCAACATCTGCTGCAGCCACAGGAAGGGAGGCCCTGCTAGAGGAAGAACCAACAGCAGACACCCCAGGCCCTGCACCTGTGGATCCCCACGGCACTGGCAAGCTGGGACATCCACTCAAATTTCTAGTCTGTTCGGATAGCAAGACCAATACCACCACCAGCAAGAAACATCAGACCTAATTTCCTCCACTGTGTGACACACATTCACTTTGTGGACTATTTCTGGACCCATGGCCCTTTCTGATGGCATTAGTATCTTGGACATTGGACTCAAAACAATTTGGCATCTACAACTATGGTTTCATCCCACCCTCCCCCCTGACGGACTCCTCCACTTTTGGTTTCCTTGTTTAATTTTTTCACAATGTTTATTTTTCCTTGTTCACTTAAATAAATGCACTAGTACGTTTCAATTCTAGAACACCATATATGTACTCCCATCTGAACTTAACAATTCCACAACTTCTGCTTATGTAAGAAAAGACATTTTGCATGTACACAATGTTTAGCTCTGGTTAACAACCATGTCTCAACAAAACATACAAACAAATGTGCTGTCAAATACCATCTTAATCCATCTAAAAAACAATGGGCTTTCATGATGTCAGTTACAAACCATATCAAACATCACACTAATAGTCTGTACCAGTGAACACATTTAAAGTCCCAGACCACACCTACATGGAGGGAAGGGATGCATCTCACAAATTGCAATTGATCAGGCCATATAGCATTGATCAATGACATCAGCTTGAGCCATATAACCTACCTCACAGAAGAAATCCCACATCAATTACACCAATAGACAAACACATTGCAGTACTACACTTTTGATATCAAACCATCATTCCAATACACTGTTCCACTATCTGGTGGAATGTCACCACCAAATGTCAATGGTGTGCCACTAGAGGTATGTCCCACAATGGTGAAACACATCAACAGCTACATACACGTCACCCACAATGAGGAATTAGGCAATGTGAAGGGAGCTTTGCATGAATAGGCTCCAGTATAACATGTAGTTAGAGTTTATAATGACACACAAAATTGCATTAAGTCCAACACATGACAAGGAACAAGTCTGATGGATTCCTCAGAACTCCCATCCAATCACTGTGCAAGCTGTCTTTTTACCGGATTTGTGCACCCAAAGTCTGCGTGTGTCCATCCCAGGAACAAGCCATTGTACTGCCAAACAGCAGCATAGGCCTACAGATTTCACAACTCTGTAATATCCAAATGAAGTTGACAAGGTGAAGGTACCTACAACAGAACATCACATAAAGAGTACATTACAAACTATACATATACAATAATTCACAAAGTCGGTTGCTGAAGAGCACAGTCTTGGCCAAACATCTGAGATAAACAGTGCTACAGAAACTGAAGTCCCATGTGTCAAAACCTTGTTTTAAATACACCTTTGCCTACTAGTTACCCAAGCTTGCCCTTCCATCCATTTTAGCTTAACATACTAACAAAAGGTGGTGTAACAGTCATAGTAATGTAAGGTCAAGAAATACTTACACTCAGGAGAAGAAGTTGTTGATGAGATGTTGACGCAAGTCCCCTCCTTCTACTTCACCACTATCATCTTCATTTGGCATTTCATGGTCCTCACCCTGTGGCTTGCCGTGGTCTCCATCCTCTGTGATGTAAGGGATGTTCCGTCGCAGGGTTATGTTGTAGATCATGCAGCAGGCCACAGCAATTTGGCATACCTTCCCAGATGAGTAGAGGAGGACTCCACCTGTCCAGACATCTAAATCTGCCCTTCAGGAGCCCTAAAGCCCGCTCCACTGGAGGCCATATTCTTTCCTGGGCCTCATTGAAACGGACGTCCCCTGGCGTTGTTGGATTCCTCAGCGGTGTCAACAACCATGGTTGGTTGGGCTACGATGAGTAGCCTAGATGGAAGTCACACATAAGTGCAACAATGAGTCACACAGTTTGAGATGATACCACTTGGCATTACCCATATAGAGTTAGGACAGTTCATACTTACCAACAAGCAAGGCTTTCTCTGGTAGGAGTTGTGACATCAGTTGGGGTATGGTGCTGTTCTGCAGTACAAACAAATTATGGGCAGAACATGGGAACCGGGAACAGACGTTTGAGATGTACAAATAAGCTAGGCTGATGACTTGCATGTTGATTGAGTGGAAGAGCTTTCTATTACGGTAAGTTTGTCCCCTGTTGTGTGGAGGTATCAAAGCTATATGGGTGCCATCAATAGATCCAATCCCGTGTGGCATGCAAGCAAATCCATAAAACTCTGCCCTCACATTTGCCAAATGCTCACGTCTGGAGAAGTGTATCTAGCTGTCAATGTGTCACATCAAAGAAAAAAGGACTGCTCCTAGCACACCACTGAACATTGGTTGTGACATACAACCAGATATTGCCACTGTGTACTAGAATGAACTGGTAGCAAAAAATGCAGTGCTGCCATTAGTTGCGCTATTGGTGGGATACAATTGGGATTTGTGTTGTGAGGCAGGAGATCAGGCCCCAACTGATTACATAAATCGCAGATTGTTTGCCTATTCAGCCAAAACTTTGTAATTACATCCCTTTCTTCCATGGTCTGTAGGTCTGGAAATGGGTGGTACACTGGAAGCTGCCTTCTCCTCCCTTTCCCAAGCTACCTATGTGTGAAGTGACAACATATCAGTAAAATGGTCACAGTAACATATGTGCAACCTCAATTAAAAAATCATGTGACAGAACATAACTGGTGAACTATTTACTATACATATGCAACATGTTAGTGGTCTCCTGTCCAACATCCCTCAATAATCCCCATTGTGCACTTTAAATGTGTTAGTAGCATCAATGTGCAAATATTGCCTCACAAAGGTGATATTAGCACCTTTTTATTTATTTATTTTTATATTTTTTAGGCAAAATACCGTCAATGGCGGTAAACATAGCACTGCACTAATCTAGCGATAATGCCCAGTAACACAGAGGCTGTGTTTTGAGGAAATTATATGGCTATGGATCTCTTACTATGTCAAGTCAAGTCAAAAAATCCTTTATTTGTTTTTTTCATAACCATAACGTGCAGTGCATTAAATATTTTCTTTTTGTCCTTATTAAAAATGTTCTGTTTACAAAAGTCAAAAGGTACTTCTCTTTTCCATAAAATAATTTAAATTTGCCCCTGCATGTTTGACATAAATATTAAATCTCTCTTTTGATAAATGTATTGCTTTATAGTTCGTAAAAACTGCCCTTTTGTATGGCCCTTTATTATTGTGAATCCTCTTTTCTGAGGAGGTTGCTTATGCATAAAAAGAATTTTACCCCTCAGCAGGTCAGTATGTTAGATGTGCCAACAATCCAGCGGATTATGGCTTGCCTGCAGGTGCGGATGTTTAGTCCGTTGAAGATTAGTTTGAGGAATGTCTTTCTTAAATCCATGGCTGTGGGGCATGCACACATCAAGTGGCATATGGATTCTTTGCAGTATCCGCATAATCGGCAGTTTGCATTTTGTTTTTTGCCTTTCCATGTTGGCAGCAAATCCTTCGAGTCATGCACTCCTAAGCGGTACAGTATAATTCTTCTTTTTATCTCTAGGTGAAAGTGCACTGATAGGTAGCCTTGCGGCTTCAGGTTGTTGTAGGAGTTTATTACTGTCCATGCATGTCGTCGTTTGGCCAAGATTTTTTTGTCTTCCCAAAGGGACATTTTCTTTGCTGTGGCTTTACATGCCCTATTAAATGTTACCCTGTCCACCTTGCTGTCCCATGCCTCTTGAACACCTAGTTCCTTTAAGGCTTTTCCCAGGTGTGCGCCCCATGAGTTGGATTGTTTTTGCTCCATCTGTGCCTTAATTTCTGCCTAACATAGGTTATTCAGTGAGCCACATTCTGACGCTCGAAACTTTCAACATAATTTTATGAAAGTGCTCATTCTTTGATATTTCTGGTTCTGTAGTCCAAATTCTAGATGGACCTGGGCTGGGGATGCTGCTTTCAGGAGGCCGAAAATGGCCTTGTACACCTTGGTCTGAAGCTCGTTCAATGTTTCGATTTCCTTACTGTGCCATATTTCCAGGCCATATGTCAAGGAGGGTAATATATGTGCTGCCATCACTTTCAGCAGGTGGCTATAGGAAGGGCAACTCAATTTCTTTTTTAGCAGTGTATAGGAAAAATTAATGATTGGGCTTTTGCTCTCATTGTCTTTGTTTTGTCCTTAAATTACATACATCGCCCAATCATTATACCAAAATACCTGTATGAGCCTGTTGATTCTACTTGTTCACCTTTTACGTGCCATTTGTAACACCTTTGTTTTCTTCCTGTTCAACTTCATCCCTTGCCGCTCAAGATAGTTTGTCAGATCATTTATGACTCTTTGCAGACTGATCGGACTTTGGCTCAAAACCACGATGTCGTCTGCGTATTGGAAGTATACGATTGACTCGTTAGCCAAGTTGGGAGGGTGGCTATTTGCTTTTGAGAGGTAGCTGTTTATGTCTGCAAGATGCAAGTTGAATAAGCTCAGTGCCAACACGCAGCCTTGTTTCAGACCATGTTTGGTATTTATTTTGGCTGATACTCTACTGCCGTCTCCGAGTTTCACCTGAGCCCAGCTAATTTTGTGGCAGTCCTCATGCTTTCAGTTTTGCCCAGAGACGGTCACGTGGAACGCTATCAAACACAAATTTTAGATCTATAAAACATGCGAACAGCCTGGATTTTCTTCTCATGGCTTTTTCTAATAAAATGGCCAGGGCTGTCAGGGTTGTTGTAGTTCCCATGCCAGGCCTGAATCCAGTTTCAAATTTCAGGATCACGCTTTTCTCCTCCAGCCAAGCTTGGAGGTGTGCTAGCATGCAGGATGCATATAAGTTTGCCTCTACATCGATCAGGGCTATCAGCCTGTAGTTTTCTGGCTGGGTGCAGCTTCCATTTTTGTATATTGGGTGGAATATGTTCCCTTTCCAAGAATTTGGTATCCTGCTCTGACTGTAGATATGGTTGAAGAGAGGTGTGAAATACTCGGCCCAATAGCCTGTTGCTTGCTTGAATAATGCGCTGAGGAGACCATTCGGCCCGCTGCTCCTTCCACTTTTAGTTTTTTTATGATTCCTTTTATTTGTATTGCGTCCGTTAGCACCTTGGGTCCGTGAGTGCTTATATCAAATGGTTCTCCTTCCGATTGCACGCTTTCCTGTAGTTGGAAGCTGCTGGTCGCTGCTCTATTCCTTCCCTCTGATGTAACTATTTCTAGATTTTCCGGCAGTCAAACTTCCTGCACCTGTGTCTCCTGGATGGGCTTGTTATTTTGGGGTTTGGTATACATTTTCTGAACATGTTGTTTCCAGAATTCTTCACTTATTCCTGCGTTTAGAAACTGTCTCAGTCTTTTGTTAAGTTGTTTATTATGCTTCAAAATTCCCTGCTGTTTGGCAGTTTACTTGCCCAGAGAAGTTTGCCCCAGAGGTCTTCTGTAGTGTAGCTCCTATTTCCCTAATAGGCTCTGCGCATTGGAATAATATATCCTATAGGTTTGACATAGGACTAAGGTCAGTATGTCCCTATCGAGTATATTAAACTTAATTACTTGTGCCAGCTAGCTCAGAGGCCACTAGAAACTCCTTGACAAACAAGAAGGGAGTAGTTTCTGATAGCCGCAAAACATGACAACTTTGTTTCCCTTTTAGAATCAGAACGTGTCCCAGAGTCGTGGAAACAATAGATAACTATTTCACTCAGCTCAATCGTGCATGCTTAGTTTTCCTCAAAGTTACACAGAAAGAACAGACGGGCGTTTCAATAAAAGATTTATTGAACAGTCTTGTTTCTTGTGTAAGTAAAATGTGCTGTTACAATCACAAGACAGTATGCAAGATAAATAACGTACAGCGTAAGCAGTAGAAATAAATAATACTGCGCTAGCATGATCTTTAGTAGATATTCATTTACATAAATAACATAGACTAAAAATGCGAGTACTCATACGATGCGTCTCTAAGCTAGTTCTACCCCAATGTACCTAACCTAATCTAGGTGTAGGGAGAGGTATGAAGTAGGTGAAGTATTCCTTACTATGGTATACTAAGAGTATGTTAAGTCTAGTATGCCTAGTATGCCAAGAGTCCTTCTAGGTTCTAGTCAGCTCCATACCTTAAGAATGAGAGAGGTGGGAATCTCTTGCCAGACTCGAACTCCAACACCCCGCAAGGGAAGTCAGATCACTGGAAGCTGGACTTTCTGCGTGCAGGGATGACAGCGTCTTCTCAGTGCGTCAGGCCGGGAAACGGGCTCCTCTGAAGTCGAGGTCTCCTCTAGTTTACAAGGGCTAGGGAAGGTATATTTATACCTGAGAGGTACCTCAGAACGTTAGCATTGACGTGAATCGGACAGCGGAAGACATCATGAATGAACCCCTAAGGTATAATGGTTCATGCATAATATATGAGTCCTTGAAGAAATCAATAGTCCTGTGCTAGGGAAAGTCCCGCAGCCTAAGGGTCTGTTCTTCAAGAACTCGTTGTGACGTTAGGGTGGACGGATGTCGGAGACCATGCCTGTATTTGGAGTGCACGGTTTAATGCCTAAATAAGGGCTGGGATTTTATGCCTATATAAGGGCAGGGCGAATTGTGCCTATATAAGGACATGATACAGGAAAGCCCGTGTATGGACACCCTAAGAGGAATACAACACCCACTCCACTTTCGTGTGTACGATAATAATAAAATGCTAAACATTTAATATGCTAAACAAAAAAAAATGGAGTACCGTATATTGCTAAAAATATTTCTTAAAAGCATTAAAAAGCATTTAAAAACATATGAAAAATGCAAAAGGTACTGTACATTTTAAGCATTGCTTTTCTCAGTTCAAGCATATATTTGGAAATAAAATGCAGTTCGAATGAAATAAGCAGTAATATTTACATGTGACAGAAAAATGATCGATAAGTTGTTCAAAAAATCAAAGTCATTTCATGTCATGGAAATTAATGAACTTTTTAGACAAGCTAGATGACTAAGTGTCTGTGGAAGTACCGCAAAGTCTGTACTATAAGGTTAGTTCTACTTCAAGCAGATTGAATTGCCATTTAGTTAAAAAAAATGGGAAAAAGTTCAATTTGGGAAGAGTTCCAAGTTTTGAAATATGAAGGCCAAATTGTTACTGCATCTCTGGAACACTGTGGGCCGAATCAGAGTCAGTGTACGGGTCTGGTGTAAACATGAGATCATTTATTTCTGTAGACAAAATATCATCCACTGAAGTTGGTGTCAGTTGGAACACCTCGTGTAGTAGATTAATCGCACAGAGATGTGAAGCATCGCTCTCAGCATAGGATGCCGCAGCAATGTTCGCGTCCGTTGTTACCTGTGTGCCTGTAGATCCATCTCGTACCTCAGCAGCAGCTGGAAGCGACTGTGAGATCTCAATGAATGCCGTCATCAGGATTGGAAGCCTCTGGGGACAACACAGAGCATGGGCCATTATCGGGTCCAGCAGAGTATCGATATCCGTTGGCGTTGCTGATGGAAATGTCAGACAGGTGTCTAACACGCATTCTTCACCGCATAGCAGGCATCGTAGGACAGGTAAGATGCAATCTTGCCAGATTGGTCTGAATGACAGGAACCAAGTGGTATTAAGTTCCCATAGACGAGTCATGCCCAAAAGCTGTACTATTCGCTCACGGCACTTTCGTTCAAGGAGAGCTTTCTCCACTTCGCTCGGAGTGATGTCTGTGAATAGGCTGGCCATAGCGTAATAGCAGGAAAAGAAATAGAATTCTGGCAACAAGTGCTAGAATTAATGGTATGCCACCAAACACCGAATGTGCAAAGTTCGGGATGATTCAGAGTATTGCCTGGAAAGGTGCTAACAGACCGGAGCAGATGCTCTTAAATACATGTACAATTCCGGTTGTATCAGACATGTTAAAGATACGTCCTATCATTTCCACGAAATGTATAGGGCAGTTTGTACGTATTAAAGTCTGTATCTCAGCCGAAGTCCTTGCTACTTGTAGATCATAGGTTTCTTTGGCCGAGGTCAAAGGCACTGTTTGCTGTAAAAGCATGGCTTTCATTCTGCTCAAAGTATCAAATCTTATAAAAGAGACGTTCAGTGAAGGCCATAGAGGCGACTCCCTGACTGTGTCTATTGGGGCAAACAATACTTGCATACAGCAAGTGACCCTGGAGTTGACCGTTACTAGAAATGGGATGCCTGGCAACATGCCGCAGCAACTCTGATCATTCAACATGAGGTAACTCCCATTAGAAAGTTGTCCAAACGTTGGATTAATCACAGCAGCTGGTGTACCCTGCTGATGGCAAGACAAATTTGCCACAGAACCATTGCAAGCCCCGTGTAAAGAAATGTCCTGACATATAAGTGAACCGCTCCGGCACTTTTACAGTGTGTACCGCTCAAAAACACTTCATGATCCCCACTCCAACATCTATATGTATACGGTAAATCCCAAGATGTCTTAATGTATTTCTTACCCAACCTTTCATATTTGCCTGCTTGCATTTGTCTGAGGTAATACTGAAACTGAAAAGTAGTCACAGGTAATGTGATTTTGCCATGAATGAGCCATTCTGTAGCTGGTTTTTCTGCCACTGTGAATGGTAACTTTTCCAGTTTTTCAATGCTCAGCACTGTATACTTTGCTCCTCTTTGTGCCAGTTCGATCTGTTTATCAGTTAGATTGTATTCTGCAAACAGAGCCGACGTGTTGATGAAACGCCAAGGCACATAGCCCGCTCGCAAAGATTGCAGCGCCCAGCTTAATAACACAATAGAACGTAATTGAGATTGGCCTTGCTGTAACATCGCCAAATCTTGTTCCAGTATGTCGATAGCAGAGGATACAATGCCATCCAATGAATATATTCTGGAGGACAAAGTTGTTAACCCAGTGTCGACCACAGTGAGTGTTTTCTCTAAATTAATACGATCAAGTTCACGTATTAGTTCTGCGGCCTCCATCTGTGACACTTTCCATGCTTCATTATAGGCAGCATAAATGCCGGCATATATGAAACGTTTTTGACGCGGTTTTCTTGGTCCAAGCAAGAATTCCCTAAGGTCTGCGTCTTCTTTAAGTAAGGATAAGTGTTGTTTCACATCCTGTAGTGTAGATTTCTGCAGCCAATCGAGGCATAATTTACCTACACTGTATGTTGTTACTACCCCCGGATGCTGTCTTTGGACGTATCTTGGGCCTGGCCTATGAATAGTAAATCCCTGAGTTTTATTCAGGAATCTTTCCTGACAGTTGTTCGTGTCTGTGGGCCAGATCAACCATTTTTTCCAATCAGGATTAGATCTGTTGAGTTGTAGTATTTGGTCAACTGTAACCGCTGCCTGTGTTTTGTTATCACTGGCAGGTGTTGGTACAGAAGGTGATTTCATCTCTTTGATCTTGGCTAGTCCAAGACAAGATGTTTGTTGGACAGTTTCATTCAAAAACATTATTTGTTCAGGGATGATACAGGCTCTAAATAAAGCTTGTATTCCCTGCACTTGCCAATCTTTTGTACCCCAGACAGTTTTTGTGTCTATTGTGTCTTTCCATAAGTCGAAACCCTGTCTAGACAGTTGGGCAATAAATGTTGCAGAGTAAATCTGTTTTGTATTAGTTAACATAATTTTCAGTCCTGTTTTGTTTACATTTTTATAGTAAAACATTTCTGGATCAGATGTATTATAACCTGAAAAATATGGAAACTTGTTAGCAAATGTTTTTGAACTACCTTTTGGTGGTGTAGGACAATGCTCCCATTGGTTAAACATAAACACATGTCTAGAGTATGCAGATTTATGCAAATAATGATGACCATAGTGGTTATAGCAATACAGCTGTTCATAGTCTGATGAACCCTCTAAATATTCATTTTTAGAAAATGCAGCAGATTTTTCTACGTCAAACATTATGTCGTTAACAGTCTCAAAGTCCCAATCATCAGAATAGGTACTGGACGAAATTAGATCACTTAGTGAAATTTTAAATAAATGTGGAATGTTCAATTGTTTTGTCGGGCCAAAGATATCAAAATCAGTTTTGTCCCACACTATACCATCCTGTTTAGGAACGGCTGTGATGTTCACTGTTGACAAGTCTCTTGCTTCACGATGGGAAGATTTATGAGGTTTCAAAAGTACGTTCACATCTTTTCCTTCAGTGTTCACATGGATGTATCTGCCACTTATAAGCACGCTCACAGTTGTAACCAAAGCTAGCCAGAGCAGGAAAACAAATAGTCCAGATATAATCCAGAGTTCAATCCATGGAGAAACCAAATAAGTCTTTTTCAGAAAGTGAAGAAAGTCTTGTACTTGCTGCTTGAGTTTGATTGATGCTGGCGTCGTTTCAGGTTCACTTGGATCTTCTGAGAACGTATCAAAGTTAATGAAATAGCCAGAAGCAGTTCTGTCAATTGTTGGAATTGCATCAGGATTTGTAGAAATCGCTGGAACCAGTTGATCACGTGCTACATTGGTGTAGACAGGTGTATTTGGATGAACTGTTACTTGGTTTTCAAGAGGGATGAGTTCCATAGCATTGTTGCTCAGTCCTTCATCTGTTACTGCTGAAGTCCCAATTGTGATCAGTCTTTCAGTCTGAACCTCTTGGATAGTAGCGAGAGGAGTGCGTCTGCTACTAGATCGGAGTCCACGAGGCCTACTACTTAGTATTGGCCACATACTGTGGTTTGATGAGGTCGATGGACACAAATCTTTTCTCCTTTCTTCCAGCAAGGGGCGGCAGAAGTACTGTTCTTGTTCCTTGAACTGCTAGGACAGGTACTGGTTGTCTGTAAGAAGGTCCAAATTCCTTCTTGTCCGCAATCTTTTCTCTGACTAGATCCCCAACTTTTGGAATCCAGACAGGCCTTGCTGGGACCGCCGGTTTTTCCCCAGTGGTGGTTGGCTGCAGGAATACGTTGCTTTGTTTCAATCTTAGTTCATTGAGTTCCTGTAAAACAGCCAAACGATCTTTGATATCAAACGGTTTATTTTCCACCACTGTGCCTACGTGATCGAGGTCTGGTACCCACATTCTTGTCCCAAATAGGACCTCATATGGAGTGACCCCCCCTAGAGAACTTCTTGGCAGATTGTTTAATGAGTGTTGGACCCCATAAAGATGTTTGACCCACCCATCACCCGAACCTAATACCCTAACTGTTATAGACTGCTTTATGTCCCGGTTTTTCCTTTCCACAACCGAATTTCCCTCAGGATGGAATGGAGAGGAGTACCGCAATGCAACGCCCAGACTGGCCATGGCTTCTTTGTAAGCCCGAGAGCTAAACGCAGGGCCCTGGTCATAATGTAGCGTGCCTATTGCGTATGTGCCGATAAAGACTCGCAAATCTTTTATAACAGTTCGAGCGTCAGCCGAGCGCTGAGGCCATATCCATAGGAACCTTGATTCAGTAGTTGTGGGATTGCATTTGTCCAGTGGGACGCCTGCACATAGATAGTCTAATGCCGTCTAACAATGGTGTCTGTACTGGGCAGCTGCATTCGCAGCATGGTGTCTGGTGGCTTTCTCGCTGTATTTTACAGTCTAAGCAGTTATTGATGAATATGTGAATTTCTGTATTCATTTCAGGCCACCAGTACATCTCTTTTAACGTCAATATTGTTTTAGAGATCCCTAGATGTGACAGACCCTCCCCCAATTGTGCTTCATAAATCAAAGCTGCTCTACGTTCCATGTTTGGAATTACCCTATCCCCCACTCCAGGGATTCGAGCAAAAGGAACATTGTTCGCATCAATTACATAAAAGTACTTGAGTGGAAACTTTTTTGGTAACGCTGCACTGCTGCCCTTGCTTGAAGCATTGACAGCCAACATTATCTCACCGTCTATTTTCGTTTTTGAACGAGTGATCGCAGCTACGGAGCCGTCTGAACAGCCCCCTTTGCGGCTTCGTCAACTAATGAATTCCCTGCAACTTGAACGCCATCACGTTGATGACTCAGTGTGTGGATCACGTGAGCCTTTGGTAGTTCGTTTTTCAACTGAACTACTTGTTCCCAAAGCATTTTGTGCTTTATTGTGCCACCTTTCGCATCTTTGAAACCATTTTCAAGCCAGTTTTGTATATATTCATTATACGACTGAACACAGTAAAAGGAATCGCACACTATCAGTGTGGGGAATTCTCGATCTGTACTTTCAAGTGCCAGATTGAATGCTTGTAGTTCAGCGCGCTGAGCTGTACAATCTCCTAGAGACTGGGTTTTTGTGACCATAGGTCTGAAGATGCCATCTCGCATGCGACCTTTAACGATTGCACACGCTGCACTGTAAGCTTGCTTACTCCCTGTTGCGGGCTGTGCAGATCCGTCAGTGTAAATTATGAATTCGTACTGATCGAGAGGCAGAATTTCAGTGGGCAGAGGACATTCTTGTTCATATTGCAGGAATGCTTGTGTTTTTAAATCTGGGTCAAAAACATATTCAACATCTGTTGCAGCAAGAGAATTAACCCATTGTATCCATCTTGGATGTAATGCTTTTGCATTTGGAATGCTTGCTTTTGTGACCGCTTCTAAAGCTGGTACTGGGGTTACAACAATAATGCGTTTCCCTTGTGCTAGGGCTCTTTCTTTTGCTACAGCGGTTTGAACTGCTGTCAGAATTTTTTCTGTTGAACTGAAACGCATTTCCGCTTGAGTATACAAATGAGATTTGTATGCGATTGGTATTTTTTCACCCTCATTAAATGTTAAATAGGTGAATCCGCATTGACCCGAAATTATTCGGATCACCAGGTTGCGTTGACTTACGCGTGTTTGTAAGTGATTTGTTGCTAACATGTTAGCTTGGCGTGAACGCAAGATTTCTGTGTGTTCATTTGTCCAATTTTTGATTGAAAAATCAGGTTTGATTAACGTGTAGAGAGGTCTAACCCTTTCTGCGTAATTTAGAATGTAAGTTCTTCCAAAATTTAGGAAACCCAGGATGGATTGTAAGTTTTTTAGCGTTTTTGGAGGTTGGAGCAGCGCACATTTCTCTAGAAAGTTAGCTGCCAAGCTCTTGCCTTCACTTGAAAGCTCATATCCTAGAAATAGGACATTGAGTTGGGCAATTCTGGACTTTTTAAAGTTGAATTTGTAGCCCTCAGAGGCGAAGCCTAATATAATGGTGCTCACCCTGTTCAAGTGTTTGTCCAGGTCATCGTCTGTCAGATATATGTCATCGACATAGGACAATGCCTCATTGTCATAAATTTGTAGTAACTCCGTTACCCTCGCTGAGAATAAACCTGGGCTGTTCTTGAACCCTTGTGGGAGTTGACAAAATTGACGCTGGGTCCCCATTATTGAGAAAGCTGTTAAGTACCTGCTTCCAGGTGCTATGTTTTGACAAAAGAAACCATTTGAGATGTCTAGTGTGGTTTTATATTTTTTACGCACAATGTTATTCATTAATGCTGTGATATGTGCATTTTGCACTGCAAATGTTTTAGAACAAGTGTTTAAGTGTCTGTAGTCCAAAACTAGACGATACGATTTGTCTGGTTTGGAGACAGAAAACAAAGAATTGTTCATTGAGGAGGTGCATGTTTCAATCACCCTTTGGTATTCAAGTTGATCTAAGAACTCCCTGACCTGTTTTTTAGCTTCTTGCTTTATTGGGTACTGCCTTTGTGCAGGTGGCTCATGTTTCAGATGTTTTTTGTGGTGAGGGGAATCCTCATCCCATCCTACATGATTTTTATATAATGCTGGGGCCTGGGCTACTGCCCATTTCCTGGCATATGTATATTTTAAGTGTATTGGAATATGGTTGGAGAAGGCAGGCATAATAATGTCCTCGCCGGGTGGGCACTCCCTGACAAATTGTGGTGGCCAGTCTTTTTCTGCTAGAAGTATGTTATAGCCCCTTGATAGTCTTTCCCAAAAAAGTACTTTCTCTTGTCTAGGTATGTCTCCCTCCATCCGGAGTGTTATTTCATATAACTTTTGTGGAGTACTAACCCTGGTGTCTACAGTCTCAACTGTAATGTACTCATTCAAGTCCACTATCTCCAGAAGTTCCTTCAGGTTCTGGCGAGCTATTGTGACTTCTGCTGCACTGTCCAGCATTGTCTGAGCCCATTCTCCGTTCTTGAGTTGTGTTCTCAGTATTCTCGGCATGTCTGATCTTCAGACCTGCTACTTTCTTTTTGGAGAATTGAGGTTTTGCTTTATTTTTTGGAGCGTGTTTTTCTTCCTTGGATTTCACGCGTTCTTCTCTATGTTCTGATCGTTCTCTTCTTTCCGATGTCTGTGACGAGATCTGAAAGGGACGAGAGGAACGTGTATCAGTATCTTGATACCTGTCAGGTTTTCTCAAATTATCCCTATTCCTGAGGTTATACCTCCTTTCAGAGGGCTCCTTTTGAGGAGACCTACCTCGGGATTGAGAACGTTTCTCGTTTGAATTTTGTTTATTAGTCTCCCACTTCTTTTTAGAAGATGTAGGAGTTTGTTTAATTGAGTCCTTCTCAGGACTTTCAGATAGTTTCGGCTTCACTGGTCTTCCACCCAAACTATCTCTGCCTAATTCTGCATAAGATTGTTCTATAATTCTGGGTAGCTCAGTTTGATGTTCTGTAACATAAAATTCCCTTAATTTTTGGCGGATCGCCACTGCTGCTGCCTACCCTTTAATATTAGATAATATTATTGTTGAGACCTGGTCGAAATTCTTCAGTAATTTCATACCTAAATTTAGAGCAGGCTCTGCCCCATATTCATTTTGAATTTGTTTCAGGACATCAGGTATTACCGCAATGACGGAATGCCATGTGTTTTAGTATAGATGGCAGCAAAGACTGAGCCCCAAGTGGTGCAGTCTTCCAGTTGTGGTGTGATCCCCATCGGTAAACAGATGGTTAGGATTCTGTGTTTCTCATACGGGCTAGTATTTGGAAATACTGCTTCGATTTGAGTAATTTTTTGAGCAATCCAAAATGGAATTTGCTCACGTTTTGTGGGCATTTTACCCATGACTGCGTATAGAGTCTGTGGTGTAATTTTTAGTGTATTCCCCTGTTGAGGAGTTTGATTTGGAAGTGTCAATGGTGGTTGGACTGTGAAAGTCCTCATGACATATTGGACTAATTGTCTGTAGATTTTTATTAACTCTGTAAGTTGAGTAAGTAGTTCCTCATCTGACATTATATCCAGTTCAGGATGAGGTGTGTAGCCGGCTAGAATCGGCCATGTTGCTCCTGGTCTACCTAGTGGACCGAGCCTGGTAATGTTTCTGTGATGTTTTAGGGCGCCTTTAAACCAGAGCTGATGCTCCTGGTATGTTAGTGGAATTTCAATATCCTCGAAAGGAATGTATTCCTCTGGTGGATCATCTTCTTTGTAGAAGTGAAACATGTGTGTTACTGAATTGGATTCAGGAAATATTACCCATGAATAGAATACCTCTGTGTGAAAGGATTTGTGTGCCTCTATCACGAAAACTGCTCTACCGCCTCTTGGTGGTAGGCCATGTTTTATGAGTTTTAGAGTGATGGCTCTTCTTAAGTTTGGATGGATGTCTATAACACCCTCCTCGGTTTCATTTAAACCCGTAATGTTAAAAGCTGCTGCTTGGGCTGGATTTGCCGCAGCACCATTGTCATTGTCGGAGTCAGGCATTTTGTTTTTTGAAAAATGTAGAACAAGTTTCAAGGAAACAAAGATAAGGTGCACAATATTTTGGAACACTGTATCCTTCAACGTTGAGCAAACCAAACAGCTAATATATAGGGTGCTTCCCTATGTAGCCGTGGCGGATACTTAACCCTGCCCACTCCAGACGTCTTTTGGAGTATATGGGTAGGGGTCTCTGAGAGAAAAAGCACGGCTGAGTTACTCAGTATCTAGCGTTAAATTACCGCCTTACCAAACCGTTGGGCGCCATTTAGTGTAGCTCCTATTTCCCTAATAGGCTCTGCGCATTGGAATAATATATCCTATAGGTTTGACATAGGACTAAGGTCAGTATGTCCCTATCGAGTATATTAAACTTAATTACTTGTGCCAGCTAGCTCAGAGGCCACTAGAAACTCCTTGACAAACAAGAAGGGAGTAGTTTCTGGCAGCCGCAAAACATGACAACTTTGTTTCCCTTTTAGAATCAGAACGTGTCCCAGAGTCGTGGAAACAATAGATAACTATTTCACTCAGCTCAATCGTGCATGCTTAGTTTTCCTCAAAGTTACACAGCAAGAACAGACGGGCGTTTCAATAAAAGATTTATTGAACAGTCTTGTTTCTTGTGTAAGTAAAATGTGCTGTTACGATCACATGACAGTATGCAAGATAAATAACGTACAGCGTAAGCAGTAGAAATAAATAATACTGGGCTAGCATGATCTTTAGTAGATATTCATTTACATAAATAACATAGACTAAAAATGCGAGTACTCATACGATGCGTCTCTAAGCTAGTTCTACCCCAATGTACCTAACCTAACCTAGGTGTAGGGAGAGGTATGAAGTAGGTGAAGTATTCCTTACTATGGTATACTAAGAGTATGTTAAGTCTAGTATGCCTAGTATGCCAAGAGTCCTTCTAGGTTCTAGTCAGCTCCATACCTTAAGAATGAGAGAGGTGGGAATCTCTTGCCAGACTCGAACTCCAACACCCCGCAAGGGAAGTCAGATCACTGGAAGCTGGACTCTCTGCGTGCAGGGATGACAGCGTCTTCTCAGTGCGTCAGGCCAGGAAACGGGCTCCTCTGAAGTCGAGGTCTCCTCTAGTTTACAAGGGCTAGGGAAGGTATATTTATACCTGAGAGGTACCTCAGAACGTTAGCATTGACGTGAATCGGACAGCGGAAGACGTCATGAATGAACCCCTAAGGTATAACGGTTCATGCATAATATATGAGTCCTTGAAGAAATCAATAGTCCTGTGCTAGGGAAAGTCCTGCAGCCTAAGGGTCTGTTCTTCAAGAACTCGTTGTGACGCTAGGGTGGACGGATGTCGGAGACCATGCCTGTATTTGGAGTGCACGGTTTAATGCCTAAATAAGGACTGGGATTTTATGCCTATATAAGGGCAGGGCGAATTGTGCCTATATAAGGACATGTTACAGGAAAGCCCGTGTATGGACACCCTAAGAGGAATACAACACTTCCTTGAGCACCATTATTGCCTTCCTGCATTCCTTCCTATATTTCTTCCTCATTGCTGTGATTTCACTTTTATCTGTTTTTATACCTTTTCTTGCTGCCGCTGCTTGAGTTCTAACCTCTCTTGCAATTTTTCTTTTCTCATCGCGCATGTGTTTATTATACCATGAGTCTTTCCTTGCTTGTTGTCTGCCCAAATTCTTCCGGCTTACTGGTTTTGCTGGGAACTTTTTTCATAGGATATTTCCTATTTGCACCCATTTGTTTTCGATGTGTTCCTCACTCGGGGTCCCTGTATTGTTTGCGTATTCGTATACAACATCCATGATTTGTTTTATGTTATTTCAGCGCCACTTTAGTTTTCTTAGATTGTAACTTTCTGGTATTTCTGTTAAATCCTTTGCTTTACTTGTCTCGTGCAATTGGATTTTTATATTCAGCTCCTGCGGGAGGTGGTCACTCTCCGGACGGGGGTGGATTTGAAAGGAGTTGACCGTATTGAGAAACTCCTTACTAATGAAGGTGCAGTCCATGGTTGATTGCCTCTTACCACTCAAAAACGTTGCTGCTGCTGGTCTGTCGCCCTTTGTGTTTCCATTCATGATTGTCAGGCCTAATGCTTCCAACTCTTGTTATAATTTCGATGCTTCTAGCTCGCTTTGATTCTTCCTCTTGTTTAGATTACTCCTTATGAAATTAGTGTTAAAGTCCCCTGAGATGCTCAATTCACAGTGTTTGTGTGTGGTTTGCAGCACCTTTATCAGATTCACCAGACTAATCGATCTTTCTCTCTTCCACTTTTTACCAGGATGAATGTATAAATTTATGATCATTAACTGCCGGGTCCTTGTTTGAGTGGTTCATTTACACTCGAGTTTCAAGACTTGCAGCCAGTTCTCTCCCGTATCTAGTTCTTCTGAGAACCATTTGAATTTTAAGCTGACCCCCCTTTGGGTGACCAAAGTTGGAAAATCTTACTGCTAATACATGGTGTTTTTCGTAACCTGCAATGGGCCTTGGAGTTAGGTTCCATGTTTTTTTAAGTAATATTAAATCCTTTAAACAAACCAGAAAAGGGGAAGAGGCTATAGCAAACCGCACCTGACAATAAACATTTTGAGTATAACAGTTATTTCCTATTATTGCTGAGTGCAAAGAACCTAGGAGCACTCCCCTTTATACTCCCTCTTTTGTGAAACCGACGCGCACAGACTTGATCGGTCACCATGCCGCTTTTTGGGTCTAAAAATCAATGCTGACCTCCACAACCCTCTTTTTGTCTTACTCCTGATATAAGAATGGAGTTTTAGTTACTTTTCTGTTACCTCGCCAAATATCAGGGCTAAAGGTTTTATTCTGATCTCAGTTTTGAATATTAAATTGACTCGTGTCTTCACTGCCAAGTTATTATTGCGCCCTGAAGAAGTCTCTGTGTGAGACGAAACGCGTTGGCTATGGCTTTTTGGATTTTAATGAAAATACAATAAAGAACAGTTTTAAACAAGAGAAGATCGCGTTTGAAAACTAGAATCTTCTTTGTGCACACATTGTCTAATAAATTATGATATAAGTATCTATAGGGTGCTGAACCCAGTGTGTTATATAATATTAAATCCTAAAGCCTTGTAAAAAGGTCAGAGTCTCATTATCTTGGCACATTTCTCAGAATCTGTGAACATTCCATGAACAGATCTTAATGGCGTCCTATGTGTGTGTAATGCATTTGGCCTCAAGTGATTCACCCGTTTTATACCCCATACTGTCGTCCGGGCCACTGTTGACTCAGGACCATGGGCACCTATGTCCAGTCCTGGTTGTCTACTATCTGTTATTTAGATTGTGGCTGCCTTTGCTTGGATTCTTTCTCATTTTGGGCCGAGTTTTTTTGTTCGTTAGGTGAGGGGTTTCTTGCTCCCCTCAAGAATGACTTTGGACCCTTTTCTGTGCCCTGTTGTGTTTTTGGTGGCTCTACTCTTTATAGTAGAGGATACAGGTATTTTGGAAGCTTATAGTGCTCTAGAGTTATTACCCAGGCTTCAAATGCGGTTCTGGTTGCAAAGATCAGGTCGACTGTTTCATTGGAGATCCAAGTGGTTAGTGTTGCTTCTGATTTAACCCTGTTTTCCGTTTGCTGGAATTCAACTGCTAGGAGGTCTGCTGATGTAATTTTCCTAAGTTCCGGAATCTCTTTAAACAGTCTTAGCAGGTTGCCTCTATTTAATATATCCTGTCTCCCTTTGGTTGGATATTCTGGCGTGTATAACAGTTTTGGTCTGTTCTCCGCTGCGATGTTTGAGTGATTTTTTTCCTGGTTGATTCTCTTTGAATTATCAAAGTTTAAGTTGGTGTCTTGTCTTGCTTGACCTGTGTTTTTTTGAGACGCCTGATCTTGAGTTAAGGTGTTAAACTTTCCGTTTGTTGTTTCATGAACCGGGCTCCCTGCATTTTGTCTTGTTCTTGACCATGGTTGCTCTGCCCTTGGAGTTTCGTCGGTGTTTAATTTACAGGCACTGCCCTGCCTGTTTGTCGAA
This sequence comes from Calotriton arnoldi, assembly GCA_963921515.1. Lineage (NCBI taxonomy): Eukaryota > Metazoa > Chordata > Amphibia > Caudata > Salamandridae > Calotriton > Calotriton arnoldi. Next base: position 637,671 of record CAWUFW010010513.1, read on the forward strand.
ACTAGGATTGAGTTCCTTTTACCTGGTTCTTTTATTAATTGGTTACCTACGATTTTTGCTGTTGGTATTGCTGCCTCTTTGTCTTGTTTTTTATGCGATTTGCTAACATTTTTATGGTTGGTCTTGCTGTCTCATTCTCTTGTTTAATTTCACAGTATGCTGTTGGGGCTGAAACCTGGTGTTGGACTTGATTTATTGGTTCACCCTGATGATTTGTGCTTCTGTGTTTTTGTTCTGACCTAGATGCTGAGTAATCTGTTTTTGGATCCCCTTGTTGTTTAACAATTTTGATTGCTCCTTTTTGTTTTGTCTGTGCGTTACTGTTTATTTGATCTGGGGTGTAAGCTTTATTTTGTTTCGATTTTTTTGAAATGACTGAGAGATCTGACAGGTTTGACCCTGGACAGGGCATGTCCTCTGTTGATTCTGTTTTACTTTTATTGTTTGTTCTTGACATTGACTGTTGAGTGAAGATCAGATACATTTGTCTAGTTCCCAGGGCTGTTTGTTTACTAAACTTGAGCCTGGCCTTTCTGGCTCATTTCCGTTGCCTTTCTGTTGATATTCAGCTCGGTAGACTGATGGTGGGCGTTGATGGAGCAACATCCTGATTTTTACTTGTACATCTCGTTTCCTCTGTTTCCTCATTTTTTTTGCTTCCACCTTCCGTAATGTTTATTGTCTTGGTGGGTCCCGCTGAGTTTTGATTTTCTTTATTCTGTTGAGCTATGGTTGTGGGCGCCTTTTTTTCAGTGGATTGTACTCCGTGTAATATTCCTGTGAGGATTTCTGGGAGGGAAGCCAGTTTGTCTATTATTTGTCCGCATCCGCAAATGTTGTGATTTGGCAGGTGCCTTCTGCTTTGTGCATTTGTGTTTTGTACTTTTGTAATTTGTGCTGTTATTATTTCTAGTTTTAGATTGATTCCCGCTATGTGTTCCGCCATCAGATTCATTAAGTCAATCTGCACCTCTAGTTTGTCTGATTGAAAATGTAGTACCTTGATGGCTTGCTGTAGAGTGATTAGTAGGGATTCACTCTATTGAACTGTGGAGTTAGTTAGCGGGAATGTCCCTGATGTTTGTTCGATTCCGCTTACAGATGATAACGAGATTGGAGATGACTGTTGTTTCCATCTTGCTGGAGATCGTGCGTTTTCTTCTCTTTTGTTCCCCCCACCCTGGTGATTCGGGGTTAAGGTTAGTTTTAGGGGTGTAGAGGCTGAACCCCCTTCCTCCCTGGCTAGCATGTTTATAGTCGGAGCTGCTTTGGGGCATTGCGCTGGTTTGGCTGATTGGATTTGATCTTGGAATGCATCTTGGCTTAGTGTGTTATATTCCAAGGCTTGGAGGAGGTCCGCGTCATTTGATAATGAGAAGGAGCAAGACCAAGCTCCTTCCTGTTGCGCTTCTAGAGTGCTATTTTTGACATGAATTGCTTTTTTTGGGGCTCCTTTATGACCTAGGCTTGTTCTACTTGTTGCCTCCTTGGTCATATTCAGCGGAGTTTCACTTGTATGCACCTGTGCGGTAATATTATCGATCTACTTGGAATGGTTATCTCCTTTTGGTCAGACTTCACTGCGCATGCCTCTGTGCTGTATTTTGGGGCGTGTGGGGTACTTTAGTTGGCCTGAATTGGTTGAGCCTGTGCTTTTGCGGGTCCTGGTGTCTGGGGCTATCCTTTCCCGATTTGTTAGGAATTATGTGGCTCGGTAGACCAGGGGCTTCATCTGATGAGGCATATATAGCGGCCATAGGGTCCTTTAGGAAGAAAAATTTCTGCTTTTCGTTTTTTCCCCCAATATTGAAAAATGGTTATGGTGTTGGTACTGAAACCAGCCTCTCTTTTTGCCTGGTCGTTTTTTTATTGTTACTTGGGGTGAGATCCTTTGAAAGGGCACTTTTCCTTAGTTTCCGTGTGATTACCTCACAAACTTTCCCCGATCTCATTTTTTTTAAATTAGTGATTGGCTGTCTGCGGAAAGTAGTTTGTGACCTTGGTTTTGACTTCACTGCTGACTCCTCACAGCTGACTACTGACTGTGGTTTTGATTGTGAATAGCCACCGTTTTAATTGTATTACCCTTTTGGATAGAGTTGGTGGGTAGGGGCGACAGACGATATGGCTGTTTATTGAATATTTGGGCTTGGAGTGTTGGTTGGGGTGTTGGTGTAGTTTGTGGGGTCTATGTGACCTTGAGCTGAAGCTCCAGCACCCCCGCAAGTTGCACCCAGACCTGGCTGGGACGCTTCCGCTGGGGCCTGGGCTTGCTCTCTGTGACAGGCCTCTAAGCGCTTGTCTACACGCTTCTCCCCACCCTTCTTGTATGCTTTTGTGTTTTTGTGCTTTTTTCCCACTCCACTCACCCTTTCCGGCTGTCGGCCTCTTTATCCTTCAATATGCTTCAGGTGCTATTCTCCAGGGGCTTCAGGTATGGTGCTCCAGGGACTGCGGCAATCAAGCTTCTTCCCTGCCTCCAGAGACCATCGGTAGCCTGTGCACTGGATGCTCTACTGCCTTTCCTGCTATCCTGTTATACTGCGAATGGGGGCTGCAATCTCCCCCCTTCAGGTGTCTCCTGCACGGGCCAGCCACTGATTGAGGCTAAGACTGAGGCTGGAGCAGGAATAGCTGTGCACTACGGCCGTGTTTGCCACGTTGCTGATTTAGCCAGGTAGCCGAGTTGGCGGCTGGCTTGCCAGGAACCTGGGTCCTGCTGCCGCTGTCCTGAACAGGCTACTGAAACTAGGCAGAGAGAGGGTGTGCTGACAGGTAGGCGGACCTTACAAGCGCTATGATTTGCAAACCGCACCGGGCTAATTCCGTCGGTCTCTGTGAAATCGGGCAAAGCCGTGGCTCCCAGCTCCCAGCTCCTGTCTTCTTTTCTCTCTGTCTGCCTTCTTTCCCTGTTGCTGCAGGCACTGCCCAGTGCCAGGTCGACACCAGTGTCGACCCCCCCGCAAGGTGGTAACAGGGTAGCGATGAGGATGGTAGGACTTGGCGGCAGCGTCCTCAGCAGCGGGTTGCTCGCTCCTTGCCTCCAGCTGAAGTTCTCAGCTGAGGGACCCTCGCCCATTCTCGTCGGCTGAAGTCACCACCCACTGAGGGTCGTTACACCTCGCGGCTCCACTCATCCCGCAGAGGGATCTCTCCTAGGGCCAAATTGCCACCACTTGCTGAGGACCGACGCAGCAGGTGGGCAGGCAGGCAAGCAGCAGCTTGGCTCCTCATCTCCTCGTCTCGATGCGGCAGACAAACTTCAAGTGGCGCAGCAGATCTGACGTTACTATGTCAACTTCATATTAGTGGTGGTGATGCATTTAAATTAAAAAATCCACTACTTTCAATCATTGATATGGCGGCTGCCTGGCCTCACTCTTGGGGCAATCTGATGGTGACGTCGCCCGTCGAAGTCTTATATGAAATGGGTGGTTCACCTCACGATGGATACAGCAATAGGCTAACGTTGTTGAATGTGATGGTCGTGGGCCATTGGCCGTGCCCTTTTCCACTGATTACCACGTACGTTGCATACATGTACACTGCAGTTTAAAAAATACCTCACTTGCCTACCGACCCTGCTCCCACCAACACCTCCTCCACTACAGCTGCTGCTTGCCACCTCTCGGATCAATCATGGCAGGCGAAAAGTGGAGAGGTCCACTGTCTTCTCTGCAGAAGAACTGGAAATGCTGGAAGACGAGGTCCTTTCTCGGTATGGCCAGCTCTATCACTCACCAGAGGATCAGGTGAGTTACTAACAACGTATATAACTCTGAGTAGCTCAAACTTTGCCATGTCCACAGGCTACATTGTGCCCAAGAGTAACATTATACCTCTATATGGTGTTGTATCATTTGTAGCTCACTACATAGGACAATCATGTTAGTGATTGTTGAGCACTATACATTGTGGATGAGACATCACCATTGTTTGGTGAGTCTGTAGCTATCTATGAATTCATTGTTTGGGAGTACATAGCCATCTATAAATTCATACATTTAATGGTACCTGTGATATTGTTACAACTCTGATGACGCCAAATATGAAAACATGTGCCTATCCTTAGCAGCATGAGGACTGTATGTATTCTGGCAAGAGCAGATAAGGATGATGTCAGCAATGTATCTAGCCATACATATCACTCAGCCTATATTTGGGCTTGCAAAAAAAGGTTTCTGGTAGGTACAAATACATCACAGACCCCTTCAGGGTGCCACCTAGCAGAGTTTGTTTATTGGATGTCCAATAGTTGGCCTTTGTGATTGGGGTATGTTGGTAATGTGCTGGACATGGGAGATCTGTATGCTCAGCCTGCAGAGAGCAAGGCCTGACAATGAGCTGTGGCCAGTCAGAAGTATGTTTCAAACTGGGGCAAGGTGTCTGTGGTACTACAACTCATGCCAAGAGATATGTCCCTGTAGTCCTCTTTTTTAATGTGTGATGACAAATTGAGTTGTGCCCACACCAACAATACCCCTGCTTGGTCTAACATGACAAACTTTTGCATGGTGGGTCAGGTAACCCCTTGATCTGATACTCGTTTCCAGTGCAGATGGTGTTCAAAGTGTGTAATTTCACAAGCATAGGCTCATTACTACTAGTGATCTGTTAACAATATGCATCAATTGATGCTTGTACAGTATAGACTCAATTGAAGATTTCACACACTCATAGTCCAGATCATTGCTTAGTTAAGATGAGATGTTGGTTAGGTGAATCAGCAGCTACCATGTATTCATCCAAGCCAGGGTGGACTTACTACGGAATGTTGATGGCATCACAGAGAGAGTATCACATATTAGAAAAGGTGTCCTGTGAGACTGATACATTACACACATACTCAATAAGCTGTAGTATTGTGTAGTATCAAGGAGTAGACATGTCCACACCACCTCAGTGAGCATCCTCTCACTGACACACATGGTAGGTCAGTCATAGTGGGATGAGTGAAAGTCTGTGTGCCACACCCTGATACTAGTCTTTATGGACTGTAGACCTAAATTCAATGTGCCTGCCTTTAAAGATGGATACCAAATTTTGCATAAAGTTGTGCAGCCTTCTAAAGCCCACAAGGTTTTGTCAGGTTTCATTGTAGCTGACATCACAGTACATGCAGCTCACTCCTGGGGTACTTCATGCGAGTGGGGTACATTTGTGACTTTGTGTCATTAACAGGGATAATGGTATTCAGCAGAATATTACTAAAGTGTGCATTGGGGTGTTCTTATAGCTCAGCATGTGTGATATACACATGTTGTGTGCTCACTATTGGTGTCAGCTTGTGGCAGATGTAATACACATGTGACATCAAAATTGATTTACCTTAACTTTCACTTACAAAATGTTTGCTTCCTTTCTTGTATCTACGTAGGTCAACAGCCATCCGAAGCATGACATCTGGAAAGCCATCACAAAGAAGGTGCAGACCTGGGGGGGATCTACAGGCAGCGTAGCGTCCATTGCCGCAAGAGGTCGGTGGACCTGAGATGCTGGACCCTGAAGATCATGGAGGTCAGCTGGGGCTGTTCTCCCAATGTGTGAAAGGCGCACCACACACCCTGACCCTCCTAATGGCCCGCATACTTGTGGTGGCCAATCTCAGGCTTGATTGACAGTTGTGGGCCCAACAGCAGCGACAAGGAGATAAGTGATGACCAGAGTTGTATAAGTGGTCTTAACATATTTTTCAACTCACAGGCATAATTGTCATCCTTTGAACTGAGGCAGACCCAAATTCAAATGCACAAGAGGGGTACACAAATGGTTACGTCTAATGGTAGGTGAATAATGTTGTCCTTTGGCTATTGTATCAACCTGCTACACAGCAGTGACCAGTCACCTATCCATGAATGTGACATGGCCTGTCACATGGATGACTCAAGGGATGGTTCATCTCATGTTGTTGAATAACCCAGCTGACCATTGCCCCCAACAGGCCAATTGTCTACATTGTGGACTGAGTGATGCTCACTCACTACTGTGTGCCATGTGATGGTAGGCCTATCACAAGTGACATAGTACGACGTGCACCTTTGATGCAGTGACTGGACAGCACTTTCAATTGGTAAGTTGGGTATGTACGATAACATAAGTGTTCTTCATCACTGAGGCAATCAGTAATAGGGCCTACATGTTGGCCTGAGAACCTGTTCATGCAGTTGTGCCATCAGAAGTCCTGTGTTCTACATGCTGTAGCTGCATTCTTAAGTTGATGTCTGAGTCAATCAGACATATGGGTGTGTGTGTAGGCCACAGAGATTATTTTGTGAGTTAATTGTGTTAATTAAATAGTCAATGTTTTACCATAGCCAGGACTGTGTACATTTTGGTGAGTATGTGACACATACCCTGATCCATTACTCATACCTCTATGGGAATATCCAAATGGTGAAGCTATGAATGGTCTGATAGGTACTGTAATATGCCATCAACCTACGAACAACCTTACACTACATGTTGATATCACAGATAGTCACTGTGACACAGGAGCCTTGAACGGCAAATTGTCTTTGGCAAATAGTAAGTATGAATGGAGTGTTCAGACAGTCCAAAGATGGAATGGGGATGTCCTTAGGGCAATGTGGCAACATATGCTGTGGGCATTTGTTCACTGATCCCCAAATGGGCCAAAGTGTAGAAGGTGGCGCCCAATACAAGTAGATACAGCTGGATGATGCAGAGTAAACTTCACTCATGGTCTTGTAGCTGTGTGGGGGTCATGCCATCACTGTGAGCAACTGTTTAGAGGTTATTTACCATGCATTCATGTGTACAGGCTAATGTTGAAGCCAATGCTTTGAAATTTGGAGCAGGTGTCATCTGTGCATCTTTGAAACATTTAGTGTTAGCATCTCATGGTCAGGTGTGTTCCTGCAGATGTAATAAACTGATTTCTATTTATATTGCAGCATCATCTCAGGTAAGCAAAGGAGAGAGGGCCAGCATCGGTGGGGAAGCAGCTGGCCACAGTGGTTCTGGCTACGGTACTTCTGACACCGAGGGACACAGTGGCCGAGAGGGTGTATGGAGTGCCATGGAGGAAGCAAGCTCAAGTTCATCTGAGTCATCAGAGTCATCCACCAGTGGACTCCCTCGGGTGGTGGCAGACCCCACGGGAGATCTACCACCATCTTCCTTGTCTGACCACCCCACGTTCCAGCTCCACCCTCTCAGTTGCTTCTCACCTAGTTGGCCGTGCCCGGTCCACAAAAAGGGGACCTGTCGCCTTTGATCCAGGCACCTCAGCCCCTGCCCCTGTCCCAAATGATGAGTTCAAGGCACATCTCTGTTGGTCAGACTGCACTGCTAAATGCCATCCAGGTGCAAGTCAGCCATCTGCAGCAGGAGGTGGCCTATCTGGAATGTATTCATTGTGCCATGTCTGCCCTACAGAGATCGTTTCAGGCTCTGGCCTCCTCACTGACTGCAGTCTCCCATCCCCCTAACTTGTGTTCATCCCCCTGACTCTTACCCATCGCAATACCCTATTCGTAAACCTGTCCAAAGTACATGCACACATTTGCATGGAGCCACTCATTCAGACCCAAACAGCACATCCACACACAAGCACAAACATCACAAAAAGGCAAACATGCTTCCAAACATACAGGCCCTCTACCCACCACCACTCACAGGCACCCCCACAAGCATTGCAAACACCACTGACAACACAACAGCCACATACTCCCACCACTCACCCATCACATCCCCATGAAGGACAGGGGAGACCACACACGCATGCACACAACACACCCACCATTGGAACCACACCTACCACAGACACACCCATACCCACATGCAAACCCACCAGCACATTCATAGACACACACAGTCAGCACAACATCACCATTCATGAAACCCATACCCAGCACTTCCACTGCACCAACATCTATAGACACACCACCCACACTCAACACTCCTAAAAAACTCAGATGCAAACACTCAAGCACCCAACATACACCCAATAAACTAGACACACGATACTAGCAGCACATATGCCTGACACATATGCACGTTCTCCCGCAACAGACCCAAGCACATCCCTCAAAGTCACTTCCTCTCCCTCCAAGTCCCCACTCCTTCCCACACCCCCTCCCAAGTTCCCTACAAAAGACCTTTCCTACACCGCTACCAAACCTCCTACCACCCCTTCAAAAAAGCTTCCTCCTCCTACCACAGCCAAGAACACCGCTTCCACCTCCAAATGCACCCCTATTCCTGACCCATCCACCCCTTCCACTTCCCAGCATATCTTCCAAACGTTGCTCCATCCCTTCTGAATCCAAACCCCCCCACTCCTAAACGTCACCCTTTCCTCTTCCAAAGAACCTCCTTCACAATCCCAGGACACCCCTTCCAAACCCAAACATCCCCCTCCCAAATAAGATCATTGAGGAGCCTGATATGACCAATTGATGCCCCTTTGTAAAGAGGTTCCATGGCAGTGTCTTTAAGGGCAAATTAAGCGGCACAGCACTGTGCTAGACCATTGGACATGGACATGGACTGGCCATTGGCCTTTGGCTAACTCCATAATGTTCTTTTGGAGCAAAAAAACTTTTGTTTGGTTTAGAACACATTAGTCCTGCCATTACTTTTCTATTTGATATTATGGTATACTTTGTGATGTGTAACTACAGTTGTGTTTGTTTCATCCTGATTGCTGATCCCTTTGAAGAGGTTTGTAGACATTGGAACCAGTGCTGGTGTTCCACAGGAGAAGGGTAACTGTTCCAAGGATGGATATGTGGGATTAATTCCTAATGGGACTGACATTGTATTGTGTGGAATATCATATGGTAAGTATTTCTGCTTGTCTTGGGCAATGTTAACATCATCTAGCTTGCAGTTTTCCCTATGATGTAGATTGGATATGTGTTTGATGTGTGCAAGTTAGTTATCTGTTTATCCACAGATGGAGGGTGGTGAATAGTTATACCTTTTTACAATTTTTATGGGCATGTGTCCTTTTTAGTGTAATTAGCTTACTCCTACTTTATATATGTGTATGACAAATGCTGTTACTGCTGTGTTTGCTTTACTGACTTGCACTTACACATTTCCCACATATGCATGGTACTTGGTTATGTTATTGGTCCCTGATATACTTCAAGCAACAGGTCCTGTGCACATAGAGCTTTTGAGGCATGTGCAAAGTGGACTGGGGCCAAAGGTGCCCCTGGTAGAGGCAAGCCTATTCTGCAGATAGTGTTTACATTGTGACCTTTGTATGCTTCTCACACTGATTAGTTGACATCCCATTGACATCACATTTACCTTTTTATGTGGGTGAGTTTAAAACAGATATTTAGCAGAGAGGGTGTCTTTAAGTTTCATGACACATTATCCAGAAGTCTCTTTGATATGAGAACAGGACCTAGCAAGTGGTAAATGTGAGGGTGTCACGGAGATGAATAGCTGGGATATTGATGGGGAGGTGCTGTTATGTCACACCAATAAATGCACACATCAGTATCCCTGATTCTTAATTTTATACACATGTTCAAATTGGTGACGTGGGCCTGTACAGTGTCTGTGACCCACCCAAACAGGGCATCATGGAGCAGTGCTTGAATCCTATATTACGTTTTATTGGGAACAGGGACCTACATTATATGTTTGGGCCAGGGACCACATACACCTTCGCATGTCTATGCTGGACTATGTATTTGCTGAGGAGTCAATGGGAATGGGTAGGTATATGGCTTACCCTCGGATTCATTCATGACGGTGTTGCTGTTGGTTATCATTGAGCAGCAGCGGCAGGACGTTGAGGGCTGGGTCCATGGTGGTACGGGACGTGTGAAGGTGTGTAAAAGTGAGTTTGTGCCTTGTATGCTTCTCTATCCGCCAGCTCAGATGTGGAGGATTAACCGTCACAGTCACATCAGCGGTAAGGCACATCATGATTGGGCCGGTGGGGAAACTGGGGTTCTGCCCTCCGATAGACAAATTAGCCTATTCCGCCGCAGATGCGGTCGGGGTTTACTGGCAGTGGCAGCAGTACCGAGGCGGTCTTTCATCTATAGGAGTGCATGCATCATAATAGGGTGGTCGGAACACCAACTGGGTGGTGGTGATTCCGACCCCGTTTTGACAGCGGCCGCATTACCGCCAAACTCGTAATCAGGCCCTAAGTCATTTTCAAAATCAGAGTTCTACTTAAGCATGTGAGAAGATCTTTGTGAGTTTGGGCATTATAAAGAGTGGAACTCTTGGCTGGTTTAGATATTATAAAAAGCAGAACTCATAAAGAGAAGGCTGATTCTTCTCATTATATTTAGCAGAGCTCTGAGTGAGTTTGTATATTGTCACATGCAGATGTTTCATGGAGGTTGCATATTTTAAGAAGTCAAACTCTGAGTTGATGTATTATAGCATTAACAGTAGATCTCTGACACAATCTGAATATTGTCAGAAGCACATTCATGAGTGAGAAGAATTCTGAGTCACTCTTGGTATAAAGAGACTATCAACCTGGTACTCTAGGTATTACTAAATGTAATGTTTTTAATAAGTCTTTGTAATCAAGAGTAGCATTGTTAGCAAATCTCTGTAACATGAAAAGGGGATATATGTGCCTGTGAGCTCTGGTTAATGCTTTAAATAATCAATAGTAGCACCCAGTAATCTCACTAATTTGGGGACTATCAGAAGCAGAGTTCTGAGTGAGTTTGGGTATTATCAGGAGCTGGGTTGGTAGTGCGTCTTTGTACTTTTTAGAGTAGCTCTTGATGGACTCTACATTCCAGGCATTTTTCTAGCTATATATAGCCTGGTATTCATCTGTATTATCAAGAACAAGAACCCAGATCATTGGTTGTTGTCAATAGCAGAGCTCTGTATCAATCTGGGTGTTGAAAAGAGAAATGATTTGTGAGTGAGTCTGCTACTATTACGAACAGACCTTTGAGTGACATTTAGTTAGATCAAGGACAATGGTCTGTGTGATGGGAGCCTGGGTTATACCATCAACACAACAGTGAATGTAATTATTATCCTAAGCAAATCTCTTTGGGATTTTGTGAATTTTCATTACAAAACTCAGAGTACAAAACAGACCTATGAGCAACGGTTGTTAATATCAGGAATATATATTTTTTTTAGTTTTATAGCAGAGCAGAACAATAGAACACCAGACTGCTTAGCTCAGCTAACACACAAAAACAAGTAGGCAGAAACCTAAAAAGTTTTCACACATCCTCACACAGAATGGCATTGCTCAGTATTACTGTAAAACACTTTCATGTGTGGTCCCTTGAGAATTATGTTGAAAGCATTGGTAAAACACTGTATTATAGTGGAAAACTATGGGGATAGGTTAAGGTTACTGCATAAATGTGCTAGGCCACATTCTAGGGCACAGTGATCTGTGGGTATAGTGTGGGACCAATATTGTGAGAGTCATTAGTCCATGGCACAATATCTTGCTGGGCATTATCCCATTGCACAGCACTACCATGGATACGATTTCTATTGATCATAGAGAATATTTGATGACAGCATTCCTGGCACAATATGCTTCATAATATTGTTTAACTATTTTCTAACTGTACCTTAACTTTACAATTGGCAGTGAGTTTGCCTTAGATTAAATGCACAACTTGTCATCTCACCAAGTAAAACCTTAAGGCAGTTGCCTTGTGGTTATTTCTGGTGATTTACTATCAGTGCTATGACATAATGTAGATGACAAATGTGCTGTGTATTGTTGACTATTCGCTACCATACCATATTTTAGTCATCTATTAGCAATGTGAGCTTCAAAATGCATCATTGGATCAAATAGCCCTATAACAGGCAGTTGGGGAAACCTCCCACTCACCTGTCTCAGATTCACATAACACACATTCCAACTTGTTATTTCTCATTTGTTTCAGTAAACCTAGGTTTTTACCAATTCCATGTAATTTTTTGGAGTTGCCAAACTGACCTGACTCCTACTAGAAAAACCATTCCAACACCACTGGTTGCCTAGAATTAACTTGCTCACTAGTAAACTGATGACAAAAGAGGCAATGTGAGGAGGTGCAATGTGAGAATAAGGGGGATTGACAGTGAGGGATAATGTGGGAGGAGTGAGGGTGAGGAAGCAAAGAGGGGACGAGGGGAAAGCGAGGGATGTGAGGGAGAAGTGAGGGGCTGACAGGTTTTTAGGGTGAATTGACCAATTGATGAGTGAGGGGATATGGGGTGATGGAGGAGTGAGGGACTAGTGTGTGAAAAGAGAAGTGAGAATAAATGGTAGTGAGAGGTGGTGAGGGGAGAATGAGGATAAAGGGAGGGAGTCAGGATGGAATGAAGAGGTGGGGAGGAGTGAAGGGCGAGGGACCATGAGGGAGAAGTGAGAAGTCATTGATGGTGAGGAAGGTGATGATGGTGAGGGGTGAGTGAGTGTGAGAGAGAAGTAAAGAGGTGAGATTTGAAGTAGGATTCAGAGAATTGGATATAAGGAGAGTGAAGTGTAGGGAGATTGAGGTGATGTGAGTGGAGTGTATGGAGGTGAGGGGTAGTGAGAGTTGATTAATGAATGAGGGGTGGTTATGGGAGTGTGAAAGATGAGGCACAAATGAGTGGTGAGATTGGAGAGAAGTGATGAGTGGTGGTGGGGATACGGGTGAGTGGGTAAAGGGTGGTGAACAGGGAGAAGACTAGACTGGTCATATATCTCATGTGGGATTTCCCCAGGAGGGCAGATGTTGAAGGCTCAAGTTTGTCACTGGTTTCTCTGTCACTTTCTCCAGCTTGCCAGGCTTTGTTACGGGGGGCACATTAGGCGCTTAAGCAGCGATAGAGAGAAAGAGGAGGGGAAGAAAGACTGATGTGAAGGAAATTGAGCAAAAGAGAAGAGAGTGAGAGGATGAAGAAAGATCAGAGGGAGAAGACAGAGGAGGGAAGAACGGAGATAGAATGGATGTAGAGAGAGAAAGAGAGGAAGACATGAGAGGGAGATGATAAAGAGAGAAGGATAAGAGAAAGAGAAAGAAAGAATGGAGCAGGGATGGTTCAAATATTTTGGCTAGGGTCGCTTTTGGTTCCCAATTGGCCCTTTTGGGGAGAAGAGGGTGAAGAAAGTGAGGAGGCAGTGAGGGGGTTTGAGAGTTAGTGAAGAAAGAAGGAAGGTGTGCCTCTTATCGCCTGAACTGCAGGTGTGATTGATAGTGACATGCATGTTAGGTGTATTTGATGTACGCATCCGCAATTAAGATTAAAGGGTCCACCAGCAGTAACCTCTCCCACCATTATAATACTCTGTTGTGAGTCCCCTGCAGCCGCACTGTGACAGAGGAGAACTCTAAATATGGTGGGTGGATGACCGCCATAACATAATTATTGCACCCAAATTGGGTGGGATATCCTATGTCATCATGATGGACAGATTCAAACCTCTGTGGCAGAGTTTTGAAGGAGTTCTAACGGGCTGACATCCAAACTCTAAATCATGCCCAAGTCTTTAAAATGGAATTTAAAATTGTCCAGTGAGACACAGTCCAAGGCTGTGGTAGGCAAAGGTTCCTCGAAGTTGGATATGTTGTTGTAGAGCTCTAGCTCGGTGTCAAAAGCTAAAAGCTAGAACAAGCCTGCGTTTTGTAGCCATCGAGGTCACTTTGCAGGTTGACTATATTTTCCAGCTCGCCCTGTCCAAAGCTTTACCTTCAGACTTGGAAGACAAAATTTTCTAGTGGGGCAAAGTTAGAAGCCAACGCCGGAATGGACTCCATTTAGGCCGGACACCGAACTGAGATCCTCCCAAAGCAGTTATTCAAGCAGCAAAAAGCTCCAAACAGGATGAGCTTGGTTTTCTTGCCCGCCTAGGGTGTAACTTTCCTCAACAAGCCTCAGTACCATGTCCAAGTCCTCTGGAGGTGAAAAAAAGAGATTAAGTCACACTTTTCTCCAACTGCTAGGAAAGTTCCTGCATCCCTTCATTCCTCAGGGCAGGCCTTCAAGTACCAGGACTCTCAGACATCCTTCTGTGTTTTCTGTGTCAATGCAATAGGAGGCTAATCACTTGACCATCTGACAGCAGTTTCAGTAGGATTCGGGAGTCCTTGAGTCTTTTAGGTCTTGAGAATGCCCTCTTTTTCCAGAAGAAATCAGGAGTCAGGAGACTTCTTCTTCCAGCAGGATGTTCTTCTTCAATTGTAATCTGTCCAGGTACATGAACATAGTGAGAAGGTGGTATTGAGGTGCAAGATTTGCCCTGGGCAGTGATTGAAGAAATTCTGTCACACAATCCCAACTAGTGTCTTGCAGCCTATCATCTCCTTTTGCAGAACTTCCTCTTTGCCTTAATGTAAAATTACCCAGAAACTCATTTTCAAGAAGAAAGAACCAATCTGCCACCAAGCAGGCTTGTCTTCATCTTCATTGACACTACCCTAATTAGATGAGTTTTCTTCTCATCTGAAAGGGTCAAACTCACTCTCTCCCCTACTGTGACTGGAGCATCGCTGTCTAGAAGAGTCCTGGGAATGAACAAGAGAAGCCCTCCAAGTTAAGGGAGTTAGTGCTAAATCTGTCTATTGTTCTGCCAAATGTCTCTGTCCACTCCCAGACAGCCAATCCCTGGTAAGTGGTTAACAGTTAACACCCACCCATCTGTTCTTCCTAGACTCAGAGGTAGGCTATCGTCCTTTTACCCAGAGCTGTTTTCTCTCCCAGCCAAGGATGTGCATTCCAGCACTGAAGGGAATGAATGGCAAAACTGGTTTCAGACCCGTTTTGGCACAGGCGGTACAAAGTAAAAGTTTACACTGTTTCTTTTCCTTTTAAGTTATCAAAAATCTGATTTCAAAATTAAATGTGATTTTGAAAAAGTAACTAGCAAATAACTTTGAAGCATTTTCTAGCATTTTCCTACCTGGAGATAGGAAATAAAGATTTGAATCCCATCTATGCCTGTTCATGGAAAAGTCTAGCAAGGCCTACGAAATGAAATAGCTTTTGATTTTTATTTCACTGTGAGAGCACACTAACACCAAGGTGAAGTGTGAGCTATTTCTATATATTAACACCCACCTTGTCCTGTGAGATTACAAAACACATTTTATAAGAGACTTATGAATATATACAAATAGGCTTCCCCTATTTGGCAAAGGCAATTTTCTCTGCCAAGTGTCAGTGCAGTACATTTAAAATGTATCCCACCAAGAGAACAGTGGTGCGCCTTGCAGACATATATTTTTGTCATACATGTGGGTGGTGTAAATATGTACTTCAGACCACATATGACATTCAACTTCCATGACATATGTGCATTTTCTATGCCATCAACACCATCTGAACCAATTTTACCATTACCATGTTAGGGACAGAACACAGGTACTGAGGTACTGTGGTACTGTTTAACAGTATCACAGGACACAATGTCCTAATACCATCAAAAATAAGGACCAGAAAAAGGTGAAGAATCTGATGTCACTATGCCGAAAAAGGTGAATTTGCTACAGCTAGGTAAAAAGGCCACAACAGAAACTATTGAATGGTGCAACATCCTACAGGATTACATTCATGATCAGGTCCTGACTATTGGAACAAAGTGTGAGAACAGGAAAATCGGCATCAATGGTAATGCAGTTCCCAATCGAATTTACCTTTGCTTAAGTTACACAGGCTGATATTTTTAAGATTATGGATGACCTTAACCTGACAACTTGCTTGGGAGATCCTTTCCCCTCTAAGTTTGCTCTGAGGAGTTCTGTGACTATATAGAGTAACGAGGCCGAAGGCCAAGCTCCTTTATAAGTTAATGAAACTCTATGGTGACTTGTAATATCCTTATAATGTACAGCAAGGTGTTCCTTTTTCCTTATAATATATGATTACATCATAACCCTATATGATTACACCACAACCCTTCCCACAAACCACTTATATGCTTGTTGTGCTGCTCTTTCATATGAAGGAGAATGTTTGCAAACGTGAAGAATACAATTAAATTCTCTAGTGACACACCAAAAAGCAGTTAGATATTTGTTGCAAAAAGATATTACATTTAGTTTACTATAAGCCAGATTACAAAAAAAAAATGCTGTATCTCAGAATGCGTCGAAACATACAGAGCGATTCTGTCTTATCATTAACAAAAAAGTGGAAAAATTAAAATGTTGTTATAAATATCGCCTTTCTCTTAGTCACTGTTCATCTAGAAAAACTGAGCAGAATAAGGAAAAGGCATATTTTATTTTCTAAAGTGCAGCTTTAATTATGCTCTTCAATTATGCTCTGTGACCTGCCATCCTCCTAATTTTCTAGCTCAAGCAGAGGGCACTGTGACATTAGAACTCAACTAAAATATGCTATTACCATTAAACAGCAACATTATTTTTCTTTATTACAGGCGACTAGGGACGCCATTAGTCGCCAGTATTAAATAAATTAGAGACAGGCTTTTATACAGGGATTGCAGGCTCCTATTTATTATGTATGGGATAAAGTAATTTTTACCATACATTATAAGGATAATACTAGTTACGTAGGAGTTCCTTGAACATGCAGAAGAAGAAGGCCGAAGCTCAAGTTTCTTTAGAAGGTCATGGAACTCCGAGGTGACTTACAATAATCCTATAATGTACGGCAGGGGTATTTCATTCGGTATAATGGATGGTCATACCATCATCCTTCCCTCAAACCACTTAAATCCTTGGTGTGGTGTGCTTTCATATGAAAGAGACATGATGATTGTAAACATGTAGAATGTTACCAGGACCTCTACCGCAAAATTGAACACACAAAAAAGGAGTTAAACATTTGTAGCAAAAAGATGTTACTTACAGTTTAATAAAAATCAAGTTTAGGGAGGCAAAGATGGCGTCCACGCGCTGGACGTGTGTGTGAGTGGCCACTGAATTGCTCACCCTTCCTACACAATCGTGGGTCAATGGTTTAGTAGGAGGAAACGCTATCGAGGGGAGAAGCGAGAAGCAGAAACCATTGATGGTTTAAATTTCTGAAAAAGCAACAGCGGGAAAAAAAACAAAGGAATAGGGGTGTGGCGATCTTAGCTAGACAAGGAATTTCTGGGACGGGAAGAAAGATGGCAGATAATTTAGGGAGATGGGCTATAACGGAGTGTATCGTAGGGGAAAGTAAGATAGTGATCTGTACGGTATATGGATCGAACCTAGATGAGGCTGAAACATTGGAACATCTAAATGTGGAATTGGCTTTATGGGATACCCCGCTGATACTATGTGGAGATTTCAACATCCATGGGGAAAGTAAGATTTGGGATTTGGAGTATGAGAAATACACAGGGCGTAAACCAAAAGTGAGCGCTACAACAACTTTTGCAGGATCATGGATTAGTGGATGTGTGGGCAGTTGTAAATAATGGAGACCCAGGTTATACATTTTATTCATATCCCCATAATAAATTAGTTAGGCTGGATTATATTTTTATGTCTAGGCTACTTATTATGGGGGCAAAGATGCAGGTATGGCCGAGGATTACTTCGGACCATGGCCCTGTAGTACTGGATTTACTTAGTATAAGTCAAGGAAGAAAACAGAGGTCATTTACTTTTAATAGGAAGCTACTTGGAAATAGTCAGTATAATGAACATATTAAAATCTGGGTAGCACAGTTTTTGGAGAGTAACAGAGGTTCTACTGCCCAATCGATGGTGTGGGATGCATTGAAAGCGGGGCTGAGAGGTGAAACGCTCAGTTATGGGTTGGCTAAACAAAGGCAACAGAAGATTTTTGTGCAGGGGCTTTTGGAGGAGTTAAGGACAGGTGAGCGGGAGCTTGTACAAGTGATAAGAAACAGTGGGGATGTCAAGGAGATACAAACTAAGATTGCATGTGCTAAAGCTAAGATTAATAGGATTTGGAGTCAGGAAATCGCAGGTCAATATAAAATCCATAAAGAAGAAAGGTATGAATTCGGGGAAGCTACAGGTCGATGTCTGGCTCAAAGGCTTAGAGGTAGGCAATCCATGCAGAAGATAGTATCGCTGGATGATGGAAAGGGGAATCTAGTAGAAAATATGGAAGGTATTCTAGCGGTATTTCATGCGTTCTATGAGGAGCTGTATACACAAGATATAGTTAATAAGGGTAACATAGAGACTTTTTTTACAACAAGTGGATTTAGTGGGTCTTGTACAGGAACAGCGGGGAGTCTTAGAAGCTCCGATTACTATGGCAGAACTTGAGGATGCACTGGGCTCACTGGCTAGTGGTAAAGCGGCAGGGCCGGATAAGTTACCATTGGAGATATACCGAATGCTTTTTCAAGTAATAAAGGATGACATGCTGGCCACATTTTTAGAAGCCCAAGCTGGGAATCCGCCACCATCATGGGACGAAGCCAATATTGTGGTTTTAAAAAAAAAAGATAAGCCGGCTGAATTGCCAGAGTCGTATAGGCCAATATCTCTGATAAATGCGGATGGTAAAATATATTCAAAAATTTTGGCAACTAGGTTGGCTCAAGTTATTACCCCACTGGTTTCTATACATCAACATGGCTTTATACCGGCCAGGAGCACGGTCAATCACTTAAATAGGGTAATTGCAATGATTGACTATGCTAGTGTACAACAGAAGAGCCTTGGTATAATATTTTTAGACGCTGAGAAAGCGTTTGACCGTGTGTCCTGGTCATTTCTTTGGGCTGTTATGTTTAAGATAGGATTTGGGCCCCGATTTGTTAGGGCTATACAAACTATGTATAGATCCCCTCGGGCTAAAATTTGTGTAATGGGAAGGGAATCTGCTCCTGTAAATATTAGTAGGGGGACAAGACAGGGATGTCCTTGTTCGCCCTTGTTGTTTGCTTTATACATCAACCCGCTTATTGTATTATTGGAAACAACAAATAGGATTAAGTCTATGGCTTGTGGGCAGTATCAGGTGCGTGTACTAGCCTATGCGGACGATATAGCGGTGGCAACATCTGACCCAGAGCAAGCAGTGGTGGAGATAGAGGACTTGGCTCGGGTATATGGGGAAGTGGCGGGATATAAGTTGAATGCTGCCAAAACGCAGATTGTATGTTCTGAAGGAGCATGCCCTGGAGAAAGACGGGTTACGGATGAAGCCATGTATTTGGGTATTAAAATCAGGATGTCATTACAGGACTTAATAGAGGCGAATTGGGGAGATATAGTCTCTTCTACCAAAAGACAATTGGACAGGGTTGAATGTTTACACTTATCAATGGTAGGAAGGTGCAATGTACTTAAAATGTGTATTCTGCCTAAAGCCATGTATTATTTCAGGTCAGTTCCATTGGAGCTGACTCGTTTACAATTACTGAAATTACAATCTCTATGTGACAGGTTTTTATGGGGACAAAAGAAAGCTCGACGAGCTTCAAAATACATGACATTACCATTAGACCGAGGTGGATGGGCTGTACCAAATTTTACATTTTACTATTTAGTATGCTTATTACAAAACATGCGGTTTCTATTGACTGGAGAGGAAGGACAGTTGGCAGAAGCACCAAATATATATCAAATGTTGATGGGAGCTGAGGTTAGAAATACGTTATTTAAATTTGTGGAACCCAGCTATTTTAAGAGAACACGGTTTAAAGTTATGATTTCAGCTTATAAGGCTTGGAAAATAGTACGTAGGATGTTAGCGTTAACTCGGATAGGTTATTATACATCTTTAAACTCTATAGCTATTTTCCCGTCTATTTTCTGGGATACAAAGATGGAAAGGTGGCGCGTTAACGGGATCAGGCAATTGGGAGATATATATTGTGGTGGGGCACTTCTTAGCTTTTCTGATTTAATGGAACGGTATGGTTTGCCAAAACATGATTTTTTTAAATATTTACAAATACGGGATTTTTTGTGCAAACACTATAAGTATCTTGAGGTAGTGCCCAATTCTCTAGTAGAGGCAGTTGGGAAAAGAGCAAAGATAGGGATACTATATAGAATGTTGATTGACACTCAGCCTGATGATATAGAGAATCAGGACAGGAAATGGAGGGCACGGTTTGGGCTTGAAGGCTCATACGTGCAACAATCAATTGATATTGCTGATAGAATTCTTTTGACAGCTAATCTGCGAACTCAACATTATAAGACTTTATTTAATTTATATCATACCCCCGCAAAAATGATGAAGTGGGGTGGGGTATATGATGGGAAATGTTTCAGATGTAATATGGAAAATGCTGATATAGTACATATATTTTATGAATGTATAGGTTTATCTCAATTCAGAAAACACATTGAGCAGTTTCTATCAGAAATTTGGGGTGTGGTTATACATATTTCTAAAGAGGTAATGTTAACGAGAGTGGGGGAGGCCACAAAAACAGGTCAAGTTTGTTATCCATTTAGGTACCTTGTATTCATAGCAGTTGTAGTTGCACGATTATGTGTCGCCTCAGTGTGGCTTCAATCTGATGCCCCATCGTTTGAGATGTGGCGAGCGAAGTTTTACAATATTTTTAACTTGGAATATAGTTTGTATAGTTTGAAATCATTGAATAAGAAGAAATTGGGGGCTCAGATTTGGGGACCTATGCTTAATCATATGGAGATATCTGTTTGAATGTAATTAATTTTTTTATATTGTGGAACTTGATTTTCTTAATTGGATATCGAATTGATTGAATTTGATTTATATGCTATGAATTGAACAATAAATATATTAAAAATAAAAAAAATAAAGTTTAAGAAAATTTGTAGAAACATGCAGGAAGAGTCTATCTTTTCTATATTTACCTTAAGCTTGCAAAAAATAGACATATTGCCACAAATATCTCCTTTCTGCTTATTTCTGTTCATCTAGAAAAAACGAAGCAGAAGAACAAAAGGCCACTTTTATTTTCGTTTTTTAAACTGCAGTGTTAATCATGCTACATGTTTTGCCTTTTCCTGGGCTGCTAGTTTTGGCAGAGGACATTGTGACGTTACAAATCAAGTGTAATAAGTTATTACAGTTGAGAGATGTGCCATTTCCTTATTACAGATGATTAGATGGGTCACAAGTCGCTCTTTATAAGGAAATAAGAGTCATTCTTTTATACAGGGACTGCTGAATCCCATGTTTTAAAACATATATTATTTCCCTCATTTTCTTAAAAACTGTTCCTTTAATACGGGCCTATTGTTAAATTGCGTCACTGTATGTTTGCTGCAAAAGTTTTCAATCGATAAAACATTCAACATCGTCGTTGTGCTAACATTTTAGCCTAGCACGCCTTATATTTCACAGAGTACAATGGGAGTTTTTTTAACTTCCGCTTTTCTGAGCATACCAGGGACTAACTAAAAACTTGCACTAAGTAACTCGAAAATGAGAGTCTTTAATTTAGATTATTTTAACAGAGTATTCACAGGGTGATGACGGCAGTGCAAACAGTGAAAATAGCACAACGGAGCTCCACATAAGTCAGAATTATTAGGTGACAAGAGATTTCAAAATAACATTCCAGTGCTGGTTTTGGCCTATAATTCAACACCTTGGGGCAGGAAGCAAGGAGACAGCTCTGACCATTTTTAACTTTCTATGACCTCTTCCTCACCTTTCATAGTATTTGTTAGCAAAAGGAAGTCTCTTAATTTGGTGATCCTGAATATAAATCGGAAATCATTCCTTGGAAGAAGCCCAGAAGGAAACTACTTAACTATTTAATTTTCCTAGCTGGAAAAATATTATGTATTAAAAAATAAAGCAGGCCTTAATAAGAAAATCCTCGCTAAGATTTATGTAGTAATGTATATTGTTTGTAAAAATGTGTTTCATTTTAAACACAGATGCTAAATTGAATCATTACATTTCATGCGAGATTGTTGAGTACAGACAGTAGATAAACATCTTGAAAAATGCAAAAGTTCAAAAAGTTTAGGTGAGTAATGTATGCACTGAAAGACCCAAAATTAGTGTCATAGTAGCTGGAGGAAATGTGTAGATGAATATTTATTACCTTAGCGTTGGTGCTGTGGTTGATAAATTTACATTTTCAGCCCATTCCACCTCAGTTCATCACTGTGAATGTTTTTTCCTTTTTTTCATGCGTGGTGTAAGAGTGGAGCAGTGCCGGTTCTGGGTTTTATAGGGGTGATCCTTATGGTAGCTAAAGGTAAAATGAATCTCTCATTAGCGACCTAGCAGCCACAGACATGTCCGTTTTGCTGTGAGGTTTAGGGCATCGTCTGGTGTCATTGGTGGTTTAGCAAATCTCCTCTTGTTCAGAAGTATAAGAAAGTGATGATCCCTTTTCTTTCATTTGGTGATTTTCCACCACTCCTTGTGACTCTCTTGCATCAGTGTATTTCCCTGGTGTCAAGAACAAGGTGTGAGGCAGAGAGCATCAACGGAAGACAGGTACAATCACTTTTTCCTTCAGGTGGGTAGTTTTCCTACATGTTGTATATCCACTGACTTTCAGAGTAATCACATCATGAGAGCTAAAAAAGGAATCCTGGAATTTGAAGGCAACAGACATATGCAAAAATATACACAGCAGTAGTAGCAAATACGATTTCCAGGGAGGTCCCCTGAACAATGTGCCACTGCATACTAAACTGGATCCCTCATACCACCAAGACAAAGGTAACAAGCAGATTCCAAGACTTAGCTTTCACCCTAGCAAAGTGTGAGATTACAAAAAATTGGAAAGCGCCTAGACGGCTTAGAATAGGAGGGTGGCGAATGGAGCTAGAGAAATTGGCAGGTTATGAAGGAAAAGTGTTACTTAGGGAAGCTAAGAAGGGCATTCGCTCCATTGAAATAGCGTGGACTTGGGAGACACTGATGGAGTCATTGAGGGACCCAGACCTAGATACACGAGACCCCACCCCGGAGGGCTTACCGATGCCGACTCCCCCTCCGCCTTGAGAGCCTTGCTTATGCCTATATTCTTGATGACCCACATTGTATGTGCATCCCCCTCCAATTGTGTGCGATGCATGGTTAGCATCAGACTAGGAGACTAGTAGTATGCTTGCCCTCATTACATATCTGTTGTAAGATGGAACCGACTCATGTAGAGGGAAGAGAATTGGGTTTATGACAGTTGTCTATCATATATTATGTTATGTTATAAAATGTGGAGATGTCTGACTTATAAAATGGCCTATGAGGCGATGTTGCCTCAAATAGTAGTCTAATGTATCATTGAAAAACCTTCAATAATATCTGCTTACAAAACAAACAGACATATACAAAAATGTGAACACCAAAGGCCTTATTCACAAAGGTAATTTACACCTTTGTGTAATTGACAATTTTGAGTAAGTTTACTACTTTTTTGGCTACCTTCATAAATCCAAGTGTAAAGTTACTCCAGCTGTAATTTACACTCGAATTTTGTGAATAGCCCAAATGTAGTAAACTTACCATAAAGTGTAAAAATATTCGAAATTGTAAATTACTTTGGTAAATGAGACCCAGTATCTCCTACCCCATTCTGTATGGACTGGGGATAATTTGAATATTTCCATCTCTCACTATGTTCACACTCTGAAACCGATACTTTGTATTTCGAGGGCCCGAGCACATTGAAAACTCACTGGACCTGAGTCTCAAACTGCATTTAGTAGTACATTTTGTAGTACTACAAAACATACCACAAAATGTAAGCTTTCAATATACTTATATGTGAAGAGTTCTCCTTCCCGACTGCAGAGTTTCTGCAAATGTAAGTATAGATTTTAGTTGTAAATGATGGAGAGACACAGGGGACTGGGTACGAAAAGAGGGAGATTTACAAACCAAAAGGGATGGGATTAAGGAGGAGTAAAAGGGGTTTAGGGAGAGCTAGGCAGGGGGTTGGGAAGGGACTTCACTCACCCACACAAGAGGATGCTAATTGCATTACTCTCTGGGGATAGAGACATGTGATTTATACTTTTGTAGTAAGTTTACACTCAATGGGCCTGATTCACACAGGTAAGCCTACACTTTTGTGTAAGTTTACGATTGTTTGTTATTCACAAAGGTATTTTACTAGTAGAATCATTCAGACTGTGGAGTCTCCGTACATAAGAAGATAGGACTGTCCTATCTTTTTATGTGTGGAGACTCCACCGTCATAAAGATCCTACTAGTAAAATACCTTTGTGAATAGCAAACAATCATAAACTTACACCAAAGTGTTAGTTTACCTTTGAGAATCAAGGCCAGTGTTTGTAAATGCCAGAAGTAGTAGACTTAATACAAAGTGTAAGCTTACCCAAAAGTGTAACTTATCTTTGTTAATCAGGCCCTTTGTAAAGAATACACAGTGCACACCAGTCTCATTCTGCACTCCTTGACAGTTTATAAAATCAGGAGAGAGAGAGAATGAGAAATGCCATTAAATAGTTACAAAATATCTGTACTCTGATATGATGTATGGCAGCCCTGCTGGCAAAGTAAAATATAGCACCCGCCCTGAGAAGTGATAGTCTAAGCTATACTATTGAAGGTATGGCTTCCCTGCTGACAACTGTCCATACTTTGCCAACAAAAGAAAAGCATTCCTGCTGAGAAGTGCTGTTAATACTCCCTAAATGCATTGAAGACCTACATAGAAGTATTAACACTGTTCTCGCAAGGCATAATAGTCATATTTAAATGTACTGGATCTGTCCAATAGAATTATGACTGCCTTGCTGAATATGTTGGGATAGACTGTTACATTAACTGAAGGCCAAATCTACACAAAATTGTGTTGGTGCTGTGCCATTAAAAGTGTGCAAGCCTGCAGGGAAGCGTTGCTACTGTTTTTTCTCAGTTAAGAAAGGCCTGCTGGGAAAGATTGGTGCTGTACATGATACTTGTAGCTTTGTGTTTAACTTCTGCATAGTGCAAGTTGTGAGCCTATTGCATATACAGATGTAAAGTAACCTGTTTCCCCAGAGGTGCTCGTTGTGAAGCACCCCTTGCTTGCTGCATTCAAGTTCTGTTTTGTCCTGAGTCCAGTGATCGACCAGCAGCATGGGAGGAGTGTTCTGCCACTATATCTCTCACATTGGGTGCCCCTATCCTTTAAAATGTGAGCTGCTGCTGGAGTGGTGGGCAGACTTCTGCGCATTACACTTTGAAGGAATTTCGACAAAATCTAGCTTTAAAGTTACTTGTTTCATCAGACATGTCACGAAGGGTCCCACCTGGGATGATAATTTTGTTTGCCTCCAAGAACCTTTTAAGATGACTTACCAAATAGTTGTAGAAGAGACCTAAATTCTGACTCTCCTTTCCTCCAATATGACCACTATGCACTATGAACCGTGAATCTGGGTAGCACAAGGGAAACAGGACCTCTTGTGGAGAGCTGTCTGTGTAAGTGGTTCTATTGGGTGTCAGGTTCACTTGTAGCTGATCCTAAGGAGTAGTGGCTGGGCATCAGTTTCACTTGAGGCTGACCCCAGGGACACATTCTTGGTTGCCATGAGATGAACAGAAGGATGGTAGAGAGATTAAGGACCTTGTTATTATAATTGTTATTTGGCGGACGGATTGTTAAAAATAAAACACAAAACGTCTGGAAAACTCAAATCGAGCTAGCATTTAATGCAAAATATCAAGCAGCACAGCAAAAGATCAGAGACAACTGTCTATTCAACTGATCAGGGCTTTCGCTACAAAATGGTTACTTGGAGCACAGAGCTAAAATACACAGAGAATTGGACCAGAATATATATGCTTTCTATCAAGAGAAATCAATGGAGCTTAATCAGGTGACAGATTTGTTACTCTCAGTGAAAACTTATCTAACGAGCATGTGGTAAGATCTTCTCCCCGATAAAGTGCTGTACATCTTTAAAGAGAAGATATCATTCATACACACAATATTAGGCTCATTATTTCTCCTAAATCCCACTTCCACTTTCTAGGTTTGAAAGTGAGGTTGTGCTTTTAGGAAATATACAAATATGCAATCCTGTGCTTTTCTGGCTTCTGAGCCTACTTGAGCCATAAAAATTAGTAAGTATATTGAATGCCAAAGGAAGCTTGAAACTTCTGCAAAATGACATGCATATTTGATTAGAAATTTTGGCGCATTCTTTGTTATATGTGTAGTGATTAACACTGTACTACATTACTACAACATAGAAGTATATGTACAGCCCCACCTTTTTTCTAGGAGGAAACATTTAAGATTACTACTGTTCAACATAACACAGTCTCACCATTTCTTTAACCCTTTCTCTGCTAGGCTTCCCCTCCGTGCTAAGCCTTTTTGGCTATTTGGGGTAGTTCGCACTTAGGCCTCCATAACATTTTGCCCACATAAGGTATCCACGCCAAATTTGCATCCTCTTTTTCCAACATTCTGGGAAGTCTAAAGGTACCCAGGGGTTTTGGATACCCCTGGAGGGGACTGAGAAATTAGGCAAAATACAGCAACATTTGTTTTTTTTTAGGAAACATGGGGAAAAAGTGCTGCAGAAGAAAGCGTCTGTTTTCCTGCAAATGACATCAATGAAGTATTTGCCGTGCTAAAAACACCATCTTCTTTGCTTTCAGGACAGGCATACTTGAATCAGAAAATATAATCTCTCAACACAGTTTTGTAATTTTACTGGGAGATAGACCATTTTTCCTGTTTTCGGTGCTTTCAACCTCCTTGCAGTTACTGGTGAAAATTGGTGTGAAATCCATAGTGGATCCCAGAAAGCTATACATTTCTGAAAAGTAGACACCATTCTGAATTATCATGCAGTTAATTGAGGGTAAGAAAACTTCGGGAGATACACACAAACCACACCTCCCTGCACTCCCCGGGAGTCAAGTTTTCAGAAATGTCTGGGTTTGGTAGGTTTCCCTGGATGGCTGCCGAGCCCGGGACCAAAAACGCAGGTGCCCCCCTTGCAAAACCAGGTAGCTTTGTGATAGATAATTTTGATGTCTCCACAATACATTTTGGCACCTTCCCCGTCATGGGCACTAGCCCCATCCACACAAGTGAGGTAGGTTTTTTAAAGGGGAGACCTGGGGGAACGCTGGGTGGTAGGACATTTGTGGTTTCCTTCTGATTCTGGAAGAATATGGCACAGAAACTTAAGGAAAATGTCTGACTTGAGACACATTTTGAGGTTCACAGATCATCGTGGGTAAGAAAACTTGATGGGATCCACAACAGAAACACCACCTTGTATTCCCCTGAGTATCTAGTTTACAAAAATATCTAGATTTGGCAGATGTTCCCTAAAGAACAGATACACCCTTGCAGAAGAAGACAGAAAAGACAAATATTACTTCACAACCATCTGTTCCTCAAGTACACACACATACTTGTTGGATGTGGCAAGAGGGTGAGTGAAAGGTTCAAAATGTAAATTTTATTAACAAGAGATTTCACTAAAATAAAATACACTGTTAATAACAGAAAGGTAAAAAAACTGACCCAATGACTCACAGCTCGTGAGCTGTATAGCAGCGTCAAGGCACCAACCGCTTTACAGGCCATTCACACGCATTTCATGCATGACAAACGCAAGACCTTTCACACTGCCAGCCACCTGCTCAGCACATTACAACACTCAGACCAACTAATAGCACCATTCAAGGGCCCATCACTTTTCTATGCCCACATGACTGACACAGCAATCACACTGGCTGGTGGCTAACATAGTGTGTTTGGACTGGTGTTTGGCTAGCAGTGTGTGTAGTGACCAGCAGCAACTCACTACTCACACACTGTCAGCCAAATGCCAGCTCGCAGATACCACCAGCCAAGCATAAGTTCTTGCACACCACCAGCTAAACACCAGTCTACACATACCGCCAACCAAATGCCAGCTCATACACACCACCAGTCAAACATCAGTCCATGTACACCACCAGCAAAGTGCCAGTCCACGCACACCACAAGTCCACACACACCGCCAGCCAAGCGCCAGTCCACGCACACCGCCAGCCAAACACCGGTCCATGCACACCACCAGCCAAGCCCTAGATCGCGCACCACCAGCCAAGTGCCAGTCCTCACACACCGCAAGCCAAATGCCAGTCCATACACACCGCCTGCCAATCACCAGTCCACTCACACGCCATCACTTTTTTTAAACAAAAAATAAATCACAAACCAATTGGAAGTAGATACAACACTATAACCAAGCACAACAGCTCTAACTAAATACATCATAGTAAGGCCAACCATGTAATCTGAACAAAACATATAAAATGATACAGACCAGTCAACATGTGGGCACACACAGCCCAGATTTGGAAGGACAAGCGGGGCAGAACATACGACTCTCCTTCTGAACACCTCTTCAGATATAGACTCTACATCTCTTTCTGGGAAAGTTATTTTGGTGTTTGGGAGGAATGTGATCAGGAAAGTGGTGATCTTTTAATGTAGCCACATCCTCCAGGCCTTGAACAGGATCAAAGACTCATCCACAGCTATTTCTTTCCCTTGGACATAGATGTCTGAAAATCGATCCACAAATTGATAAAGCTCAGGCCAAATCTTAAAAAGACTGTCACAATCAGTGTGATTTTGTAGCAATGCTGAGGCATTATCAACAAAATGCAGCATCTGAAGAAGAAGCAAATACCAATTATGACTCATGGTTGCAGGAAATATAGCCGTTGCCAACAAGGGACTAGTAGACCAATATGAAGACAGTGACAGCTTCGTTACCTAGTCCATCAAAAAAGTTAAACCAAAGAACTTCTTCCACTCATCCAGATTTGTGGGAGTCCAACGGGTAGCTCAACATAATAGTCTAGGGTATACTAAAGTGTCAAAAATCTGAGCTACTTGCATGCTTTTTAAAGCGTGTGTATAGAAAGGTACTGGGGGAAATTACAATAGTGTTGAATTAAATCTCCATTATTGGTGGCCATCTAACACCTGGGTACAGATAAAATATAGGATATGAAATATTAATTTAAAAAATCTACATTGACCCTGAGCATAAGCATGGGTGCATATCAACATCCCTGATTGTAACCCCTACACTACAGATATGACCTCTACATACATTATTAATCCACTTCCTCTTTCAGCACCCAGTTACACTTCCAATCACTCACAGACTGTACCATTGCCTTTGACCCTATAATGTGCTCCTCTGCGTTTTGGCTATGTTTGCGCCACACAAACACCATATATATGCACATAGATTAGCTAATAGATGAGCATTTCCCCCAAATTACTGATTTTTCTCTGCACTTTCCCCAGTATACTGATGATACTGTGATTTAGATAGAACAATTGTAGGGTTACAGCATGCACTTGCATCCTTGGAAGTTAACAATAAACAATTTAACTAAATGTCCAATATCTCAATGGCTAAAATCGCAATTTTTGGAAGAACAAAACTACTTTTTCTGGTATTGAGATTCAAACTAATTGGAAGTGTTTCACACGTACAGGTACGTGGGAATGGCAAAGGATAATATGGATAAGCCGAAAACTCATTTAAATACTCTGGCCCTGATTTACTACTACTAAAGTTTGACTTTTGGTCTAAGTTTAGACCCAAAAGTCTAACTTAGTCTAAACGTAGACCAAAAGTCTTACTTTAGTAGTAGTAAAGTTAGACTTTTGGTCTAAGTTAGACTTCATGTCTAAACTTGGACTTTTGGTCTAAGTTTACCTTTGTGAATCAGGCCCTCTTAATTTGCCTTTTGCTACACGATGGACGTTTATAAAGAGTTACTCACAATACAGTCAATATTTAAAGTAATAAATGGCAAATTGGTGACCACTTTGTTGTATGAAGCATTAACATTCCAAGAAAAGCTATCTTGACAGAGCTCTAGGTAGGTATTGAGTAAGTCATTTTACTACGCCAAAGTCAAACTTTCAAGCATGGGCTTGGAGAAAAATTGAGCTTCAGGGCCAGCTGTACGACCATTCCGTTTTGCGGGTTGCAAATTGCAATTTGTTTTTATTCGCAATTTGCGGCTAGCAAAACGGAATGTACTAATATGTCTCAGACACATTTAGCAATTCCCAATCGGGTTGCAAATGACCTGCCTCATCAAAATTCATGAGGCAGGTCGCAATTTGCGACCCATTGGGAATGGGCTACAATGACAGGGATGGTGTCCTGCTGGGAACAGCAGCCCACCATGTCTTGTTTTGCTTTTTAAATAAAGCAACTTTTTTTCCGAATGCAGCCTGTTTTTCCTTAACGGAAAACGCGATGCATTTAAAAGAAAAAAATGAAAAGATTTCTTTTTATGTGTTAAGGGCAGGCAGTGGTCAATGGGACCACTGCCTGCTCTTAAAAAATATTTTTGTATATATTCACAAAGGGGCTACTTTCGCATACATTCACAAAGGGGAAACTGGAAGTAGGTGGTAAACTGTGATTGTTTTCAATTGTACATCCCCCCCTAGGACTTGCTACTAGGAAGGGACACCCTTGGCATGCCCCTTCCTAATAGCAAATTGCAAACCCTATTTTGTGAGTTGGTAATAGGTTACAGACTCGCAGAATAGGGCTTGTACACACTACAACCGTTTTTAGCGGTCGTAAATGGCGACCACTAAAAACAGTCATTCATCTAGCCCTCAGTGTGTTAATTCTCTGTAGATGTAGCTTGTACAAAGTATGTTTTCAGATTTATAACATGGAAACAACTCCTCTTTATCTCCTTCTTGGTGTATGCATTTAATGAAGGTGTTGCTTATACCGGCAATATCTAAGAGTTGGTGAAGAGATCTGCCTCTCACATGGTTTACCTGAGTTCTTTTTATCTTACCTTTACAGAATTATTTCCTGCCACATTGGATCTCAGAGTATGAGTGGGGACTGCTGAACACCTCCCAAGGGAAAGATAACTAGTCGGTTTTACACACCAAGGAAATATGTACTCAAACTTATTGAAAGAATATGAGGGACGGAAAGGGAAGTTGGAAGAAGACTCACAAGAAAGCAAGAAGACCTAGATATCTGGAACTCTTCACTTGAGCTCAACTGCACTGGGCACTTGTGAGAAAGTGCCTCTTTTTGCATGGTTAGCCTCTACTTTTTGCAGGGTTTTGATGTGGTTTCAATTGTAGTGCACATGGTCCCCGCCAACCAGTTCCCCTGTGCCAGTGCTTCTTCCCTAAAAACATATCCCAAATTGGTACTTCTACCCCCTGTAAGTCCCTAGTAAGTGTTACCCTGGGAACCTAGGGCCTGGGAGCTACAGAGGGTCCCCTGGGACCATGCCACTGCCCTTGCAGCTTGCAGCTTGCATGCCCCTATGAGGGAGAAAACAACAAAGTCGACATGGCACCCTGCCTGGGTGCCATGTTAGCCAGCACTGCCTGAAGGTATAAGTAAGTCACCCCTCTAGCAGGCCTTACAGCCGTAAAGCATAGTGCACTATGCCACAGGCATGGGCAGATCTGAAAGGGTGTTATGTTTCATATAGGTACCCTAATGTAGGCCCGGGTAACATCATACACCTTCACCTACATTACCTCCCCTACACTACACTGTAACGAGCCTTTTAGGATTGAACCTTTACCTAGTTCTAGTCCTGGGTGCAGAAGGAGGGTTTCTCCTGAACAATAGAGTCCTATAACTCCATCAATAGACTCACACAGTATGAATGAATATTCATAAGGGTTCTTAGAAACCAGGCTCGGGCTACACCACCTTCCTCCCCATATCTATGTACACGGTTCATCCCACACGTCATCCTCAAATCCAACAATGGCTAATACAAGCAACAAGGGACAAAGGAGCCCTAGATACTTTCTGTATAAATATAGCACCTCTTGCTAATGTTAGTTAGAGGGAACCGAGACTTCCAGGCCGACACACTGACCAGAGACGCTGAGGCTCCTGCATGCAGACGCTCCAGCTGACAGTGGTCTGAACATCCCTTGCGGGGTGTCCAACTCGAGACCAAGAAGGTCTCCTACATTCTCGCACGTCAGGTAATGGGGTTCGACTAAATCCTAGAGGGATTCTTGGCTTCACACCTACTCACATGCTAGGTACACTTAGGTACATCTAGATTTGCATCGTAGGAGTACGCCCTTTCTTTTATCTATGCATTTTATATTCATGTATTTATCCATGCTTATTGCAAGATGGTAGAACTGTACTATCGTTTTATATTCGCTGTACTGCTAATCATATATCTCTACTACTGTCTAATGGTTGTTGCAGCTCATATATTCTACACGAGAATAACAACTGTTCAATAAATCCTTATTGAAACGCCCAGGCTGTTTATTCTGTGTATCTCTGAGACAAGATCAAGAGCACGAGACAAGAGCACAAGTGACTGAGCGAAAAGTAGGACATTGTTTCCACAATCTTGAGGGATCAGGGTTGTCATGTTCTAAGGTTGCCAGAAATTAATCTCTCCTCGATAAGAGGAGACACTAGTGGCACTGTGAGCTAGCTTATGCAAACAGGCTAACATTTCTCGGTGGGGGTGCTCAGAACCAGTCTGCCACCAAACCCACGGTTTATGTTATCCAAACGCGCAGGTCCTGCATGGGTACTATAGGAACTACACGACATGGCGCCACCAACGTTGGTTGGGTACTTATTTAACAGTAGAATCTGAGTAGTTCAGTCGTGCTAATTCTCAGAGACCCCTACTCACAAACACCAGAGACGTCTGGAGTGGGTGGGCACAAACTCCGACACAGCTGAGTAGGCAAAATATCCTATTTATTGGCTGCTGGTTAATCAAGCTTGAAGGACATTTTGTTCCTAAAATTGTGCATAACATCTTATCTTAGTTTCCTTGAACAAACTACCTTCCAAAATGACTGAGGACACAACAAACCAAGTTAACCCGGTGGTGGCTAGACGCATCTCAGTAGAAGATGAAGAGGTGGATGGAGTACTCATTGCACCTAAATTCAGACGTACTATCACCCTGAAACTACTAGAATATGGTTTATCAGCTAGGGGTCGCCTAGTAGCTTTCGTGATTGAGGCACACAAATCAAACAAAACAGAGGTATTCTGTTCATGGGTTACATTCCCAGAAGCAGATGCAATAACACACACATTTCACTACTATGTAGAAGGAGATGCACCAGCGGAATACGGTCCTTGCGAGGACATAGAAGTTCCACTCACGTACCAGGAACATTTTTACTGGTTTAAAGGTGCCCTACCCCATATAAGACACAGAGTAAGATTAGGCCCGCTCAGAGGAGACGGGGCAACATGGCCGATATTAGCGGCATACACACCACATCCTGACATTGAAACAATGCCACAGCCGGACTTACTCATACAACATAAAGATTTAATTAGAATCATGGAGAGGCAAGATGGCGGCCGTGAGCGCGGCCGTGTGAGCTCGAGCTCCCGGCGTTTGCTCTTTCCCATAGGTTCTATGATCCTATCCTGGCAGCATTGAAAGAATTAACCGAACCTAAAATGTTTCCCGATACCGACGGCATGTTAAAGGATTAAAAAAACTTACGGGCATGCTCTCGAGTCTTTGGTTTACGGTGGTGCTATCTCGGGTGTCTCTCTTGCGGCGGCTGGGGCTGTTCTGGCGGACTTCCGGAGAGACGCACACCTGTGGAGTGCGGAGGTCACGTACGGAAGATTGGCAGCGGTCCGGAGGCGGCTGTTTGCAGCAGTTTGTTACGATGCCCCCTAAACCCAGCCGCGTTAAGGTCCGCAGCACGATGGAGAACTCTGGCACTGTTGGATCACGGGACGGGGAGAAGAAGAGTGATCCGGCATCGGTCAAGAAGGACGGCCCCCGTGTAGAGAGCAGCGGTAAGAAGAATGTTCCATCTTTGTTTTTTACAAACAAAACAAAGAAACACCCCCTCCCAGTGCAGGCAAGTCCGGGAAAGGTCCAGAGTGGCAAGAACAATAAAGGGGGAGACAATTCACCGTTACATAGTCTACTTAATCAAGCTGGCTCAAAGGATGACACTCTAATGGGCGAGAAAGAGAGTGATGGGGACATTTTGGAGGACATACATCAAACTGCCGAAACAGCCCCGAAGCGGCTGATTCAATAAGACCCCCATACAATGCTATAGCCTCAAATTTGTCAACTAGTTTGATGAAGGATCAGGAATTTGTACTTGGCAACCATGAGGCTCTCAATGATAAAGACAATGTTGTTGACTCAGCAGATTATTTTTTTCTCTGTCTGATCCCTCCGATACTTCAGAGGATGAATGTGATGCAAAAGTATTGGCTAAGCAAAAAGCTGGTTCCTTCAACAGTGGGCTTAGGGGGTTAAGTAAGCTACAGCTGAGCGACCCTGGGACCGATCTACTAGGTACGCCTGAGAATAGCCCTAAAACTGTACGCAAGCGAGATGAGCCTCGCATGGGGCTCCAGACCACTGAAAATATAGAACCCCTACAATGGGATTATTAACTTCTAGGCGAGTCTGGGATACATGGAGAGGTTAAGGAACCGCAATCAAATGCATTGGCCCTGGAGAAACAAGAGGACATTTCACTTGCTGTTATATATAAAAGTATAATGGCTCACAGAGAAGAAACGCATATTGAAAGCCAACGTACACAGGGAGCATGTCGGAAATTGCAGAACTCTGTAAAAAGGATTGCTAAATCATGCTCCGAATTTGTTGAAAGGTTTAATGTGGCTGAAACACGCATTTCAAATCTGGAAGATGAGTTAGTTATACAAAAAGCAGCAACGGAAGCTATGCGCACTGCCAAAGACGATACCCTTTGGAAACTTACAGATATGGAAAATCGCCTACGATGCAATAACTTGCGGGTTTTGGATATTCCTGAGGGGGCCAAAGGGCAAGATGCTCGGAAATTTATTATTGAGCTTTTTTCAGAGGCCTTTCCGGGGCTAACTCAGTGGGACTGGAGTAGGGAGATCCAGCGGGCACATAGATTTCCCTTTATACAGCGTACCAGACCAGGACAGGCCACCTCTCGACCAAGAGCAATTTTAATATCATTAAAGAATTTTTTGGCTCGCGAAGCAGTTTATGATTTGGCTCGCCCTGATCGGAAAAAGAAGGGGAAAGGGATAGAATTTTTTGTGCGCCCAGATTATTGTCCCCTAACAGTTGAAAAGAGATGGCAGATAAGACAGCTCATTACGCCGTTTCAGGATAAAGGAGCTCAAGCTTATCTATTAAACCCAGCTAAGCTGAAGGTCATTCATAAGGAGCATGTTCGGTTTTTTACTGCTGAACTGGCTGCTAAAGAATATTTGCAATCCCTGTAATTTTTGTGAAGGCAAGTGGGACAGGGGAAATAAAACCCAAAAGTAAAGAAAAAATAAAAAATAAAAAAATAGCAAGAAGAGGAAAAAATAATAAATCCCCGTTAGGAGGGAGGGTTGTAAAATTAATTGAATGTAAAATTAGTCATAATTGGCAGGATATATAGGATGTTTTTTTTCTCTCTCTTTCCCCTGATTCCTTCCTCTTTAGTACTTTGTTTGTTTTATCTTGATAGGTGCTAGGGGTGGGGAAGGGTTGGGAGGTGGTATATAAGGTTAATGGGAAGAGCAACCCGGGGGCAGTAGCTTGTTCCATCTTGGAGACCTTGAGTCTCTCAGCCTCGTGTTTTGGTGGGGGTGGGGAGGGGCAGGGCCGCGTCTGAGGCCCTGCAGGGTCTGGGGTTACAGGGGGCACAGGGTGTGGGGGGTGCAAGGTAAAACAATCCATGATGATGATATAGTAATACAAAATACGAACTACATGTATATAAGGTACAGGATCCTAATGTGTAAGGATATGTTTAGAATCGATGGGTGATAAGAATGTCAGAACGGGTTTACGGATATGTACCCTAAATGTTTCTGGGTTAAATAACTATGGGAAGAGACAGAGGGTGGCAGCAGAGTTGCGGAAGCTGCAGCCAGATTTAGTTTGCATCCAAGAAACGCACATTGCATGGGGTAAAAGAAAATTATTGACGGAGCTAGGTCTATCAGTATTGGTTTGTACCCAACAGTCAACAACAACACGTGGTGTGGCTATCTTAGCAAAAAATACCATTCAGGGAACGGCAAGAGTTTCGGCTGATAAACAGGGGAGGTGGGCTATAGCCAAATGTATAATTGGCAATATTAAATGTACGATTTGTTCTGTATATGGCTCGAATCTGGATGAGGTGTTAGTATTAGAGACCCTGAATTTGGAATTAGCATCGTGGCCCACGCCATTAATTTTGTGTGGAGACTTTAACATCCATATAGAACCACAGGGCCTGCAATTCCCGGCTAGCCAGTATAAGGGAAGGAAACCTAAAGTGTTTAAAGTATTACAACATCTTTTGGCGGACCATGGCTTGGTTGATGCATGGGCCAATTTACGAGGGTCCGAGCATGGATATACATTTTATTCACACCCGCACCAGAAGCTTGTACGATTAGATTATTTTTTTGTGTCAAATACAATATTGTCACAAGCTGATATTGAAGTGCACCCACGGATCACTTCAGATCATGGACCACTGGTTCTGAGTCTGCAGGCTCTCAGGATAGGCGGTAGGCCCAGATCGTTTACCTTTGACAGGAAATTATTATTTGATGAGGTGTATGTGGGACATATGAAGGGGTGGATTAATCAATTTTTTACCATAAACCGCAATTCTACTGGGCCTGGCTTTGTTTGGGATGCTTTAAAAGCCGGATTTAGGGGGGAGACCCTCAGCTTTGGGTTATATAAGCAGAGGAAACTGCAAGCAACAGCTGTGGAATTGTGTAAAAACTTGACAAATGCTGAAGTCAATCTTATGCGGGGGATACATGCAAAAAGTGATACAATGGATGTAGCGTTATTACAGGCAGAAGTTGCTCGCTGTAAGGCTAAAATAAATTCACAGTGGAGCAAAGAAATAGCTATGAAATACGCGCTTAGTAAGCAACAAAGTTATGAGTATGGTGAGGCAGCTGGGCGTTGTTTGGCCCAAAGACTTCGGTCAAGGGAGGCGGCCCAAAGGATTGGATCCGTAGTCAATATTCTGGGCGATTCAGTAGATACTCCTGTCGGGATTCTTAAAGTATTCCATGATTTTTATGAGGCCTTGTACACCGGAGAGATATATGATGGACAGGCAAGTGAGACACTTTTGCAGAGCCTTAATTGTGGGAAGCTGAGTTCCCAAGATATAGAAATGTTGGAGGAACCTATAACGCTTGAAGAGCTAGAGGCAGCGATTAATAACTTAGCGAGTGGTAAAGCATCAGGACCTGATAAACTTCCTCTGGAGGTTTATAAAACTTTTTTTGGAGAGCTGAAAGCTGATATGTTGGCTATTTTCCAACAAGCACAATTAGGTGTTGCCCCTCTGACCTGGGACGAGGCTAGTATAATTGTTTTTTTTTAAAAAGGCAAGCCACCAGAGATGCCAGGTTCTTACCGCCCTATATCATTATTGAATGTTGATGGTAAGATTTACGCTAAAATCCTTGCGACCAGATTGGCTGATGTTGTTACTCCATTGGTTATGATTCGACAACACAGGTTTATACCCAAGAGGGATACAACCAATCATATTAACAGGGTGGTAACCCTACTAGATATAGCTAAAGTTATGGAGAGTAAATTCGGCTTGATTTTATTAGATGCCGAAAAGGCATTCGATCGGGTCGCATGGGAATTTTTATGGGCAGTTTTACGACAGCTTGGCTTTCAACATGGTTTTATCACAGCTATTCAGGCCCTATATCGACGCCCGATTGCCAAAATTTGTTTAATGGGTCTTGAATCGGATTCGGTATGTATTACACGGGGTACAAGGCAGGGTTGTCCGTGTTCCCCTTTGTTGTTTTCTTTATTTATTAATCCCTTTTTAATGATGTTAGAAAAGAACTCAGGGATAGAGCCAATATTTTGGAGGCAGGAGTATTATCGGGTGTTCGCGTATGCGGACGACATTGCAGTGGTCACAACAAATTTAACTTCCGCGATGCCGAAGATAGAACAGTTGGCCCTTGAGTTTGGAGCTGTTTCTGGTTATAAACTTAATGTGTCTAAAACACAAATTCTCTCTCTGAATCAGGGAAATTATAGTGATCATCGCGTAATGAGTGAAGTAACATATCTGGGTGTTAAACTGAGGACCTGTTTGGACACATTAGTAGAAGTAAACTGGCAGACTATTTTGAGATCCGTTCGTAATCAATTAGATTGCTGTGAATGCCTACATTTGACACTAGTGGGGCGATGTAACGTTTTGAAAATGTTGGTACTACCCAGGGTTTTATACTTCTTTCGAACTGTTCCGTTAGAAATTTCCCGTGCCCATTTATCCGTACTTCAGTCAATCTGTGCTAGGTTTTTATGGGCTCAGGGGAAGACTCGAAGAGCTATGCGTTTTATGGTCCTCCCGAAGGAGAAAGGCGGTTGGGCTGTTCCTGACTTTACCCTCTATTATTATGTGTGCATGCTTCAAAATATAGGCATCTTAATGACGGGGGAAGAGGTCCATTCCAGATCAAATTTTCCGTCCATTTATCAGATGCTACTGGGTGATGATGTTAAGAATCGGCTGTTTGTAATGCTTGAGCCTAGTTACTATAAAAAAAACAGGTTTAAGGTTTTAAATGCTGCCTATAAAATTTGGAAGATTATTCGTAAATCCTATAAATTCACTAGGGTGTCTTATTATACGTCTATGTCAGCAACAGGGTTATTACCACCTATATTTATGGGACAGGATAGTAGACAATTGGAAGATGAAAGGCATCTTATTTGTTGGTGACTTGTATGAGAATGGGACTTTGATGTCCTTCGAGATGTTAGCTGAGAAATATAACTTACCCATAGTTGAATTTTTTAAATTTTTACAAATTCGTGATTATTTAAGTAAGAGTCAATGGAGGATTGAGGTGAACCCCCTTGTAGAAGCTATTAGGAAAAAGGCACGGATCGGCACGCTCTATAATATATTATTGGACACCCAGGTTGATGACTTAGATAAACATAAGACTAAGTGGAATGATAGGCTTGGGTGTCAGGATGCTCGTGTGGAAGATTCTATTGAGATGGCCGGGAAGCTTTTGATGACGGCGAATCTTTGGGCACAGCATTATAAGACTATATTTAATTTATATTATACTCCAGCTAGGATGTTAAAATGGGGAGGTGTTAATGATGGGAGGTGCTTCCGATGTGGTACCGAAGAAGCTGACATCGTACATATTTTTTTCTCTTGCGGGCACCTAAATAACTTTTTAATGTATATAGAGTGCTTTTTAGCTGAAATAACGGGGGAAGCCATAATATTATCTGCCTCTCATATGTTGTTGGGGGTAGCAGAGAGCGAAGGTCGGGATCAGATGGGCTATAAATTTCGATATTTGATTTTTTTAGCTACGGCCACGGCTAGACTTTGCATTGCATCAATGTGGTTACAGAAAGATGCCCCAACCTTTGAGTTATGGAAGGCTAGATTTTTCACGATGTTTAATTTAGAACATGGCTTATACTCTCAAAAGGGCTCTCGTAAGAGGAAGTTGGGGATGGAGATATGGGGTCCCCTGTTGGCATATATTGAGGACTGAATATTTATGTATTTTTGTTTAAGCACTTGCATTTTGACTATGTTCAAGCACTAGCACTTTGATATATTCTCAGGATATAGACATGGTGGTATTTGAAATGTGTATTGTATATTTTTAAATTGTTAAAATTAGCACTTATGAAATCTTGGTAATAATATGAAATATGTATTTTGTGGAATTTAATGTGTCAATTATTGATTGTATGTTTTCATTTTTTCTCTCTATATTTAGGATCATGTTTTATAAACTTTTAATTACTGTGGTTTTATATATGTAATTAAATCATCATGGATTGAATAAAAAAAAAAAAAAAAAAAAGATTTAAT
Source organism: Calotriton arnoldi (assembly GCA_963921515.1). Taxonomy (NCBI): domain Eukaryota; kingdom Metazoa; phylum Chordata; class Amphibia; order Caudata; family Salamandridae; genus Calotriton; species Calotriton arnoldi. Next base: position 677,371 of record CAWUFW010010513.1, read on the forward strand.
TAGAATCTACAGAAACCTGACCCAATACGTCATGAGGACTTTCACAGTCCAACCAACAATAGTTGCAACAAATGGAACTCAATCTCAGGGTACAGCAACTAAAATAACTCCACAAACATTATATGCAGTAATGGGCAAAATGCCCACGAAACGTGAACAAATACCATTCTGGGTAGCTCAGAAAATAACTCAGCTCGAGGCAGTATTTCCAAATACTACCACGTTTGAAAAACACAGAATGCTAACAATCTGCTTGCCCATGAGGATAACACCACAATTAGAGGATTGTACCACTTGGGGTACAGTCTTTGCTGCCATATATACCAGAACTCATGGTATTCCTTCATTAGCGGTAGTACCAGATGTATTAAGAGAAATACAAAATGAGTATGGAGCAGAGCCTGCCCTGAACTTAGGGATGAAGTTATTAAATAACTATGACCTGGTATCAGCCATAATACTAGCTAATATTAAAGGGGAAGCACCTTCAGTGGCAATCCGCCAACGCCTAAGGGAGTTCAGTCCGTTAGACCAACCACACGAACTACCCAAAATAATCGAAACTGCATATGCAGAATTAGGCAGAGACAGTTTGGGTGGAAAATCTTTAAAACCCCAACTTATGGGCAGTCCTGAAAAGGACACTTCCAAGCAGACACCTGCTTCTTCTAAAAAGAAGTGGGATAATAAAAAACAACAAAACTTTTCAGAAAAGAGATCTCAATCCCGAGGTAGATCTCCTCCACAAGAGCCCTCTGAAAAGAGGTATAATCTCAGGAATAGGGATAATATTAGGAAACCTGACAGGTATCAGGATACTGATACACGTTCCTCTCATTCCTTTCAGGGCTCGACGAAAACCTCCGAGAGAGAAGGACGGTCAGAACACAAAGAAGAGCGTACAAAGTCAGAGACAAGCAGCACGCTCAATACTATACTTCCAAAAAAGAAGACAAGCCAAAATCAAAACCTCAATTTAAGAAAAAGAAAGTTGCAGGCATAAAGATCAGACATGCCCAGAATTCTGAGGACGCAGCTTCTGAACGGGGAATGGGCTCAGACGATGCTAGACAGTGCGGCAGAGGTAACAATAGCTCGCCAGAACCTGAAGGAATTTCTGGTGACAGCGGACTTGAATGATTACATCACGGTGGAAACACCAGACACCAGGGTGAGCGTCCCACATAAGTTACACGAGATAACACTCCAAATGGATGGGGACAAGCCCAGGAAAGTTAAGGGTCTCTTTTGGGAAAATCTGTCATCTGGGTATGACATCCTATTAGCAGAGCAAGATTGGCCGCCAGCATTCGTTATGGAGTGCCCTAGGGGGGAAAACATAATTTTTCCAGCATTCTCCGACCTCGTTCCCATACACCTTAAACATGCATTTGCACTGGAGTGGGCAGTAGCCCTAGCTCTAGCATTGTATAAAAATCATGCAGGGTGGGATGAGGAGTCAACTCACCACGTGATCCCGTTAAAAGTTTCACCAAATGCACAGAGACAATACCCAATAAAGCAAGAAGCTAAAAAACAGGTCAGGGAGATATTAGATCAACTTGAATACCAAGGGGTGATTGAAACATGCACCTCACCAATGAACAATCCTTTGTTTCCCGTATCAAAACCGGACAACTCCTATCAACTAGTTTTAGATTACAGACATTTAAACACATGCACAAAGACATTCGCTGTCCAAAATGCACATAGTGCCGCATTAATGAATAAGATTGTGCGGAAAAAATACAAAACAACACTAGATATCTCGAATGGATTCTTCTGCCAAAATATAGCAACTGAAAGCAGGTATTTGACCGCATTCTCAGCGTTGGGGTCCCAGCGACAATTTTGTCGCCTCCCCCAGGGGTATAAGAACAGCCCGGGGGTATTCTCAGCAAGAGTAACTGAGTTACTCCAAAATTTTGATGAAGAAGCATTGCCCTATGTGGATGATATTTATCTGACGGACAATGACTTAAAAAGGCACTTGACAAGGGTGAGCACCATTATTATGGGATTCGCCTCTGAGGGCTACAAATTTAATTTTAAGAAATCTAAAATAGCCCACCTCAATGTCCTATTTTTAGGATATGAGCTTTCAAGTGAAGGGAAAAGCCTGGCAGCTAACTTTTAGAAAAGTGTGCGCTGCTCCAACATCCAAAAGCATTGAAAAACTTGCAATAAATACTGGGATTCCTAAATTTCGGCAGAACATACATTCTGGATTACGCAGAAAGAGTAAAACTTTTCTACGACTTAATAAAACCTGACTTTTCAGTTAGACATTGGACACAGGAACATTCAAATATCCTACGTTCATTACAAAAAGACATGATTGCTTCCAAACACTTACAGACACGCGTAAACGTATACAATTTGGTGATCCGTGTAATAGCGGGTCAATGCGGGTACACTTACTTAACCTTCAATGTAGGCGAAACAGTACCGATCGCATACAAATCACACCTGTACACAAAAGCAGAAATGCGTTTCATTTCAACAGAAAAAATACTGACAGCTGTTCAGACCGCTGTAGCAAGAGAAAGAGCACTGGCTCAGAGGAAACGCATAATTGTCATAACCCCGGTACCAGCTTTAGAAGCTGTTACTAAGGCGAGCATTCCAAATGCAAAAGCCTTACATCCAAGATGGATACAATGGGCTAATTCTCTTACTGCAATGGACGTTGAATACTGATTTGATCCAAGTCTAAAAACACAAGCATTCCTGCAATATGAACAAGAATATCCTCTACCAAATGAGATTTTGCCTCTAGATCAGTATGAATATATTATTTACACTGACGTATCTGCTCAACCGGCCATAGGGAGTAAGCAACAATACAGCGCAGCGTGTGCTATCGTTAAAGGTTGCATGCGGGATGGAAAGTTCCATCCGAGTTGCACAAAAACGCAATCTCTAGGAGACTGCACGGCTCAGTTGGCAGAGTTAAAAGCACTGATACTGGCACTTGTAAATACGGATCATGAATTCCCCACACTAATTGTGTGTGATTCCTTTTACTGTGTGCAGTCATACAATGAGTACTTACAACATTGGGAACTAAACGGGATTAAAGATGCAAAAGGTGGCACAATTAAGCATAAAATGCTATGGGAACAGGTAGTGGAGTTGGAAAATGAACTATCAAGGGCTCACGTGATACACACACTGAGTCATCAACGTGATGGCGTTCAAGGGAATTCATTGGCTGATGAAGCCGCAAAGGGGGCTGTGCGAACGGCTTTCGTCGCTGCAATCACTCGCTCTAAAACGAGAATAGATGGCGGGATAATGGTGGCTGTCATTGCTTCACGCAAGGGCAGCTCAGCAGCACCGAAAAAATTTCCATTCAAGTACTCCTACAAATTAGATGCACAAAACATTCCATACGCTCAGATTCCTGGAGTGGGGGATAGAGTAATACCAAATATGGATCGTAGGCAAGGTTTGATTGTTGCAGCACACAAGGGTTTGGGTTCTGCGCACACAGGCATTACGGCGACTATTTTCTTCTTGAAACAGCGCTATTGGTGGCCAGGTCTAGCGAAACAAACTAAAGAATATGTCTTGAAATGTGACATCTGTCAACAGATGAAAGGCTCCACAGTAACACGCCCGGCACAGACACCATTATTAAAATCAGACAAACCTCTCGCTTGTGTTTATCTGGATCACTGCGGTCCCTTACAATCTGATGGGGCTTACAAGTATATCTTGGTGGCAGTGGATTCTTGTTCCAGATTCCTATGGGTTTGGCCTCAGCGCTCGGCTGACGCCCGAACTGTTATAAAAGATTTGCGAGTCTTTATAGGGACATAAGCAGTTGGCACATTACATTCTGACCGTGGCCCGGCGTTTAGCTCTAGGGCTTACAAAGAGGCCATGGAAAGTATGGGCGTAGCATTGCGGTACTCCTTTCCGTACCATCCTGAGGGAAATTCGGTAGTGGAAAGGAAAAACTGGGACTTAAAGCAATCTTTAGCAGCTAGGGTATTAGGCAAGGGCGGTAGTTGGGTCAATCACTTATATGGGGTTCAGAGAGCACTCAACAATCAGCCAAGAAGTTCTCTAGGGGGGGTCACTCCATATGGGGTCCTATTTGGGACGAGAATGTTGGTACCTGATCTTGATTGTGAAGGCGCAGTGGCGGATGAGAAACCATTTGATATCCATGATCGTTTGGCTGTTTTACAGGATCTAAATGAATCCAGGACACAACAAAGCAATGTCCACTTAAAACAGACCGCCACTGGGAAAGTCAAGGCAGTCACAGCAAGACCTGTCTGGATCCCAAAAGTCGGGGATCTGGTCAGAGAGAAAATAGCGGACAAGAAAGAATTCGGGCCAACCTACAGAAAGCCTGTACCGGTCCTAGCAGTACAAGGAACAAGAACTGTACTTCTGCCGCCTCTTGCCGGGAAAAGGGAGAAAAGATTTGTCTCAATTGACTTAATCAAACCACACTATGGGGCCGATATTGAACAGTAGGCCTCATGGACTCCACAGTAGCAGACGCCCTCCTCTAGCTACAATCCAAGAAGTTCAAACAGAAAGACTCATCACGTTTGAAGAGCCTCCTGTGCGGAATGAATGACTAAGCAACAATGTTATGGAACTCGTTCCCCTTGAACCCGAACTTCATCCACCAAATGAAACTCAAAACAACACTCAAGTTGCAATCAGACCAAATACAGACGTCTACGTCAACATGCCTCGACGAGAGCAAAATGCGATTTCAACAAATCCCGATGCAATTCCTACAATTGATCGAACTGCTTCTGGCTACTTCATGAACTTTGATATGTTTTCTTTGGATCCAAGTGAACCGGAAACGACACCAGCCCAAAAATCACGCAAACAGCAAGCTAAAGACTTTCTGAACTTTCTCAAAAAGACTTACCTGGTATCATCTTGGTTAGAACTTTGGGTAATTACTGTGTTAGAACTGGGGGTCTCTAGTTGGCAATGGTTTGCACCTTTGTCCAAATAGGGACTCTTGCTTCTAGTCAGGGGAAGGAGGATACACTCCTGAAATAACCCCTGCTCACCCCCTGGTAGCTTGGCACGAGCAGACAGGCTTATCTCAGAGGCAGTGTGTAAAGCATTTGTGAACACATACAGTAATACAGTGAAAACACTACAGATGGACACCAAACAGGTTGTAGGTAAAAATAAGTAATCTTTATATAGACTTAACACAAGACCCAATAGCGAAAATCCACAATACTGTAATCCAAAATAGACTTAAAATGATAGAGACAGTTCACGTTATCTTCAAAAATAGGATAGTCAATCAAATAAAGCTTGTAGCAACAAATAACTCCACTTGGAGTTATCACGACGTCGTGACCGGTGGAAATCCCAAAGTACGGCACCGACCGCGAAGTGCGCGGCGTCGGGCCCGGAGTTGAGCAGACCCACAAAGAACAGTACCTGGAATTCGATGAAAACAAAGACGGTGCAAGGCGTCGGGGAGGTGATGCTTCGTTGGCGCCGGCGGCGTCGGTTCCTTACGACCCCAGGGGAGGTGAGGCGTCGGTTCCTTACTGTGTCGGGGAGGTGACGTCACGGAGGGCGGCGAGGCGTCGGTTCCTTACGATGGTGCGGTGTCGATGGATTCGGGGGTCACCCACGTCGAGGATCGGCTCCGCGGGGATGAAGCCCTGGCGTCGGTGACGTCGGGGCTGCGGTGCGAGTCGGGACGGTGCGTCGTGAGCGTCACGAGCGGTGTCCTCGGCTCCGGTGCAGGCAGCGGCCTCGGTGACGGCTTTGGAGTCGATGTCGCACGGCATCGGCAAGCGTCGGGCCTACGGTGCAAGTCAGGGCGGTGCGTCGTGCTCTTCACGAGCGGTGCCCACGGCTTTGGTGCAGGTTACGGCGTTGCTCGCCGGCGTTCGTGTTTTGCAATTTCCTTCTGTTAGCAACTAAAACAGCAGTTCTAGATGCAGGCAACCAGAAGGGGTGAAGTCGTTGTGTCCCTGTGACTTCAGGCAGGAGGAAAGCTCAGTTCAAGCCCTTGGAGATTCTCTTCTTCAAGATGATAAAGCACAGCAAAGTCTTTTCTCCTGTCCTTGGCAGAAAGCAACCACTGGAGGCCAACCCCAATCAGCAAAACAGCACAGGGGCAGTACTCCTTGTGAGAAGTTGGCCTGGCATATGCTGTCCACTAATTATAGTGGGCACCTTGCACCAGTCCAAACAACCCCTTATTGGAGATAGGTTAAAGACAACCTTTATTGAAAGCTATCCTAGTGGTAGCTATGGAGAGCAGCCTTCAGGCTAAGTCTTGAAGGAATGTAAAGCAGCTTGTTTTACCAGTCTATAATCTCTTGAGTGACCAAATGAAAGAGGACCACACCAGGTATATATTCAAAATATATGTATTTATTACTAAACACACCCCTCTAGTCTCTTTATGAGGCTAGAGTTCGAAGTACATACGTTACGAGTTAGTTATCTACAGTAATAGCACAAATACACGTTTGAGCCCCAGGGGCGTACCAAACCATATACCAATAAAGTGGTATAAGAACCACGACTGAGCTAGACACAAGGCCTAGAGCCTGTAGAAGTGCTTGGACCACAAGGAACCACCCAAGGCAGTGACAAAGGGGACCCACGGGGGACGCGTGCAGTGTATGAACACAACCGCGAACCACCATCAACTTCTATGGGGAAAGTCGCGATTAGAATTTAAAAGAAAAGGGACACTTAGAGGAGGACTTGGAGCAAACCCTTTGAGAACTAGGCTGTTCTAGTGTCAATACCCATGGGAGCACCGGAGTACTCGAGTTACCTCACCCAGGGGAGCCGGGTGCATAGGTGTCTTTAGGGGTCGGGTTTCGTCGTCGCTTTCTATGGCGATCTGCTGCAAAGTGCTGCTGGCGACCAAGTCGAAAGTGTTCGGGTGGATCCAAAGGTGAATCGAAGATCTGAAGAACCTGAAAGCAGAGGGGACAGAGTCTGGGTCACTAGCCAGTGACCAGGAAGGCGATGAGCAGATGCCCACCGATGTCGAGTGCTTCAGGTAGGTTGATGGTCGTCTTGACTCTTCAGCCACGAGGTCCAGGAGGTGTCGACGACAACCAGGAGCTGGATTCGAGCTGTCCCATAACGTCTGTCGATTGCAGGGGTGTCGGCGACCGGATTGGACCCAACAAGCCTTGGCAACGGCAAGTCTCATGGAAATAGAAGAAGGACGATGTTGCAGACCAGCAAGGTCTGGGGGACTCACCCAGCAAGGATAAGTCAGGGCACACCTGGAGCAACCAGGGAGCCCAAGCAGAAAAAGATTGGCCTTCGGGAGGGCCTACTAGCCAACGGACTAGCGACCGCGAAGGAGCCTCAAGATGATGCACGTGGAGCTGGCTCACAGGACACTCGTGGAGTGGAGGCCAGTGATCTTCAGTGCAGTTGGTGCTGGAGGTTGGGGCTACTCAGAGCCCAAAGCACGACTTCGTGGGAGACCCAGAAGAGGATGCACTTGCAAATGCGATCGGTGTCCAGGGGTCACGGTTCCACGTTACCCACGACAGCTACGGGCCTCAGCTTTGCTGGGGACTCAGGGCAGCCTCGGGGAAGTCTGGAAATCTACCTCTGGTGATGCGAAGACTTCAGCATCCAACGGGAGCTTCAGCGATGCAGACCGGACAATTGCTTCTTTGGTGCCTGCCAAGCAGGGGAGTCACTCCTTGACCCCAAGGGAGATTCTTCAGTCCTCTAATCTTAAAGTAGAGCGTCGAAGGTCCAGGATTCTGTGTCAGAGTTTCGTCCAGGTAAATCTAAAGTCCTAAGGACTGGGTTCCCCTACTTATACTAAGGTAGGGGGTTGGACATACTCTGTGGCCCCACCTATGGGAGGGCCAGGGCAGAGGGGTGGTTACACCCCTTTCCCTTTGTCCAGTTTCGTGCCAGAGCAGGGGCTGGAAGCCCCTGAGCCAGTTTGAACTGGGGTATGCACAGGGACACCAAGTGTGCCCCCAGTGCAGGACTTCAAAGCACCCGAGAGTGCTCCCGCCCAGCCCCAATACACACTATCCTGTCTGGGGAGGTGGTCACACCTCCCTGGGACAGGAAACCTATTGTCCAGGCCTCCCCTGCTGGAGTTTCGGTCAGCAGCAGGAGGCCAGACTCGTGTCTGTGGCAGCGGCATCCATTTTGTGATGCCAGGGCTCTGGAAAGTCAGTACCGGGTATACCGGTGTGTACATGTCTTTCCCTCTAGAAGGGGGGAATGCTACCCCCGCTGCCAGAACTGGTGGGGGGGTAGTATTCTAAGATGTTTGACACCAAACACGACATGTTTCCGTGCAGCCATCCCAAAGTTAGCATTTAACGCGAGGTTATAATGCGCTTAAGAGTATATGATCAGGCTGCACTACAAACAGCATCAGAGAAGGGTCTCCGAACGCTGCAGAGGGGCCCTGCTCATGCAGGGGCACCCTCTCACATAGGAACCACGCACTCTGCCTTCAGGATTGATAAGGCCTGCCATAGGAGTGACTTATAGGTTTATATATGTGTATGTATGTAGTGATATAGGTAGCCTATATCACAGTAAGGGGTGCATGCACCACCTTACCCAGGCTGCAGTAGCAGACCTGTGGTGTCAGTTTGGATGGCCTTCCAGGGGTGGCACAATACATGATGCAGCCCCTGGTAGGCCTCTGAGGTACCTATGCCCTGGGTACATAGTATACCATATACTAGGGACTTATAAGGGCACTCCAGATTCCAATCAGAGATGTGCCTAAGGCACATGGAAACCATTTTAAAGAGGAAGCAGCTAGGCTGGGGTTCTGATTAGCAGGGCCCCAGCCAGACTAAGGTCGAAAAACAGTGAAGCATCAGCAAAAAGTGGGGGTACCCATGTGAAGCAGATCCTACTCTCCTACACAACCCCCCCCCAAACGTAGGGACATTAAACTAACCTTTTAAGTCAGTTCTAAGTGGAAGTACCTAGAGAGTCCATCTGCATTGGCATGGTTACTCCCAGGTCTATGTTCCAATGTGAAGTCCATCCCCTGTAGGGAAATGGACCACCTAAGCAGTTTGGGGTTTTCACCCTTCATTTGTTTTAGCCATAAGAGGGGCTTATGGTCTGTTTGAACAAGGAAGTGAGTACCAAACAAGTATGGCCTCAACTTCTTCAGAGCCCAGACCACAGCAAAGGCCTCCCTCTCAATGGCTGACCAACGTTTCTCTCTAGGGGTCAGCCTTCTGCTAATGAAAGCTACTGGCTGATCCTGACCTTCATCATTCAATTGTGACAGTACAGCCCCTACCCCCAATTCAGATGCATCAGTTTGAACAATGAACTTCTTGGAGTAATCAGGACTCTGTAGAATGGGAGCAGTGCACATGGCCTGCTTCAGGTCATCAAATGCCTTTTGACAGCTAACTGTCCACTGAACCTTTTGGGCATTTTCTTGGAAGTTAAGTCATTCAGGGGTGTCACTATTGATCCATACCCCTTGACAAATCTCCTATAGTACCCAGTCAGGCCTAAGAAGGCTCTCACCTGAGTCTGGGTAGTTGGATCAGTCCAGTCCATGATGGTCTGGATCTTGCTCTGCAGTGGTTGAACCTGGCCTCCACCCACAAGGTGGCCCAGGTACACAACCTGACTCTGCCCTATCTGGCACTTGGTGGCCTTGATAGTCAGGCCTGCTTTCTGCAGGGCCTGTAGAACATTTCTGAGGTGGACCAGGTGATCCTCCCAGGTGGAGCTAAAGACAGCAATATCATCTAGATATGCTGCACTATAGGCTTCCAGACCTGTAAGGACTGTATTCGCCAGCCTCTGAAAAGTGGCAGCTGCATTCTTCAGACCAAAGGGCATCACCACAAATTGATAATGCCCACTAGGGGTTGAGAATGCTGTCTTTGGCTTTGCATCATCAGCTAGTCTGATCTGCCAGTAGCCAGCTGTCAGGTCAAATGTGCTTAGATACTTGGCTGAGGCCAAAGTGTCTATTAGCTCATCTGCCCTTGGTATTGGATGAGCATCAGTCCTAGTGACTGCATTGAGACCCCTGTAGTCCACACAAAACCTCATCTCTCTTTTCCCACCATTGGTGTGAGGTTTTGGCACAAGGACCACTGGACTAGCCCAAGGGCTATCTGAGGGTTCAATAACTCCCAAATCCAACATCTTCTGGACTTCTGTCCTGATACAGTCCCTGACATGGTCAGGTTGCCTATAAATCTTATTTTTAATAGGCAGACTGTCCCCAGTGTCCACTTCATGAGTGCACCAGGTAGTCTGACTGGGTGTCAGTGAGAATATGTGTCTGAACTGATTGAGCACCTGTCTGCAATCAGTCTGCTGCTGGGTAGTGAGGCTGCCTGCCAAGGCTACACCATCCACTGACCCATCACCAGGGTTCTGTGAGAGCAGGTCAGGGAGTGGGTCACTCTCTTCCTCCTGTCCTCATCAGTAGCCATGAGCAAGCCCATGTCTGCCCTGTCCACATTTGGTTTTAACCTGTTGACATGGAGAACCCTGTGGGGACTCCTGGGTGTTCCTAGGTCTACTAAGTAGGTAACCTCACCCTTCTGTTCAACAATGGTGTGGGGTCCACTCCATTTGTCTTGGAGAGCTGCTGGGGCCACTGGCTCCAACACCCACACCTTCTGTCCTGGCTGATAAACAGTCAGTACAGCTGTGAGAAGTTGGCCTGGTATATGCTGTTCACTAATTAAAGTGGACACCTTGCACCAGGGCAAATCGACTCTTATGGTAGATAGGTTTAAGACAACCTTTTAAAGAAAGCTATCCTAGTGGTAGCTGTGGAGAGCAGCCTTCAGGCTAAGTCTTGAAGGAATGTAAAGCAGCTTGTTTTACCATATAATCTCTTGAATCACCAAATGAAAAGACACCACACAGGTATATATATCAAATATATATGTATTTATTTCTAAATAACTCTCTACTAATCTCTTTATGAGATTAGAAGACAAACATATGCACAAATCAACGTTTCACAATAAGTTAAGCACAAAATATGGCTGGGGCCCTAGGGGCGTACCA